>CAMZMU010000128.1:5911777-6556004 GCA_947311845.1 Poa pratensis | reverse complement strand
TTTTCTATTTAATATTGAATAATTCGTATCTACAAATCCGCAAATTGAAAATTGATAAATAATATGTCTACGTCGTTGTGTTGTCGATACTACCGATGTAAATTCATTTGCAATGTTGAATAAAAGAAAATTCAAATTGGCTCCATCCAAGTTGAATAAAAAGGAAATTCAAATTCATTTCCGGCAGAAACTAAAATTCACATGTTTATGCACATACTACTAAGAGACACAGACACCCATCTACTCGTCCTCCGAAGAATACTTGCGGTACAACTCGAATGAAACGTATGCATCTATTGCTGCATACTCAAGGTTGATCCTGTCAAGTTGGTTCTTCTCCCAGAAGTTGTGCTGCTCATTGGGGAATTTTTTCTTCATACCAGGTACTTCGGGTCGATCAAGACTCTTGCCATATCAGCCATCCCAGTCTTGTTGGGATTCTGAAACTGGATCAAGTCCTGGAGATCAATGTGGTAGTCAGCTGGTATCTCAATACCCCAGGTGCTCATTATCTTGATCTTGTCATTCGTTATATCAACGCTACAAAAACGTATGCCGCTGTTGACAAGGAAATCCATGAGTTCTGGACAGTGCTTGACACTACTGCAACAACAAAAATGGAACAAATGGAACAAATGTTAAACATCGCTGCAACATTTTGCTATCCTATATGAATCAAAAGAAGCTCTCTCTATATGAAAAATGGATTCAAATGGCCACACGTATGTTGCTATCCTATAAAATTTTGCTATCCTATATGAATCAAAAGAAGCTATCTTTCCAATAGGATTCAAATGGCCACATGTTGCTATCCTATGAAATTTTGCTATCCTATGAATCAAAAGATGTTCTCTTTCCAATAGGATTCAAATGGCCACACATATATCATATGCAATTTTCCTATCCTACAAGAAGTTCGTGTTACCTTGACCATTGGAAGACCATGACATGGTTCTTGTGAGCAAGTTGGATGACGGCAACATCTCGTCCATCGGCCGTGTACTCGAGATCAAGGCCAAGGAACTTGTGTTCATCCTCGTCATGCCATTTCTTCAAATCGGAAAGAAGACCTGGGACCTTAGCGCAGTCGTTCGTGTAGGCGACATCGAGAAGGGTCTTGCATGGTGTTGACACATCAGTAAACTGAATACCAATTCGATTCATGGTGGAGGATTTGGGGAAGAAGAGAGGAGAGCAAGAGGGAGAAGAGAACCCGTACTGTAGCAAATGGCCCTCTGTTCTCTGATCCGTCGCGAAAACACAACTTCCAAAGCGCGCGGGAGGCAAACCGTTCGGCCTTTCAATCCCGGGCCGTATTACGACCCGGGACTAAAAGGTCTCGCGCCAGGCGAACGGTTGCCAGAACACTTTTAGTCCCGGTCTGTATTACGACCCGGGACTAAAAGTCCTCCTTTAGTCCCGGTCCGTATTACGACCCGGGACTAAAGTGTCCCGCAGCGTGGCCCCGGCTGGCGCACGAACCCAGCCGGTGCTAATGCCCCCTTTAGTACCGTTTTCGTTGCAACCGGTACTAAAGGGGCGCACCAATGCCTCTGTTTCTACTAGTGTGTGTATTTTTTCGGCATTATTGTGCCTATGACTATATTTTTATGGAGCTATTGTTCTCTAGAGATTTAAAGCGTTAACGAATAACTGTTATATTATGCAGTATGTGCATACAAATAACCAGGCGTAAAGATCAAAGAAGTAAAAGATTAAGGAAAGCGTACTTGGCCAACTCCTTTTATTCTCGGGTCCAATTAAACAATATCTAATATTTTCTTGTAATATTGAACACAAACACGTTTCCTTGAATTAGTGAAATTGGTTTTTTGACGGACTATCAGCTAGAGATTATGGTTCCGTTTATTCTTCAAGACATGTATATGTAATAATTAAATCTGTATAAAGTAAGAGAAAAACCTATGCATGAGAGAGCACATGGTATTTACTGATCGATAAATCAGCTAGTTATACGTCTGACCGATCTCCGATCAGATTGTACAGATCTTAATTTGAATTTACCGATTGACCAAACAGCTTGGCTAAATATAAGTCTGGCAGGAAGCGACGATCGATCAGCTAATTATACGCATTTGTGAGGCCCATGTGCTAGTCTATTATATATTAAAAGCAAAAATGAGTGAATTTTTTTAGTCACCTTGTTTAAGTGTTATCTTTTATCTTATACAAGCTCTATCCATCCCGTTTACCTCCTTAAATATACCGCATTGTTTTAGATATAGATATAGCCCTAAGTGTGTTACTTTACCAATGTTGAACATGATTGTATTTGTAAGGAATAAAATAATTATTAAAAAACGAATTAGAATTATTTTTCTCTGAATAATTTTGGTAATATCTTACTCCATCCATTCTTATTTTATAAGCCTATAGTTTTCTCTGAAAAGTCAAACTTCATTACCTTTGACCAAGATTTTAGAAAAAAGAATTATTTTAAATGCTAGGAAAATTAAATGTAAAAATATAGTTCATGATGAATCTAAAGATACTGATTTGACATTGTAAATGCCAATAATATTTCCTAAAATCTTGGTCAAAGATAGTAATGTTTGATTTCTTAGAGAAGCTATAGGCCCTATAAAAAGGAATATCGATCTAATACGTATTTCCTAAAATCTTGGTCAGGCGAAATAACGAGCGTGTCCCGTTCTACTGTAAAAAATACGCAGCGGCAACCAACGTCCTTGCCAACTGAGATGTGGAACGTGGAATAGAAGGCACCCATCGTCAGCGAGAGAGAGGGCGAGGAACCGCGTAAGACGATAGGCATCCCGGAGGGGCACGCAATGCATGAGCTAAAACCTAATACGACAAATAAACAAAATCAGCCAATGAACGAACGCGGAGGGCATCTTCTGTGAATCTCGCCCCTCCGCCACATTGATTAAAGACGCACTGTGAGGCCTACGGGTGGGCTCTCGGGCTCTAGGGACATCCGGGGAGCGCTTCAGCGAGACTGGGTGCACGAAGCTTGGTAAGGTTAGCGACTTTGCGAATCCATGTTCGTGCCGGCTCAAGGGTCCGACGAAGATCGGACGGTGCGGAGGTGCGAAGCGGAGCGTATGAGACGGCCATAAATCTCAAATCGATGTGGTGCGCCCAATGGTCTCACCGTTTATATTTTTAGATTTATATTTAAACCCTAATTCTGTAATGGTTTTTAGTTGGGGATGCAGTTTTTGTTCACTTCCCACCCCATAGTATAAATCTCTCATGTACGCAGTCGTATACCAAAAATCAAAATGGACATTTTTCACATCGGATTTGAGATGTGCCGTTGGAGATGCCCTAAGATCTTAAGGCTAGCACTAGCCTCTAGCCCCCACTCAGGGCCGGTCCTCAGATCTCAGGGCCCAGGGCGAAACTAAAATTTAGGCCCCCTTAGGAGTATTAATAAGTGAAATTGATGCCAAATTTAGGGAAAATGCAAAGACGTGTGTAGGCATAATTTTACTATGATAGCGGAGTTAAATCATTGTAAAGCTCTAGATCCTCTAAATGCCAAAGTTCGTTTGCCAAGAAATTTCACAATTGCAACCGTTTTAAGATACGCATAATTTTACTATGATAGCGGAGTTAAATCATTGTAAAGCTCTAGATCCTCTAAATGCCAAAGTTCGTTTGCCAAGAAATTTCACAATTGCAACTGTTTTAAGAAAAACTTGCCTTAAGCGCTCATTCTCTTTTGTAACGAATTGGTAACGAATTGTTACGGTGGACAGTCAGCTTGTCTCAGACATCTTGAAGTCGGAGAGGGTAGTTCCTGTCTTCTTTGGCAGGTTGGTGAAGGCCATGCCCGAGTCTCTTCCTAGGATGAGATCAAAACACACAAAGAAAAATATCGAAGACTAGGCTTGTTTTAAAAGGTTCTTTAGGATAGCGAACGAATTTTCTGACAAACGGATCGAAGCACTAGGAAGACAGACAGAAAGAGACAGAAAGAGCATGCGCATCCTTTTCAGTGATACTAGGACTAGTAGTAGGATAATAATGTTTCTTTATCAGTTCGTGGTTTGATTTGGACGAACCAAACTGGCAAGTCGGAGACTCTTTGCATCCGCGCGCACATGTCCCCAACGGCCAATCTGGCAGTCGCATGAATCCAACGGAGGACGCCGCACTCTTTTCTTTATTCGGTCTTCTAGCTAGACTAGATCATTTAGGCGCGCGCCCGTTTATTAGAAAAATAGATGAAATTATTTGCTCATTTCTTGCCAACATTGGATCTTTTGGTTACTTATTACGTGGTTGCGTCCATCTATTTGTACAATAGAATGAAAGGAACTTCATAAATATATAACTACATAGAACAAAAAAGTTGAATATGCATATACAATAATCGATGGGAAGTTCATGGTAAAAGTGAGGCTTAGACATACAATTTGGCTTGGTGCCCGCATACACAATAATCATTCTAAACATGGGTGTATACTGTATTAAGTAAAAGTAGCAGGATAAAATTTAGAAAATTCTGGAAGTAGCAGGATTTCAAACGCCCTTACAATCCTTTGAACCGTTACCAGCACGAAGGGAAGAAATCATTCTGAGCTGTTACCAGCATGCAGGGAGTAAACGAGTTCAAAGTTCAAACAGACAACAGCACAACCTGCACTACGACCATACATAGCTAACCCATCATATAACCTGATCAACATTTTCTATTCGGAAATCAGGGAGTTTGGCAACAATTTTTTTGGTTTCATAGATCACTGCCGAGATGGCAGAATTTCTCCTATGTGTCTGTTTCATTTTCTGTAACATTGCCACTCAATCGCTTTTCAACTTGACCGGTTTATCAGAAAAAGCAACAATGAATTTCGCTGCTTACAAGCATGCCAATGCTTCAGAAAATTCAGCAAATGGACGGTGATGGATAGCACCCCATGCCGACAGAAGGATATGTTCTTCATCATGTAGTACAGCCCCAAAAAGGAACATTTCTTTCATTTGAGAAGCTAGCATCCACATTGAGTTTTGTCCACCCCGTCTCCAAAACCTTCCGCTTTTCCTGAAATTATTTTGTTGTCATTGAGTGGCCATGGCCAAGGTAAGATACAATAATCTTTCCTTTAAATCTGGTTATGCTTATTTGAGTTAACCTGCAGGAAGGGATGTTAGATTGATTGATTAAATTGTGCAGACCTGCTCAATACCACATTTTCCATTACCAAAAAAATGTAGTCAAAGTCGGTACAGCCAATCCAGGTTTAGTAAGTCCTTGTAAAACCTACAACCATTTGGTCATAACTTTCATCAAGCTCATAGAAGAAGCCTCAATTTTGTCTAAGTACAGCGTGAATCAGTCGACAGTTAAAGCCAAGCTATGGGACATGCCCAGCTGGCATATTTGATTTACAATCAGCCAAGTGAGCTTTAAACAAATTCCACACTTTATAGCCATGATAAGAATCTGTACAAGACCTGAAGAGGAGGTGTTGTGCTGCAGCCCCGGTGGCATGACGCTGGCTGGTTGCAGACTTCTCTGCTTCTCGGTATCACCTGTGGTGTGGTGCAGTGCATCATGGGCGCCCAACATAGACGCTTCTAGTGGACACACCACAGCAGACGTCAGTGACCTTGTCCCCATGACGCGGTAGATTCAACCTTCAAGCAGATCCATCATGACTTAAATTTAGAACTTACTAATATTTAGTGAAACGAGTTGAAAATTGAAAATAGTCGAGATCGCTGTTAAAAAGAGCTAGAATTGCAGCAGCATCTATATTCATAGATCTTCACCTATCAACACCTTGGCATTGAATCCAATTGATCAATAGAGACATGCACAAGAACAATCAAGTTTAGAACAAGTAAGAAAGAGGCGATAAAACAATGGCCAAAAATTAACACAGCCACGCCGGAGGAGATAAGTAGACAATCTATTAACGAACATCACAAGTAAAGAGTACAAAGGATCACTAACGAAGAAACATTATGTACTGCTAACGATAATGTCCATATGGGCAGTCTCCCAGATTCCAAACAATTGTAAGCAGGACACATAGTATGAATAGATTAGGTAACCTAAAAACTGACCTGGCCGACAGCCATTGGAAATACTGAGGTGACTAATTCCACAACCGATTAAATTCGAGCAAACTCCAAGATTCACGAGGATGAACAAAGCTGAACCTGGAATGAATACAACCTGCGAAAATTGGATTTCAGATTTTAGAAAGGTGCCAATTCATATGTTGAGAAAATGGGGATTTCGCACGGGAGATGATCGACCTAGAAATACACCATTGGACCTGCAAGTTGTGCTCGATTGGAAGTGGTACGGAGAGAACTCAGGCAGCAGATTTTATAGGCAGCGAGCGGGTAGAATACCATAATCACTCGCCCGTCGGGCTGCCATTGGTGGTTTGTAGGAACTGAAAATTAACTCGCCCTTCAATGGGGACATCAAGAGCAATCAGGAGAGACGCATCAGTTCATCACATCAATGACGAGGGAGAGACAGTTCGCTGCCGCACCAGCTGCTGACGGCCGCATCACGTGGATCGTGCAGCTCGGAACAACTCGACAACCAGGATGAGCAGAAGCTGCGAAAAATTGTTCCTGGATGTTAGAGACGGCCACAATGCACAAACTGAAAATTAAACCAACCTCAATGGTGGAGGGAATGAATAGCAATCACGAGCGACCCGTCGATTCATCACAATGAATCCGAGAAATTAAGATAGGTCGAGCTGAGGAACGAGTCGGATGGCGGCCGGCCGATTCGCCTGCGGTCCGGACGGCGCCGTCGCGGTGGATCGATCTGATCGTCTCGTCCTCGGATCCAGTCGCCCGTCCGCTCGCGTCCTCCGATCCGGTCGCTTTCGATCCATCCGCTCGCCTCGTACACGGAATCGGTCGCTCGTCCGCTCGCCTTCCGCTGGCCTCTCGCGAGTCTGAGCGCTGCGTTGACCAGCGAGCCAACTTGCTGGGCTTGGGCCCAAATGCACCAGGGAACGCGAATTTGACGCCCAGAGCAGCGTCCCTCAGGGACATCCGGCTCAGGAGCAGCCTATGCGGGAGGTAAGAAGCATCCGACGGCCAAGAATAGTTCAGAAGATGATCGGACGGCCAGAAGTGGGTGACGAGGGGACAGTGCCTGGGAGGCTTCGTGTGTGTTGCGGTTCTAATGTCCCTAATAGTTGACGCTGTGCTATCCGTCCTTCTCTTTTTGGGCATGTTCGTGGTGGCCAGACTAAAGCGAACCCAAAACTTTCTAATCTTTCGCCCAGGTTTTATATAATATAAACAACAACAAAAATCCAAAGTTTACTGCAACGAAATTAAAAGCAAATTTTAAAATGGAGTTGTTAGCATAAAACCGCCATTTTACAACTTCAATTGTGGAAAACCACCACATTTTGCTTAGATGGTTGCAAAATGCAGCTATCGCGAATTGTACACGAATTGACAGCGGGACTGACGTCAGTGGAACTGTTGATTGTGATTCACGTCGGAGGAGCGCGCATGGGAGGGCGAGACGTAGCGTGTTCAACGCGGCTCGCCATGGCTCATTGTTTGGCGACGACTCCCGGACCATATGGTCACCGGAGTTCACTGTTGACCGGACCACCACGCACCGCGCTGTCCTGATGAAGAGTTGGCCCTCTGCACACCAGCCGTATGCAGCACGCCGCTTACCACACCGCCATTCCAGTCGGCCAACCATGGCGCCGCCAATTCCACCGGCCGACCCCGACGGTGCCTATGATCCTCTTTCTTTTTCTTTGATATGCAGCTCGGGGAACTCCTGTGTCACTCACGTGTGGGGCCTATTGTCAAGATTTTAAACATATTCACCCTAGCTCGGTATGTGTGCCACGTCAGCCTGACTGGTGGGCCTCTTTGTCAGTTTCGCGTTCAGTTGAGAATCAGTGCATTTTGCAACTGGCTGTGCAAAATGTGGTGCTTTTTTGCGATTGAAACGTAAAGTGGTGTTTTCGCAAGTTTGGCAAGAAAATGGTGTAACAACTCTTTCAAAACGTGTATGAAGTGTGTTTCCTCTGTGGAGAGGTGGTTAATCACCCCGGTAGGAAGTGTGTGTCCTCTCTAGTGAATGGCTATATGCCGCAAAGAAGTAGATCTCCAGTTAGTGCAAGCAACACTAGAGATGGTCAGGGTCCTCCCGTTCGTGGGTGTCGATGGTCGACAGTGGTGAGGTCGGGATCTCGCCATAGCTTCCTGAATAAGCTTGCTTTGCGATGCATTATGGTGGTGGTGTTGATGTCTTTCTCTCCTTATCACTGGTGTGGAGATGAGGATTTGAGGAAAGTTCCCTCTCCAGCTGTCCAGGTCGTACTCGAGTCTTGGCCATGAGGTTCAAAAACTTTCTCCACAGTGTGCCATGGTGCAAAGCGTTGTGGGGAAGTGGATCTGAGGGTGGATTCTTGTCAAATAAGATAGGGATGTGGTTGGAAAAAAACAACGCCCTCTTTGAATCTGGTCGTCAAGGTGGTGAGCCAAAGATGGGGATGACAAAACCTAGCGACATCAGAGAAGTTTTTGAAGCTTTGACTGCGAAAGCACCAGCGGTGACGAGATGCACAGCTGCTCTCTTTGGGCGACAGGCTACTCCGCACCTTAGGAGCTCTTTCTCTATGGGTTCTTCTTCTTCTTCCATACTGGGAGGATCATAGACTTCGGCGCCGACACTATCCCAAGTGGTTTTCCCCAGGATAAGTTTGGTGGCCGCTGCTTCGAGGCAGGGAAATGGAGCCAGTGGTGGAGGACCGGATCATGTTTCAAAAATTCATGTTAGGTCCTTTTTTAAGCTACATAGACTATGTTGTAATTCTTGTTGTTCTGAGGATCCTCTTTGTAATTGTTACCCACCGCTACAAATGAAGCTTCCAGACCCTTCTCTTGTTAAAAAAGCATACCAACTGGCCAACCCATATAGGATCTAGTCGCATCTCAGCAACTCGCGCAACACCCACATTAATCTAGCAAGGGAAAAGTTGAAAAAGATAATTTCCGCATCCTCACATTGCCTGCATTGGATACTCGATCGATCATATGACCCCCTACTTTTGATGAATTGCCGCTAGCTAGATGGTATCCTATCACAAATCATTTTCTAGGAAGATTTTTATCTTGAAATGTACCTTCGGTTTCCAGACTCCCTTGAAGTGGGCGATTGCAATACTTTGTAGAGCTTAAGGTACAAGTATCTACCAAAAAAGCACCCAAGTGCTTCAAGCGCCCACAAGATTTCATCATCCTCGATACCATTGAGGCATTTCTCAATCTTTGTGCCTACTTCGTCCACTCGATGGTTTTCGAATGCCCGAAGGTATGGTGGAACCTGATACGCCGAATCGGTCATGTTGGAGTCTCTAACAGGAATGAAAGGATTCACACATATCCAAAAAGGAAATTTAATAGGCCCCTATGCACCAAATAGTCAAACATGGTGGAGTTTCCATCCCACCGTGTGCTTGGCTCCAAGCTTGAACAAGGTCTTGACTTTCTACAGATTGTTCCAAAATTGAGAGCTGGTACACGTAGAAAAAATGAATAGGTCTGAGCCACTAAGATACTTGGAACTAATAAGATCATACTAGAGGCTCTTCTCCTTCAAGTTCAGCTTAGATATACATTTGATCGACATGGCTCTATTCATAAGTTTCACCTAAGACCCCCAAAGAACTTAAGCTTGCAAACCGTCATCCATTTGACCATGTATACCTCTTTGTGGTCTCACACCCTCTCATAAGATGTGGCTTCGAGATTTATCCATCTCCTTGTGCAAACTATCATGAAGTAGGTGCAAACTAGCCATATACATATACACATGCATGATAGATAGGCAAGAATTAGGAATTTTCGAATGGAACAAAGATAGATGTCCTACTAGGATCCACCCTATGAACCGCCTTCTTAGGGAGAAAGGCCTAGTCAGCAACAAAGATACACCTATTGGCTATGGCTAACCAACAATCCAAGGCAAGTGATTGGAAAATAATATAGCATGTAACTTAGAAGATTTGCAATCGATGGTGTAATTCATGTAAACACAACCTTAGTTTCATTAAAATTGATCTTGATCCCTCACATATTCTCAAAACATAGCAAGAGGAAGTTTAGGTGTGCGATTGCATGATCACTTGGCTATACAATATGAAGGTGTCATCTGTATACTACAAGTGAGTTACACTCTCAACCTCCTAAGAGATCAGGTGTGTTACAAATTAAGTTCCTCGATGTGGTCTTCATAGTTGGTTAGAATCTAGAATGTTAACCATCATGTAGAACATGAGGGATGGGTAGAGGACCCCCCTAACGAACATGACACGCCTTTCCGAAGAAATGTCCCACCTCATTGCTTTAATTTCCAATTGGCCCCTCCCAAGACAATCAACATGAATCTATGAACGACACCAACTTCAAAACCTTTCTATAGCAAAACTAACCTATGACTTATAGTCTAACCTATCATAAGCTTACTCAAATCTAGTTTGAGTAGTAAGCCCCTTAGTTTTTCCACTCTTACTTCATGTACGTTGTCCTAAAAGGATATGAATCCTCCAAGATATCCCGTTATTAATAAAGCATCGAAGGGTTATGGTCAATGGTTCTATGATATATTTGGGACCATGAATGGCATTAGTCAAAGCAACAATTTAATTTTTTCCGGTGACTTGACTCCTTAGATTTTAGTAATATTAAAAAACCCCCAACATTTCGTTCAAAGGATAATTGGATGCTATCATGACTTGGGGACAAATATGGTTTCGTGGTAGCCAGAACAAGGTCAAGCTAGCTCCTAAGCCATGAAATAGACTACCAAACTATAATTCCTCGCTGGCATGAATCAGCAACAACAGAGAGCGCTCCACCCTCTCCAACCGAGATATGTGGGCTTGGGGATCACATTGTCCAAAAATGGTGCTTTGATATGCAAGAAGGCGGAGAATTGCACATTTCCTTCTCTTGCATTTGCAATGGTGTAGAAATACATCGTTTTTGTATCTCTTTTGAGCGTCGAGTTGATCCTACCAATTTCCTTTCAATACACTTCCTCTCCTTTCTGTGATGGTTCATTTGGTCTCCTAGGTGATAAGAAGAGCCCAAAACCATCCTCATCGAGTCCGCTAACATCCATCTCTGTGTGAAGGTCAACGATTTGGGACTATAGCGAATCTTTGGCCTCCCATTTTTCTTTCTATAGTTTGGCTCGATTCTCCTTGAGGAATCAACGAAGACCATGTGAAAGATGTTGCATGAATTCATTTCAAACCAACTCCCCAAAGCCATCTACCTCGAACCACTAGGTTTGGACGAACATATTTTCATTGCAAATGAGTGATTCCTCCACACAACTCAAGATGAGAGCCATATGATCTGAGCCCATCCAAGTTTTGGCGAGGGTGGAACAAACCTGCTAGGGGCAACGAAGACATATCAAGAGCACACCTCACATAGTTAAGTTCCCTATTATTCTACATAAATCTGGGCCCGCACACACATTTTAATCTCTCAGAGCGAGAGAGCCACGATGGAATCGTTCAAATGTTCCACCATTGGGCTATTGATGTTGGCATTAATTTCTCTCATCGCACATCCCGAATATGAGATTAAAATCCCCTCCAACCACGATCGTTTGTTGGCAACTGGAAATCAAGTTTCTAGCTTATGCAGGAAAGCAGGGGATGCACACCGTCGGTGCGTAAGCAAACACGATGATCCATTTTTTGTTGTTGTTGTTGTGTTGAAGGCTAAGCGACTAATCTAGAACTCCAAATCATAAAAACTGAACTCCGGATCTATACAAAAAACTAGCACACAAAACTACTCATCACATTGTCTAAAATCGACATCGAGTAAACAAGATAAAAACTGGTTTCAAATAGCAACTGTGAGATTGAAACAAGTAGCTTTATGACAAAAAAAATCAAATACAAATCACTCTAAGGTGAAAGGCAAGTAAGTAGATAGACTTTAGCCGAGTACACCACCAACCTTCTCTATGTTGGACCATAAATTAATGAAAACTTGCTTAGAATTGTTAATTAAAATATGTATCATTCTATTTTTCATATTCATTATAAAGTTAGGTTAATATCATTCATCAGAGATTGTGAAGATTTGCAATGCCATCTATTTTAGGATGTCATGACATTCATCGATGACCATGAATTCCGGAAAGAGAAAAATGATGGCTTATTTCAATCGTAAGGTTTTTTAAAAAGCACACGAACGGTCCTCTTGAAAGCTACTATAAGACTGTAATCTGCAGAATTAGGGCCAAAGCCACGGGTGGAACCGCACCAGAAAATTTCGAAGAACTTGAATCCTGTAAAATCTTTTTAAACCAAGAAACGAATGAGCTCATGCAACCTAAGCGGAAGAAGGAAAAAAAAAAGAGTGAACTCAGCCAAATAGGTTGTGAATATCTGGCATCTATCCAAAGCAGAAGAACATCTGGACAGTACAGAAGTAGAATGAAATAAAAGACACGATCAAACTGATCCCCAAACATATCCAATATTGGCCTCATTTCAAAGGTTTCGTTCCGAGGAATACGATGGTACAGACGGATCGTGATTCAGACCTGTGGTTCAGAAGGTACACGCATTTCAAGTTTCGGATTTGGTCGTTTCCATCAAATAGTAGTACTACTAGTATTTTTAGATGCAACCAAGATGCTTTTTTTCCTCTTTTCTAAACCGCGTAATTGCCCCAGCGTTCCGGAGACCAAACCAATTCAGCCACGGCCGTGGGCCTTTTTCCCCTCTGTCGTCGTTCTTTGGGAAGGATACCCGTCTCGTCGTATGCCATTGCTCGCCCTGTCGCTGTAGACACTCCATCCTCCCGTCCTCCACCGCACGCGTATGGCCGCGCAACCGGAGTAACTCCATACCGGAGCATCTGCGCACCTGGAACTGATTCCGGGCAGAATTTCCGAGGTGCCGATTCCGTCCCCCCACCTTTTCTTTGTTTCCGTTTATGCGAGATTTTAGTGTTCCTGGGTTTTACGCGTTTGGAACTCTTGCCTGTTTATGGAACCTAGCGCCAGATCGGTGAGATCTAATACCGGGGTTGGTCCTTGTTGCTGCATCAGTTGAGCTTTCTCATTTCCTAGTAAGATTCATCTTCAGAGTTTTCAGTTTCAGTGTGCGCAGCGGGAAGGGGCCGGCGACCGCCGGGGTGCACGCACGTACGGGGGCCGGCGACGACGCAGCAGCATCTTCCTACCCGAGGGTCGATTTCCCGAGAGCTCAATGAACCCGCCTGTTGCAATGCAGCATCATGTAGAGGAGATGTGCAGACTGAAGCTATGGGACAGGGACCAAGTCTCTGCTGCTACCAACAACCTCCGCTTGTCCCTTAGGCAGGCCCCCTATTCGATCGAGGCGAACACGAGCTGCTGCCGCTCCTTGGGCAGGTCCCCGTCTGAAAGCAGCAGCTATGACGGCTGCGCGTTCAGTGATGGTGGTGGCGACAGTCCAAGGAGCAACGACCAGCAACTTCACTATCCGTCACATGCCCATATGGACCCTGGGGATGTCCTACTTCTCCTGCCAGGCTCTGTCACCCAGCTAGAGGACATTATCCGCAGCTGTGAAGTGGCATCTGGACCTGGTTACAAAGAAATGCTACTCCGGGCCTTCTCGGACAACTCTGATACATTGAGCAGGTAATTACACAGCTTTATTACTAAAGATTGTAAATTTTGCATCAAGTGTTTCTTGTTTTCCTTACAATTACGACATTGCTGTGATTCAGACATGAGTAGCATTGTATGAACTGCATTTGTTTGGGAGTGGCAAATACTCAACATGCTCACAGAATTTTTCAGTTTATAGATAGAATAGAATAACAGCCGACGTACAGATTCCCAAGATACGCTTTCCCCTGTTCCTTAAGTAAGGCCATTTCTGTTGTTAAATTATCCCCTGTTTCGAATGTTGTCCTGTACTGTTTGCCACAAGAGTACATTGAAATTCTGTGCGTTTTCTTCCCTAATCTCTTTCATGCCTGTGTTAATTAGAGCTGCCCAATGCATAACTGATGGTACCTTAATTTAGTATTGTAACAGCTGTATTCTCAAGGGCCCAACAGATCGCTGTCAGTAAAGTACTTACCTTTTAGCCCTCAAATTAGACGCACCTAGTCATCCATTCTCGTTATGGCCACACATCACTGACCTTTTAGTGAGCATATGTCTTCTCTTTTGGAACTCCCAAATAGATCATCTCAATTTCTCAACTCTTGGGAAGAGAATACTCAAACTAGAAATTATGTTTTCGAAACAATAAAGCAGAAAATTCAGGTCAGACAAAATGAAATTGGTATTATCAGTGTAGCAGAGGGGAAATACAAACCTGTGAAAAGATTTCTTTCATTTTATTCCCTGCAAATTGAGGGGTAATGCATGGTTGGATATTTTCATGACGCATGCAATTGTGTTAAGTTCTTCTAACCTTTTTTTGTCTTTTAAAATGGGATTGTAGCTCTTTGTGCTTTTGAATCCTAAAAGGATGTGCTCTTTGACCTAACATCTAATGTTTATCTGATTGCGCCTCTTTTGGTGGCGGCACCAAACCCATAGCGCGACCGTGTGGACGCATGGTGCCATTCCTGAACTCCTGTGAGATTTGGAAATGGAGGAGGCATAGTTATGAACCCCTTCCTCCTCTCCCATCATCCTCTCTATCCCCACATTCTCATTATCCTGCAGAAGCAAAAATCTTGTCATGTAATTATGTGTGTACTTCCATAAATTACTTCGTTTTGGTTCTCTATAGAAATATTTCAGATGTACTAAAATAAATGGCTAGTTGAAATTTATTTAGAATTGTAAATCTACATAGCTATCTAAAATGAAACACCCTTGGAAGTGCTTACATGTGTTTTTAATAAAGCTAGCATGACAGTGATACATGTTAATAATGTCTTGGACTCTACACTCTACGTAGTCAAGCAGGAACAGGCTACGTGGAAGTAATACTTTTTATTTTGTTTTATGCAATTTGTATGCCATTTTGGCTGTGCATCTGAATTGTCGATCTGCACTCAACCACACCAATCATGAATATACCTGAACCACATTTGAAATTTGAATTTTTCTGAGCTCAATCACACCAATCATGAATATACCTGAACTGCATTTGAAATTAGATTATTTTTATGGATTCAGTAAAACTTGTGCTGCTAGACTTTATACATATATTTCTACTTGGAGCTAGCACGGAGAATTTTTATTTATTCATATTATGGAGTTGTTTGCCATTTGATTGCCTCAGAGTATTTAGGGATTAGACATTGCCTTTAGATGTTTTTTCCATTGGATCATTCTGCACAAGTTCATAATTTTATAGGTTCAACACACTTATGTAGCAATTCTTTAGCTTCATATGACATAAGCTATTTTCATTATCGCCTTGTATTACATGTGTATGATTCGGCCAATCTCTCCTCTCATTCTAATACATGTTCTGATCCATCGGCCCAGCACATCCTAACTGTCCAAATGAATCTTAATTATGCCCATCTTGGTTGCTCTGATATGGATGATCTGAGCAAACTCCTCAATGGGTGCTCAGTATGTCTTTTTCCTCAGCTGCTGGATAGTTTCCTTTTGGGCATGGAGTTCTTTTCGCAATGTTGTCTTCTCAGTGGTCTGGCATGAATATATATAACGTGCTTTTCCCAAAATGTTACTATATTCTTATCACACCTAAAAAGTTCTTCAAATTTAGTGGTAATCTTTATTAATGAAGGAAAATAGTTTTTATTGTTCAATTAAGAGTTGAATCTGAGGTATATGTTCTCTCTGATAATAGAGTTTTGATCTCATGGATATTTGAAGTTAACACGGATTCCACTGGCTTAATATTGATGAGTAATCCAATGACTCCTCAAATTTGAAGTTTAATGACTTAAAAGACAGAAGTTTATCACTTGAAAGTCAGAAATATGACTCTGTATACCTGAGCATTGATGTTCTTTTTCTGCTCGTAAAGTATCCTAGGCAGCAAACTCAAAACCTAGTCATGAAAATTATAGGATTGTGGTTTCACCTCCTTTGGCTTTGGACTGTACACAAACGTAGTGTAATTTCATGGTTGAACGGGTAATATATTGTAGCTTACAAAATTTCACGTAGTTGCTAAATACATTGATATGGCTCTCATTATTTCCTTCTGATCTACACGTATTAACTGGATTCTTCTTGATAGTAGCATGAATTGTATCACCCTTCAAAACTAAGTTAAAAAAGTTCTTAGTAGTACTTTAGACGATATAAAAAACTAATAGGTAAATAAAATACATGTTTGACCCTCAAGATCATATTGATGGTCGTAAATTCATTTGCTGAATGTTTGTTCTGTTGTGCTGAATGCTTTCCAGACATTTTTATGATTTCTTGTTACTTAAATTTCAATCCCAGTTTCAATCTGGAAGCAAAGGTTAAGGAGTTCTGTAGGTTAAGAATATCATATAGTGAGTTCTGCGGTACTCTGTAAGGGGCCAAAATTCTGTAAGGACACATTTTCTCGCAATACTGGAATACTGGCACCTCAAATGTTTTGTAATTTGTTAAAAAAATTATTCGAAGTTTCAAGCTCACTCTTTGCTTATTTAACAGCCTTCTCTATGAACCGGGCATCCTTCTGAGCACAAGGACCTGTATGGATCCTTCTGAGTGTACAGAAGAATTGATCATAATGTTGAAAATCAACACCCGAGTCCTCTGTTTGATGCAACAGCAGTTATGTGAGCAGAGTCGACCATTTGAGGATATAAAAGTAGGCTACTTTGCCCTGTTTGCAAAGTGCCCTATCAAGAAGCTCTTGGAGATTGCACTTTCTCTTAGCAAGACAGTTTGGTCTGCCACTCATATTTGTCGGATGCTTCTTGCCTATGAGGCACTTACGGATGTCCTTCCTTTTATACAGAACCTCCCTTCCAGTGAATCTGGTGACTTCTTTTCCAATATTGAATGCAACATGAGGGAGGCTTTCAGGGGATTAATTGACTGTATCCAGTACCACATGCGGTCCAATATGGAAAAGCGTCAGGAGGACGATGCCTTTCATCCAATGACATGTTTCCTCATAAGCTCAATGAGATATTTCAGCAGTCACAAATTTTTGCTTCGGTCCACTCTTGCCCCTGGTGAAAACTCCAACTCATTAGGCCTTCTCTATCTGAGGTGATTACCTGCTGGAAAACTGTGCTCACTGACCATTCGAACATTTACTGTGAAGATGTGCAGTGGCGCTGCATTTTCCTGTTGAATAACACGGAGCATTTTAAGATGAAGGCAGGTGGTCTGTTAGATGAATTGCTTTCTGAAAGGCAGATTGAGGAGCATCATGTTGAGTTCAACTCACTCTTCGATGAGTGGATTGGGAATTATACGGAAGAGGCTTGCAGACCAGCCAAGTCGTGTTTGACTCGCAAGTATTGGTGGGGCTGTCCACGTCCATCCTTGGTTGCATTTGCTTCAAAATTCAACAAGACTTTTGATCGTCAGAGAACTTGGAAGGTTCCGGATACTGCCCTACGGAAGGAACTGCAACGTCGTATACAGGATTGCCTTTTGCCAGACTACAGAAGGTCTGTGGAGAAATGTTCGAATTCAGGACTATTTTGTTCAGTTTTGCAGATAGGATCAACAAGAGACGTATATACTCCTGAGAGTTTGGAGACAACGGTGCAGGGCTTATATGAAGGATAAACTGCACGTCCTAGTTTTTGTTTTCCCGCTCTTCTGCCATTCTAGCAATTGTGCATAGCTGTGATTGTATAATTTAGATTCTCTGAAGAACAGTGCATAGATGAGGATTTTTTTGGCACCATACACCCCATTGTTGTTAGTTGTGCCAATCTAGGAGGTTTTATTTTCCTTGTATAGTGAATAGGCCCCTTCTCTGTACCTCTACCCGCTTCGCGAAAGAAGATTGAGGAAGAAACTTGACATGGAGTTGAAGGTAGTTTTCGGGCATGGCCTGCTTCAGCATGCCTACCCCTGGCATGTTATGTGAATGTACTTGTATCTATTTCTACTGTGATGTTTTGGTATATGCAGGCTCTGTTAGCACGCCTCCCCCTCCTGCCATGTGGGCGTACTTTGCATTTCTCGTATGATGTTTTGGTATGCATTCTCTGTTCGTCGCCCTGTCAGTAGGCAGCATATACCAAAAATCAAGGTTTCTTACATTACTGGCCTAGTAATGTAGCATAACCATTTTACGTTTGTACATGAATGGTTAAAGTTTCATCATGCAGAGACAAGTTGCAGCAGCTGTTTAGGCCGCCCTGTAAGATTTGAAGAATTGGCTTCTGTTGTTTTTCCCTTTTCTTGAGGGTTCAGAAGATGAAGTCTAGGAACGAGCTGGTGGCTCGGTGGTTGTGGTAGACAGTGGTCTCCAACCCGTCCCAGGTTCGAATCCCCGCGCGGACTGAATTCTGGGATGTTTCCTCCGCGGTACTGTTCGCAGGAACAGTACCGCGGCTCTGTCCTGAGGGCGCATATGGCGCCGTCAGTGCTTTCTTAAAAGCAGGGCTTGACAAGCCTATTTTTAAAATAAATAAAAAAGTCCTGGGCATTGAGTAGCATTTTTAAATCTCATCCGTGCCTGTCAACACGGCAAACCTGGGCACTAAGTAGCATTTTTATTTGCGCCGCCTACCCCCATGGTCTAGTGGGCCGGCCCATTTCAATAGGTTTTCTTCTGATTATTCTTTTGTTTCGTTTTGCTTCTTTTTTTTTTGGTTTTCGAGGTTTCCTCAGGGTTTTCTCTTTTTTCATATGTTTTATTAGTTCTTACTTTTTTTTTGTGAGAGTTTTTAGGTTTTACCTTTTATCATTTTTAGGTTTGTTTTTTTTCTTGTTTTTCTTTCATTTGATATTTCTTTCTTTTATTTTATTTTGTATGTTTCGCTTTTTCGTTTCCTTTTATTATATTTTTCTTTCCATTTTAAAAATGTTTATGGTCTAAGAAAGGTCACATGGTTCTGAAAAAGATGCTAACAAAGTTCATTAAATATTCAGGAGGTAGTGAGGTACAATAAATTGTTCATTGCCTACAAAGTTTCCGAAGTTTGGGAGCAAATCTATAGGGGTTCGAAAAATTGTTCATGAGGTGTAATTTTTTTTGCGCAGATTAAAAAATGTTCACCGTTTTGAAATATGTCCCCCGAGGTGTTGCCGTGGCCTGCTATCAAGAGCGGCGGTGAAAGATTGTGTTCCTCCTCTTCTTTTAGGATTTTGTTTGTAATGTTGGAGGACCTGGTTGTAAATTTTCACTATCTTTGGGGTCATTTACGTAAATTTGTACATCCGGCCTTATTATATTAATGCAGTTTGCATGCCCTCCAGGGTCACTCCCGCGTTCCCAAAAAAAAGCACGGTGAGGGATAGAGAAAGTTTGTACGAGTGCTTCATGGCACGACAACATTTTATCTATTTGAATCATGCTATTTGGTTGTTTCATTGGAGTAAAAAAATCAAAGGCGACCATTTTATTTTGGAAAAAAGAACTCTCCCCTTAAACTCTCCCCTTAAACTCTCAAGCATGACTCCACATATTTTTTGAAACTAAGCATGACTATACATAAGCAACATCGCAACTTAAGTAGGCTCCTCCTCTGCTTGGCTAGCTTAGCTAGGCCTTTCGGAACGTCAAACCGAATATCATAGTACTATCATTCTAGTGATTATTCAGCGTGAAGCTAGAGAAAGCATGGTAATTTTCGGATATTCAATACGGGTAGTGGGTGCATACCCAGAAAACATTTTTCGAAATGTCAAAAAATTCCAAATAAATTTTTTGCATACAGTTCATGACATTTCATGTTGACACAAAAAGTTACGTGAAGAAAAAAGTTTTTTTGCAACCTGTGCAAAAAAGACAAATCCGGACACACCGAAACGTATATATACGCGTCAGTTTTTTATCTTTTTTGTACATATCACAAAAAAGTTTTTTCACCCTGCCTTTTTTTGTGCTATAACACATTATATTGTAAAGTACACCCGGATTTTTTTCCACAATTTTTTGACATTCTGAAAAAAAACTATTAAAAAATTACACAATGGGTGCAGACGCACCCATGAGCCAAATCGCCGTGTCCGGTAATTTTGCAATGTACACCTTCAGTCAGTGTTCTACTACTGACTTGTCACGGGCGTTCTCCTTTTCGAGCAAGAAGCATTTCAGATCAACTGATGCCAATATTTTTTGTATCGAAACGTTTCTACTCCCTCCGGTCGTCGTGAGAAATGAACTTGGTTAGTACAATTCCATAGTTACACTTGTGTCAATTATTTGGGATCGGAGGCAGTATTGCACTTGGTACAGAGGTCCCTAGTGTCCCACGCAGGAACCGGATTATCTCTAGGCAGGCGGCAAGGCACGGCGTCGTGATCACCAATCGGAGTTCAGGGAGAAATGAAACAGAACGGAGATAGAGAGCCTATCCGCCAGTGATGAAGCAGCATCATCACCGTCACCGGACTGATCATGTCATATCGCCGCCGCACCCACGCACCATGTGAGGCCACCCTTCTCCCAGGATTCCGGCGACAAAAAGGGAGAAACCATTATTCGTCTCGCCGTCGCCGCGTATACTTTTCATTACTCGTAAGTCGACATGGATAGTGCAGTCGGAATCACTTTTCCGCCCGTGTCAAGGTGACGATCGAGACTCGCTCGAGAGCGTCAGCTTCAACGGGCAGCAGGACCTAGCACAAATATGGCCGGCTGTTTGGCCAGTGCCAAGGGGCAGAGGAGAGAACGACTCTTGCATTTTTTTTTTCTCCCGTTCAAAACTCTTGCATTTTTCTTCCTGTCAGTAGAAAAGCTCCAGAAAATTAACTCAGCTGCAAATATTGGCGTGATCAATTATTTTTTCTTTAACCTCACATGATAAACCGTTTCCAACAAACCTGGGTAGTCTAGAGTGTCATCAAATACTGAATTCCACCTCTTTAATTGCCATTTTCTAAGGAGCAGTCGACTGAAAATTAATTAGTTTTCGGTCGAATGACGACAGCGTTTATTCACCAACTCCGGCGAGTGCGCCTCCCGCCCTCCCCAGCAGCCACCGCCAGCCGAACCGCCGGCGACCCTGCCTGTGGCCGGCGTTGACGCGCCGCCTTGTCGCTCTGTCCCGAGCTCCTCCTCCGCCGGTCCGCCATCACCCGGCAATCCACGAAGCCCACCTATTTTTCTACGACGCCGACGAACCCGTACCCCACACCCTCAAGTTAAGTTTGCTCATTGTCTCCGGCGTGGTCAGTTGTGGCTGCGGTGGCTCCGGCTTGGCTGCTCCATCCCGCTCCATGCTGCCCTTGCCGCGAGGAAGTAGGAGACTAGGATCTGAACAAATCGTGACGCACTAGTGAAAGGCGGACGAGACGACTGAGCCCTAAGCTAAATCTCAGTCAAATGAGAATTAGCAAACCCGTTTCTTTAATGTCTTTAATCGCATCTAACATTTCCAAAGAACAGGGGTCAAAACCAAATCCAACCCCATGCCATGTCCGCATATAAATAATCTTGGCCTGAACATGTCTCATCCTCCATTGGCAGAGCCTCCATGAAGATACAATAGACAAGAAGAAAAAAAAAAGACCATCTGACTGTCTCGTGCGCAGCGCACGCGTGGTCGAACACCTAGCAGGCAGCCATGGCCCTCCATCTCCTCACTCCTCCCGGCCTCCACCACCCCACGCCCCTCCCGCGCCGCCGCGCCATCCCCTCGGCCACCGCCTCCCTCGCGCACCCGCTCCACCTCCACCCCCGCCTCCGCCTGACCCCGCCCCGCCCCATCCCCCGCCGCGCCATCTCCTCCGCCATCCGCAGCTCCCTCATCGACCCGGACGGCGGCGCCCTCGTCGACCTCGTGGCCCCTCCCGCCCGCCGCGCGCTCCCGCGGGTGACGCTGGCGCCCGTCGACGTCGAGTGGGCGCACGTGCTCGCCGAGGGCTGGGCGTCCCCACTCCGCGGCTTCATGCGCGAGCACGAGTACCTCGGGTGAATAGCTCTTGTGCGACGTCTTTAGTTGGGAATCGATGGACAGCGACGTCGTTGGGCGAAATAGCTCGTGTGCGACGCCATCTCGTGGCTGAAATAACTCGCGTGCGACAGTCGAGCTTACCGCATAGGACAGGTTAGGGGTTGGATTTATGTGAGCCTGGTGGGACCCCCACTTATCCACATCAGCAATGGGCCCACATGAGCACCTTCGAGCGTGGGACCCGCCTTTTGTCGACCTCATCAGCTGGTACAAAACGACGTCATCCGCCGCTTCAGAGGAGCCATCCCCGCGAGATTTCTGACCGTTGCATACCCCCTCTCGTCCTCCTTCTTCTCCGGCGACAGCGCGCGAATGGTTATAATGTATTGCGACAATTTAGCAATTGATACAAAGAGTTTTGAGACCTCATCAAATCTGATTTCATGGATTTGGTTAAAGATTTTGAAAATGGCACCTTACCTGCTGACAGGTTGAATTATTCTATCGTGACACTCATTCCTAAAGAAGCCAATGCCACTGACATCAAGAAATTCCGAGCCATTTCTCTAGGAAACTGCTGCATTAAAATTATTACGAAAGCCTTAACTAACCGACTGTCTCCTATTGCGGATAGGCTTGTTTCCCCTAACGAAACCGCCTTTTTAAAAGGTTCTCTTTTTTGAAAGATCCAGCAATTGCTGGCTTTTCTATTGATAGCAGGTAGAACTGTACAAGTTAGCCCTTGGGCAAATGAATAACGGAAAAGAAAATGAGAGAAAAATGCCACAAAAACAAAAGGCCACAAAACGAGCCACCCTTGTGACACCGCTTCGTCACTGCAGCGAGCACAACCACAAACCCTGCCTCATAGGGCCATGGGCGCAACACTTTCCGAGGCCGCCGCCTCGGCGCACAACCAGCCGCTGCCCCGGCATCCTCTGACCTTGCCGTGAAGCTGTGTCACACAACAACTAAGACTCCCACATGGCACAAAGGACTTAAAGACGGTGTCTCCAAGAAGAAAACGACGTTGTCGCTCGCCGGCACCGCCCACTCCAATGGAGTTTGGGTTTTCACCCGAGGATACTTTGGCCTTCATGGCGTGGGAGGGGCTGGGTTCCACGACGATGCCTTCAATAAGGAGGACGACGCGCGAAGGCGCCGTCATCGTCGGCACTAGCCCGAGGCTAGTACGAGGCTTTCGCCAGGAACGTCGACACTCTACTGAGCACGAGCCCCAGCAGTCGGAGCAGTGTGCCACATAAACCTCGCCGACGACCACCAACCCCGGCAAAGAACACATCTTGCCTCGACACCTCTCATCGCCGGCAGGTGCGTCTCACCAGAGCCACCGACGTTGCTGCTGTTCCGGGGCCGCCGCCCCGACATTCTGGCCCCCAGCTCCCTTGGCCACAGGACGCATCCATGCCTGCTAATGGGGACCATCGCGAAGCTTCAAACTACCGCGGCCCGCCTGGCCCGAACGGGCCAGATCGGGCCTGCCAGACCCCGCAACCTCTTGTTGCGGTGCCCAGAGCAGGCGCAGAACGTCGCCGGCGCCACCCCATGACGGCCGCCGCCCGCCATGGCCTAACGAAACCCCATGACTTGGAGAAGATCTGGAGATGTAGATCGAGCCGGGCGGCGCTCGAGCCGAAACGAAGCACCCTACAGCTGTGCCATCGAGGAGCGACGACCGCAGCGACCATCCACACCCGGGCCGCCGCCCCAGCCTCCAGACGCCGGCGACACGGCCTCCGCCCCCCAGCAGAATCGGCCGGCCATCGGCGCGGCGAGCAGCGATGAGGAAGGACCCCCCCATAGCCTTTGTCTGCAGGAGGCCTGCCGCCACCGCGGCTGGCGCGGCGGCAGCGGCGGCGAGGGGGCGAGGGAAGGGGAGCTCGGAGGGCGGCGCGGTGGTTTTCGCCCCGGTGCCGCCTGGGGAGCGACATGGGGACGGGCCGTCTGCTTTTCTCCGGTAGGTTCATTCTCGAGAGCGTGGTTTCAGCCCACGAAATTCTACACGAGATTCATCGTTCGGGGGAACATGCTCTTGTTTTGAAAATTGACTATGAAAAGGCATACGACAGAGTGGACTGGAGCTTCCTTGAGGAAATGCTCACCACTAGAGGCTTTGGCAAGAAATTCATTTGCTGGATCAAAAGCTTTCTCTATAATAGTACGTTGAGCATTAGAATTAATGATGAAACTGATCCTTATAGCATTGCTGGTAAAGGGCTAAAGCCGGGTGACCCCATGCCGCCCATTCTTTTCAATCTTGTGGGTGATGTGTTTTCAAAAATGTTAGAGAAAGCAGCAGCCTCCGGTATCATCATTGGTATCCTACCTGAAGTTTGCCCTCGTGGTATTATTAGTTTACGGTACGCGGACGACAACCTGCTTTTCTTGAAAGAGGATGACTCTATGGCTAGACATTTAAAATGGCTTTTATCTTGTTTTGAAGCTATGTCCGGTCTTAGGATAAATTTTCACAAAACTGACTTAGTCACTTTGAATATCTCTGACGACTTGGCTAATAAATATGTTGGCATCTTCTGTTGCAAAATCGGAAAACTGTCTTTTAAATATCTAGGAGTGCCTTTGCACTACGCCAAACTCAGAAAAGAAGACATTCAACCTATTGTAGATAAAACTAGAAGGAAAAGACGCGCGTTGCCGCGTTTATCCTAATACGAACAATGATAAATAAACAAACATAAATTTAGCGAGACATAAATAAAAATTGGTATAAATAATAGATAAAATAGTATCGTTGTTTCACTATTTTAGAACAGGATTATTTAGACATCCTCTCATAAACATAGAGAGTAGAGAAATGACAGAGTTATTTAGTTATAGTAAAGTTAGGAGTACACCACTCAACAGAAAGAGCATGATCCGGAAAAAAAGGTTAGGAGTACACCACTCAATAGACAGAGCACCACCCTTAAAAAAAGTTTACACTCAGTTAGCATACAACGACAATTATGAAATGTCATGAAAATTAAATTGTGTACATGGTTCTATAATGGTTGGAATAAAAAAGTTGATCAAAGTTCAATCAATCTGCAGACACTATATGATGTGATGAAAATTGCAAACTCGGAGAGATATATTAGCCAAGATTTGATTAGCCATGGAGGTACTACAATGAAGGTCATTGATTTTAATGTAATGAAATCAAGTAGATTTTTCTGGCATAAATTATCCCAAAATCAATAACAATAGTTGGTGTAATTATTTTACATAATTAAATAAATTGCATCACATATGATCGATACTATATAAAAACAGAAGAACATTCCACCAAAAAATACTAAATAATTCACCAAAATATAGAGAAAACTGAGATCTTACATCGTTTACATGCTATATTAATATGTGCTCTGGAGCTAGATTGCATAAAATAAAATATAAACAAAAATAAACTGCATGAATACCACCAAAATTATATCAGATTGCAGGAATGCCCTTCTCTTAATTTATAGTTTGTCATATTCGCCACACGGTTCAACACCACAATTTATTTCATCATTGTCCCTCGTGGTCATGACTTTTCTACACTCTAATGATTACAACTGAGGCTAAGCAAACATAGGTCCTTCTTAGTGTATGCATTCAACCATCTAAAGAATACACACATGCATTTTATTACATAATCTGACTTGTTCTCTGAATACAAGTGAGATATAAGCAAATGCACGTAGAAAAAGGTTTACAGATAAATACCCATATCATCTTTCATCAGTAATAGGTGGCTTCTAACAAAGAGGCGTATAACTCATCCTTCCACCCCCATTCACAGTTGATTTGTCGTTCACGGCTTCAACCGCCGCTGTCACCACCACCGAGTCGAGCACTACTAACAAGAACGGTGACAGCGGCGGTCGATGCGAGAGGTGACATGGGTGTTCATGTGCAACTACTACGAGGGTTGTAGGAAGTCTTTCAGCTTAATGGCGTTGGGTGGCCACCAGAGGGGAGCGCATGTGGCGTGCAAGTTAACGATGGACTTGAGTCGCGACATCAGGGATAGAGGTGCCCTGTAGTCCCAAGTGTTTGACGGAGCCAGAAATGTATGCGGAGAGATAGACAAACTTTGCGTAGGGATGGCTGTTTTCGGTAGAATACGGCTCGAGTGAGACGAAGGGAGAAAAATGGTGTTTTGTGGCACAGGCTGCGACGCTACAGTGGATTTTGGCGGCATAAATAAGAGAGAGTTGTCGGGTAGCGCCAGTAGTTTCAGACTCACCACATAAAAAAAAAAATCAAAAAACATGTTTAGGTTTCAATTTGTTGAAATAAAATATACAACTACGTGTACGTATTGTACGCACTCTAGAAGATATTTTGATATTTTGGTCTACCCAAAAGGAGCAATTTTGAGGGGAAATGGAGCTATTTTTCCTTTTTTTATAGATGGGAATCCCTTTTTATTTCACCAAAAATTTAACAGATATATATATCTAATAGAATTTTTTCAATTGAATTTAAAACTATGAACTATAAATAAATAATAAATAAATAAATAAATAATGTGAGCTAAGTGGGGTCTACCATGATGTTGACATGTGAAAGAAGGAGAGGGCTCCAATTTTAGGGGATTGTATTATGTAGAAAATAAATAATGTGAGCTAAGTGGGGTCTATCATGATGTTGACATGTGAAAGAAGGACAGGGCTCCAATTCTAGTGGGATTGTATTATGTAGAGATTATCTCTAAACTTTGCGGGTGGAGGGGCAAGATGTTGTCTTATGGCAAAAAGCTTGCACTCCTGAAAATCTGCATCTCAAGTATCCCCCACTTATTTGTTGTCGATTATCAAATTTCCCAAGTGAGCCATAAAAATAATTAATTCGCAGATGGCGCACTTTTTCGGGGGAATGTCGATGATGATCATAAGTATCATCTCACCCGCTGGGGACTTGTGTCCCAGAAAAAAGATTTTGGTGGGCTAGGCATTCATAACATGCATGATTTTAACCTTTGCCTTATGGCCTCCTTGCTGAGAATCAATTATGGAAGAAGATAGTTGACGCGAAATGCAGTACTTCTCCAAATGTGTTTTGGTCTTCTGAACCAAGAGCCTCCCGTTTCTGGAAGGCTTCCACCTAGGCTGCCAAATCCTGTCAGTTCGGTTATAGCTGGCGTGTTGGGAATGGAAGGCAAATTAAATTTTGGCTAGATCACTGGCATGGCGACTGCTGTTTGGCAGTCTCCTTCTTTGATCTATTTCAAATTGTCAACGAAACTGAGGACCCTTGGACCTTATCCCCTCCCGCACAGTAGAAGGGGGCGATTTTCTGAGCGAACCTTCTCCGCCCACCTCGCCGGCGGCGATCCGGTGCTTTCCCCTCTCTCCGTCTGCCGCTCCGGCGGCGGGAGAGTGGGGGAACGCCGGATCCCGTCGTGTACATAGCGTAGGGCCTAGTAGGTGTCCAGCCGGCGGTGCTTTGGGGTTGGAGGCGTTGCCGGAGTGGAGTTTGCTGGTGGAGGTCGTCTTCTCCGGCGGCGAGTCTTTTCGAAGTTTCACCGTCGACCTTACACTCTTCCCCTGCTCGCAGTTCGTGGTAGCTGCCGTGTGGGGTCTTCCCTCACCGGAGTTCGTGGTGCGGCGACTCCGGCTGTCAAATCTGAAGAAGGTCGAGCTGATTTGCGGCAAGAAGATGGAGAGGACGGCGCAGGATGGAGGCTCCTGTGGAGCTAAGCTCCGTCGACTTCCCGGCCATGGAGGGGCTCCTTCGTTTCCAAGGCGTCTGCGACGTGGAAGGAGTGGTGGCGGCGCGCGGCGGTACGTGTTGCTTCGTCTTCATCATCGGGATTCAGTGTGCTTTGTTGTAAATCTTCGAGTTTTCTGAATCTTCTCTTTGTAGTTCTTGTGTAATTTGGCCCGATCTATCCCGCAAAAAAAAAAAAAAAAAAAAAATCAAATTGTCAACGAAACTGACCACATTTTGGCGCAGGTTTGGGATGGTTTAGACCTAAAAATTCACCTTTAATTTGTGTGTAGATCAAACTCTGATGGATAGATGGCTTGAACTGCTGAACATTGTTCAATTAGTGGTCTTTAAAGACTCTCATGATTCTCCCACGTGGAAATATAATAACAACGGAATTTACTCTACTGGTTCCTTTTATTTGGTGGTATCACCCCTGTTTATACTCACAAAATCTGGGACATTACTGTCCCTGTGCGCATCCAAATTTTCCTTTGCCTGTTGTTCAACGACAGGTCGCTTACTCGTGATAACCTACAGAAACGTCGTCCGGTCTGAGACCCAACTTGCGTGTTCTGTTCTTAAACATAAACTTCTACGTCGCCAAAGCTACGTCTACAGGTGCGTCAGCTACAACCGTCAACCAGCATCAGCAGTCGGTCAGACGGGAGACGCCTTCCAGGGCTCCCGTGATGGGGCAACGGAGGGAGCGAGAAATCGCTGTTCTTTCATATAGTTAGTAATGCAGACGCGCCCTGCTTTGAAGGATCGAGACCTTCAAGAAAGGCGGCTTTAAGCTTCTAGAAGATAATAGCGGCGACCTGCTTTGATTTTAGTCAGAGTTTTTCCAGCCAAGACTTCGGCTGATACTTGATCAATATGAACACGAAAAGTAACCACAGAGGACAAAAGTAGTAAATAAATACTCCAAAATACAATCAAATAGGGACAAAAGGTGGGTGAGATGCAAACGGAGCTTGGCTCTGATGGTTGGGTTCCCTGTGGTGGAACCAGCCCACCCAGGTTCAAGTCCTAGACTTGGCATGGGCGTTTGCATTTACCTGGATTTATTCCAGGATTATCCGGCGCTATTCTTTCAGTGGTAGGTGACGTGCCCGTCAACAGCGAGGCGCCTGTGGTGACTTCGTCAACCTCAAGATCTGCCGGCTCAGTCCTTCAGAGGTGCTCATAGGGGTAGGGTGTGCGTGCGTGCGTTCATAGGGTGAGTGTATGTGCGTATTTGTGAGCGTCTGTGTTGTACTGTGTTCTCAAAAAAAAAAAAAAAGGTGGGTGAGATATTTGCCCGCAGGCCTCACTATCGGATAGGGATATACATGGACAGATAGATCGCGTGGCTCTTCCAGTCAAGTTTAAGGAAAGAAACGGGACTCCAATCAAGATTTGATTAGCTGGTTATGAAAGATGGAAATGTACGTGCCGCATGCACGTGCAGTAATTAAAGTCCCACTTGCGTGAAACTAGCTGTGATACCCCCGCGTTGTTAGGAAACTCAAGTTTTCTAAACTCATAACCAAATGTAATGACTTCTTCTATTTCGAACGCTGAACTGGAGCACCAATGTCAGTACTGTGACATACGGCGGAAAACACCTTTTGATCCCGAGCACCAGTGCTCCCTTTAGTTAAAAAAATCGAAAATGGTATTTTTAAGTTTTTAAAAAATTTGAAAAAATTCATGCATGTTACTAATGATGTATTCCACAAACGTGATTTCTTTTATCCGAAATACTTTATATTTTAGGCTACAAAAAAATAACAAATCTTGTATATTTTTGTGTAGAACAAAATATATAATATTTCAAACCGAGATTTTACACGCTTATGTGATATATCATTGAAAACCACAAACCCTGCCTCATAGGGCCATGGGCGCAACACTTTCCGAGGCCGGCGCCTCGGCGCACAACCAGCCGCTGCCCCGGCATCCTCTGACCTTGCCGTGAAGCTGTGTCACACAACAACTAAGACTCCCACACGGCACAAAGGACTTAAAGACGGTGTCTCCAAGAAGAAAACGACGTGGTCGCTCGCCGGCACCGCCCACTCCAATGGAGTTTGGGTTTTCACCGAGGATACTTTGGCCTTCATGGTGTGGGAGGGGCTGGGTTCCACGACGATGCCTTCAAGAAGGAGGACGACGCGCGAAGGCGCCGTCATCGTCGGCACTAGCCCGAGGCTAGTACGAGGCTTTCGCCTGGAACGTCGACACCCTACTGAGCACGAGCCCCAGCAGTCGGAGCAGTGTGCCACACAAACCTCGCCGACGACCACCAACCCCGACAAAGAACACATCTTGCCTCGACACCTCTCATCGCCGGCAGGTGCGTCTCACCGGAGCCACCGACGTTGCTGCTGTTCCGGGGCCGCCGCCCCGACATCCTGGCCCCCACGTCCCTTGGCCGCAGGAGGCATCCATGCCCGCTAGTGGGGACCATCGCGAAGCTTCAAACTACTGATACGTCTCCAACGTATCTCTAATTTCTTATGTTCCATGCTAGTTTTATACCAATAGCTACATGTTTTATTCACACTTCATTGCATTTTTATGCATTTTCTGCGACTAACCTATTAACAAGATGCCACAGTGCCAGTTCCTATTTTCTGCTGTTTTTGGTTTTAGAAAGTTCTGGAAATATCCTCGGAATTGGACGAAACAAAATCCTAGATGCCTATTTTTTCCGACACGTTCCAGAAGTCCGAAGGAGAGACGAAGGGGGGCGACGAGGGGCCATCCCCACACGGCGGCGCGGGTGGGCCCCCTGCCGCGCCGCCACGTGGGGAGCATGCCTCGTGCCTCCACCGACGCCGCCCCTTCGCCTATTTATTCCCCCAGACGCGAAAACCCTAAAACACAGAGCCATTATTCCAGAAAACATCCGCTGCCGCCGCCGCCAACCCTAACTCGGGGGGTTCAGAAGTTCTCCTCCGGCACCCTGCCGGAGAGGGGAATCATCACCAGAGGGCTCTACATCACCATGCCCGCATCCAGAACGATGCGTGAGTAGTTCATCCTTGGACTACGGGTCCATAGCAGTAGCTAGATGGTTGTCTTCTCCTCTTGTGCCATCATGTTTAGATCTTGTGAGCTGCCTATCATGATCAAGATCATCTTATTGTAATGCTACATGTTGTGTTTGTTGGGATCCGATGAATATGAATACTATGTCAAGTTGATTATTGATTATCATATATGTGTTGTTTATGATCTTGCATGCTCTCCGTTACTAGTTGAGGCTCTGGCCAAGTTGATGCTTGTAACTCCAAGAGGGAGTATTTATGCTAGATAGTGGGTTCATGAGAAAGTTCTAAGGTTGTGGATGTGCTGTTGCCACTAGGGATAAAACATCAATGCTTTGTCTAAGGATATTGTGTTGTTTACATTACGCACCATACTTAATGCAATTGTCTGTTGCTTGCAACTTAATACTGGAAGGGGTGCGGATGCTAACCTGAAGGTGGACTATTTAGACATAGATGCATGCTGGATGGCGGTCTATGTTCTTTGTCGTAATGCCCAAGTAAATCTCATAGTAGTCATCATGATATGTATGTGCATTGTTATGCCCTCTCTATTTGTCAATTGCCCAACTGTAATTTGTTTACCCAGCATGTTAGTATTTTATTATGGAGAGACACCACTAGTGAACTGTGGACCCCGGTCCATTCTTTTACATCTGAAATACAACCTACTGCAATCATTGTTCTCTTCATTCTCTGCAAACAAACATCATTTTCCACACTATACGTTAATCCTTTGTTTTCAGCAAGCCGGTGAGATTGACAACCTCACTGTTAAGTTGGGGCAAAGTAGTTTGATTGTGTTGTGCAGGTTCCACGTTGGCACCGGAATCCCTGGTGTTGCGCCGCACTACACTCCTTCACCAACAACCTTCAGAAGTGATTGATTCCTACTGGTTCGATTAAACCTTGGTTTCATACTGAGGGAAAACTTGCTGCTGCACTCATCATACCTTCCTCTTGGGGTTCCCAACGACGTGTGTCTTTCACGTCATCAAGCACTTTTCTGGCGCCGTTGCCGGGGAGTCAACTTCTGCAAGGGGAGTCTCTCACTTCCAATCTCTTTACTTTGTTTTTGTCTTGCTATTTATTTTTATTTGTCTTGTTTGCTTTCTTTATATCAAAAACACAAAAAATTAGTTACTTGTTTTACTTTTATTATTTCGGTTTTGCCTTATTTTTGCTAAAATGAGTACTCCTGAGAACACCAAGTTGTGTGACTTCACTAGCACAAATAATAATGATTTCATATGCACTCCTATTGCTCCACCTGCTTCTAAAGCAGACTTTTATGAAATTAAACCTGCTTATTAAATCTTGTTATGAAAGAGCAATTTTCTGGTGTTAGTACTGATGATGCTGCTGCCCATCTTAATAATTTTGTTGAACTTTGTGAGATGCAAAAGTATAAGGATATAGATGGGGATATTATAAAACTGAAATTTTCCTTTCTCCTTGAGAGGAAGAGCTAAAGATTGGTTGCTATCTTTGCCTAGAAATAGTATTGATTCATGGACTAAATGCAAAGATGCTTTCATTGGAAAATATTATCCTCCTGCTAAAATTATATCTTTGAGAAGTAGCATTATGAACTTCAAGCAATTTGATAATGAACATGTTGCCCAAGCATGGGAGAGAATGAAATCTTGGTAAAGAATTGTCCCACCCATGGACTGACTGCTTGGATGATCATCCAAACCTTTTATGCAGGATTAAATTTTTCTTCAAGGAACCTATTGGATTCAGCTGCTGGAGGTACTTTATGTCCATCACTTTGGGTGCAGCAACAAAGCTTCTTGATGATATGATGATCAACTACTCCGAATGGCACACTGAAAGGACTCCTCAAGGTAAGAAGGTAAATTCTGTTGAAGAAACCTCTTCCTTGAGTGAAAAGATTGATGTCATTATGTCTATGCTTGTGAGTGGTAAATCTCATGTTGATCCTAATAATGTTCCTTTAGCTTCATTGGTTGCTCAAGAAGAGCATGTTGATGTGAACTTCATTAAAAATAATAATTTCAACAACAATGCTTATAGGAATAATTTTGGTAACAACTATAAGCCATATCCTTCTAATAGTGGTAGTGGTTATGGTAATTCTTATGGTAATTCTTACAACAATAGTAGGAGTGTACCCTCTGATCTTGAAGTCATGCTTAAAGAATTTATTAATACACAAACTGCTTTTAACAAATCTGTTGAGGAAAAGTTTGGTAAAATTGATGTTCTTGCTTCTAAGGTTGATAGTCTTGCTCTTGATGTTGATCTTTTGAAACTGAAAGTTATGCCTAATGAGTTAAAGATACTAAGTCTTTTGCTACAGCAAATGCTATCCAAGTTAAAATTGACAACAATATTAGGATGTTGGCTGAATTGCATGCTAGGTGGGAAAGAGAAGAAAAATTGCTAAAGAGAATAGTATAGCTAGAGTTTGACTATTACCACCACTAGTAATGTTGAAGCTTCACATGTTGATAAACCTCCTACTATCAATGGTAATATTATTGGTGTTGGCAATGTTTCTACTTCTACTACAAAGCTGCAAAATTGCCTAAAACTGCTGAAACTGTTTCTGATAAAGTGCTGAAATTTTTCGAAGTATTGGAGGCAATGGTCCCATTACTTTTGATCATAATGATTTTGATTTTGATAGTTGTAACATTTCTGAAGTTATTAAGTTCTTGCAAAAGCTAGCTAGAAGTCCTAATGCTAGTGCTATAAATTGGCTTTTACAAAACATATTACAAATGCTCTCATAAAGCTAGGGAAGAGAATTAAAACTTGAAGCTTCTATCCCTAGGAAGTTGGAAGATGGTTGGGAGCCCATCATTAAAATGAAGGTGAATGATTTTGATTGTAATGCTTTATGTGATCTTGGTGCAAGTATTTCTGTTATGCCTAAGAAACTTTATGATATGCTTGACTTGCCACCTTTGGAATGCTGTTATTTGGATGTTAATCTTGCTGATAACTCTATGAAGAAACCTTTGGGGAGAATTGACAATGTTCATATTACGGTTAACAATAACCTTGTCCCCGTTGATTTTGTTGTTTTGGATATTGAATGCAATGCATCTTGTCCTATTGTTTTGGGAAGACCCTTTCTTCGAACGTTGGTGCTATATTGATATGAAAGAAGGGAATATTAATATCAATTCCTCTTAAGAAAGGTATGGAACACTTCCCTAGAAAGAGAATGAAGATGCCTTTTGATTCTATTATTAGAACAAATTATGATGTTGATGCTTCTTCTCTTGATAACACTTGATTTTCACTTTCTGCGCCTAGCTGAAAGGCGTTAAAGAAAAGCGCTTATGGGAGACAACCCATTTTTTATTTCTGCATTTTTATTTTATTTTGAGTCAAGGTTGTTTACTTCTGTAGCAATCCTTTGTATCTTTATTTTCTTGCATTGTTGTGCCAAGTAAAGTCTCTATAGAAAGTTGATACTAGATTTGGATTTCTGCACAGGACAGATTTTTGCTGTCCACGGTTTTGAGCTTTATTCACTCAGAAAAATTGAAAAATTCTGAAAAAATTCATGAGTGATCCTCAGATATGTACGCAACTTTCATTAGTTTTAGTTTTCATCTGAGCAAGTTAAGTGCCTCGAAAAATTCGTCTTTACGGACTGTTCTGTTTTGACAGATTCTGCCTTTTATTTCGCATTGCCTCTTTTACTGTTTTGAGTGGATTTCTTTGCTCCAAAAATTTCAGTAGCTGTAGCTAATGTCCAGAAGTGTTGGTGATGATTGTGTCCATGCAGAACATGTGAATTTTTGATTATGCACTAACCCTCTAATGAGAATTACTTTGAGTTTGGTGTGAAGGAAGTTTTCAAGGATCAAGAGAGGAGGATGATAAATATGATCAAGAAGAGTGAAAAGCCTAAGCTTGGGGATGCCCCCGTGGGTCACCCAAGCATATTTCAAGAAGACTCAAGCGTCTAAGCTTGGGGATGCCCAAGGCATCCCCTTCTTCATCAACAACTTATCAGGTCATCTCTAGTGAAACTATATTTTAATTCCGTCACATCTTATGTATTTTACTTGGAGCGTCTGTGTGCTTTTATTTTTGTTTTGTTATTTTATTTTCTGAATAAATCGGATCCTAGCATTCTTGTGTGGGAGAGAGACACGCTCCGCTTTTTCATATGAACACTTGTGTTCATCGCTTTTTATTCATGTTCATGGCGAAAGCTGAAAGCCTCAGCATTTATTATTCATGTTCATGGCGAAAGCTGAAAGCCTCAGCACTTATTATTTTGTTCATGGCGAAAGCTGAAAGCCTCAGCATTGATTGATATTTGGTTGGAAACAAAAAATGTTGCATGTGGTAGATGGTATATTGAAAAGACATACTTATGCTTGTAGATCATTGTCTTGGATAATTTGATACTTGACAATTGTTTTGAGCTCTCAAGTAGATCATGTTTAAGCTCTTGCATCATGTAGTTAAAGCCTATTAGTGGAGAACTACCGTAGAGCTTGTTGAAATTTGGTTTGCATGATTGGTATATCTAAGGTCTAGATATTTTCTGGTAAAAGTGTTTGAGTAACAAGGAAGACGGTGTAGAGCCTTATAATGTTTGCAATTTGTTTTCATGTAAGTCTTGCTGTACCGGTTTATACTTGTGTTTGCTTCAAACAACCTTGCTAGCCTAAACCTGTACTGAGAGGGAATGCTTCTCGTGCATCCAAAACCTTGAGCCAAAACCTATGCCATTTGTGTCCACCATAACTACCTATTATGTGGTATTTCTGCCATTCCAAGTAAATACTTCATGTGCTGCCTTTAAATTATTCAAAAGCTATTATCTCTTATTTGTGTCAATGTTTTATAACTCATGAGGAAGTATGTGGTGTTTTATCTTTCAACCTTGTCATTTACTCCTGACAGACTTTCACCAATGGACTAGTGGCATATACATCCGCTTATCCAATAATTTTGCAAAAAGAGCTGGCAAATGGGGTGCCCAGTCCCAATTAATTACAACTTTCACCTTTCAATTCTCTTCACATGTTTTGCCCTGATTTATCAGTAAGCAACTTAAAATGTTAATCATGCAAATAGACACTCGAGGATTCGGTTAGCCATGGCTTGTGTAAGCAAAGGTTGGGAGGAGTGTCAACCAAATTAAAATACATGTGTAAACAAAAGAAAAAAGGGATGATCTGCCTTGCTGGTAGAAATAACGTCCTTTATGGGAGCCGCTCTTGAAAGTCTGGTTGACAAGGGGGTTAGAGTGCCCACTACCATTCGTTGACAATAACAAACACCTCTCAAAACTTTATTTTTTATGCTCTCTATATGATTTCAAAAACTTAAAAAGCCCTAGCACATGATTTAATTCCTGCTTCCCTCTGCGAAGGGCCTTTCTTTTACTTTATGTTGAGTCAGTTTACCTACTTCTTTCTATCTTAGAAGCAAACACTTATGTCAACTTTGTGTGCACAATTTTTATGTGCTTGCTTATTGCACTTATTATATTACTTTGTGTTGACAATTATCCATGAGATATACATGTTGAAAGTTGAAAGCAATTGCTGAAACTTAAATCTTCCTTTGTGTTGCTTCAATGCCTTTTACTTAGAATCTATTGCTTTATGAGTTAACTCTTATGTAAAACTTTTTGATGCTTGTCTTGAAAGTACTATTTATGAAAAGCTTTTGCTTATATGATTCAGTGTTTACTCATTACCTATTTGTTAGCTAACTATAAACCATTGCCTTGAGTCACTTCATTCATTTCATATGCTTTACAATATTATTGATCAAGATTATGTTGGTAGCATGTCACTTCAGAAATTATTGTTGTTATCGTTACCTACTCGAGGACGAGTAGAACTAATCTTGGGGATGCTTGATACGTCTCCAACGTATCTATAATTTCTTATGTTCCATGCTAGTTTTATACCAATAGCTACATGTTTTATTCACACTTCATAGCATTTTTATGCATTTTCTGGGACTAACCTATTAACAAGATGCCACAGTGCCAGTTCCTGTTTTCTGCTGTTTTTTGTTTCAGAAAAGCTGTTCTGGAAATATCCTCGGAATTGGACGAAACAAAATCCCAGATGCCTATTTTTCCCGACATGTTCCAGAAGTCCAAAGGAGAGACGAAGGGGGGCGACGAGGGGCCGTCCCCACACGGCGGCGCGGGTGGGCCCCCTGCCGCGCCGCCACGTGGGGAGCACACCTCGTGCCTCCACCGACGCCGCCCCTTCGCCTATTTATTCCCCCAGACGCAAAAACCCTAAAACACCGAGCCATTATTCCAGAAAAAATCCGCTGCCGCCGCCGTCAACCCTAACTCGGGGGGTTCAGAAGTTCTCCTCCGGCACCCTGCCGGAGAGAGGAATCATCACCGGAGGGCTCTACATCACCATGACCGCCTCCGGAACGATGCGTGAGTAGTTCATCCTTGGACTACGAGTCCATAGCAGTAGCTAGATGGTTGTCTTCTCCTCTTGTGCCATCATGTTTAGATCTTGTGAGCTGCCTATCATGATCAAGATCATCTTATTGTAATGCTACATGTTGTGTTTGTTGGGATCCGATGAAGATGGAATACTATGTCAAGTTGATTATTGATTTATCATATATGTGTTGTTTATGATCTTGCATGCTCTCCGTTACTAGTTGAGGCTCTGGCCAAGTTGATGCTTGTAACTCTAAGAGGGAGTATTTATGCTAAATAGTGGGTTCATGCCTCCATTTAATCTGGGACAGTGACAGAAAGTTATAAGCTTGTGGATGTGCTGTTGCCACTAGGGATAAAATATCAATAATTTGTCTAAGGATATTAGTGTTGTTTACATTACGTACCATACTTAATGCAATTGTCTATTGCTTGCAATTTAATACTGGAAGGGGTGCGGATGCTAACCTGAAGGTGGACTATTTAGACATAGATGCATGCTGGATGGCGGTCTATATTCTTTGTCGTAATGCACATAGTAAAACTCATAGTAGTCATCATGATATGTATGTGCATTGTTATGCCCTCTCTATTTGTCAATTGCCCAACTATAATTTGTTTACCCAGCATGTTAGTATTTTATTATGAAGAGACACCACTAGTGAACTGTGGACCCCGGTCCATTCTTTTACATCTGAAATACAACCTACTGCAATCATTGTTCTCTTACATTCTCTGCAAACAAACATCATATTCCACACTATATGTCTAATCCTTTGTTTTCATCAAGCCGGTGAGATTGACAACCTCACTGTTAAGTTGGAGCAAAGTAGTTTGATTGTGTTGTGCATGTTCCACGTTGGCATCGAAATCCCTGGTGTTGCGCCGCACTACACTCCTTCATCAACAACCTTCAGAAGTGATTTTGATCTCCTACTGGTCCGATTAAACCTTGGTTTCATACTGAGGGAAAACTTGCTGCTGCACTCATCATACCTCCTCTTGGGGTTCCCAACGAACGTGTGTCTTTCACGTCATCAACTACCGCGGCCCGCCTGGCCCGAACGGGCCCAGATCGGGCCCGCTAGACCCCGCAACCTCATGTTGCGGTGCCCAGAGCAGGCGCAGAACGTCGCCAGCGCCACCCCATGACGGCCGCCGCCCGCCATGGCCGCATCCGGGCACAGACGAGAGCGTCGCCGACCTTGGAGAAGATCTGGAGCTGTAGATCGAGCCGGGCGGCGCCCGAGCCGAAACGAAGCACCATACAGCTGTGCCATCGAGGAGCGACGACCGCAGCGACCATCCACACCCGGGCCGCCACCCCGGCCTCCAGACGCCGGCGACACGGCCTCCGCCCCCCAGCAGAAGCGGCTGGCCGTCGGCGCGGCGAGCAGCGATGAGGAAGGACCCCCCCCCCCCCCCCACAGCCTTTGTCTGCAGGAGGCCTGCCGCCACCGCGGCTGGCGCCGGCGGCAGCGGCGGCGAGGGGGCGAGGGAAGGGGAGCTCGGAGGGCGGCGCGGTGGTTTTCGCCCCGGTGCCGCCTGGGGAGCGACATGGGGATGGGCCGTCTGCTTTTGTCCGGTAGGTTCATTCTCGAGAGCGTGGTTTCAGCCCTCGAAATTCTACACGAGATTCATCGTTCGGGGGAACCTGCTCTTGTTTTGAAAATTGACTATGAAAAGGCATACGACAGAGTGGACTGGAGCTTCCTTGAGGAAATGCTCACCACTAGAGGCTTTGGCAAGAAATTCATTTGCTGGATCAAAAGCTTTCTCTATAATAGGACGTTGAGCCTCTATCTCTACTATATAATATCAGTAGTGTTTCTTCCTCCCAAATTTCGGTACGTTTCGTGACCGTGGCAGCGGTACGTCGTTCCCACTCTGCCCCGCGATTTTCAGCTATTTACGGATGATTGCCACATTCTAGCTAACTGACCGGTTTGATTTTTCTTGCTCCTCCCTTTCTTCACGCGTTATGTCATGCGCCGTCGCATCCGTCTACTCCTCCACGACATCCCCTAATCCCCTCCATGGCTTCCGGCGACAGGGACAGGAGCCGCCAGTCGCCACCGTGTCTCCGGCGTGGGTAACACCTCCAGTGGTCGGCGCCCAATTTCCTCCGCCATTGATCTGGGTGCAGCGCAGGGGCACCTCCCTTTTCTGCTCCTTCTCTGGCGACCTCTACTCGTGCTCCCGCTAGCCCACAGCTCTCCTGCCGCATCGCTGATCCACGCCCGTGCTCAGGCATCCGCCACACAAGCAGCCGTGGCAGCGTCCTTCGTAGGGTCAGCTACCACATCCTCAAGTGATCGGCCTATCCCCTCTCCCCTCGATTACTACCTCCGTATCTGTGATATTGATATTGGTTTTCGTTCATTGGAATTGGATGGGTCAACCTTGATCTGCTTGCCATGCACCGTCACCCACCCAGGATTTTGGCATCCTCTATATTTGTTATGTTCAATGCAAGCCAGCCACCCTCTGCTGGGATGGTCGTGGAGTTAGTGAAGATCGTTCTGCCGTCAGTGAAGATCGTTCTGCCGTCGGTCCAACAAGCTAGCCCGTGTTCTGGAGCGGGTGTCATAAACATGACGGAGCATCTCTGGTCTGGAGCCGTCACTGCCATGGTCTTGAGGTATTGGCCTCCGGCTGCGGCGCTTCCTTGACTGGGTCCCAATAGGTATGGGTTGCGCGTGTGTGCCTGAGAGAGAAGAGATAGCATGCTTGCTGTTTGAGGATTTGTGCGGCATCTTGGCGGCGAGCAGGCTAATACACGACGCGCTCCTTTTATGCCGTGTCTCGTTCTATTTTAATGGCATAGATCTCGCTGAAATAAGTTTGAACGTAATAACCAGTAGATGGAATCATGGAATGGAGCGGTGATCTTTCAAATAAACCAGAGGCAACCTGGTTGTTGAGATCTTTGTTAAGTGTATTGGTTCATATCTTCATGCATAGTGTCCAATTCTTACATGGGTTTCGGTTGTGATGTAGCAACAATAAGCACCAATGATGGACGCCGGTTCAGTTCGTATTAGTACAGCCTTTACTGCCTTATTCTTATGTTTCTGCAGATAAGTGTGAATACATCTGATTCATCTTTTTTATCCTTTGCAAGACACACTGCCCAGATCACTGTTAATTTGCTAGGTTAGTAGGATTGTTGTAGTTTACAGTGTTCTTGTGGTTGTCCAGTTTGTTGATTACTAACCAGTGCTACACTCTGCATTACAAATATACACAAATTGATTTTCTGATGTCGATAAATTCGCCACATGGTTATATGGATGAAGGAAAAAACCTAACAACATGTGTGTAGCTGATATTAAAGAATTAAGGGAAGAAACTTGTGTTTCAGCTGTGCAAATTGTTGCGAAATGTCAGTTGAGACTTGAGAACGTGTCATTTGCTTGTCATGGGCCGGGGTATATCTACCAGATATCACGGCGGAAATGAATACTTAAAATGTTTTAGTTATATCAGTTCAGGTCTTGATTGAATAATCCAATGTACATCGGGAGTGGCTTACATAAGGAGTCTCATGATAGGTTTATCATATCTGCGAGGATCTTAGTTACACATAATATCTGAAATGGCAAGTTATAATATATCAACCCATTGCAACGTACGAGCTCGTATTTGGTCGATCATTAAATTTGTCGCCCGTCGCAACGCACGGGCATTTTGCTAGTTATTATATACTAAAAGCAAAATGAGTTAGTTAATAGAGCCCCCACGTTAAGCCACATCACCTTAATTAATTTCAGCAGTTAGATCTGTAAGTTACGGTCAGGATTTTAGAGATATAAACGTAATCGTGTAAAAGTGTATGTTCGTTTGACACGATCCGGCTTGGAGTCTGTCTTACGTACGACAAGTGCACATTACTTCTATAAAAGCTCAAAGTCTACCCGCATGCTCAGGCAACTTGCCCCTCCCTGACCCGATGGGGCGATTCTGGCCGTTGGATCCCGGTCAAAGTTGTGCTGTCACAGGTTTTCACCGTTGGATCGGGTGAATTCCGTTTTGCACTAAAAGACTGAGGGGCACACTCGCTGACAGCTGGGGCCCTTTTTCGCTGGGCCAGACTTGTCAGCCGAGCGTGTTGGTCGCGGGTCTGAGGGCGAGCAGTTTTACCACACGAGAGGGCAAGACAAAACTCGGGCCCGGGGGTGAAACCCTAGCCCAATCCCACGCTCGCTCTCCTCCTCCAATCTCCTCCTCGCTCAGCCGCCTCTCTCGTCCCCGTTCGCTCCTGCTCCTTCCTCTCAGCCAAGCCTGCCGCCGCCCCTCCCCAACTCTCCTTCCCTCTCGTCCTCCGCCCGTCCGCCTGCCCTTGCTGCCGAAGGAGACACAGATGTGCGTGAATCCCCGCGGCGTTTGGCGGTGCTTGAAGCCTTGTGGAGGAGACGGGGATGAAGGCACGGAGGCGGGGGCGGCTGGAACGCGGCGGCCGCGCACGGCGAGGCGGCGGCCAGGCAGGGCGGCCGGGCCTCGGCGGCCGCGCATGGCGTGGCGGCGGCCAGGCAGGGCGGCCGGGCTTCGGCAGCCGCACACGGCGGCGGCGGCAAGGCTGGGCGGCGGCGGTGGCAAGGCTGGGCGGCGGCGGCCGGGCGGACGGGCAGGGCGCCGGCGGCCGGAAAGGGAGATTTTCAAGGAGCGGATGGGGCAGCGACGACCGCTTCCTCGACCTCCCTATCAGGTTCGTCGTGAGATTTTCATGCATTCTCCATCATGCAGCTTCATCATACAAGGTTCATCTCTCTCTCTCTAATGTCAAGGTCGATTCCGTCTTATTATCCAGATTGGAAGTGGCATACGCACAAGAAATTGCTGCACCACATCCAGAGACGAGCTTTGTCCTTTTCTTGACTTGTACGTGCAAGAAATAACTTATGTTTGCTATGGATGTGGTATTTTCAAATTTTTGAATCAAAAACTTTTGGATACCAACTTCCTCGAATAGACAGATCTAATAAATGTTCCTCAATTTTGTAGGTACTCCTATATCTGGAAACTCCTTATTTGAGTGTTTCAGGTATGTTATTCCTTTCAGCTATCCAATTATGTGATGTATTTTTGTGGTGCTCATTTTGCGTATTAGATACACTGCCCACTGTTTTGACATCATATACCTTGCAAAAGAAGACTGAGATATATTCATCTGCTGGTTTGGTTATAACTGAGACCAGATTTTGATAGGTAGAATAAGCAGCGTATGTTTATGCAAACCGTCTGTTGTTGCAAGAAATCAGATGGTCCACACCATTAAGCAGCGTATGATAATGAGAATAGTATATAGTGGTCCAGAGTATCCTTTTCAGTTTTGTTCCATTTGCACTCCCATCACAGTAAAACTGAAATTGTAGTTCTATTGCATTTTTGTTCACTTTAACATGTACATTACGGTTGATTTTATAGCTACAGGTCTACAGCAACGGCGCAATGGCAGCTCAAGGAAGATCGTGTGCCTGGTGGGCCATATGGTCAATATTCTGCTTTATATGGTACTTCCAACTATAAACTTTTGGCCCTTAAATACCATCAGATATTTTGAGGCATTTGCTTCATAGATTATAGGTACTTATTGTATCTGATTCTTGCAGGTTCATGCAGAGCATCTGATGGATATGCTCATAGCTCTGGAAATGGACACCATCTATCTCATCCGTAAGGTAAGGTAATGATTTAAAGGTCTAATGTCTCAAGCTTGGTCATTTACTTAGTATGTGCTTTATAGGCATAGTCCCGAGTTTCAGATCTAAAAGAGGTTGAAGTGTAATTTTTTCTTTATTTTGAGATGTTTAAATAATTATGTTACTTCCAAATAATTTAACGCTGCTGCAACATATCTGTCGTGTAGAGGCATCCAATGCAGAATTAAATAGTCAGTTTGCTAATTGGTAACTTTGTCACTTCCAAAGGAAGATCATTGTGAGAAGTTATGCTGATTCTTACAAATCATTTTCAAAGAAAATACTACCTCCGATCCGTTTTAAATGTCAGATGGAAAGAACTGGCTACGTACAATTTGCTAGCACAAGTCACGAGGATCGGAGAGAGTAATTCATTTCTAGGTTTCCTTTCCTCTGAGATAACTAAATGGTGGTGCATAATTTTGAAGAAACTAATACAAGTTTGACTTAATAGGAAAATGTATTTGTGGGTTTCATGATTATTCTCGGAATGCAAGATTTCTATGGGGGATCCAACCAAGCCTGTTCAGACTAGAGTTATGGAGTGGTATATTTAACATTATATAGACATGCATGTATTAGCTTCTTACATAAATATATTCAGACCAAGTTGTGGATTAAAAGAGATCAACAGACTTGCATAAAAATTCTACAGGGGATTCAACAATGGCATAAGCTGCTGTCCGACAGGACTAACTGGTCTCGCCGGTGTCGAATATTTGTGCTTCTTTGTGCCCGCTTATTTCCCTTGAGAAAGGGGAATTCATGTGTAAGTTGGAACCATCTGTAGTTGGTGCCAACTGCTGGTGATCCATATTTCAGGATGCCTTGTTCCCTTTGATTGCATGTTGTACTGCTGGCCTTCAGAGTTACAATAATTTTATATTTGTATTATACCAATCTCAGAATCCAATTACTTTTCAGGGAATAGATTTGGATAAATATTTTGATTGAAAGATATTTTTGTGCAAGTGGCCAATTGATGAAGCAGCTGGCCAGCATCAATTGCTATCCCAGCCATGTATATGACAAGCTTGGCATGTCTTGGGACTTTTTTTCCGTTCTTCGTTTCTTCAGTCTTCATTTTCAAAGAGATCTATTACACGTTGCTTTCTTGGATCTACTCGAATTAGTGCTTTTCCTTTCGTTTCACTGGTCCGGAGGAAAGACCTTTAACATTTTTTAATGAGCCACAATATGCAATGTGGATAGTCTCTGGTTTTAGCAACTCCTATTTCTGATATTTAGATTTTCCATTGAAATGAGCAACTTAATTTCGGATACATATGTATTCATCACCTATGTTAGTTTCACTTGGGCTGAAATGCACCTACCAGTTTTGAACATGCTTTCGGCCTTTTATTAGATTTTCCATCGAAATGAGCAACTTAATTTCGGATACATATGTATTCATCACCTATGTTAGTTTCACTTGGGCTGAAATGCACCTACCAGTTTTGAACATGCTTTCGGCCTTTTCTTTTACTGATTTGCTCTATTGCTTTCGTCCAGAGATACGGTGTTACCCCTGGATCTGATAGGATGTTGTTTAGACATCTTGGTGTTATGGAAGGTACAATGACAAGAGAACCTTTACTCTGTCCAATGGATCATCTATTTCAGGTAATTACAGCTTAGCACTGAATTTCTGATGTTTTTCCATTGACAGTTAGTTTAATTAGGCACTACGTTTAAACTCTATTTTCCGTTGCCTTAAATTACTAGCTGTTGGGTATTTTCTTCCATGAAGCTGCTCTTGCATTTGATATAATTGCAGCAGCAAACCAAGAGCTGACGAACTACAATGATTTCACTATCTGTGTTGCCTCTTGTCGACTGTGCTACTGAAATATAACAAGTCTTGCACTTTGCATGGCTCTGTATCGGCAGTTAGTTTAATTAGGTGCTACCAACTTAAAATCTATTTCCTTTCGGCTGCCTTAAATTACTAGATGTTGGGTATTTTCTTCCATGAAGTTGCTCTTGCATTTTTGTGACTTCTAACTGAATCATTTAATGGTTAATGAGCACATTCTACGTTGGTCTTTATTTCTCAGTTCTCCTTCGTTTTCATTTACTAACCCTTATCCGGTAATATTGATTGCTAGGCATAGTATCATAACTATCCACACGCTTACCTTTCTTTTTTACATACCTTTTTGTGATGGTAAGAGCTTAGTGAGGAGTGACCTGCTATTCCCTTTTTATGATGGCCATAGCTTATTTGTTAGGTATAGTGTCATAACTATCCACATTTTCATTTTTTACCATATTCATTATAGTGTCATAAGAAGTGAGGAATGTTTTTAAGTTGTACTTAAGAGTATACAGTAAAAAGAAAACAGAATGTCTGATAATTTCTTTTGTCTGAACTAGGATAAACTCGATTCGTGGCCAATGCAGAGCTGAAATAGGGGTATATACTTGTATTTACATTCAGAGTGAAGAGGGTCTGCCTTTATTTAACCGAGTCTAACTATGCTTTTAGAAGAATACTATGGGCCATTGCAATGTACTCACGGTGTGCAAACTTGCGAATACTGTCTGGATGTTACTTTGCATCTGGAATCTCTATTGTACATTTGTAGCCTATGGGAAAAATGATAAACATTTGTGCCTCAGGTCCTTTTGATACCAACTCAACCGAGTATATAGCAAAACAGCAAAGAGTTTGAGGTTGAATTACTGAAACTGAAATTATGAGAGGTGGACTTTGATTTTTTTTTAGAGCTATTATGTTTTGAAACACTCAATGTTTAGAGTTGTATTGGCAAGTAGTACCCTGGTAATGTACATTGTAGTTTATTGCTTGATCATTTTTTATTGTGTTCTTTTTTTTCTTGACTACCGAATTCTGATAGCAATTATATACACCATCCTTTTTATTGATAAATTTTCTGCTATACTGAATATTCTGAGCTGCTGACTGTTGTCATTATTTGAATGTTGATGAGTTCGTGATTCCGTCAGGTTAATCCAGATCGGTGGGAGTTTGCAGATGAAGCATTCGTAGCTGTTAAGAAGCTTTTACCGAAGGACATGAGGAGGCGGGTCCTTCAAAGCATCAGATGGATTACTACTGAGAAACGGAACACATGTTTGTTATGGACTGCTCTAAACACGAAAGAGTTTGGTGAAGAACAAGTCTCTCTCTCAAACACGGTCTATGCATTATTCCTCAGGCTTTGCCTCCACTGCCTTCTTTTGGCCGGGAATGCTGAACAAAGATCTTCCTGAGTGCTTCTTGCAAGACTGAAAGGTTGACGATGTACTACAAGTGGGACGTATGCAGTTACTCCAAGCTGGTAATGCACTTCATATTCTCCGGCAGAAGTTTGTTTGCATATTACCGACAAAAACAAAAAAGTGTCCCCATTATTTCAACCATTTACTCCATGCTAATTCTGTTTCTATGCAGTAATGTCCATGTTTATGTAATACTCCATTTATCTTGAGTGGCTGTCACATTGGAGTTCTTTCACAAGTTGCACAAGAACCTTTGCACATAATTAATATGCACACAACTTGTATCCAATTCACCTACATGTCTTTTGTCGGCTGAAACTTTGATATTCTTATGCAGGCAACCTTGGCACTAAACCACTGCTTGAGGCGACATTGTGAGCAATGTTATCCTCTTGGGGCTGTCGGTACCCACCCTGGCCCTGCTGAACTCGGGACCCAGGTTGGTTGATTCCCCTTTCATCATCTGGAAAGCCAAGACCATGTGTTCACAGGTTCTAGAATTTTGCCTTTTTTATCAAATTTTGTGGCGTTTCTTGTTGTCTCTGTTGTTTAAGACTTGGTCTTTTCTTTTGTGCTATGCATCTAGGAATAAAGATCAACTGGTAGATCACGGAGTTCATGCTGATGGTGATTTTTTCCTTGAGAATGCCTAGTTGGTTTTGCCGTATTTCAGCTTAAAGTAGTACTTCTATGGCACCAGTATACGGGGCTCCCTCTCTCTTTCTTTGTCTCTTGCATCCTTCGTCATGAGTCCAACATTCTGATTTTAATTGCTAATTGATGTTTTTGTAAATAGATGTGTGCAGCGTCTAGGAAGAAGAGGAGAGATTGCAAGAAGAGCAAAGAGTATGGTAAGATAGAGCTGGGTTTGCATTTCGAGAACCTGTTCAGAAACTAATTTCAAGAACCTGTTATTTGGTTTGCATTTTATTGATATTATTTGTCCTTTCTTATGTAGGATTTGCCAATGAATGAGCTTTGGAACAGACAATGCAATGAGGTGGTTTTGTAAAATGGTATAGTCTGCTAGAGCTCTCTCCGTGTTTGATTTTTGTTCTCGGTTTGCTCTGCTTGCTTTGGCTCTCTTTGATTGGTGCTAATTATTCTGGGTATTTTCTTTGTACCCAGGTGCCTATGAGAGCCCCAGAATCCGTGCGGTTTTGTTTAGATGTGCCATGTGTGGCAGCTGCATCAGCCTGACAATTAGTCCTCAATCAAGGTAATTTACCTCTCCCCTTTACATATCATGGAAATATGTGGTGGTTTCTTGCTATTACTGAAGCGAGGACTGCAATGTATTTTGTATGCTTGCCATTTAGTTTCTGCCCCCAAGTATACACTTTGGCATTTTTGTGTGTCCACTGTCCATGTGGCTCTGAGATTCTATACAACAGAATCCACTTCTACGTATATTGTTGTGTCATATATGTTACATGTATGGCTGCTGCAACATTTTTGGAAGTAGGTTGTAGATGTTTTCTTGCTTGTTTTGAAAAATAGCAGAGGTGGTAAACTTTCTATTAAATTTTTAGGTTGGTGGCTGAATATTCAGAGTTGTTTCTCATTTATGTGATGTTCCTTCATGCATGTTCATAGATTATAGGTACGTATTGTATCTAATTCTTGCAGGTTCATGGAGGGAATCACATGGATATGCTCACAGCTTTGGAACCTCATCTATTTTAACGGTGAAGTAAACTGATATAAAGGTTAAATGGCTCAAGCTTTGTTATTTTTTCAGTACGTGCATTCCTTGCATAGTCCAGAGTTTCAGTTCTGAAAGAGATTGAAGTTATAGTTTTTTTTTATTTTGTTCAGTTAAGATGTTTAAAGAATGACTTACTTTGAGTAAATTGGAAGTTGACGTGGTATAAATCTCTGAATTTTCCTTCTTTCATGCGTGTTCTGGTATCACTGAAAATTACTGTTCGGGCACCTCCGTTGATATCATGCATGCAGCATAGTCTACTGAAAGTTATTTGTTCTTATGCATTACTGAATAATCGTTACATGTGGTCTTATGCTAAAAGTGATTGACACATAATCTTAGTCTACTGTTGTGTTGTGCGCCACACTTCTTTGCCATTTGCCCACCATGATCGCTATTATCCTCATTGCGTATTTTGGTTACAGTGGATTGATCTGTTCTGGTTTGTATAATATGAACTCTTTTGTGTGCAATATACAGGTGAAATGATAATATTTGCAATGGACAATGAAAGCGCCAGAAGAGTAACGAAGGTGATTTGGGGTAGATGATTTTTGTCGCAGCTTTGATATTGATTTGACCAGTACTCTAAAATTGTTGTGTTGGAGGAGATAGAATTTGCCATCTATAATTTTGTATTTAATTTAGTTCCGCACTCGAATGGTAGCTAATGGTTATGCTCACGGAGTGCTTGATTAATTGTTTGCAGGAAGTTCTGATGGTGCAAATATTTTTATGCATCATTTTTTGATTCCATGGTTAGATTTATCTCTGTTGACGTTGATAGCAACAGAAAACAGGGAAAGGTATAATCCGCATCTCCTTCAACTTCTGTTTCAGAACAATCTCATCTCCCATTTTTTTACACATCATTTTTTTTTATTGACCAACTTTAGATGATTATTGGGTGCCTTGTGCAACCTTTTCATTCCAGGTTTCATTTCTATTCTTTTATGTGTCCAAATTGACGGGAGGATTTTCCCGGTGAGCTCCTCCTACGTCGCGCCGCACCTTGTGTGACCTTTGGGTGAATGATCTTCCTTGCGAAGGTGACCTGCTACAAATTCATCTTACTGACACTAGGCTTTCAGTTAGTAGTTTGGAACTGGGAAATGAAATTGTTCCAAGAGCTATAGTTTGTAATGTATGACCAAATGCTAAAAGTGATATGTTCTTCAGTTGTGATAGCAGCGATGATAGTCTGGTACGGCTGATACTTCGGTGCTTGGGAGTCGACATTCTCTGCTCCAATTACGGCTTCATGAGAACCATGGCAGCGAATTGCAGCTCCACTGCCCGCTCTGCTTGGGGAGGTGCTGGCATCGATGGCGAGCAGAGCCGACGCAGATGACGTCAGAGAGCATCAAGACAAGTGTCGCTGGTGGCCGGTGGCGAGATCGAGTGAAACCTCATTGGCCTGCCCCGGACTCTCCATATATAAGTATAGGTCAAGTACTGCCTCGACGCACATCCTAATGCGAGTTTTCATAGGCCTCAGTGCTCACTATTATTGTGATCTCTATTTGGTTCAATGTAAAATGAGGTATATCATGACTGTTTTACAGAATCCCCAAATGCCCAGATAGTTAATAATATCTCTAATTTATAAGCAGCAAAGGTTCAACATTATTATAGATATAATATTTTCTAAGATTCTGTGCTTCTATATTAATCATACTTCTGGTTTATTATCAATGAGATCAGTCACAAATTTTTGAAGATGGTTATTTTTCCTGCTATATTTAGCATGCCAGTAGAAATGTATGTTTAGATTAGAAGTGCAAAGAATCCGTGAGTTCTTACTGGTGTTCCCTTTTCTAGAGGATTCCATTTTTAGGTGCTTGCATCCCTCCTTTGCAATTAGATTTTTTGTACATGATGGTTGCATCTTAACATACTCACTGGAGTGCAGTGGTCTGATCTTTTGGGACATCACTATCATTTTTGCTTTCACTGATATCCACCTACACCCCATCGGCTACATGTTGTGTTAGCATCAAATGCCTATGCCGAGGACATTTATCAGTCAGATTTTCATTTTGCTTATCTTCGATTTGCAGGTGTAGCAGTTGCTGAGCTACAGTTTTTTCATCCTGAGGATGTACCACCAGAGAGCTTCTGGATGCCACTTGTGACGCTGTTGAGGTAGGCCGTGGCTGGATCTTCTCCCTTTCTTCCTCTTTTTTTCTGTGCTGGACTGGAAGGACGGATGGTTGGTGTTAAACATGTACCAGAGTTGGTTGCTTCTTCTACTGAAAATATCAATATAAGTGCAGCAGCCCCATGGCTGAATTATGGATCCCTTGCTAATCATATTGCTGACCATTCAATAAATTTGGAAGTACAAAGCATGAGTATGGGCTTCCCCTTTTCTCTCTAAATTATCATGTTTACATGTATGATTGCTCAACCAGTTGCTCTTCAAAGATGTTGTTTCTCATACACAATAACTTTTCTCTCTACAGTGAGTTATCTTTTGTGTCTCCTCGATTTCCACCATTCTCATGTGATACATTTACATTTTATTTGTTTGTTGAACCAATTCTGCAGTAACATTATACTCTACAGTACTAATCGAGTATATATATGTGCAGTTGTCTGTGCATCCTCGGTTCATATACTATGATGTTGCTTGTGTTTCTTATTTTCTTGTAGATATGCAGATGCTTTCTTGTTTCTGTTGCATTTAAGTTCAGAGGATCTGTTCTTTTTGGGACTTCCAGCCTGCTTCCTTATTGATTTTAGGACGCATAGAATTTACAGAACTGTATCATATAGTCCATCCTTTATTTAATGGCAGATACATAATCAGTTTATAAAATATTTAGCATGGTTTTGAGTTGGATTCGAGTTTCATGAAGCACCAGGTTATGCTGATCAACTTCAAATCTTCTTATTGATTGGTTTATTGTGTTAGTTGGTTTTGGGTGCCTCAGAGGTCACATGCCTCGCAATGGCCATGGAGGCTTTGCACGTATGCCGACCAACTGTAAATCTTATGGGTTGAGTTTATTGTGTTATTTCAATCTGGGTCTTGCCGAGGTCGTAGACCTTGCAACGGACACACGAAAGGTTCTTATGCATGCAGTTAAGTTTTGTTCGAGTGCATTCTTACTTTTGTACTATCATGTGATAGTGTTGTATGGATTTCTATATGGTGTAAGTTAAATTAATGCATAAAAGATTAATTAATTATCAACAACAAAAAAACGTGTGGCAACAATGTAGTAGTTGCATCCCACAGTTGCGCAGTCACGAAGAGAGTGTATCTGCCATTTTTATTTTTCAGTGTCAAGAAGAGAGTGCAAAGCAACATCTTCAACCTCATCCTTTGAGAACCGAAGACTGACTCTGATCTCAAAGGCATGTTCCTTCAAGCTTGTGTATTATCCACACTCCATTTTTTGTACATGAACAGTCTGTTTGTGTGATGCAACTTGTTGATTGTGTACTTGATTTCAGTGAATAGCACACCAAAAGTTCTAACTAATGGCACCATTTATTATTCTGTATAATAGGTAAAACAATGGCAAGAAAGTAAGAGATAGTACTCCTGCCCATGTTTGTACTTACTTCCTCTTCTTAAGTAAGCATTAGTGATGGTTATGGCATTATAAGCATGATGAAATGATACTGCTACTAAACTATGAACACCAGTTGTTTTCTATATAACCAGTTCTTGGATCTGCACATTGCTTTGAACAAGTATCACGTAGGTGCATGTATTGTTGTGGAGTGCAAAACTTCAGATTTAAACTCCTTTTACTTATGGTTTCTCACTTCAAGTTATGAACATTACGTGCTTGTAATGTTTTCCCTAAGTCTGTAGTCCTCAACATGGTCTCTGAATTTAAAAGGAGACCTTCTGTTGTACGATTAAAATTAAATGTATGGACCCCGAGCTCCTTCTGGTATTACAGAAGAAAACAACATATGTTTTCTGAATTTCGGTTCTGGAGGTTCTGTGATTTTTTCCTTCATCACAGTGGTATTCTTTTACCTGCAGCTTACATTCAAACTATAATGTCACTTTATCTTTTGACCGAGCTGAGAACAATGATTATCAATAGTGTGTTATGGATCGGTTTGAGAGATACATTCAGACTGTAATTTTTGGGAGAAGCTATCACAATGGTATTCTTTTACCTGCAGCTTGCTCCTCGCCAGATCTGGACGAGCTTGCTCCTCCGCCTCCGCCAGCTTCCTACACTCAGGGCAGCCTCTCCTCTCTGGGAAGCTTCTCCCAGCAGGGCTGCAAGGTACGACTCTCTTCTTCTCCCATCAATCTCTCTTCTCTTCGCCTCCCCTGTTCTTGTATGTTAGCTTTCTGCTAGCAATTCGATGCTAGCTCATACATATGGCTGGCCTTGGAGGTTAGCTGATTAAACATTTTGGATGTTAGCTTGCTGCTGGCAATTGGATGCTAGCTGTTGGCATTTGGAGGTTAGCTCATTCGATTAAATAGTTGCTGCTGGTCCCCTTTTAGCTGATTAGATCATTGGAGTACTAGGTTGGTCTACTAGCTATTACTATAACATTGATGCTCTGTTAGTATATGGCTGCTAATTTGTTGATGGTTATTTTATTTACACTTTGCAGTGTCACAATGGCTTGTTAAAGGAATCTCACTACACCATATGTACTCTCCTTTTTGTCGAGGGTTTGATAACACAGGAAGATGCAGACATCAATCCAGATGCACTATTCTTTTAATAGGAGAAACATCAAATTGGCTCACCTTTGTACTCTCCTTTGTGAGGGACTTGGAGCAGTTTACAATGATAGCTGATCATTTGTATATTGCTCTATCATATGTATAAGGTGTAATGTCTCAGTTTTGTCTTTCATTTCTTTGGCTATTGACATACAAATTATAGTGTTTTGGACATGATTTTTGGTTTAGACACGCAAGTAATGTCTGTTTGGGATGTACATTGGTAAGGACAGTTGATTGATTTCTGTCTTATTTGAAATGTGTGGTCATTGCCGACATGTCTTTCTTTTCTTCTATTGTTTGGCGTGTGCGTTTGCCTAATGATCTCTTAACACATTTAGACATTTATGCTTGGCTGAAGATGCTTGACTAAGACAATATTTAGTGCTGCAAGAACCGATGGCTAATGCATTAAATATCATGCTTTTCTATTTATCCTTAGAGTAAGCCGTAGTAAAATGTTTGCGACTATGTTCTATGTAACAGAAAAATGTGGAATCCTTTTTATTCTCATAGCCTATGATAACAATATGGTCTTGCTTTCGGCTGTTGTGTAGTGCCAGTGCAGTGTTTAAATTTGCATTGTTAATTTATACATTGAAATAAAACAATTATTTAAGTTTAGGTACAAAATTTTAAAATCAAATGATGTTGAAATAATGTGGTAGTTGCATCCGGCGGTTGCGCAGTCGCGCAACGGGTCATCTAGTATTTCAATCAGAGCCAACGTCAAAAAGAGATTAGCCAGCCGGCCGCGCGGCCGCCGGTGCCGCGAACCAGATGTGAGTATTTCAATCAGAGCCAGCGTCAAAAAGAGATTAGCCAGCCGGCCGCGCGGCCGCCGGTGCCGCGAACCAGATGTGTTTTGTTGATCTCGGCCAACATGCATCACGCGGCTACGACCAAAAGTTTAGAAATAGAATGGTTGGCATAGACGGCTAGCTAGCTCAATTGAATAAAAAGGAGCCGATACATACTTATCCACATACACCGACCTGTACGTATGCAATTCCATGCACCGGGAAGGGCAAGCAACTAGAGGATGCATGTCTACATAGCATGCATGCAAACATACACATGTACAAGATCGAATTTGGATCGATGGAACCCTGACCCTCGATGTACAACAAGAGCTGGTAAACCAGATCAGATAAAATAAAATACTCCCTCCGATCCAAAATTATTGTCGTGAGCTCTGTACAAATTTGTACTACAGTAGTATTGTTTTCCCGACACATATATCGGATCAGAGGTAGTAGTATATATTTATGATGCATTTTTGCGGATTTAATACAGATAATTGTGTTTGAACAAATCGTGAGACAATATATTCTCATAGTTGTACTTAAGAAAACATTGGTCAACAGATCATGATAATTGTATCAATGATAAATATTTTGAAATTGTATAAAGGTTAATAATATAATTTAAACTCATCACAACTGAAACACATTTCATGAATTTACTTCAACGTGATATATAAACATCATCCAGTGATTGTATATATTGAAGAATTAAACTAAAATGTCAATACCAACAAGATGGGTTGTTGATAGGTCGCTGATAATATTTGATCTTCTATTGTAAATGATATGCTACCATTTTGGTTGAAACTAATCCAGAGTTAATTTAAAGAAAATATTCTTAGAAATTTCCAATAGATCTAGGATCTTCCCTTTCAGAAATATATTTTCAGAAATAAATGGAAATCACACTACTCTAAATATAATAAATGCTTTAAGTGTAAAAGTTCAAAAAAAATTACATCTAAATAGTTCCTACGTGTTTCCTAAGATATGATTAAGAGTAACGTTATCTAAGTTTCGTTTGGCTTTTGTGAAGAACATTATTTGGTTTCTTATTCTTATAATTTAGGAGAAGACATCACTGGAATTTCCATACATGTAGAAACAATTAGGACCGATGAAAATGCCCAAACAATGTGGTCCATAGTTGCAGAGTCATGTTTTATGACAAACCAAATACCAGTGAAGAACAACATATAAGTATTGGCTTGAAGAGTGGGCTTAGTAGGAAGAGGGTTGAAACATGCAAATCAGGTAATCGACCTACTGTATGGGGTAGCATGAGGATGTTGCACCGGGGGATATTAACATGTTGGTTTGAGTTTTGCAGCACGATTAAAAAGATTACTTGAGAGATGACTTGAAGTAAATTGTTAATGGATTATGATAAAACTATGTAGCATCAAAGAATACTTTTTTTTTAACTTAGTATGTTGCATGAATCTATGTGGAATCAAAGTCATGTTGTAACTGCCACATGCCAAAACAAATATGGGTCAGTGAGAGACTACAATGAGAAATGGGTGATGGAGGATAGAGAGTAAAAATATTTGTAAAAAAGTGTTACCTACGGTTAAAATAATGAACTTTTCAAATATTTGATACGGTATTTTTTAGAAACAGGATAGCTATTTTCCAATAAATTAAAAGATTCCAGGCATGTCATATTTTATCTACTATAGTATTTACAATAGTTATATAATGCTAAGATATAAATTTTCTTTTTTGCATCGTCTACGAAACCACAAATTTAGTACTCCCTCATATCCATATTAATGGACTTAACTTTGTCTAGATACGAATGCATCTAGTCTGAACACTTAACTAGATGCATTCGTATCTAGACAAAGTTGAGTCCATTAATATGGATCGGAGGGAGTACATGAGCAAATATGCAACAGATGATGCCCTCGCATTTGCGAGGGCCACCTTGCTAATTAGAATTAATGATGAAACTGATCCTTATAGCATTGCTGGTAAAGGGCTAAAGCCGGGTGACCCCATTAGAATTAACTGGTTCCTTTTGGTGGTACCACCCCTGTTTATACTCTCAAAATCTGGGACATTACTGTCCCTGTGCGCATCCAAATTTTCCTTTGCCTGTTGTTCAACGACAGGTCGCTTACTCGTGATAACCTACAGAAACGTCGTCCGGTCTGAGACCCAACTTGCGTGTTCTGTTCTTAAACATAAACTTCTACGTCGCCAAAGCTACGTCTACAGGTGCGTCAGCTACAACCGTCAACCAGCATCAGCAGTCGGTCAGACGGGAGACGCCTTCCCAGGGCTCCCGTGATGGGGCAACGGAGGGAGCGAGAAATCGCTGTTCTTTCATATAGTTAGTAATGCAGACGCGCCCTGCTTTGAAGGATCGAGACCTTCAAGAAAGGCGGCTTTAAGCTTCTAGAAGATAATAGCGGCGACCTGCTTTGATTTTAGTCAGAGTTTTTCCAGCCAAGACTTCGGCTGATACTTGATCAATATGAACACGAAAAGTAACCACAGAGGACAAAAGTAGTAAATAAATACTCCAAAATACAATCAAATAGGGACAAAAGGTGGGTGAGATATTTGCCCGCAGGCCTCACTATCGGATAGGGATATACATGGACAGATAGATCGCGTGGCTCTTCCAGTCAAGTTTAAGGAAAGAAACGGGACTCCAATCAAGATTTGATTAGCTGGTTATGAAAGATGGAAATGTACGTGCCGCATGCACGTGCAGTAATTAAAGTCCCACTTGCGTGAAACTAGCTGTGATACCCCCGCGTTGTTAGGAAACTCAAGTTTTCTAAACTCATAACCAAATGCAATGACTTCTTCTATTTCGAACGCTGAACTGGAGCACCAATGTCAGTACTGTGACATACGGCGGAAAACACCTTTTGATCCCGAGCACCAGTGCTCCCTTTAGTTAAAAAAATCGAAAATGGTATTTTTAAGTTTTTAAAAAATTTGAAAAAATTCATGCATGTTACTAATGATGTATTCCACAAACGTGATTTCTTTTATCCGAAATACTTTATATTTTAGGCTACAAAAAAATAACAAATCTTGTATATTTTTGAAGACTTGAAGGTATGTATATCTAGATCTACACATTTGTCATTTTTGTGTAGAACAAAATATATAATATTTTAAACCGAGATTTTACACGCTTATGGGATATATGATTGAAAACATGCAGATTTTTTTTCTATATTCTTTTGAACCTTATAAATATGATTTTTTATTTTTTTTAACTAGAGGGTTCACTGGTGCTCGGGAGCAAGAAATCCCTATCGGACATACGGTGCTTACATTAAGATGTAAATATCAAGAGAAAATGAAGGATGACTAAATTCAATCCCAGGAAAAATTAGAATATACTCCTTCCGTATCAAAATATAAAATTTTGTCAATATACTTACCACACACATGTGTCTAGACATGTTTTAGTGCAAAATTCACATAAACTTTGCACTAAAACATGTCTACAATCAGCTGTGTGGCAACAATGACGGTGGTGAGCGGAGCCGGGTCGCGGCATGTCCTTCGTCACCGACAGTCCGTGCTGCGTCCCGCTGTGAAGTTGTGAAGTCGGGGCTGCGTGTCTCGGGGCGGGCAGGCTGGCAACGATGCCACTTTTTCTACAGTGGCCTCCGGATTCCGTGGGTGCATGGTGTGCAACTTTCTCCGGTGAAGCTTTCCGTCGAAGTCGGAGCTGCCTCTTCCTCGACGCTTTGGGTCGACTGTTTGGCATAGGCCGACATGGTTTTCTGCGTCGGCTGCGGCGAGCGCTTTGTCGGTGGTTGTTGAAGGTGAAGTCGGAATCGCTTGCTCGGGGAGGAGTGACGACGATGACGCTCGATGACGACTCAGATGATGTTTTTCTCCAAGGCGGCGTGTGTGTTTCATGTGGGTAGCCAGGTCGGCCGGGTCTGCCCAATGTGGTGTTCCATGACTAAATTGGCGCACTTGTAACGGTTTTCGGGCTGTTTCCCGCTAATGAACCGGTCAATTTCCCTCCTATTTTTTTAATAAAATGAGGCAATGTTGTCCGTTTTGTTCAGTGCCCATGTAACGCCGGCGCGCACCAAGTGTTTGTGGTGCTAGCTCTCGGTCAATCTGTAAGCGCAGCTGATTGTCCACTTGACGTACGCATTGTAGCCGCTGCGTGACGAGAGTCATGAGAACGAGACGATCGAGTGGCTTCACCACTCGTTGCGTGGCTCATGCCGCTTGCGCGTCGTTGTCGAGGAGGCACGTCCACGTACGTCCATCCCCTGTTGTGGTGACTAATCCTGCGCGGATGTGTTTTTTTCCTCTTTTTGGCGAGTATCCTACGGTCGTGCTTTTCTTTGAAAAGGCAAACCAATTTATTGATTATCAGTAACGGTAGAAGGAATTTCAAAAGTAACAAAAATTACAAAAATATCTTTTGACCACCTAACAATGACTACAAACACCGCTGTCCTCACCGCTCATTCACTGGAACCAAATAAAGCTTGTTGTAGTAGATAGATAAGAAATCTCGTGCTAAGACTAGTCATAGTGGGGAGTAACATTGAGTGGTAACATACTTATGTTACTACCTATTGTTACTATCCCTATAGTGGGTAGTAACTTATTTGTGGTGTCATACATGATAGTATTTATTAGGTTGTAGACTCATTTTGTCTTTGGTGTGTGTGATGTTCCGGTAACTAGTTATGTTAATCCAATCTCCTTTCTCCTCATTAATTACTTGCCACATCATATTTTTTGCCTACGTGGAATTGAAGTTGATAGCAATGTTACTCCCACTATGAGTAGTTCTAATATGTTCGGTCGTGCTGGCCCTCTCGTCAAGGCAAGGCAGCCAAGTGGCAAGTGACGAATTAAGAAAAGCCTGTTGGAAATAATCCAATCTTGTTGTCCAGCTATGTCCGTGAGTCTGATCCGGGTTGTACTAGTATACTAGCTAGTTGGTACGTGAGATAGTAGGAAATTTGAGTTAGTTTCCTAAATGTCTCAGTTGACGACTAGTACTAGGAGTTGGTCTCCGGTTTGGACTAGTTTAGCGTGGTAGGCATTGGACGTGTATATAAACGTCCCAAGTCGTGAGTTTGTAACACCGAGATATTGAGAGAAATAAAGAAAAAGCAAGGCATATGTGCCTTTGGCTATAATTTTTTGTTCGCGTGTGTTCGTGATATGTTGATGTGATTCGATCCTTTGGACGAAATCCAACAATTGGTATCAGAGCGAGGTCAAAGATTTGAAGCCACGCTTGCCCCGGGGAGGCCACTCGTAATAGCGCCTCGGGGCGGGGCGAACGTCGTTCGGCGGAGCGACACAGAGGAGACGGCAAGGAGATGCCGTCAACAAGGTGGTGGAGATAGGCGATCGTTGGTGAGAGCATTGATGCCGAGGCGCGGTATCGGTAAATCTCGTCAAGATCTCCGGGGGAGTATGAAGGAGGTCGTCAAGGTGTGGTGCATAAGTTCTTGCAAAGATGCGTCCAAGAGCTTGTGGTTGTGAGTTTTTCTGCGACAGTTGTGCTACCGTCGGAGAAAATTGTGTCCGGGAGCGAGCGGGAAAAGGATACTCTGTCCTTGCGGTTCCGTTCGTGATCGAAGTTCCGGCAAGTTCGTATGCGGAAGTTGTGTTGCCCGTATACGGCAAGTTGTGTTGCTGCTGGACCAGTGGAATTGCCGCAAGATCGTGCGTTCGATCTTTGGCAAAGGTACAAGTTCCGGCGAATTTATGTGCGGAAAGATGTGTTGCGCGTACATGAAGAGTTGTGTTGCCGTCGGACGTGAAGTGTTTTTCGGTAAGATGTGTCACCGACAACAAGGATAAGGTGTGAAGTTGTGTCCAAGTGCTGGTCTGCGAGAGTTCGTTGCAGCGGAAGCGCGACATGGTCGAGGCACTCCAGTGAGCTGTCTCCAAAGGACGAAAACGTGAGACTTTACAGTCGAGATACTCCACTGAGTTGTATCTCCAATGGGCGAAGACGTGAGACGTTACGGTTGAGGTGTTCCAATGAGGGTGTATTTCCAAGGAGCGAAGACGTGCGTGTAGACAAGATGGCGGGTGGCTATCTGCGTGTCTCAACGAGAAGATGAAGACCAACGTGAAGATGGACATGAACCTGTCAAGATGAGTTACTTCCATTAGGCTATGCGTTTAGTCTGTATGTGGCACGCTAAGATGCGGCAGCGTGGGCTGGTAGTCCGGAGTGACACGTTGAGTTGGAGTCGTCAAGTTGTGAAACTGTATCGAATCAAGACTGAAGGGAGCACAAGGATACGACAAGTTTGGGTTAGGGGGAGAATGTTGGAAATAATCCAATCTTGTTGTCCAGCTATGTCCGTGAGTCTGATCCGGGTTGTACTAGTATACTAGCTAGTTGGTGCGTGAGATAGTAGGAAATTTGAGTTAGTTTCCTAAATGTCTCAGTTGACGACTAGTACTAGGAGTTGGTCTCCGGTTTGGACTAGTTTAGCGTGGTAGGCATTGGACGTGTATATAAACGTCCCAAGTCGTGAGTTTGTAACACCGAGATATTGAGAGAAATAAAGAAAAAGCAAGGCACGATATGTGTCTTTGGCTATAATTTTTTATTCGCGTGTGTTCGTGATATGTTGATGTGATTCGATCCTTTGGGCGAAATCCAAGACTCAATCACAAAGCTTTTTCGGAAGCAAGGAGAGGGACACGTCACGGCACGCACCCAAGTAACAAGTGACGAAGAAAAGTCAAGAGTCGAGCGGCCCACCCTGCTGGCCCTCTTGTCAGGACCAAGTGTTGAGGCGTCGCTATATAAAGAAAAGCGTGTGAGGAGAAAAAGATCAAAACCCGTGTAACCTCTTACCTCAAATCAAGATTGTACTGCTGAACTCGTATTCTGTAATATGAATCGTGAGTAAGGTCGTAACAATGCTATCCGCGGACAGCTTCCGTCGCCGGCGTCTTCCCGGCCTGGTGAGCATCTGACTTGCGTGGTCCTGCTGAGCTGTGCCGCGGTAGATCTCTACGTCAAGCTCCGCCGACCGCCTGCCATGGCTGAATTCAACCGGTCTTGCATTCCGACCCGTCATGCTGCCTCGTCGGCCCCGCCGCGTCCTTACCACGGCTCTCCCGGGGTTCTGCACCTCTCGGCGGCAGCGGTGCTCGCCGTCTGTTGGCTCTGGAGGTATCTGCTAGCGCCCGCACCGCTGGACCAGCTCGCCGACGAGCTCCCGGCGGCTGCAGAGCAGCAAACGCCCGGCCCGACCAGCATCTGGACCGTGCTGGATGTGGGCCAGCTCGGCATAGCCGCCGCTGCTCTCCGCGGCGTCTTGGAGCAGAGCATCCGTTCAGTAGCCCGTCTGCCCCAGCAGGCCGATCCCGGTGGCCACTTTCGCTATCCATCAGTCGGCTGCCTTGAGGAAGCAGTCCCTGGCGTGCGCCTAACGACGGAGCTTCCCGATGCCGCTGCTGTGGACGCCACGGATATCCTGCGCCAAGCTTGGATCCCCAACGAAAGGTAGCCTCTTGATATATGTTTTTCCGTCTTTCTCGATGCGGTTCTTCCCCACGCAGTGCTGTCACCCATCGAAACCTCTCTTCTTCCACCTGCACGGCGCCGGCTGCCCGGCAGGCTGTCGTCAGGCGAGCCGCGCTACTTTGGAGCTTGGACTAGCCTGTCTATGATGCCGTTCGTTCGTTCCCCTGGGATTACTCTGTGCGTGCCTTCCTCCGCGATTTGTGTGCGGTTTTCATATTTCATCTATGGTTTTAAAATTCCTTCTACCGTTACTAATAATCAATAAATTGGTTTGCCTTTTCAAAAACATTCATAAGGTTCGAGAAAAATGTTCAGGGGCTCAACAAAATAATCATGGTTTAACAAATTGTTCAAGAGTTGGGTAGACACATGATTTTTTTAAAATGTTCAGGTGTAAGAGAAAATTTTCACAGGTGCAAATAAAACTAAAATCAGGAAAAAAATGTTTTTATTTTTTTCATACAAATTAAAATATTTTTTGTTTGTGAAAATACAACTTGAAATACGAAAACTATGCACCATACTTACATTAAGTGTTTCACTTGTACCGCATGATATTCTAGACAACACATAGTTAATTAAAAGTGACAAATATAGTTAAGTGAAACAAAAATAAAAGCTACTAGAAGAGATAGCCTGACCCACTAAGCTTCCCCGGTTAGGGGTTAGGTGGGACGAGGCAACGCCACCGGCCGTGGGGAAGGGAAAGAGGTGACGACGATGATGAGGTTGACGTGCATCGGCTGTGGAGTCATGGTCTTCATGAATATGACTACGACGCCGGTATTTCAGTCCTAAAGATAAAAATTCCGTCTGACGGAGTCGTGTTCCTCATGACTACGACGTGCTCTCAGAAATTGACAAACCAAAGTGGATTATAAATCCAAATTGGTCCATCCCCTAGTGTATTTGGCTCGAAACACGTAGTTAATTTGACCACCTCTCCGTCCAACGAAGTAAGGGAGTGTGGCTCACATGGGCTTATGTGTGTTCAGTTTATGCTTGTTCCCTGGTTATGATGAGATAGTCTTCTATGCTTTTTATGGTTTATGCGGGATTTTTTGAAAGTTTCAATCTGCTTTAAAGTGGATTCTGATGTTTGAATCTGGTCCATGAAGCAGACTGTTCAATGTCACTGGAAACCCATTGTTTCTCCACGAAGATCCTTGTGTGTGGGCAACGGAATCAACTGAGACAGTCATCGAGTTGAAAATCGCAACGGTGTTGGTCTGTCTGATATGGCAAGAAGTGAACGTGCAGCATCAGCAATTATCCCAAGAACTGAAAGAAGGACGCTTTACGATGGTCGTCGGACAATCTGTTGAGAAGATACTTGAAGTAGCACGTTTATACAGCAATGCAACCTGGTGTTCGTGCCATGTCAAGCAAATTCTGACTCTCTTCGACGCACTCGTTGATGTTCTATGCAATATAGAGCGCTTACCTTTGAACAGATCTGATGAGATTGCTGGTATTTTGAGGAAGATTGTGGATGTTTTCAGTGGAATATTTTATGGAACTGTAAGCGACTTGGATAACAGCGATGAATCGGCAACTCATCCATCAACTGTTATCTTCAAAGAAGTCCTGGAATTCTTCTGCACCAACACAGATATGGTGCAGTCAATAGTTGCCACCGAAGGTTATACCGATGATCCTTGCTCTCTGATGTTTATTCGCTGGATATCCAAGCTCGAGGAAGATGCGGAAACGGTCTGGTGTGGTGACAACGGTCGGCAGAAAATATTCCTCTTGAATAACGCTTACTACGTTTGGCAGATGATATGCCGCCCAGGGGCATCCTTTTCGAACGTAGAACTGGTCACTCGGCTCATTGTGTTGATCAAACGATGCAGGACGAGCTTCTTTGGTGAATGTTGGGTTCCACTAATAGCACCATTACTCAAGACAGATAACCTGAAGAATCCACGCCGTTCATACTTGGATGAATTTACTCAAGGATTTGTTACTATCTGCGTTTGTCAATCAACCTGGAAGGTGACACCTGAGCTTAAGTACGAACTGCGAGAAGAGATAAAGAGTTTACTTGTTGAACCATATAAGGCTTTTGTAACTGCGCTGCAGAAAAACCCAAACTGGCATTCAGAAGTGGCTTACTCTTTCAAGCGAGTCATGCGATTGCGGCCAAGTAAGATTCACGATGAGTTTACTGTTGAGCAATTGGAACATAACATTGAACAATTATATGAAAGCTGAAAAGGCAGCTAAATTTCAGTTGGAACGTAACATTGAACAGAGTGAGTATGCCACTTAAACTCTGTTATTAAAAATCTGAACACAATCTGGCATATGATGTTTTATCATTAACTTTTTCTTGTTACTCACTGGCAGGACCAGGGCGGAGTTAGCAGCTTATTGGTTCGTCAAATGACACCATAGCATTTTTACTACTACTTCCCTTTGTAAATGGCACCATAGCTTTGTAAATGGCGGCGCAGGTGTGAGACCTGGCGGCGGGGCGGCGGCGCTGGCCATGTGCGGCGCTCGCCGTCGCGCGGCAGGGAGGCGGCGGCGCGAGGCCAGGGCGGGCACGGTTGCCACTCGATCTGGGGGCCAACCATGGCTCGAATTGTGCCGGAGTTGACCCACTCGATCTGATCGCCAGGAGTCGGCCGGTGGCGTGGGGGCTGTGGGCTCGGAGCTTGAAGAATAAAGGTGGTGGTCCTAGGGTTCCAAATCGCGTGAAGACGAAGATCTACTTGACACCAGTACCTTGATCTGGCAAGAGTGTCGAGTTTCGGAAGGCTCCGCTGGTGATCTTTCATGGGATAATTCATAGAGATTGCTGGATCGGAGGGATTCGGTCGCGCCGGAGGGAGCGGCGTGAAGCTCTGCTTCTGTGCCATCATGCGCAAATCCATGGTGTATTCAGAGGCGGGGAATGTCATGAAAGCTGAGATTAAAGGACTAGCAAATGGTGATTGGAGACTTTGCGACGATGAGGAACTTGCTTGGAGTTGCAGAAGGCGGAGCAGCGGTATGTTAGTGGGGGCAACATCACAGGTCAAGTTCAAAGTCCTACCTTTCAGGGTGAAAATCCAAGATCTGGCCTTAATTGGTTGTGCCTGGCAATGGTCTTGCTGAAGACATTGTTTTGAAAGCGGGGACTATCTTCAGGGTGAAAACCCAAGGTCTGGCCTTAATTGGTTGTGCCTGGCACTGTTCTTCTTAAAGGCGTTGCTTTTGAAGAATTGGACGTCAGGTGGTGTCTTGGTGGTGGTTGTGCGGCTGTTACAAGGACTGTAACTCTGTAGCGGGACTTTTCTTTTTTATTTCTTCTTATTATTGTCTTTCGGCTGTGTGTATCCGTAATAGCTTTGGTTATTGCGTTGTTACAAAGGCTGGGTGTAATTTGTATCTCCGCGATATTAATATACACTCTTTATCTAAAAAAAAATGAAGTAAGATGTTTTTGACATTCCAATACAGACCAAATACTGAGCGAAATGAGTGAATTACCACTAAAATATGTCTAGATATGTATGAATTAGAAGAAAGCTAAAGAAAAGATACTAATAAACACTTATATTTAAAAACGGAGGGAGTACACCAATAAAATTTAGAGGAATGACACCAATGATTTTTTTCTGGCTTCACCCTTGTGAGAAGAAGTGGACGTATTTTCCTGCTGCAAGAAACTTTGAATTGGCAACTTTCCTCCGTGCGGCCATCGATCTGTGGTAGCCGGTAGCTCAATCTATTCTTCTTGGATATATTCCTTTCGAAAATGAAACGTTCATTACTGTTTCTTCTCTAGCTATCTAAATTCTGACCTCTGCATAATAAATACACACATCCAGACCAGCTAACACAAAAAAAAATAAGAAGATAATTGAAGAGAAGCCCAAAGACCTTAAACCGGCTCATGGAGATAGCCAGGATCCAGTAAGAAAACTTTATAAAAACTATGTTGAATGTCATTGTTATTTCTGTGTCAAATATGTGTATAGGTTACACTTGGACTTGGATTACGGTAAGGTTTAGATGTTGGAGTCGAACACTTGTAACCTGGGCCTAATATATAAATGCACCGGTGGTAGCCAAAATTGACTAGACGGAAAAGCTAGGTTAGACATAAGATCTAAACGAGGACGGACGGCGTCCGTGGCAGGGGCGGCCGGACCGGTGTGGCGTGTGTGATCTGACGTGTCTGTACACCGAGACATGCTTGTCGTCGACGGTACTATGTGATTAGTACATGGGGAGGAGAGCTCGTAAGCATGCCCCGCAGATGTAGGCATTGTTGCCGAACTGCGTTACCAAACGTTGTCTTTCCCTCTACTTTCTGCAATGATCTACTGCGTTTATTTACAACAGTCATTGATTATATATGCGAGCTGGTTATACATTAAACTTTAAAGTGTGTAGTATCATTAAAGAATACTGTAAAGTGTGTGAATAGGGTACATAGTACAGTACTGTACAATTTGGATTCTTGCACACTTAATTTTCACGTAGAATTAACACGTTATAAGTATCTTACTAGAAATACTCTGTTTCGAAGATGACATAGATCAATAGATGATACCCGAATAAACGGAGGCAGCACGTACTGCTAGAGGAATTTGCAGGTAGAGACACCGTCGCTGAAAATCGCGGGCAGGATCCGCCGTGTGATTGCCGTGCGTCCCTTGACGAGCAGGAGAGGGGACCTCTGCAGCACTCGAGGCCCGACAGGGAGTACAGCCTTGGGCAGTCGACGATGCACACCTCCCTGAGCTGGGGGAACGCCAGTGTCGGCGTACCGTCCCAGGCCACCAGTCTCGGCATGTCGTCGAGCACGATCTTCTTCAGCTTTGGGAACACCCAGGGCCGCTGCCGGAGAAGCTTCCATCGATTTTCTCGACACTGGGCAGCTCCTTGATATCCAGAAGCTCCAGGCAGGGGAGCCCGCCCACTGCAGGCAGGGCCTGCAGCCTCCTGCAGTTCCTGAGGAACAAGCACACCAGCTTCTCCATCGTCACGCCCAGCCAGCTCGGTGACGTCGCCCCAGGGTACCTCGTGATGTGCAGGTCAGGAGGTTGTGGTGAGGCTGGAGGCCATCGAGGACAGCCGAGGCAACGTCGGCGGGTCCTCCATTGACCTGCCGTGGGTCCGGAGGGCCCCATTCAAGCTTCAGCACCTTGACAGAGCCTTTGCTTGACAGTCGAGCCACGGTGGCTTCCTCCTTGCCGGAGACGGCATCGAGGCCCTTTATGCTCAGAGTCCCACTTAGAAGTTCATCCCCTCCAGCTCTGACAAGCCGTGCCCTTCTTTGTCCGACCCCCTAATGGCCTTGAACACCATAGATCCTTGCAGTTTAACCATCCTCCCGATGCCGCTTATGTTGGCGATGCACTCGGTGTTGATGTCGAGGTGCCGCATGTTGATGAGCCTGTTCATGTTTTGCGGGAACCTCTGCAGCTGACAGGTATTCTCCTTCCTCCCCCCATCGTCGCTGACACTGAAGGTCTGCAGAAACAACAGCCCGGTGAGCTGCTCACAGAGAGTCCGCATGGTGCTCGGAAGACCTAGGTACCTAACATGTTTCAGCTTGCCAATAGATCCCGGCAGGTTAGTCAGGCCTGTCTGTGTCAGATCCAGTACTCTCACGCCCTTGAACTGTTTGAGTATACTTTTGTCGATGGTCGTATCGCCACCACCGCCATCTTCATTCTTTAGGACTAGCAAGGTCCGAATATTGTTGAGTTGCAACTTACCAGGATTTGCCTTGAGCTGATCAAGGCAACCGCTGGTGATGGACAAGTGGCGAACTGTTGTGGAGATTCTTCTCTCAGCTGCGTTATGGTGGTTAGAGATGCTGATGCAGTTCTTCGCAGAGGCCAGGCGTATCATCCAGTGGATCTGGTCATGGATCACATAAGTGGTTTCTTTGCCTCCAAGCTCACTCTGTTCGAACAAGGACCGCTCGACCAGACTGTCCAAGTAGCCTCTTGCGACATGTTCTAAGCTCGGACTCTGTTGGGCGTCCTCGACGAAACCATGTGCTATCCACATCCTGGTCAACTTCTCAGGCTCGAACCTCCAATTGTTTGGGAATATGCTGCAGAACTCGAAGCAACGCTGGAGGTGCGGCGGCAAGTGGTGATAGGTGAAGAGATGGCCCGAGAGCACGCTGCCTAGGTGTTGGTCGATGTTGTCTAGGATGTTGCAGCACTTTTCACTTGTGTCTTGTTGCTTCAGCTCTTCACCAATCTCCACAGCTGCCAACGGAGACCCCTTCAGCTTGACTACCTGCTTGTTTAGCAGCTCTTGGATTCCATGGTCACTACTTTCAGCAGTACCATCAATACTAAGCTTCGCCGTGTCATTGATGAGATCTATCACTTTCTTGGGTTTGATCCCATTTAAGCTTATAATGCTTGCATCTGCTTTGAACGTTGTCGGACAAATCTTGGCTCGAGTTGTCATCACTACTCTACTTCCACCTTGGGCGAAGTGAGTAAACGAGTCCACCGCAAGCCATGCCTTCTTCCTGTCCTCCTTGCTGGTCGCCGACTCGTGGTTCCATACATCGTCAAGCACTAGCAGGCACCTCTTTGATGTCAGGATCTTCTCCAGCTGCTTCTGGAGGCTTGAGACGTTCATCTCGCCAACGGGTCTATCGCCGGCAACAGACCTCCATATCTCTTTCAAGAGGTCGAATTCTGTGTTCTTGTTGTAGGCGTGCACCCATATGCGAAGATCGAACTTGCCTCTGGCGTCCCGAAACGCCTGGCGAGCAAGCTCAGTCTTCCCCATCCCACCATGGCCGACGATGGCGATAACCTGTTGCATCTTGTTATATTCCACCTTGTTGCCATCCTGCCACAGCATGGAGACCAGCTGGGTATACTCGGTCTGATACCCGAAGAAGCTCTTCGCGTCTCTTACCGGGTACGGGCCTGTTTCTGCTCTTGTTAAGATGGAAGAAAGTACTGCACCCTGTTGGAGTTCCCGCGCCGTGTCACGAGCCTCCGCTGTATTCTTGAGCACTTTCTCCAGCTGGCCAGACAACCAAAATTTGTTATCGAGGTTCTTTTTTATTAGGTTATTACGGCCGGACTGGATGTCGAGCTTCTTTAGTTCGAACAAGTCCAGGACCTCCTCGGTGTCGTGGATGCCATCCTTGAGCCGCCACAGGCGGTCAAGGCTGGCTTGGTCGTTCACAACGGTCGTCCTGGCTTGGTCGAGGAAGCGCTTGATGCCCTCCAGATCCTGCGCCAGTTTTCCCAGCATATCCTTGCTGCCCCAGAAGAGTGCGTACCTGGTGGCTGCACTGTCCCGTGCAACCTTCATGAGCTCGGTGATGTTAGGCGCTATGAACCACCCCACCAATGTAAGCGCAACGGTTACTTCTCCTATCACCACCATGAGCCTGGCGATGCAGCTTTAGTTGTACGTCACCTACATGCATGCCAAGTTGGTTAACGCGTGCGTAACTGGACCGCAACAGGAAGATGGTTTGTCTAGTGCAACTGTGCAAGCCAAAGATGTCAAGCAGAGTAGTGGAGTACCTGTGAATTCAGACCAGGAAGAGCACGTAGAATGCACACAACTCCTATCAGTCCAGTCCTTTTACCCAGGGATATATATATCGATGAACCATATCTCTCTGCCAGTTCGCATACGCGTCGGATGAAAGGAGGAGGTTCCACGACTACTTTTCAAAGTCAAGTCTACTCAAACAAATGTGGGCCGGGGTCGATGCATGCATGCATGTTGTGCTACAAAAATTCAATAGTTATTTTTTGATTTGGAACACTAGATAATCAAGGGAATTACGTATGACTAAGGTTGATATTCCATGAGAGAGACAAAATCTGGACTAGACAACGTTGACTGGCTAAGGATAATTACAAAGAGTCACATTCGTGAACGACCGCGACCAGCAGGATTCATACTGGTTGGGCCTCGCCTCACTGCGGGAAAAACCATCTTTGCCCTGCGAGCAACCTACGCGGCAAACGCTGCGCGGAACAGCAAAGCCGCGCCATGGCAAATAAACTTTGCCGTGAGTTTTTAGGGAACACACGGCAAGGACTTTTGTCATGTGTTTTTTCCGATGAAGATTTCGCTAAAAATTAAGGTGTTTGTGTCATTTTTATAAAAGATAATCTTGCCAAACACAATTGGCACGAAAGTAAAAAGGTGTGTCTTTTGTCATCATGAGAGACTATTAAGCATTTATTTTTCTAGTGCGGCGCTGCTACGGCGGTGAAGGAGAAATCTTTGTTAGAGTGTGGCGACGGATCCCGCGAGCTTTGGCGCTGAAGGACACGACCGGCGTGAGCCTGCGTATGCTGGTGGGCTCTCCCGTGGGACGGGAATGGCCATACCTTAGACGTTTGGCTTGAAACCAACATATTTATACATGATAAAACTTTTGTAAAGGATTTTGTTGGAAAGTTTGTCACAACTCAAGTTCATAATTTTTCCTATCAACTAGTGCACATATAAGAACTCCATGCCAAAGAATTTATTTATTTGAGGGTTTTTTCACTATCTTTGAGGTTTTTGAAAAGATGGTCAAATGGTCAGGATGGCTATTCATTTGAAGGGTCCATTTTTTCAAAACAAATGTCTACTATTATGTGGTGTAATCATTACTTGTGTATCTTTAAATGATTTTTTTGAAAAAATTGAAAGCAAACTATGACACACCTGTAGTTCAAATTTGAATTATTTTCGGAAAATCGGTATAAAGTCATATATAGGCGAAATTAGGTAGAAAGCGAGAAAATTCCTAATATTGGGGGAGGCTTCGTGAAACATGGACTACTTTCGTGAAAATTGTATTGGTGCCCTTTTGCACCAATATTTTGTACTTGCTTAACAAAATAATTTAGAATAACTCGTTTGTCGTGTGTCATGCAAATAGACATGATAAATACATGTTTCCCCAATACACACGACTGATGCATGTAAAATGCATACATGAACTTTGCACTTTATTTACTCATATTCCAATCATATTTGTATCATATAAGGGTTATATCAATGTTTTATCATGATTTTGGAAATATCTTAATGATTTCCTATTTTTATGGAATTAACCCTGCACAGGCAGAAAACCCTAGTTTTGTATTTTAATGTTTCAGGGACCCAAACGTCGTCCAAATCACTGCAAATTTAGGGACATCATTTTTTGGAAGGAAGAAGGCCAGTGAAAAAAGGAAGCGAACAAACGGAGGCCCGAGGGCCGAAAGAGGGTGGCCCACGTGGCCACAGTACCAGGCCGCATGGGACCCTCCCATCTGGCCCTCGTGGCTCCGTTGCCGTCGATCTTTCGTCCACCGACTCCGTCTTGACCTAAAAACGCCTATAAAAAAGGTCCCCCGACGTTCTCTGGAAGGAGCGCCGCACAAACACAGAAACACCGAAACGGAGATCAGGAGCTGCAGATTGGAGGGGGAAAACTCCGGCGGGGCACTGCCGGAGTGGTCTCCATCGACTTCTCCGCCGTCTCCATGATGAAGAGGGAGTAGTCCACCTCTGGACTATGGGTTTGTGGAAATAACTTATGTATCTCTCCTCTCTTGAGGTTCACTAATTAGTACCGTATGAGCTGCTGAACATGATTACGGTTACCGTTGTAATACCTTTGTGGTGGATCTCTTCATGAGTTAATATATGTTTGAGATTGCAATGTTTGTTTCAGTTATGAATATAGATGCATATTATGTACCCCGTTCTTGTCTACTTGTTTTGATCAGGCATGTTTATGAGAGCGTGTGTGGGGGAACGTGTGCATTAGTTGGAGTAACGGGGGGTGGCTAGTGCAGTGAACGTGAGAGAAAGTTCTGCGATCCACTTGGGTATTTCTACCTTACTTTGTTGCCTCACTAGGGATAAACTAAAATACCATGCTACCGGGATGTGGGCGTGACCATTGCCACTACTCCATAACTAGATCTAGCATGTTCTTATTTTCACTTCATGTCATGACACTTAAAGCTATACTCTGAGTTATCTTAATTACCGAGGTGTTATGATTTAGTTCGCATCTTGGTGGAGTATAAGAGAGGCTAATAACCAAAAGGTCTCTATGTTAGGACGTGATGCCCATATATCTAAGTAACTTGTTATCAAACTTTGTGTTGCAATCTCATATGTCAACTCTGTGTGTGTTCCATTGTCTGCCACTTTATAAAGAGAGAGTGCATTTGTGAAACCATGAACCCCGGTCTATTTTTAATCATAAGAAACACCTTTCCAATACCATATACCACTTTTCCATTTTCAGCCATCATTAAATCTGAAAATACAAAAATACTTTCCATCTTGCATACATCATTAAAAAACCCAAAAATATCATTTACCATTGCATCCACCATCATTGCATATTTATTTCTTGTTTGCATTGCATAACTATCTTGATATCATTCTTACACCTTGTGCTTGACAACCACAGGTGAGGTTGAGGACCAAAACATTTAACTTTATTTTGTAGGTAACCAAAAGAAGGATAAGAAGATATATCTTCACTACTGATTCCCCGAGAGTTCGATATTAAACCCTCGAGTCACCCCCGTGGGGAAAACACGTCTTCCACTTACTACACACTCTGCACTTGGAGTCTCAACCTAACCCTGTATACTTTTCATTTCAGGTAGCTACTGAAGGCTATCACATCTACGGGTATCAACGACAAAGACATGTTTGCCGTGTGTTTCCCCAATACACATGGCGAAGGTTTGTTGTGTGTTTCTCCAAGGCACATAGCAAAGTATTGGCGTCATAACGGACCCATGAAGGGTGGCGAGGACGTACACGGGCCTCCCGTTGCTGCCATGCTAGGTTCTTTGTTGTGTGTTTTTCTTTGACTTTTCGTGTGGTTTTCTTTGCCGTGTATTTTTCATGGACGGTACCATACACTCAAACTTTGTGAAGTGTTTTTTCGGGCAGACTCGGCAAAGTCTTTTTCCCACGGGAAAGACCTGCCTAAGGCAGTGCTGGTTTTTCCCGTAGTGCCTCCATAGCCTCGCATCAATCTCTTTCTCTTTTCGCTCCACTCCCGAAATAATATAGGCCCGGTTCGTTGCATGCAACATGTGGTCCGCATCAATCTTAAAGCACTTGGCATTTTATTCCGATTAAAACAACCGAGCAGATAATTTCTATGGGGTCGTGGCCGTTTTTACACATATGATGCTTTGGAGATAGACATTGCTCAATAAGTTGGCCCCGATGTTCCCCTCGTCGATCCCTCGCTCTATCTCACCCCACACTTTTTTTAGGCAAATAAGTAGGGTATTAACCAGTCTAAACCATTTTCATTAAGAGGATGAACAAACAAGGCAACAAAAAGTAGCACACTCAAAAAATGAAAGGAAAAATAAAGTAAACCTGAAAACAAGGAAACTTTTAGACAAAAACGCGAAATTCGTATAGTTAACACCCAACGCCACATGGTACAGAACAAGAAGCGCGGGAAGGAGTGATGTTGGTATCGACGGCTGATTTTGTCTTGCAAATCAGCATTCTCAAGATAGTCTGAAATAAAAAAGCGAGGTCGGCGTGTGCATGCGAGGTAGGTCGCGGTGCAACGTGCACGGCGTCGGCTCCTACAAACATGCCACTTCTCTTCTCCCATCCCGTTAGTGGCAAGGTCCCAATGCCGAGGCGGACTCCACCACGGTGAGATTACCGGATGCCCACAACTTGTTTGTAGTACAGCCAAAGGAATATATAATAAAGACAAAGTGTCGGTTCATCCGGTGATGCCGGTGGGACGACACTAGCCCCAGTATGTCCGTAGTCCCAATAGTGCTCGTATAACGTAAATCTGGACGGACACGAGATTGGCCGGTGGAGATGCTCTAACAACATAAGCCAAGTTCACACCAGCAACCAAAGCAAGATTAGGCCGTGTTATACCGACGACAATGGCAAGAGGTGTGTGAGTCTTCTCTCATTGTGTAACACTCGCTTGTTGCCCCCTCCCTCGGGTATTCAGTGTATGCTGGTCAACAACGCGCACAAATTGGAGAGGTGCGTGAGTCTTCTCTCGTTCCATGCCACTCGGTCGTTATTTCTTCGCCGTGTATCGTCAGCGGATCAAGAGGCCTCACTTAGTTTCATCGGTTTCGGTTTAAGCTTCGGTTTCTCATAATCTTTTTCTATTCTTGCTGTCTCTATGGCACCTCTGGAATCTTTCGCTTTTGACAAAGACGTTGTTGTACCCATTCAGAACATAAGTGGCACCCTCGCTCCTAGGCTAGGAAGTATTGTACGCACCTTCGTGTGAATTCTTCTCGTTTTCATTTGAAGTACCACCACAAGTGGAAGTGGATACTGAATAGCTCAAGGTTATCTTGTATATGCTTATACTCATAATTAGAAAAATATTCAGGACATATCTCTTTAAGACGAACAAGGTTATTCACAAGACAAGAGAATTACAAACAACACAAAAGATCACTCAATTAAGCAATGGTCAAAATAAATGGTAAAATATATTGATTGAGCTAATACGGTTAGAATTTATCCAATAGAATGTACGAAACCCATAATAGAAATATAAAACTTAATATATTGCATACCTAGAGTTGGTTTCGGTCATTCCCCAAAACCTCTTCAGAATACTCTCACAACCTTTTTAAATACCACGGATAGGACATGTTAAAAGGGCTGATTTTGTTAAACTCGGAGTTCAACGAAAAAGAGTTTGTTTCCGACTAAACTTAATTTAGTTCTTTGTTTTAGGTTCGGATCGAGTTTACACAAGGTTTACTAAAACACGCATAACATTTGCATATGAGGTTTATCAGAAAGAACACGTGTTTACAAAAATTCTAGGTAGGACTACCTTGCCCTAAGGGGAGCTTTGCCCCCGACATGGGGCTGCCGATCGAGATGCTCTAACAATATGAGCCAAGCCCCGACAACACTAGCATTAGAAGCGGCCGTACGTGTTGCCACCGACGAAGGCGAAGGGGGCATAGAGGTGCGTAAGTCTTCTCTTCGTTTTGGATATAAAGACTGCAAGCTTTCTCCGACACCATATGATCAGAGTGTTGTTTCGAAAAAATCAACGGATAGCTAGAGACCAACTTTGATCTTCTCAGATAATTGGCTCGCTTATGTATTTGGCTTGTGCCACGAGGCATGATGTCTCTTTTGCTGTGAGTAAGTTGAGCCGGTTTGTTTCTATTTTGGGAGATGATCATTGACATGCTCTTGAGAGAGTTATGCGAAAGACAATGAGAGCTATGTAATTCACTACTCCAGGTATATGAGGGTACTGGAGGGTATACTGATTCAAACTGCATATCGGATGCTAGTGAGATTAAGGCCCGAGTGGTTATGTGTTTACACTCGGTGGTGGATCTGTTTCGTGAAAGTCTTACAAGCAGACCATCTTAACGAGATCTGCTATGGAAGCAGAACTCAAATCATTAGACATAGCCATTATTTTTGAAACATAGTGGCTTCATGAGGTCTTGATGGACTTACATGTGGTTGAAAAACCAATACCTGCTATCCTTATGATGTGATAATCAAACTGTTTTAGTCAAGATTAAAAGTTTTAAGAATAATAGGAAATCATCAAGACATGTGAAGAGGAGACTGATATAGGTTAGAAAATTGAAGAACTCTGGAATTATTACATTGGATTACATCCAAACTTCTAAGAACTTGGCAGATCCCTTAACAAAGGGTTTATCACGTAATGTGATAGATAGTGCATCGAGTGAGATGGGTTTGAGACCCACGGTATGAGTTGACTATACCTTGAACTACAAATTTGTTCCGAACTAGTTTCACACAAATCCTTGAACGAGGGTCTGCTGAATAGGCGACAATGCCAAAGCCGATGACGGCTGCGACGGCACCGCAACTGGGAGATAACCAAGCAAGATGTAATCGTGCACCACCCTCTGCTCGATGGGGGAGGCAGGGTGCTCTGGCGCAATGGCATAAGGAATCTACCTCGGGCACACGACAAGGTTGGGGACAGAGACTTTCGCCGGCCAATGGGCAGCGGAGAACCTCGAGATCCCGTCATCAGGGGAGAATTTTGCACGCCGCATATCTTCTCCACATACTCCGAAACTTTGTCGAGGAAATCGCCCACGGAGGGGGGCATGTAGGGGAGAGCTCTTCACCCCAGTGGTCCAGGTCGCTTCGTCGTAGCTATCTTCCTCCGAATCGGTGCCGGCGAGCACCTAGAACCAAGAGCAAGGACACGCACCCACTGGTGGACGTCAGGGCTGGCAGGGAAGAGGGTGGTGGCGCGTCGCGCCGCCGCCGTCACCAAGTCGCCTCCAGGGTCACAATAGCCAAGCGCCATCCCCTCAATATAGTCGGCCCTCATGCCTTGTAAAAGGGGTACAACGATATTTAAGAGAAACAGTAACTCCTAGTGATTAACTTAAATAAGCACGAGAGACAGCTCGTACAGATTCAAAATTCGAAAAATTCTTTTTACTTTACTTTTACTATTCGCTTTTTACTATTTGCTTTTACTATTCGCTTTTACTATTTGCTTTTACTATTTTCTACAGTGAAAACACTGTTTCAACAGTGTTTTTTCTCCGCGTTATTTCTGCTTACACTTAATTAACTTTTAACTAATTTGCAGGATCTTTAGGCTGACGAGGCCACGAACTAAAGGCGGTGTTCTCAGAGATGTAAAATCCTACTCAGTACTCGCCGTATGCTTAACTATATTGCTTCAGAAGTAGCTAAGTTTCTTTCCCTAAATGTTTTTAGACAGGTTTATATGAGGCATTTTCTTATCGTCTTCCCAGGCAGTTCCACCCGAAGGGAACACTTCTCTACGGCTACCATGTTCTCATTCAACGCCACTCGGCTAAACAGAGAACTACACGCAGAGGTTTCTCCTATAGGATCCCTAGCATAAGAACCCAACCCATATAAACATGCTAACAAGATTAAGGGAAAAACAGAACTACTTCATTTCCACAATATAGATTACATACGGGTTTCCCTTTCGGGATCCCCCGAAGGGCTTACACACAGAGAGGGGAGATTACCTTGCTACGGACTCCTCTCTTCTACTACAGCTTCTTGATTACAGTGGATTTTATTGGACTGGTGGAAGTACTACACTACTACTACTGAGCAGCGAGGTCACTGATGAGCTCTCTACTCGGGGTGCTGGATTGCTGGTTTGTGCGCCGATGTCCTCTTCTGAAGCCCGACTCCTCCTTATATAGGGGAAGAGAAGCCTCTCCGACTGCCTGCGTGGCGCTTCTCGCAGCTTCTCTTCTGGGACACGTCATGGCACCGATAATTGACGGTCGGTGGCACAGTAACGGTCATATTATTGGCTTTACTGTATTACACAGTACAAGCCATATAATTGGTGTAGTGCAGGACAGGTGTCCTGCAATGGTGACAGTCTTCCAGGGCACGCTTCCAGAGCTTGACACCTCAGTGCCTATATTCCTAGACTTCATATTATTGCCCTCTTCATCCATCATTCATGCTTGAGATCTTTTGGCTGTGTACGAAACAACCTCTTCTTGCATGCATACATGGTGGCATATGCTTACTCCAAGCTTAACTGGCTATATATATTTATTTTATTATTTTATTTTTTTTATTTATTTTTTATTTTTATTTTTTTTTATATTGCCTACCCCGCCCGGATGATTGATAATACATTATCAATTGCTTTTGCTTCAATATGTGCCGGCCATGGTCCTCCATGCCCGATGATTGATATTCATTATCAATATTCGTGGTCTATTCAGGAAGTTGGGAGTCTTCCATATCAAGATCATATTTTTCATATTTTAGGAAATGATCTTCCTTAAACTTTGTAAGCTCTTCTTCATATTGATTCTTCAGCTCATAAATTTTTTCAGTAACTTCAACTCGTACTTCTCTCAGAACTTGTTCTTTTATTTCTGCTATGATTGAATTCTTAGCTTCTTCCATTTTCTCATCTATTTTTTGGTCTATATATTCTCCATCCAATGGATCAACACCTTTTACAAGGCATTGCTTATATGAATCATATTTTGGTGACTCTTCTTCTTTTGGCTTCTTAGAGCCTGAAGCTTCTCCTTTTTTAATTGCTGAAGCAATGGTATTGCTTTCTATATATTGTTTGGCTGCTGGCTCTATATAATAATTTTCTCCTATTCCGCTCCTTGCTCTATTCAAGGCTTCATTAATATCTAAATATTTTCTAAATGTTATATCTTGTTTCATTTGCCTTGCTTTTACCTTTTCTATTAATATATCATCAAATGTTACATATATTCCTGGCTTTTTCCCATCAAATAGGACATATAATGGCATCATTGTGCGCGCTTCAATTTCTGCTGATTTTGGCAATATTTTATTTATTTCATTAAAATATTCTGCCAAGCTATTAAGGACTGAGCAGAAATATCCTTTGTTATCTTTTGCATTATTTCCTGATACCAAAAGTTATCAAGTAGACATTGCTGTTTACTGTTGACAACTACATGGCGTTTTGGGTTGAAATTGAATGTATTCGGAGGAAAATTGTTAGAGCATTTTCTCCGAATTGCATTTTCTCCATTGATGATGTGGGAGAGTTCCCACGCTTCATTTCTGCAAGATAGAAGATCGAGAGAATACATCAGGTAAATTATTATCCTTACCTTTAATATGCTCAAATATAACTTTATATCCATTTCCGGCTATAATATCTTCAAATAAAACCCATCTTCTAGTAGAGCTCTTCTTGCTATTTATCTGATTATAATATCTACATATTGCTTCACAGTCGGTTCTTACCGTAAATTCTTTAAATCCTAAGTATAACCTAAATGCGTTTATGGCATGGACAACTGCAAGATTTCTCTATCAATGTTATTCACTGTTTTTAATTTATAGCTCCTGAGGCATATCTGCATATTGTTTCTTCTGCCTTAGCAGAGTATTTATTTGGCTTTTGTTTTAATATAGCTCCCCATCCTATTTGGGATGCATCTGTTTCAATTATAAAATATTTATCATCTAGGGTAACTCTAAAGGTTTCAAATTTTTAACCTTTTCCTTTATGGCCTGAACTAATTTTATGTCTTCAGAATTGAAATATTTTTGACCATTCTTTCTTAATTTTGCATATAAAGGTCCAGCAAGTTTTGCTAGGTTGTCTATATAATTCCTTGCATAGTTTACTATTCCTAAGAATTGTTGTAAAACCTTCTTATCATTCATAGTATCTGGAAATTTCAATATCTTCTTAGCAATATGCTCTTGTAGGTATATTTTTCCTTCTCCTATTTCATGTCCTAAGAAATTAATCTTTTCTTTGCAAATTTCCATCTTCTTTTTTGACAAAATTAACCCATTTTGCTCTACCTTTCTAAAGAAGACTTCTAAGTGCGCAATATGCTCTTTATAAGATTTTGAAAATACAAGCAAGTCATCTACATAGACTAATATGAATGCTTGGTTTTCATTAAATATATTTTGCATTTTTCTTTGAAATAATGCAGGGGCATTTTTTAATCCTAGAGGCATAACAAGCCATTCGTAATGGCCCTGCGGACATGTAAATGCTGTCCAAGAGATCGACTCTTCGGCCATTTTTACTTGCCAAAAACCCGCTTTTAAATCAAATTTTGAAAAGAATTTACTCCCTTGTATCCTATTAATCCATTCTTGCTTATTAGGTATATTGTATGCATCATCTATGGTATTATCATTAAGTCTTTTATAATTTATAACCATTCTAGATTTGCCTCTTACTTCTTCAGCATGATTTCTAACTATAAAGGCTGCAGATCTATGAGGACTTCTGCTTTCTCTTATTGCTTTTAATTTTAGCAATTCTTCAACATGCATTTTAAATTCTTCTATGTCTTTGGGAGTAGCTTCTATTGGTCCTGACTTTATTATGTAATCTGGGTTTATAATATTAATTTTGCAAACTATAGAATTCTTATCCCAATATTTCATTGGTATTTCTCCAATGATTTGTATGTCTTCTAGTCTTTGAACAATCTTGTCTATGTCTTTTTTGGATTTTATGTCTCGATACCAATTTGGTGAAAAAGATTGCAACCCTATACATTCTGTGCAAGTATTTTCTATATAAAATTCATCTAACATGTCACAAACTTCTTCTTTGCAGGTTTCAGAAGGTTCTGCTCCTGGCATGTATTCACTGTCTAGATTAGATATTTCTACATTTTGTAATGATTTTCTTTGTTTTCTAACCTCGGATATGTATGGAACATTATCTTGATATGGAATGAATGTAACGCCTTCTTCATGTATAATTGTGGTTTGTAAGGACTGTTGCAAAAATCTTAATCCTAATATCATGTCATCATTGATTACTGATAAATCTCTGATAGTAATTTCATCTATTACATATTTAGTGCCATTTATGTAAGTTTCAATATTATATGCCAATTGGTTATGAACTTTCTTTATTCCTGACATATCTGTGGATACTTCGGCTTTACTATTTTCGATAGTTTTCACTATTTCAGGACATCTTGCAAAATATTTATCATGAATAATATTTTTTGTGCAACCTGTGTCTAATAAAGCCAAAATTTTATAGGAAATATTTGGTTTTAATATTATTTTAACTGGGATTCTTATTCCTAATACTTCCTTAAATGGTAATCGAACTACATATTTATTTCCAAAGCTAGTTATTGCATCTTTTAGTTGGATTAGCCTATCCCCTTTATTTTCTCTTATTGTTACCATTTGATCTTTTAATTCAGTGTTCTTGATGGTATTATCTTCTTGTTCTATATTACCACTATTAGTTGTTTCTAACTTATGTCTTAGCTCTTCTAGTTCTGCTTCTAGTCTATTTATTCTATTTTCTAAATTTCTAACCCTGCTTGATAATATTCGATCTTCTGGTTCATACTCTATTTCTTGTCTCCAAGCTTGGTTCTAGCCTTTAAACATGAAGCACAAGCTTGTCTTAAACATAGGCTACATGTGGATCTATTTTCTTGGCTTGGGTAATATATGCAAAAAGCACATTTAATGTTATAATCACCTTTACCTCTAACCCAATCATGCTCGCATTCTAATTGATTCATCATTTCAATTTTTAAACCAGCTATTTGATCTATAAAATCTAATTCATCTTCACTTGATTCTTCTTCTAAAATCTCATTATCTAATTCATCAGTTTCTATAATTGAATATATTGATTCATCATCCTTTATTTCTTCATCACAAACCAGAATATTTTCATTAATACTATCGATAATTAGAACTCTTTCTGCTCTTCATATTTACTAGAGTACCTTTTTTGATCTTTGTTAGGACAAGTTTTACTTAGGTGATCAGGTGAATTGCATATAAAACACCTACATGTCTTATCATAATTCTTTCTAGAATCATATCTTCTAACATTCTTTTTATGCAAGTAAGGGGCTCTATTATCGGACCTTCTTAGGAAATATCTTTTCTTTGTTCTAAAATTCCTATTATCCTATTTTGGGGTTTATGATATTTTCGGTTTCTATATCTTTCTTCCCCATATGTTAATGGTATTTGAATAATGTTATTACAGAAGTTATAATCGGACTTTTTCATAGATCTTTGTGCTTGTATACCTGTACATACCTTTCTTAGATGTTTAAACACAAACGTTATGGCTTGAGAAATATTTACTATATTTCCATTTGACTCTTTCTTGTAATCTTCAAATATTATAGACCCTAGAGGGTCAGGCAATTTATTAAAGTATCTTTCTACCCCTTTATTGTATCCTTGCTTAGCTGTGGTAGCATTATATAAATAATGTTGGAGAATTCTTTTATACCTCTCCAATTGGTTAGCGTTAATTTTTCTATTTCCCTTAGCCTTTCATTTTGTAATGTTGTATATCCTATTTCTGGGTCTTCGGCGATAACCATATTTGATATCACATTGGCGAAATTATTAGGATTACTTCCAGCCCTTTTTAAATTTTCATATAGCTCCGGATATTCTTCTACCCAATTTTCCCATAAGACTTTAACAGATTCTCCTAAAAAGGTTTCAAGATATGTTATCATATCTTCGACCTTAGTACCTATATTGTGCTGATTTTGTATGTATTTTTGAACTATTAAACCTTTCCAAATGCTAAGTATATTTGGCCAATCCACTGGGTCATGGGCTGCTAAATTTAAAATTGCACCATCGTTCCTATAATTTTGAAATTGAACAGGTTTTTCAAAATCTCTCCTTTTGCTACCCATGTGCTTATATTGTCCCGGAATATATGTGGGTTGAAAATCACCAGTTTCTGGGGGCGGAGGCCAAACTCCAGCTCTTCTAGTTGGCCTTTCTCCCTCTTCTCTTTTCATAGAGGTATCGCCTCTTTTTCTCTTAGCAGAACTATCTAATTCCATGGCTTCCATTGCATTATCTAAATTGTGCAAACCTTCATCATCGAGTGAATCTATAAAGTCATTATATTGTTCAGCATTATCATAGTTTTCTACATCATATAATAATTCTTTTTTCTTTCTTCTTCTTCTTCATAACTTTCTGTTAAAATTTTGTTATTTATATCCCATTGCTCTTCTTCACTTATGGCTTTATTTTTATTATTTTGATCAGTATTAATACTTTTGTTATCTTTTTCTTCTTTTACTATGTTGGTACTTAGCAAATTTGAACTGCTAGTGGCTAACTTTTTCTCATTTTTTAATTTGTTTAATCTAGCCTTCTCTCTAATGAAAAACAATTGTCTTTCTCTTATCTTTGGCCATTCCGTAGTCATAGAATTATTATATTCCTCTTCTATTTGCTTTAATTTTATCTCACAATACTTAAGTTCATCTTCTAAATTTACCTTCTCCATGCATTCGGAGATTCCTTTATCCTTATTATCACTAAACTCAGAATCTGGCATGAGAGATTCTTCTTCCTCTATGGCTGTAGATTTATAATTTGTAAATCTAATGCTACTACTTCCTTCGCAATTTTGGTAGCTAATATAATTATTAGGCAGCTTTAATTCTTTCTTTTCTATAAGTTCACTTATATTCCATTCTTCTCCTGCTCTTTCTTCAGAACTAATTTTTAGAGGACTCATAAATTTTATTCCCTTAGACTGCATACTTTCAATGACATCGTCTACATTTACTCGATATCTAGAATTACTTTGATTAGATAACCTTCCTATAAATTCTATGCTTATTAACAGATTTGTTCCTTTAAAATCTTCATATCCTTTAGTCTGAAACCCAAAACTCATTTTTTCAATAAATTCTTTTACAGGCATCATTAAGTCTGGGGCTATATAGGTTATTAACATATTTTCATTCATGTCTCCTTCCATGAATCCTAATGCGCTTTATCTACTGATTCCCATCTTTTGTCTAATAATGTTATTAAACTTTTGCTCCTAATTTCTTTCTTGTCATACCTTTAACGCCTATGATATACATGCCTTGATGAATGTATTTATACCCACGAAATTTAAGTTCATTCTCAATATTCTTGCTCACAATTCTTAATTCTACCGGGTGTGTTAACACACTTAATTCTACTTCTCTAGATATTCTGTATAACCCAGTCCTTCTTTCAAACATACCCATATGATAACTTGCTGAGGCTTAATTTTTCTCAGCGTATCTTTTTGATATCTTTCCATGTCTCTTTGCATGTCTATTACTTCTTCCAAACTATCAACATCATCTATGTTGCTGCATGACATTCTATGCCTCATTGTTAGTGGCTTAGAATCTTCTCTTATTAATTGGAGGCTTCTGTCTCTTCTAGTTTTAGATATGTCCATTTTTCTGAATTAATATTTCTTGATGATGATAATATTCCGGATGAGGCTAACACAATTTCTTTGCTGCTTTCTAGATTTTTTAGATTTTCTAAAATCTGGATTAACAACTGCAATATTGTGTTATTCTGCCTTATTATTATTTTGGAATCTTCTTTTGGTGAGTCTTGATTAGAGAATCCTATAGAAGGTATCAAGTATTTTTCTGCTTCTTTTAATGCTTGGTTATATTCGTTCATGCAACTATGAGAGGATCAAAGATTTTACTTCTTGTACTAGCAATTTTATTTCTAGTAAATCTTGCCTCGTTTCTGGTCTTGAAGATGATTCTTTGCTTTTGTTCAGATTATGACTTATATGTTTTCCTATGGATAAGACTTCTTCTTTGATATAATCGTTATTCTTACAAATGGTATTCTGTCTTAACTTTGCTTCTTCTATTTTATGCAAAGCTAGGTCAAGTTTACTATTTAACCCAGAGCACCTTTCTACTAATTTTTGATATTCTTGAAATAAATTTGCAAATTTTTGATCTAAAATGTCTTGCCTCTTTCCCCAAGATATCAAGAGATTATATATTAGATCTACTACTAGATTTAACTGGCTATTAGTAGTATGCCAAGTATGCTCTTCTGAGGAATTTATTCTGCACCTTATGTCAATATTGTCTGTAGTTTTTATTACCTTTCCTGTATTCACTTCCAAATTTAAATACTTTAATTTTTCAATGATTGAACGTCCAAACCTGCTCTGATACCAATATTAAGAGAAACAGTAACTCCTAGTGATTAACTTAAATAAGCACGAGAGACAGCTCGTACAGATTCAAAATTCGAAAATTCTTTTTACTTTACTTTTACTATTCGCTTTTTACTATTTGCTTTTACTATTCGCTTTTACTATTTGCTTTTACTATTTTCTACAGTGAAAACACTGTTTCAACAGTGTTTTTTCTCCGCGTTATTTCTGCTTACACTTAATTAACTTTTAATTAATTTGCAGGATCTTTAGGCTGACGAGGCCAACGAACTAAAGGCGGTGTTCTCAGAGATGTAAAATCCTACTCAGTACTCGCCGTATGCTTAACTATATTGCTTCAGAAGTAGCTAAGTTTCTTTCCCTAAATGTTTTTAGACAGGTTTATATGAGGCATTTTCTTATCGTCTTCCCAGGCAGTTCCACCCGAAGGGAACACTTCTCTACGGCTACCATGTTCTCATTCAACGCCACTCGGCTAAACAGAGAACTACACGCAGAGGTTTCTCCTATAGGATCCCTAGCATAAGAACCCAACCCATATAAACATGCTAACAAGATTAAGGGAAAAACAGAACTACTTCATTTCCACAATATAGATTACATACGGGTTTCCCTTTCGGGATCCCCCGAAGGGCTTACACACAGAGAGGGGAGATTACCTTGCTACGGACTCCTCTCTTCTACTACAGCTTCTTGATTACAGTGGATTTTATTGGACTGGTGGAAGTACTACACTACTACTACTGAGCAGCGAGGTCACTGATGAGCTCTCTACTCGGGGTGCTGGATTGCTGGTTTGTGCGCCGATGTCCTCTTCTGAAGCCCGCTCCTCCTTATATAGGGGAAGAGAAGCCTCTCCGCTGCCTGCGTGGCGCTTCTCGCAGCTTCTCTTCTGGGACACGTCATGGCACCGATAATTGACGGTCGGTGGCACAGTAACGGTCATATTATTGGCTTTACTGTATTACACAGTACAAGCCATATAATTGGTGTAGTGCAGGACAGGTGTCCTGCAATGGTGACAGTCTTCCAGGGCACGCTTCCAGAGCTTGACACCTCAGTGCCTATATTCCTAGACTTCATATTATTGCCCTCTTCATCCATCATTCATGCTTGAGATCTTTTGGCTGTGTACGAAACAACCTCTTCTTGCATGCATACATGGTGGCATATGCTTACTCCAAGCTTAACTGGCTATATATATATTTATTTTATTTATTATTATTTTATTTTATTTTTTTTTTATTTTTTATTTTTATATTGCCTACCCCGCCCGGATGATTGATAATACATTATCAATTGCTTTTGCTTCAATATGTGCCGGCCATGGTCCTCCATGCCCGGATGATTGATATTCATTATCAATATTCGTGGTCTATTCAGGAAGTTGGGAGTCTTCCATATCAAGATCATATTTTTCATATTTTAGGAAATGATCTTCCTTAAACTTTGTAAGCTCTTCTTCATATTGATTCTTCAGCTCATAAATTTTTTCAGTAACTTCAACTCGTACTTCTCTCAGAACTTGTTCTTTTATTTCTGCTATGATTGAATTCTTAGCTTCTTCCATTTTCTCATCTATTTTTTGGTCTATATATTCTCCATCCAATGGATCAACACCTTTTACAAGGCATTGCTTATATGAATCATATTTTGGTGACTCTTCTTCTTTTGGCTTCTTAGAGCCTGAAGCTTCTCCTTTTTTAATTGCTGAAGCAATGGTATTGCTTTCTATATATTGTTTGGCTGCTGGCTCTATATAATAATTTTCTCCTATTCCGCTCCTTGCTCTATTCAAGGCTTCATTAATATCTAAATATTTTCTAAATGTTATATCTTGTTTCATTTGCCTTGCTTTTACCTTTTCTATTAATATATCATCAAATGTTACATATATTCCTGGCTTTTTCCCATCAAATAGGACATATAATGGCATCATTGTGCGCGCTTCAATTTCTGCTGATTTTGGCAATATTTTATTTATTTCATTAAAATATTCTGCCAAGCTATTAAGGACTGAGCAGAAATATCCTTTGTTATCTTTTGCATTATTTCCCTGATACCAAAAGTTATCAAGTAGACATTGCTGTTTACTGTTGACAACTACATGGCGTTTTGGGTTGAAATTGAATGTATTCGGAGGAAAAATTGTTAGAGCATTTTCTCCGAATTGCATTTTCTCCATTGATGATGTGGGAGAGTTCCCACGCTTCATTTCTGCAAGATAGAAGATCGAGAGAATACATCAGGTAAATTATTATCCTTACCTTTAATATGCTCAAATATAACTTTATATCCATTTCCGGCTATAATATCTTCAAATAAAACCCATCTTCTAGTAGAGCTCTTCTTGCTATTTATCTGATTATAATATCTACATATTGCTTCACAGTCGGTTCTTACCGTAAATTCTTTAAATCCTAAGTATAACCTAAATGCGTTTATGGCATGGACAACTGCAAGAATTTCTCTATCAATGTTATTCACTGTTTTTAATTTATAGCTCCCTGAGGCATATCTGCATATTGTTTCTTCTGCCTTAGCAGAGTATTTATTTGGCTTTTGTTTTAATATAGCTCCCCATCCTATTTGGGATGCATCTGTTTCAATTATAAAATATTTATCATCTAGGGTAACTCTAAAGGTTTCAAATTTTTAACCTTTTCCTTTATGGCCTGAACTAATTTTATGTCTTCAGAATTGAAATATTTTTGACCATTCTTTCTTAATTTTGCATATAAGGTCCAGCAAGTTTTGCTAGGTTGTCTATATAATTCCTTGCATAGTTTACTATTCCTAAGAATTGTTGTAAAACCTTCTTATCATTCATAGTATCTGGAAATTTCAATATCTTCTTAGCAATATGCTCTTGTAGGTATATTTTTCCTTCTCCTATTTCATGTCCTAAGAAATTAATCTTTTCTTTGCAAATTTCCATCTTCTTTTTTGACAAAATTAACCCATTTTGCTCTACCTTTCTAAAGAAGACTTCTAAGTGCGCAATATGCTCTTTATAAGATTTTGAAAATACAAGCAAGTCATCTACATAGACTAATATGAATGCTTGGTTTTCATTAAATATATTTTGCATTTTTCTTTGAAATAATGCAGGGGCATTTTTTAATCCTAGAGGCATAACAAGCCATTCGTAATGGCCCTGCGGACATGTAAATGCTGTCCAAGAGATCGACTCTTCGGCCATTTTTACTTGCCAAAACCCGCTTTTAAATCAAATTTTGAAAAGAATTTACTCCCTTGTATCCTATTAATCCATTCTTGCTTATTAGGTATATTGTATGCATCATCTATGGTATTATCATTAAGTCTTTTATAATTTATAACCATTCTAGATTTGCCTCTTACTTCTTCAGCATGATTTCTAACTATAAAGGCTGCAGATCTATGAGGACTTCTGCTTTCTCTTATTGCTTTTAATTTTAGCAATTCTTCAACATGCATTTTAAATTCTTCTATGTCTTTGGGAGTAGCTTCTATTGGTCCTGACTTTATTATGTAATCTGGGTTTATAATATTAATTTTGCAAACTATAGAATTCTTATCCCAATATTTCATTGGTATTTCTCCAATGATTTGTATGTCTTCTAGTCTTTGAACAATCTTGTCTATGTCTTTTTTGGATTTTATGTCTCGATACCAATTTGGTGAAAAAGATTGCAACCCTATACATTCTGTGCAAGTATTTTCTATATAAAATTCATCTAACATGTCACAAACTTCTTCTTTGCAGGTTTCAGAAGGTTCTGCTCCTGGCATGTATTCACTGTCTAGATTAGATATTTCTACATTTTGTAATGATTTTCTTTGTTTTCTAACCTCGGATATGTATGGAACATTATCTTGATATGGAATGAATGTAACGCCTTCTTCATGTATAATTGTGGTTTGTAAGGACTGTTGCAAAAATCTTAATCCTAATATCATGTCATCATTGATTACTGATAAATCTCTGATAGTAATTTCATCTATTACATATTTAGTGCCATTTATGTAAGTTTCAATATTATATGCCAATTGGTTATGAACTTTCTTTATTCCTGACATATCTGTGGATACTTCGGCTTTACTATTTTCGATAGTTTTCACTATTTCAGGACATCTTGCAAAATATTTATCATGAATAATATTTTTTGTGCAACCTGTGTCTAATAAAGCCAAAATTTTATAGGAAATATTTGGTTTTAATATTATTTTAACTGGGATTCTTATTCCTAATACTTCCTTAAATGGTAATCGAACTACATATTTATTTCCAAAGCTAGTTATTGCATCTTTTAGTTGGATTAGCCTATCCCCTTTATTTTCTCTTATTGTTACCATTTGATCTTTTAATTCAGTGTTCTTGATGGTATTATCTTCTTGTTCTATATTACCACTATTAGTTGTTTCTAACTTATGTCTTAGCTCTTCTAGTTCTGCTTCTAGTCTATTTATTCTATTTTCTAAATTTCTAACCCTGCTTGATAATATTCGATCTTCTGGTTCATACTCTATTTCTTGTCTCCAAGCTTGGTTCCTAGCCTTTAAACATGAAGCACAAGCTTGTCTTAAACATAGGCTGCATGTGGATCTATTTTCTTGGCTTGGGTAATATATGCAAAAGCACATTTAATGTTATAATCACCTTTACCTCTAACCCAATCATGCTCGCATTCTAATTGATTCATCATTTCAATTTTTAAACCAGCTATTTGATCTATAAAATCTAATTCATCTTCACTTGATTCTTCTTCTAAAATCTCATTATCTAATTCATCAGTTTCTATAATTGAATATATTGATTCATCATCCTTTATTTCTTCATCACAAACCAGAATATTTTCATTAATACTATCGATAATTAGAACTCTTTCTGCTCTTCATATTTACTAGAGTACCTTTTTTGATCTTTGTTAGGACAAGTTTTACTTAGGTGATCAGGTGAATTGCATATAAAACACCTACATGTCTTATCATAATTCTTTCTAGAATCATATCTTCTAACATTCTTTTTATGCAAGTAAGGGGCTCTATTATCGGACCTTCTTAGGAAATATCTTTTCTTTGTTCTAAAATTCCTATTATCCCTATTTTGGGGTTTATGATATTTTCGGTTTCTATATCTTTCTTCCCCATATGTTAATGGTATTTGAATAATGTTATTACAGAAGTTATAATCGGACTTTTTCATAGATCTTTGTGCTTGTATACCTGTACATACCTTTCTTAGATGTTTAAACACAAACGTTATGGCTTGAGAAATATTTACTATATTTCCATTTGACTCTTTCTTGTAATCTTCAAATATTATAGACCCTAGAGGGTCAGGCAGTTTATTAAAGTATCTTTCTACTACCCCTTTATTGTATCCTTGCTTAGCTGTGGTAGCATTATATAAATAATGTTGGAGAATTCTTTTATACCTCTCCAATTGGTTAGCGTTAATTTTTCTATTTCCCTTAGCCTTTCATTTTGTAGTGTTGTATATCCTATTTCTGGGTCTTCGGCGATAACCATATTTGATATCACATTGGCGAAATTATTAGGATTACTTCCAGCCCTTTTTAAATTTTCATATAGCTCCGGATATTCTTCTACCCAATTTTCCCATAAGACTTTAACAGATTCTCCTAAAAAGGTTTCAAGATATGTTATCATATCTTCGACCTTAGTACCTATATTGTGCTGATTTTGTATGTATTTTTGAACTATTAAACCTTTCCAAATGCTAAGTATATTTGGCCAATCCACTGGGTCATGGGCTGCTAAATTTAAAATTGCACCATCGTTCCTATAATTTTGAAATTGACAGGTTTTTCAAAATCTCTCCTTTTGCTACCCATGTGCTTATATTGTCCCGGAATATATGTGGGTTGAAAATCACCAGTTTCTGGGGGCGGAGGCCAAACTCCAGCTCTTCTAGTTGGCCTTTCTCCCTCTTCTCTTTTCATAGAGGTATCGCCTCTTTTTCTCTTAGCAGAACTATCTAATTCCATGGCTTCCATTGCATTATCTAAATTGTGCAAACCTTCATCATCGAGTGAATCTATAAAGTCATTATATTGTTCAGCATTATCATAGTTTTCTACATCATATAATAATTCTTTTTTCTTCTCTTCTTCTTCTTCATAACTTTCTGTTAAAATTTTGTTATTTATATCCCATTGCTCTTCTTCACTTATGGCTTTATTTTTATTATTTTGATCAGTATTAATACTTTTGTTATCTTTTCTTCTTTTACTATGTTGGTACTTAGCAAATTTGAACTGCTAGTGGCTAACTTTTTCTCATTTTTTAATTTGTTTAATCTAGCCTTCTCTCTAATGAAAAACAATTGTCTTTCTCTTATCTTTGGCCATTCGTAGTCATAGAATTATTATATTCCTCTTCTATTTGCTTTAATTTTATCTCACAATACTTAAGTTCATCTTCTAAATTTGCCTTTCCATGCATTCGGAGATTCCTTTATCCTTATTATCACTAAACTCAGAATCTGGCATGAGAGATTCTTCTTCCTCTATGGCTGTAGATTTATAATTTGTAAATCTAATGCTACTACTTCCTTCGCAATTTTGGTAGCTAATATAATTATTAGGCAGCTTTAATTCTTTCTTTTCTATAAGTTCACTTATATTCCATTCTTCTCCTGCTCTTTCTTCAGAACTAATTTTTAGAGGACTCATAAATTTTATTCCCTTAGACTGCATACTTTCAATGACATCGTCTACATTTACTCGATATCTAGAATTACTTTGATTAGATAACCTTCCTATAAATTCTATGCTTATTAACAGATTTGTTCCTTTAAAATCTTCATATCCTTTAGTCTGAAACCCAAAACTCATTTTTTCAATAAATTCTTTTACAGGCATCATTAAGTCTGGGGCTATATAGGTTATTAACATATTTTCATTCATGTCTCCTTCCATGAATCCTAATGACGCTTTATCTACTGATTCCCATCTTTTGTCTAATAATGTTATTAGAACTTTTGCTCCTAGTTTCTTTCTTGTCATACCTTTAATATATATATATATATATATATATATATATAGGTAAATTAACAGATGCTGCTCCCTGGTGCCCGGCACCTGGATAGAATATAGTACATTTTGGGTATGTAGATGACACATATAACTCGGGTATGCACATGTTGGGTATATAGGAGGTACATATAACATTGGGTATGTGTATTCGAGGTATCTACATGTTATATATAGCTCAGGTATGTGTGTTCAATTGTACGCGTACATATCAGGTATATATATAAATAACTTAGGTATGTGCACATTATTAGGTATGCATACCCATAATGTGCATACCCAAAATCATATGTACCTCCTACATACCTAAGATATACATACTCAAGGTATATGTATATGTCTACATACCTAAAACTGTTCGTATTCCATCCTGGTGCCCATGCTCCTAGGTGCCCCATTTGAGCTTCCTATATATATATGTATATATATATGTATATATATGTTGTCGGCAACACAAATAAGTTGGTTAATATAGCTGCGTTACAGGATTAACAACAAATGTAGAGGCCTTACTTAGTCTGATTGGTTTCACGACTTTCCCGCCCAGTTTCCAAGGCATCTATGAAATCTTTTAGAACTCGTTTGGTAGCCGTCATCATGGGTTAGTCATGAAATTGAATTGGGATTTCCTACCCAACGTGTTTGGCTATTCCAGAACGGTGCTGCTATACGTACGATGAAATGCGTATACTCGTCCGATGCTACGTGGCGCCCACACGCGGGGCATTGAAGGCGAAACTTTTTTTTTTTTAATGGTCACCGGGGGGATAAAATCCCCACCTGAATATTTTTTTCATTCAAGTTGCCTTGAGACTTTGCAGCCTCTACAAGATGGGTTCAAATGAACCAGAGTACACGGGGATTACAAGGGGAGAGATAAATGAAAAAACACACACACGATGAGAGGGAGCGGCAAGAACCACCAAGAGGCACAAGAAGATGAGGGGTGTTGTCGAGAGATCACAATACCAAGATTCAACAAATAGCCTAGCGAGCCGCACCGGCGAGCGTATCGAATCCCACGGCACAACTCAGGAGCATCCACAGTCAACGAGTGTCAAGCCTAGCACTAGCACGAACCTTGACTGGGAGCTCCGCCACGAGAAAACAAGACGACAAGCAGGTGGGGAAGGCAACCATTGCGTCGTCATTGAGCAAAGGTGAACCGAGACGCCACTAAGAGCCCGAAGCTTGCCACACTGCACGGCCGCCAAGGGAGGGTCTTGGGCAAGCAAACCAAGTGACCGAGATCACGTGAAGACCTGCCAAAGAGGGACAACAAACCACCATCGGCCCCAAGCTGGCCACACCGACACCACCACAACACCGCCGCAACCGAAACCATACTCAGGGTCTCCAAGATAACGCCTCCAAGGAGGGAGTGCTGCAGAGACAACACCATCATCCGAGCCGGAGACCTCTGGAGTACTGTAGGTGCCGGAGCTCCACAGCGGCACCTCCATCGAGGAAACGGTGTAGACGAACACCGCTGCCACCGGCATCGACAAGCCAATGCAGGGTTCTCACCCGGAGTTTTGAGCATTTACCTACAGAACGGAGGGTTGAGCATAAACCAGAGCTGGAGGCAAACCTCGTCGATCTCCACCGGGAGCACCGCACCATGCGGGGGCAACCAGGACAGGGACGAACGGCCTCTCCAAGCACCTCGCCTGCAGAAGCACCAGCATGGTGCGGGAACTCTGAGCATCTCGGACAGCTGAGCTTGGAGGGTGTGGTGGGTTTGGATTTTTGGGATGGAAACGAACTGAGGATCCCCGCCGACGCCGTCCGCCGTGTGGGACGGCCTCCTCCGGCGGCAGGAGGGGACAGTGGAAGGGCGCGACGGTTTCTGGCGGCGGCGGCCGCCCCCGCCATCACCACGGCCAGGTCTGCAGCGACGCAAGACCAGGACCACGGCCCGCACGGCCCGCCCGCGGCCCAGATCGAGCCCGGGCCAGTACCATCCGCGCCCACGAGCAACCGCGCCTCCGCCATCACCGCGCCTCCGCCATCCCCGCGCTCGCGCAGACCACCGTCGGCCCCCACAGCGCCGCCGCGCGCCAAGACGCGGCCAGAGGACGGGGGACGAGCTGGTGCCGCGGCCTCCTCCAAGTGGCGACACAGGGCCGGTGAGGTAGATCCTCGCCGCCCCCTTCACTGGCGGCGCCCGGCCTTTGTCCGGCGGCCGCCTCCGGAGACGGCGAGGGAGGGGGCGGTGCGGGGAGGTGGTGGCGGCGGCGGGCTAGGGTTTGCCCCTCCTGTCGCCTGGAGGAGACGACGCGAGGGGTACGGGGCTCTATACCACCCACGTGCTGCCTTGAAGGCGAAACTGCTTCGTGCATGATCTGGGTTTGGGCCTGGGCTGGATCTGTCTCTTCTATTCTATTAGGTCCACCGCTTAAATAGTACTGTAGCATGTTCTTTTGTTTACAGCTCTGCTTTTCCCCTTCGATCAGGCTTGGACGGAACCTTCTGGCTACTAGCAGTTTTTTTTTCTACCTGCCATTTCGTTTGATAATACAGAAGATTTCACCTAAGTGAGATCCCATGAGAGACGTGATTCGTAAGAACGCAGAGCCTAAGATACTAGCCACGACAGATTCTTTTGATTCAGCTAGAGACCGAGCAAGATGGCTCTGTAGTTTTTTTTTTTTTTTCTGCAGAGCAGATCGCTCTGTAGTTGAGCTCGTCGGAGGCGCAAGTCGTTTTGGGCCGGACCTTGGGTCACTTGCCTCACGGGGCACGATTGAGAGTAGGACAATACGATGGAAACGTCGGACGGTTATGGCACCTACGAGATCTTTTACTTTTGATTTTGACAGGAAAGTTTCTGTTCACACACCTGCTTGGAATAAAGTCTTGGATGCTGAAAACAAAAGATCATAATTCTTGGAAAACGCGCAAGAACTAAAATTTCACCACACCTTCTGTGAATCCTATATTTGTCCACATCGACCTGGGAACCACCCGACCCGAAGCAACGAAGGTTGGGTTGGTCCGACTGCATGTGAAGTTGACGGGTTCGGTCCGTGTGATTGAATAGAACACGAAGCTACGTGCGAAGCTCGCACACGAGGACATACTCGAATATATCGTCGGACTTGCTCTACCGCACCTATGAAATCCTCTCACTTTTGACCGAGACGTTTTTTTTTTTTTTTTGACAGAGACGTTCTTGTACCACTCGGAAATTTTCTGACACGGGCAATAAAAGAGAAAGTGCACCACACCTTCGTGTGAATCCTAGCAATTTCGATACAAGTACCCACCCATTTTCGTGTTGATAGGTCTGCTCCGATGGTGAAGTTGGCGTGTTCGGCTGGTGTTGGTTTACGCCTGTGCGTGGACCGGGGAGATTACATGAAGTCTACTCGTCTAATAGCAATTGGTTACACATTATTATTGTTTATCGACTACATTACTTGATGATATTATATACTATTATCGATTATTTAATGATTGCAACATAAATATCCAATTAATTGGATATTCCTTGTCTAATTTAAATTCGTAGTCGTCGTTAAAATCTGTGGCCGAGGGAGCAATCTGGAAAGGTTAGGCCCCGCCACACCTAATGATTTGTTTTTCGTTTTCACCATATATACGTATTGATATTGACAGAAACTTCAATTTTTGTTTTGTTGTGTACATGGCTTCATGCGATCGGCCATACTTAAGAAAAACATCAGCCTCCGCTACCGGTTAAAATGACACCCTTACGAAGATACCATGTAAATACTTTAAGTTTTCACCATATATACGTATTGAGACATTGACAACAACTTCAATTTTTGTTTTGTTGTGTACATGGCTGCATGCGTCGGCCATACCTAAGAAAAACTTCCGCCTCCGCTACTGGTTAAAATGACACCCTTACAAAAATACCATGTAAAACTTTAAGTTTTTATCTTCATTTGCATTTTTTTTAATCGACTGGGACATTAAAATGGACTAACGCTGTATACATAGAATCTACCGAGAATTTTTCATTCTCACATAAACTCCAGCGAAATTCATCAGGCCCTTATCTAATTTAGTTGAGCTAACTGAGCAAACTTATTGATTTTGCGAGTCGGCGAGTTACAGTTTTGGACTCGAGCTTGAATTTTTGGCCTACTTGACAAACAAACCTGAGTTAAGCCTAGTTCTTTTGCAACGTTAAAAGATAAGCTGCCCCATTCCCAGATTTTCTCATAAGCAACCGAGCTTATTACTTGGAATTTGTAAACTAGTTATGACATAGCTAAGCTGAAAGTCTCGAGTAATAATTAAGCTGGGTGGATTTATGGAAAACCTGGAGAGTACTCCCTCCGTTCGGAAATAATCTACATCCTAGCCCCATTATTTGTTCAGAAATAATCTACATCCTATATGGGTCCCACCTTGGTACGTAAGGCCATGCACCTTGGTAATTGAAATAAGTATTAATTGACATCAACTCTATCTCCACTAACCTATCGGTGAGTAGTATTTGAATGAAAATTGCATCCATGACATTAATTGTTCCTTGTTAACTGTGGAGGTGCTTGGTTTCTTGTGATAACATAATTCAAATGCATGTGAGTGTGTAGCCAAATAGTATTAATAAATGCCGGCCTAAATTGTCTGATTTTTTCTAGGATGTAGATTAAAAGAGAACTGAGGGAGTAGGTGGCAAGCTAACAAAATAACTGGCCCTTGCTCCGCAACGTTGTCGTCACTGAGACGGCTGAGGAAAAATTGCACTGGCGTCATCTCTATTTTCTCTAGTTGCACTGGAGTTATTTTCTACACAGTTAGTAGTCCTAAATTAGTACTAGTTTTTTGTGCCAACTAATGAAGGAGATTCAAATTTTCATTGGTGTCAGCTGACCTCAGTTTCATGGCAGCTCCATCCCTTTCGCCAAGATGAAAATTGAACGTAACCCTCCAGTTAACAAAAAGTGTCGCTACCGTGGGTAGGAAACAGTGCTTCGTACATTCAAATCCAGCGACACTTACAGTCGACGAGAGAAACCCGTAATTTTCATACGACAGCTCGCTCCCTCTCTGAAGTCTGAAGTCCATGACCTTTTCGTCCCCAGTATGTATATATAGAGAGGTGGCCCTGCAAGCCCTGTGGTGGGGCCCCCTGCATTGCAATCTGTGTCAGCGCTCTCTCCCTCCCAAGCCTCCCTCTTCCGCCGGGATCCTTGGGCCGGCGGCACGCGGCTGTGTGCTTCGACCCGAATCAAGTTTCCTGGTTCGGTTCGACGGATTTCCCGGCCCAAGGTTTGCGACCACCGTCGGCGTCGGCCGCAGACAAAGGATCTGACTGGTCCGATGGTGAAGTTCTCGGAGGCAGCCACCTTGGACCCCGCTACACTGGCGGAGGCGACGGAGCTGCTCCGCTCGGCTTCTCGGGCCATGGAAGGGCTGGCCGCCGACATCCGGTCGCGCGACGGGATCCGTCCGAAATGGCCGCTTGGTTTCTGCAAGGTCGCCGCGGCCGAGCTGGAGTCTCTCAAGGCCAGCATGCTACGCATCTGGTTCGTCTCTGCCGGCGCAGGCCCAGCGTACAAGGGGCTGGCGCAGCAGGTGAGCACCGGCGGTCATAAGTTCCGTATTTTATTTACTGGTGAATACACTCTCGCGGTACCTCAACCGTACCTCGAAGTACCGGTTCTCATGAATACTCTCAATACAACACTGAATATACTTTTTTTTTTTGCGTCAACACTGAATATACTTGCGGTGATTATAGGGTCACAGGTTCATCGTATAGCTTCGTATTTTTTATTGTATAGCTAATTTACTGCTGAATACACTCTCGTGGTTCCTCAACTTTACGTCGAAGTACCTGTTCTCAGGAATACTCTCAAATACAACACTGAACATACTTAGGGTGATTATACGGTTGCTGGTTCATCGTATAGCTTTACCATGACATCATCAATGTCGCGGCAGCTCTGGTCAAGCAAGCTCGCGCCGAAAGAGGCCACGAGGGGAAGCGCTCCGTTTTGGTGAACGATACTTAGGGTTTGTCAAATTCGAATAGTTTATTTATTGTGCTTTTCATGTGCCAAAATAATTATATCTCAAAATTGTAGACTAAAATCTAAGTAAATTAAAAATTCATAAAACTTGCCTAAAATAATGTCAAGTTTCCAAAATTTGGTCCTTTCAACTAGGACCAAAATATGTAACTATTCTTGTAGTTTTTTTGTGTTTTAATCTAATATACATTGTATTTGTGGTGGCGGTTCATATATGCTGTTATGTGTGGCATCCCCAATACTGAAATCCTAGGTTCGCCACTGCAGGCAAGGGACGCCATCTACTTCAACGAAGAGCTTCAAGATACGATTGAGTACCATAGGCTTCAATCCAACCTTGCCCCGCGATTCAAACTGCTCCCCGCTCTGAAGTTCCGATGGAACCGCTCGAGTACAAACAGGGTCATGAAAGACATCAGAGCTGTGAATGAAGAAACTCGCAGGCTTGGCTGTCTGCTGTACAAGGCAGAAGGCCAGTCGTCTGATCTGCTGCTGGTGCCACAGCCGCCTGCGCCTGATTCCATCAGGAAAACTCGTCAGACGGTGGTACTTGGGCGTGATAAGGAGAGGGACGACATCGTGCAGATGCTCATCCAGCCATGCGTCGAGCCTGCACCAAAGATGATTGTCTCCGTTGTTGGTGCTGGAGGAATCGGGAAGACCACCATCGCCCAGATGGCGTTCAATGATGCAAGAGTTGGTCAGCACTTTGATGTAAGATTCTGGGTGTCAGTTTCCAGTAATTTCACCAAAACGGAGCTCGCGGCAGAGATTTTAAGGTCGGCCCAACCGGCTTGGGATGGATCTGATGAGAAGATGATGGATTTTAAAATGCTACAGGCAGAGCTCCGTCGGTTTGTAGCTTCCAAGAGATGTCTGATTGTTCTAGATGATGTATGTGACAGTACGGACGAAATCTTGCTCGACACCCTCACTGCTCTACAGTCTGCAGATATCAGAAGCAGGATTTTGGTGACTTCTCGCATGCCTCACATGCTGGATGCCTCGCAGATGTACACCGTAAATCCGCTGGGTAGCGATGACTGCTGGTCCCTGCTCAAGGAACATGCTTTTGCGAGTGATGGAGAGGATGTCCATCCAGATCTGCAGCTGATCGGGAGGGGAATCGCCACAAAAATCAATGGATCACCTTTGTGTCTCAATCTGGTTGGAGGGGCGCTAGGAGCTACAAGGAGCAAAGCGCACTGGATGAATATCATGGAAACAGGATTACAAGATGACACTGCCTTGCTCTTGAGCTATAAGTACCTGCCGGGACACCTCAAGCGATGCTTCGCATATTGCAGTTTGTTTCCCCAGGACTATAAGTTTGATCCAGCACACTTGTCCCGCCTTTGGATTGCCGAGGGTTTTGTGCAAACACAGGACAGGGCTGAACGGATGGAAGACATAGCTAGAGAATATTTTGATCAGCTCCTTTCACTCTCATTCTTCCAGGAAATCAAGCTTGGAAACAAGATGTACTACGTGGTGCATGACTTGCTGCATGATCTTGCAAAGTCTGTTGCAGAGGAGGACTGCTTTCGTGTTGAGGATGGCCTGAACTGTGAAAGCATCCCGTCAACGGTGCGTCATCTGTCGGTCACCATGAACAGTCTACCTGGCCTCACAAGCTTTCATGGGCTCGAAAAGCTACGCACCTTGATCATCCAAAGATCACATCCGTCCTCCTCCAGTTGCTTCCAAGAGGATTTTTCTGTGAATTTGAAATGTCTTCTGGAAAAACCAAAACATTTGCGTGTTCTTGATCTCAGTGGCCTTAACTTAGAAGAGTTGCCCCAATGCATTGATAGCTTAGTGTGCCTCCGTTACCTATCTATCCATGGTTCCACACAGAGGCTTCCTGAGTCGATTGGCAAGCTCTTGCATCTGCAAACATTGTGCTTCACTGGGAAATGTTCCCTTGATAAGCTTCCTGCAAGCATTAGTATGCTGGTCAATTTGCGGCACCTTTTTGTTGAAACAAAGTATACTGCAGGATTGGTGGGCATTGGTCGGCTAGCTAACCTTCAGGAATCACTTGAGCTCCATGTTGAGAAGAGGGAAGGGCGTAAAGTGGAAGAGTTGAGGGACATCAGTGGTCTCCGCGGGTTACTCAAAATAAAAGGTCTTGAAAATGTTTCAAGCTATGAAGAAGCCTGCAAAGCTGAGTTGATTAAGAAGCCATATCTTCATTCTCTGAATTTGGAATGGAGCTCCGCTGGTAGAAATAACTCGCTTGCCTCTGATGCAACGGTACTTGAAGGCCTACAGCCGCACCAAGACATAAAGGTACTTAATGTTAGAAGGTATTGTGGCACCAAAGCTCCAAGTTGGCTACAGTCATTGCAGCAACTCCGTTCCTTGCACCTTACCAATTGCAGGAGTTTGGCCATGCTTCCACCATTGGGGCATTTGGGATCACTCAAATACTTACACATGAAGGAGCTGTGTGCGGTTGACCAAATCGGACATGAGTTCTATGGCACTGGTGATGTGGCATTTCCATCCCTAAGCTTCCTTGAATTTGATGATTTCCCAAGGCTGCATGACTGGTCTGGAATAGCAGACAGAAAGTCTTTTCCATGCCTTGAAAGATTAATTATAACAGATTGTCCAGAATTGATCAAAATTCCGGCCTTCCCCGCAGCTACTCGTGAAGTCACCATTGAGCGTGCAAAGTTTTTATCATATATGAGGCTTGCCCCTTTTTATTCAAGTTCAGAGAAGCTACAGCTGGATGTTTGCACAAGTTCTGTCCACTTCAATTGGTTACTCCATAAACAGCACATAGAAGCCATTGTAGCCTTAAACATAAGTGGTGCTGAGCAAGCTGTTCCTACTGAAGAACTAGGGCTCCTTACTTCTCTGCAACGGCTGCAGCTTTGTCGCTGCAATTTTACTGATCAGAATCTTAGTAGGTTCCTCCAGGCTCTGCCTTGTCTGTCCTCGTTGGAGATAATAGACCTGCCTAACGTAACATCTCTTCCAGCACCAGGAACACTTAGGTTTTGCACAATGTTCGCTGAGTTGTCGGTACGCAACTGTCAGATGTTTCACTCTCTATCCTCGTTGCAGTTTTTTGGGTCACTGAAATCTGGTTATTGAGAGATGCCCTCAAATAACTGCAACGTCATTTCCAGTAAAATTTAGGAGCCCGTCATCTCTGAAGGTGCTGAGAATATCATACTGCTCAGAGCTCCAATCCTTGCCAGTCTGTGGTCTGCCATCCTCACTCGAAACACTTCATATCATTGGGTGTCACCCGGAATTATCCTGGCAATTAAGAAACATGAATGGGCGTTACTTTGAGAATCTTGCAGGTGTACCTAGCGTATTGATTCAGTGACAGAATGTTTTGGAGGTATGCATAAACTTCAAGTCTCTGTTATTCAGTTTGTAAATTTGTGTATGTTTCTGCAATTTTATTAGATATTGGCAGAAGCTGACACACCCAATTACTTGTTAAATATCAAATGCTTGTCGTAGCCTAGTTTGGATTCGGCCTTATTTTGATTTTCTTTTGCAGCAATGACACCGTGCAATACCTTCACGAGATATCTACTTCTTTTACCTTGGAAGAAATTGATGTGTATGGAAAGGAAAGCCCATCTGACAAAGCGTCTGTCAATGCTATGTTTCTAAAAAAAATGCAGCATATTAAAAAAGAAGACACCTACAACTTCTGCAAAGACTTTCAACCAGTTTTGGTGGACTTGGTCAATTTAAGTGACTCCCTTATCACCTTGATTCTGGCACTCAGTAAACTTTTGGCAAATTGGTTTCGATCCGTTCTAGAGGTGGTTCACAAAAACCAATACGGAGTATGATTTTTATATGGTTGAGCATCAGAATATTATCACAGTTTTAGCCCAAAAAAAGATTTGCTGATATCGTTGGATGAAGGATATGTTAAGCTCAAGTAATTGTTCTTATTCTTGAACAAAAAGTACTCCTCGTACTTGTTATCTTTAATGGAGTGTCTAGCAAAAAGTTTATCAATAAGACTATTATTAGTCACCAGTTTAGGCTTTGCTAGCCTGACTGCCCCAGTCCCAATTCCTGGGCATGGAAGCAGTCCATTTCAGATTTAAATTTGTGAGAAAAATTTGCAACAGATTGATCTTGGAAATGTGAATTTCAGTAAATCATGTTGGGTTCCTATCAATTGTTCAGACTCCAGCGTAGAAGCTGTGAAAAGCTTTGCCCGGATGCTATATTGGTCATATGCCATTCACTTAACTTGGCCTGCCTTTGGGACTACTAGGCCAACAATCCAAGATCTCTTACCTTTAGTTGACAAGTTTGAAAGGCGCCTAAATGCTTGCCCCAGGTTCCTCACTCATGCACGGAGATTACTTTTTCTGAATCATGTCCTTTCTTCTATGCCCACTTTCCATATGAGCTATATCAAGCTGCAGAAGACAATCATAAAGACAATGGTTAGATAGATGGCGTGAAGAGAATATGGATCAAAGATTACCCAGACTTTTTTCGTTGGCCTTAAACCAAGACATGTCCGTAAAGGCTGTGTTGGAAGATGATAATTTAACTTCTATGTTTACTGTACCTCTGTCTAAGCAAGCCTATCAGGAGCGTAAATTATAACAGACATTGTGTTGCCTCTGAGGCATTGAAATATCAATTCTGGCTCGAAATGTGTACTCTGTCAGCAAAGTACTTCAGAGACTAGACATCACCTCTTCCATCTATTGCAGCATCCTCCTGTGGTTCTTGAACTTGTACTAGCCCGGCACTTCTGTATATGTATTCCATCGTCTTCTCAGTCCTTGTAGTATTTACCCTTTTGGCATAGTGGTCCATGTATGGTGTTGATTTTGTTATGTTCTATGATTAATTGTGTACCATTTTATTATGTGTTGTGTACAACCCTTTCGGATGTAAAGGCTATGTGTGCTAATTGAGAACTTAGTTATCAATCAATGAATTCAGGTTGTTTCGCTGTCCAAGAAATGTTGATGTTTCTCTTGGTTCCAGATTCCAGTTGGGGCCTGGATGATTGTCGTTCCAGTTCTACTGCTCGGATCTTTTGTTGAGCCAAGGATGACAACAAGTTCCGTTGAACTAGAAGAAGAACAGCTGCATTTGCCCAAGTATCTATAACCTAACCCAAAGACATATCCGACACAATTACAACTCCAATCATGAGCTCCTCGTGGAGTTTTGGTCGCGCAACTAGCTATATACATATCTAATACTGCAAAAGAGAGAGATATGAGGGAAACGCCACACGAAGGGCGATCATCTTGTATTGATCTACTCCCTCCGTTCCAATTTAATTGACTTGCTATCCACCACATGTAGATGTATATAGGTCTATATACATCTACATGTGGTGGATAGCAAGTCAATTAAATTGGAACGGAGGGAGTACATATGTTGCAAGGCAAAGAAGAAACCTAATCCCACCAACCCGATAGATAAAGGATCGGTTGACGAGATTCCCTAACAAACTATACAAAGAGAGATATTCTAACACACACTCCCTACTATAGCTGTCTACTATCTTTCAAATAATTCTCTGATCACTTGTTCCAACTGTGCACCAGTATAGTCTGGCTTCTCAGATCCGGTACACCACATCCCCTTGAACTGAGAATACCAGCACGAACTTGGATTTGCCTGCAGTGCCTCTGAGAAGCTTACATATTTTGGAACAATTATACTCACTATATCTTCTCTCAGTATTTGCTTAAGCTCAGTTCGAACCTTCCATGTCATCTGGCGATCACAGATGCTAAAAAATTCTCCAGTAAATTTATGTAAGGATGAACGATGAGGCTTCTTCAGAGAATCATCAATCAGATATGACATCACAAGTGGAAACCAGCATTCATCAAGGTAGCGCATAATATATTGATCAATCAGTGATTCTAGATTACTCACTACGCTGGGAAGGAGTAAATCTGGATGGCACTTCATTTGCAAAACATAATATGCGTTATTCAAGATGAATATGTACCTTTGTCCCTTTTCTTGGAACATAACCTCCTTGAGCTTGGACACCAAAGAATTAAATATGTCGGAGCAAGGGTCTGTGTTATAACCTCCAGATTCAAGCATTGGCTGCACCATGTCCCTGTTACGGCCGAAAAATTCCAAGACTTGTATGAGAACAAAAGTTGCTGGATCAATAGTAGATTCTGTGCAACTATAGATTTCATTTGTAATCCCCTCAATTACTCCTCTGAAAACATTCAGCATCTTATTGACAATACCAGCAACCTCAACAGATCTGACTAATCGCAAGTGCCGATGCTGAATAGGATATCAATAAGAGCATCAAAAACAGTCAGCTGTTGCGGAATATTGCCGTCAGACCATCTTGCATTGCTGAATGAAGACGCAACCTCAAAGAGCTTCTCTAAACATTGCCCAGCAATCTCTGCAAAACATTCTTCTTTTTGTTCTTCACATAATTGCCAATCCTGGTCATGTAATTCTTGCATTGTTAAACAAACAAGTTTGGTAGTAATTTTGAGCTTCATGACCCAAGTCCTTGCTGTTTCATCGGTCAACTCACAAGGACCTACAAAGGCTTCTGTGCCTGCCTTGAGGATCCAAGGGTTCTCATGTAGATCAGATAGTCTGTAATATGGATAAGATTCCAACTTTAGAATATACTACAAAATGCATACATACAAGGTTTCTTGAAGTTTCATATAAATTACAAACCAACAAAGAGATTAACGTATTATACTTCTCAAGTTTCATGCAGCAACTATTAGAACCAAAAGTCCGAACTTTTCTTTTTAAATTTTTTTGTTAGAACTTAAAGACTGAACTAAAGGAAACAACGCGGGTACTGTAACAATACTCACCTAGAACAACAATTCAACTACAAATTGCATGAGATATCCAAAGAAACCTCATAATATAAAACCAAACAGAACAGGATTTGATTAGCGTCACAAACTCTTGAATTAAAAAAAATGTTTTCATACTATGTTTGCAGCATATATGGTGGCAAAACAGTTGAAACAAAAGCAGTTCAGTAACTATTGCCTATTGGCACTATCGTGTCTCCACCAATTGCAAGTGGAACCTATCTCGCCCCCGATTATAGTCTTATCTTATAGCAAGTTGAGTAAAATCAAATATCATGATTCATCCTTGCATATTTATTAATTGTTACTCGGAATTTGAAATTATCTCGGTATCCGAAGAAATGAGTGATATTTCCGAAATCTAAAAAAACAATCACTGGAAGAGGGAATGGATGGGAGATGGGCGCGAACCTGTACAGGCCGATGTTCTGTAGAGCATCTCTGATGGCTCGCCACCGAAGCGTGGCGTCAGGTAGCCCCTGGACTATGTCTCGGAGCTCCTTGGTGGCACCGGAGACAAACAGACAAGCATCATCACCTGGTTGCAGCGAGCGGACCGGTGGGTACCAGAGGTGTTGATCCATCGCGTGGCTGGATCCATCACCGTCGGCGTGGTACGAGTTGATCTCCTGGCAGCGCGCTAGCGAGGACACCAAACGGGTGCCGCGGATGATGTCGCGTCCAATGGCGTCGGTTACCGCGGCCACCCGGGTGGGATCAAAGAGACTCGGAGTGCGGCGGCTTGTGGTCTCCCGCTCCCGAAGTGCCTCCACCGAAGGGCCAGGATTCCGGAAGAACCTGACGGTCAAGGATGTGATTATGTGAGTACCGTTCCAAAGAAAAATCTTTTACTAATAGCTCTTGGTTAACCGAGAATCCTATATAACTAAATAGTCCATCCCCACTAACTACAAGTAACTAAAGTAGACGACACCCCGCGCATTGCAGCGGGTATTTCTTAAGAAATTAATAAAACTTATGAAACATGAAGTTGATTAAAGAAATATGCAAGATATAGTTAATCATGGCAGTCAAGAGGCTAAAATGTTTATACATCCAATGTATGTGTGGTTTATAATTTAAAGATCGCTATGATTTATGGGTGTATCTGATTGATATTGATAAGATTGTATCAACAGGTTGAAGAACCAGATATTGTGGATGGCTTGTATGAAGATGACATGCACATTGCCGCACAATATTTGTAGAAATTTTTTGAGTGAATACATATAGAAAACTCATTTTAGTTGGAAAAATTTTGAATAACTATATGATTTTCATCATTGAAAAATATTGGCAAAATCCGGCGAAACTAATTCTGGTGCTCTACTTGCACATGATTTACTTGTGTAACTACATAGCAACATGGTGTGATATTATAATTTGAACATCAAAAAAATTGATGTGGACAATTTGATGGGCTAAAAGAGATGATGTGGATGCTTGCATGTAGAGATAGAAAATATTTAATAAATATTAATGGGGTGACATGGACAATTATTGGGCTAAAGAGTCAGTGATGTGGATAGCTTGCATGTGGATATAGAAAATATTAATTACACTTAGTTAGGTTTTGCTTTATAAAAAGTATAGATAGATAGGTCATCCCCACTAACTACTTCTCTAAACATGCACCTATGCCACCTCATCAAGTCTGCCAAAGCAGAAAATGTGGTTGACTCTCTGCCACATCACCACCAATTATTATTTCTAAGGTACTCTTCACCTTTCCTCTGGCCTCTGTCCGTCGTTTCATCTTGCTCTTCTTGTGTCTCTCCCGTCGATTGCCCTCCCAAGCCTTCTGTCTATTTATCTACCCGGCTTTTCCTATGAACCAATCCATTCCATTAGCTGACCCCTACCTCTGTCCCATTCTCCTCGCCTCCTCCAACTCCACATCGCCGACCTTCGTGCCTGCTGCGTGGAGACCCTACCTGATGCCTCTCCGATCCAGCCCATGGTGATTCACCACGATGCTAGCAGAACTACTGAGAGATCACTTATGGCTTTACTGCCCTGTCTGTAATCTTTCTCTCAGTTTTGCAGTGTAGCTGGACAGTCTAATGCCGACGATGGGCACTCGAGCAGTCGAGATTCCAACTCGAAGGCATCTCGAAGGCATCTCCGTCCCCAGGTATTTCATTTTCCTAAGCAAATACTTCGTATGTGGTATGTGTTGACTGAACTTTCCTCTGTAATGCTTCCATCTCATGTGCAGCATTTCTTAACTCGGTTTATTTGACAGATAGAGGAGGTTACTTGTGATATATAATCTAGGATATTTGTACCAAGGTCAAGCTGCTGCTGTCGAGCCCTGTTTAGTTAATTGTATTTGGTACCGTCATGTTTCTGAACAATTTGGCGTTCAAGTACTACAGAGATTCATAACCCTGTAGGCATGCAGATGTACCGGATTGAGATTATCTTCTTTGCTTCTCTGCCCGGCGGTTCAATATTCCACTTATTTATTTCAGGCATCAGTATAATGTGGGGACTATATTGGACTATTGGTACCAAAAAAACTCAAGAATGTAAGGCCAGTTCTTTGAATCTAGCGACTGTTCTTTCGCTTCCAGATGTATTTACTGTCTATATTTGACCTGGGCTGGTCTTACTAAGCTCTGTCGCTACAAAATGCATTTCCTCATGTGAACTCCTCCATTCCATGCATGATTAAGGCTCGAGATGTTCTATGTATTGGAATATTTTACCTCTCCATAGAGTTGTAGGGGTAGTTGTATTATGTATGTTATTTTCCTAAACTGTTTTTATTTTAAGGATTAGGATTTCATAGCAATCTCCCTGAAAGGCGGCGCGGCCGGCGGAGGCAGGCAAGCGAATCGCCGGATTTAGATGGATAGCCTGGGGCGGTGGTGGACCGGCGGAGGAGCTAGCTTGGGGGAGGGAGGGCAGGGCGAGGCGTTCGTGACAGAGCGCTCGGCCGTGGGCGGGGAGGATGGCGGTTGTGCCGGTGGTGGAGTCGCCGGAGGAGAGGAATGGGCGGCGGAGCGCCAGCTTAAATCTCGGTCGTGTAGCCGGGCCCTATAAATAAATCAAGGATGCGAGTGGTGGTGGTCCGTACCTCGGGCCTGACGACTGGTTCTGAGTGGAGCAGACGCAAACCGACATGGTCGACGCCGCCGGAGCACAGCTGCAGTTGGGCAGGGGAGATGGAGGGGGCGGCGGCGGGCAGTGCTGCTTCGGTAAGTATGAGGGTGCGGACTGCCGTCGGCGGAGAGCAGAAATAGACCATCACGGCGCTTTGACGTTGGTCGAAACTTCCACGCACCATCGCGGTGAGTAACTGCAACGCGCATGGGTTTCATATCGCTAGGAAAACAAATTTGATCACTGCCTCTCTCGACGGACGGTCACGATGGACAAACTTTATATGTAACAGATAGTACACCATGGTTACACCGCGCAGCTGCTACTAGATGTACATATACGAGGCTGTTACTGGATATACACGACGGCTGTTGCTGATAGGTGTATGTACACTCACGTTGCTACCTGCTACTGGACGTACATAATGTTACTCGATGTAAATCTACGCAATGCTAATACATGTACACCCACATTGTTACTAGATGTACACGTTGTTACTACTACATGTACACTCACGCTGCTATTGGATGCAGTGGCGGAGCTAGGAAATTATCAAAAGGTGTGCCACCGGGCGATTTTTTTTTTACAACACATGTAATCCACAATTGTACGGAAATAACTATATAAATAAGTTGAAGTCTCACAATATTATAGCTCACCAAATATGTTTGAAGGTAACAAAAGTAGTCATACAAATAGTTGATAATATTAAATAGTCTTATATTAACAAAAGATAACACGAGTAGAATATTATGGGTCTATTTTACGCCTTCGCATAGCCATGAAAGCACCAAGTAAGTAGATCATCCTCGCTTACTTCCAAGAATAGAGATTGCTCAATATAAGTCACCAAGCAATAGTTCAAGAGGTCATCTCCCATGCTATTTCTCAATCTAGTCTTCACTAGGCTCATTGAGGAAAAGACTCTTTCAACCATCGTCGTAGAAACCGGTAGGATCAATACCATCTTGAGAAGTAAGTAAACCAAGGCATAAAGAACATGTTTCTTTGTTTCAACAAGCTTAATAGAGAGCTCACCAAGAGTCTTTAGGCACTTGAACCTATCAATCAATGGGGTGATGATGTTGTTGTTGGTTGAGCATCAATTTCAGTCTCAATACTTGTGTCAACTGGAGGTGGAGAATCCGAAAACTGCAGCGACTGTCCACTTCTTGGAGTGCCTTCAGCTTGCAAATCAACCACAACTGATGGGGATTCAGAAGAAGCAAATTTCTTTGCTTCATATTTGCCGAAAAGCGCCGCAATATGGCCACTTCTTCTCTTCATGTTTGACAAATCTACAACAAACATAACAACAAACTAGATGAAAACTAGTGTATTGACAGAAAAAACAGAGCCTAATTGCCTAATGCGGTAATAGACGTCTTGAATTGACAGGAAACAACTGACTAAAATCAATACAGAAGCTACCGTGATGCAAAGAAGAACTACCAAAAACAGGGGAAGTGGCCAAGTGGGGAACTACCTCCTCGATGCGGCGATGCGCAATGACTTCCTGCGGCGTTGCTGCTCCGGTTTGGCACCCTCAGTTGTGGGCGCGCTTAGCTGGACAGCTGAGCTGGTCGTCCCCGGCGGCCGGCGGCCGGCGGCCCGGCCCCCAACTCCTAGGACCTGGATGCCCTCCGATTCGACCCTTGGCGCGGCGGGCCGGCGGCGCCCGGTGCCGCTCGGCCTCAGTTGCTCTCCCGCCACCGGCAGCCGAAGTGAATCGAGGAAGCGAGCACGGGAGGCGAACGCACGGGAGGCAGGCAATGCGATAGGAGGAGCGAAGGATGCGATGCGATAGGAGGAGGGAAGGACGCGAGTGGACTTTTATTTTTCTTTTTACTACGATTTTGATTTTTTTTGTACTGCTAAAACATGACAAATGAACTACTAAAAAAACTCCCAGAATTTCTGGGTGTGCCAGGGCACACCCGCCAGCTCCGCCACTGACTGGATGTACACAATGCTATTAGATTTACACCCACGAGTTGCTACTGGATGTAAAACCACACTACTACAAGATACACAACATGGTGTACAAAGTATTCTCAGAACGTATCCACATGGGATCTAGTTTTGAATATCTGGACATGAGAAGCTCAAAAGTGAAAACGGTTCGTAATTTGGATGAGCGGTTTTCAAGATATTTCGTTTTGAAATTTCGGTTTGAAAAATAAAGGGAAAAGCTAGCCCTCCCACCTCCAGTATCTTTTTCTTTCTCATCCTTCCCACTTTGAATCTAATTGCGACACTTGACATAATCACCACGACACGGTCACAATCGTGGGGACAATGTGAAGGAGGAGGTGAGTCAGGCGACACTTGTCACCACGACACGGTCCGCTGGGTTCCTTTCGCGAAGGAAACCTTTTTCTAAAGGGAACTTTTTTTCTAGTTATTTCCAATGCACATCCGTTTCTGTTCGTCGAGTCGAAGATGCAAAGAACAAGTCCCCAAAGCGCGGATGCTTCAGTTTTTGGCTCCTTTTCTTTTTCTGTCCGTTTCGTATACGGCGTCGACCTATTTTCAGATTAAATTTGGTCTAGTTTTGGATCGAGATGGACAAGCGGTCCGTCTCCTCGTGTCCTCCCTTAGCCACGCGTTAACAGTTGGTCCCATCTCACTCACCTTCTCCCACTTGCTATTTACACTCAGTTAATTTTTTTTCTCTTTCCGCCATGAGGAGGCGAGACAGCGCTGGTCGGACAGAGCCACAATTTAGCTGCCAACACGGCATCCGGGTTCACACTACTACTTTTCAACTGGACACAAAAAGCCAAACACGTCAACTTTACCTTGGCATCATATCATCTCAATCCGGCCGGTTGGGGCCTGGATGATTGTCGTTCCAGTTCTACTGCTCGGATCTTTTGTTGAGCCAAGGATGACAACAAGTTCCGTTGAACTAGAAGAAGAACAGCTGCATTTGCTCAAGTATCTATAACCTAACCCAAAGACATATCCGACACAATTACAACTCCAATCATGAGCTCCTCGTGGAGTTTTGGTCGCGCAACTAGCTATATACATATCTAATACTGCAAAAGAGAGAGATATGAGGGAAACGCCACACGAAGGCGCGATCATCTTGTATTGATCTACTCCCTCCGTTCCAATTTAATTGACTTGCTATCCACCACATGTAGATGTATATAGGTCTATATACATCTACATGTGGTGGATAGCAAGTCAATTAAATTGGAACGGAGGGAGTACATATGTTGCAAGGCAAAGAAGAAACCTAATCCCACCAACCCGATAGATAAAGGATCGGTTGACGAGATTCCCTAACAAACTATACAAAGAGAGATATTCTAACACACACTCCCTACTATAGCTGTCTACTATCTTTCAAATAATTCTCTGATCACTTGTTCCAACTGTGCACCAGTATAGTCTGGCTTCTCAGATCCGGTACACCACATCCCCTTGAACTGAGAATACCAGCACGAACTTGGATTTGCCTGCAGTGCCTCTGAGAAGCTTACATATTTTGGAACAATTATACTCACTATATCTTCTCTCAGTATTTGCTTAAGCTCAGTTCGAACCTTCCATGTCATCTGGCGATCACAGATGCTAAAAAATTCTCCAGTAAATTTATGTAAGGATGAACGATGAGGCTTCTTCAGAGAATCATCAATCAGATATGACATCACAAGTGGAAACCAGCATTCATCAAGGTAGCGCATAATATATTGATCAATCAGTGATTCTAGATTACTCACTACGCTGGGAAGGAGTAAATCTGGATGGCACTTCATTTGCAAAACATAATATGCGTTATTCAAGATGAATATGTACCTTTGTCCCTTTTCTTGGAACATAACCTCCTTGAGCTTGGACACCAAAGAATTAAATATGTCGGAGCAAGGGTCTGTGTTATAACCTCCAGATTCAAGCATTGGCTGCACCATGTCCCTGTTACGGCCGAAAAATTCCAAGACTTGTATGAGAACAAAAGTTGCTGGATCAATAGTAGATTCTGTGCAACTATAGATTTCATTTGTAATCCCCTCAATTACTCCTCTGAAAACATTCAGCATCTTATTGACAATACCAGCAACCTCAACAGATCTGACTAATCGCAAGTGCCGGATGCTGAATAGGATATCAATAAGAGCATCAAAAACAGTCAGCTGTTGCGGAATATTGCCGTCAGACCATCTTGCATTGCTGAATGAAGACGCAACCTCAAAGAGCTTCTCTAAACATTGCCCAGCAATCTCTGCAAAACATTCTTCTTTTTGTTCTTCACATAATTGCCAATCCTGGTCATGTAATTCTTGCATTGTTAAACAAACAAGTTTGGTAGTAATTTTGAGCTTCATGACCCAAGTCCTTGCTGTTTCATCGGTCAACTCACAAGGACCTACAAAGGCTTCTGTGCCTGCCTTGAGGATCCAAGGGTTCTCATGTAGATCAGATAGTCTGTAATATGGATAAGATTCCAACTTTAGAATATACTACAAAATGCATACATACAAGGTTTCTTGAAGTTTCATATAAATTACAAACCAACAAAGAGATTAACGTATTATACTTCTCAAGTTTCATGCAGCAACTATTAGAACCAAAAGTCCGAACTTTTCTTTTTAAATTTTTTTGTTAGAACTTAAAGACTGAACTAAAGGAAACAACGCGGGTACTGTAACAATACTCACCTAGAACAACAATTCAACTACAAATTGCATGAGATATCCAAAGAAACCTCATAATATAAAACCAAACAGAACAGGATTTGATTAGCGTCACAAACTCTTGAATTAAAAAAAATGTTTTCATACTATGTTTGCAGCATATATGGTGGCAAAACAGTTGAAACAAAAGCAGTTCAGTAACTATTGCCTATTGGCACTATCGTGTCTCCACCAATTGCAAGTGGAACCTATCTCGCCCCCGATTATAGTCTTATCTTATAGCAAGTTGAGTAAAATCAAATATCATGATTCATCCTTGCATATTTATTAATTGTTACTCGGAATTTGAAATTATCTCGGTATCCGAAGAAATGAGTGATATTTCCGAAATCTAAAAAAACAATCACTGGAAGAGGGAATGGATGGGAGATGGGCGCGAACCTGTACAGGCCGATGTTCTGTAGAGCATCTCTGATGGCTCGCCACCGAAGCGTGGCGTCAGGTAGCCCCTGGACTGTCTCGGAGCTCCTTGGTGGCACCGGAGACAAACAGACAAGCATCATCACCTGGTTGCAGCGAGCGGACCGGTGGGTACCAGAGGTGTTGATCCATCGCGTGGCTGGATCCATCACCGTCGGCGTGGTACGAGTTGATCTCCTGGCAGCGCGCTAGCGAGGACACCAAACGGGTGCCGCGGATGATGTCGCGTCCAATGGCGTCGGTTACCGCGGCCACCCGGGTGGGATCAAAGAGACTCGGAGTGCGGCGGCTTGTGGTCTCCCGCTCCCGAAGTGCCTCCACCGAAGGGCCAGGATTCCGGAAGAACCTGACGGTCAAGGATGTGATTATGTGAGTACCGTTCCAAAGAAAAATCTTTTACTAATAGCTCTTGGTTAACCGAGAATCCTATATAACTAAATAGTCCATCCCCACTAACTACAAGTAACTAAAGTAGACGACACCCCGCGCATTGCAGCGGGTATTTCTTAAGAAATTAATAAAACTTATGAAACATGAAGTTGATTAAAGAAATATGCAAGATATAGTTAATCATGGCAGTCAAGAGGCTAAAATGTTTATACATCCAATGTATGTGTGGTTTATAATTTAAAGATCGCTATGATTTATGGGTGTATCTGATTGATATTGATAAGATTGTATCAACAGGTTGAAGAACCAGATATTGTGGATGGCTTGTATGAAGATGACATGCACATTGCCGCACAATATTTGTAGAAATTTTTTGAGTGAATACATATAGAAAACTCATTTTAGTTGGAAAAATTTTGAATAACTATATGATTTTCATCATTGAAAAATATTGGCAAAATCCGGCGAAACTAATTCTGGTGCTCTACTTGCACATGATTTACTTGTGTAACTACATAGCAACATGGTGTGATATTATAATTTGAACATCAAAAAAATTGATGTGGACAATTTGATGGGCTAAAAGAGATGATGTGGATGCTTGCATGTAGAGATAGAAAATATTTAATAAATATTAATGGGGTGACATGGACAATTATTGGGCTAAAGAGTCAGTGATGTGGATAGCTTGCATGTGGATATAGAAAATATTAATTACACTTAGTTAGGTTTTGCTTTATAAAAAGTATAGATAGATAGGTCATCCCCACTAACTACTTCTCTAAACATGCACCTATGCCACCTCATCAAGTCTGCCAAAGCAGAAAATGTGGTTGACTCTCTGCCACATCACCACCAATTATTATTTCTAAGGTACTCTTCACCTTTCCTCTGGCCTCTGTCCGTCGTTTCATCTTGCTCTTCTTGTGTCTCTCCCGTCGATTGCCCTCCCAAGCCTTCTGTCTATTTATCTACCCGGCTTTTCCTATGAACCAATCCATTCCATTAGCTGACCCCTACCTCTGTCCCATTCTCCTCGCCTCCTCCAACTCCACATCGCCGACCTTCGTGCCTGCTGCGTGGAGACCCTACCTGATGCCTCTCCGATCCAGCCCATGGTGATTCACCACGATGCTAGCAGAACTACTGAGAGATCACTTATGGCTTTACTGCCCTGTCTGTAATCTTTCTCTCAGTTTTGCAGTGTAGCTGGACAGTCTAATGCCGACGATGGGCACTCGAGCAGTCGAGATTCCAACTCGAAGGCATCTCGAAGGCATCTCCGTCCCCAGGTATTTCATTTTCCTAAGCAAATACTTCGTATGTGGTATGTGTTGACTGAACTTTCCTCTGTAATGCTTCCATCTCATGTGCAGCATTTCTTAACTCGGTTTATTTGACAGATAGAGGAGGTTACTTGTGATATATAATCTAGGATATTTGTACCAAGGTCAAGCTGCTGCTGTCGAGCCCTGTTTAGTTAATTGTATTTGGTACCGTCATGTTTCTGAACAATTTGGCGTTCAAGTACTACAGAGATTCATAACCCTGTAGGCATGCAGATGTACCGGATTGAGATTATCTTCTTTGCTTCTCTGCCCGGCGGTTCAATATTCCACTTATTTATTTCAGGCATCAGTATAATGTGGGGACTATATTGGACTATTGGTACCAAAAAAACTCAAGAATGTAAGGCCAGTTCTTTGAATCTAGCGACTGTTCTTTCGCTTCCAGATGTATTTACTGTCTATATTTGACCTGGGCTGGTCTTACTAAGCTCTGTCGCTACAAAATGCATTTCCTCATGTGAACTCCTCCATTCCATGCATGATTAAGGCTCGAGATGTTCTATGTATTGGAATATTTTACCTCTCCATAGAGTTGTAGGGGTAGTTGTATTATGTATGTTATTTTCCTAAACTGTTTTTATTTTAAGGATTAGGATTTCATAGCAATCTCCCTGAAAGGCGGCGCGGCCGGCGGAGGCAGGCAAGCGAATCGCCGGATTTAGATGGATAGCCTGGGGCGGTGGTGGACCGGCGGAGGAGCTAGCTTGGGGGAGGGAGGGCAGGGCGAGGCGTTCGTGACAGAGCGCTCGGCCGTGGGCGGGGAGGATGGCGGTTGTGCCGGTGGTGGAGTCGCCGGAGGAGAGGAATGGGCGGCGGAGCGCCAGCTTAAATCTCGGTCGTGTAGCCGGGCCCTATAAATAAATCAAGGATGCGAGTGGTGGTGGTCCGTACCTCGGGCCTGACGACTGGTTCTGAGTGGAGCAGACGCAAACCGACATGGTCGACGCCGTCGGAGCACAGCTGCAGTTGGGCAGGGGAGATGGAGGGGGCGGCGGCGGGCAGTGCTGCTTCGGTAAGTATGAGGGTGCGGACTGCCGTCGGCGGAGAGCAGAAATAGACCATCACGGCGCTTTGACGTTGGTCGAAACTTCCACGCACCATCGCGGTGAGTAACTGCAACGCGCATGGGTTTCATATCGCTAGGAAAACAAATTTGATCACTGCCTCTCTCGACGGACGGTCACGATGGACAAACTTTATATGTAACAGATAGTACACCATGGTTACACCGCGCAGCTGCTACTAGATGTACATATACGAGGCTGTTACTGGATATACACGACGGCTGTTGCTGATAGGTGTATGTACACTCACGTTGCTACCTGCTACTGGACGTACATAATGTTACTCGATGTAAATCTACGCAATGCTAATACATGTACACCCACATTGTTACTAGATGTACACGTTGTTACTACTACATGTACACTCACGCTGCTATTGGATGCAGTGGCGGAGCTAGGAAATTATCAAAAGGTGTGCCACCGGGCGATTTTTTTTTTACAACACATGTAATCCACAATTGTATGGAAATAACTATATAAATAAGTTGAAGTCTCACAATATTATAGCTCACCAAATATGTTTGAAGGTAACAAAAGTAGTCATACAAATAGTTGATAATATTAAATAGTCTTATATTAACAAAAGATAACACGAGTAGAATATTATGGGTCTATTTTACGCCTTCGCATAGCCATGAAAGCACCAAGTAAGTAGATCATCCTCGCGTACTTCCAAGAATAGAGATTGCTCAATATAAGTCACCAAGCAATAGTTCAAGAGGTCATCTCCCATGCTATTTCTCAATCTAGTCTTCACTAGGCTCATTGAGGAAAAGACTCTTTCAACCATCGTCGTAGAAACCGGTAGGATCAATACCATCTTGAGAAGTAAGTAAACCAAGGCATAAAGAACATGTTTCTTTGTTTCAACAAGCTTAATAGAGAGCTCACCAAGAGTCTTTAGGCACTTGAACCTATCAATCAATGGGGTGATGATGTTGTTGTTGGTTGAGCATCAATTTCAGTCTCAATACTTGTGTCAACTGGAGGTGGAGAATCCGAAAACTGCAGCGACTGTCCACTTCTTGGAGTGCCTTCAGCTTGCAAATCAACCACAACTGATGGGGATTCAGAAGAAGCAAATTTCTTTGCTTCATATTTGCCGAAAAGCGCCGCAATATGGCCACTTCTTCTCTTCATGTTTGACAAATCTACAACAAACATAACAACAAACTAGATGAAAACTAGTGTATTGACAGAAAAAACAGAGCCTAATTGCCTAATGCGGTAATAGACGTCTTGAATTGACAGGAAACAACTGACTAAAATCAATACAGAAGCTACCGTGATGCAAAGAAGAACTACCAAAAACAGGGGAAGTGGCCAAGTGGGGAACTACCTCCTCGATGCGGCGATGCGCAATGACTTCCTGCGGCGTTGCTGCTCCGGTTTGGCACCCTCAGTTGTGGGCGCGCTTAGCTGGACAGCTGAGCTGGTCGTCCCCGGCGGCCGGCGGCCGGCGGCCCGGCCCCCAACTCCTAGGACCTGGATGCCCTCCGATTCGACCCTTGGCGCGGCGGGCCGGCGGCGCCCGGTGCCGCTCGGCCTCAGTTGCTCTCCCGCCACCGGCAGCCGAAGTGAATCGAGGAAGCGAGCACGGGAGGCGAACGCACGGGAGGCAGGCAATGCGATAGGAGGAGCGAAGGATGCGATGCGATAGGAGGAGGGAAGGACGCGAGTGGACTTTTATTTTTCTTTTTACTACGATTTTGATTTTTTTTGTACTGCTAAAACATGACAAATGAACTACTAAAAAAACTCCCAGAATTTCTGGGTGTGCCAGGGCACACCCGCCAGCTCCGCCACTGACTGGATGTACACAATGCTATTAGATTTACACCCACGAGTTGCTACTGGATGTAAAACCACACTACTACAAGATACACAACATGGTGTACAAAGTATTCTCAGAACGTATCCACATGGGATCTAGTTTTGAATATCTGGACATGAGAAGCTCAAAAGTGAAAACGGTTCGTAATTTGGATGAGCGGTTTTCAAGATATTTCGTTTTGAAATTTCGGTTTGAAAAATAAAGGGAAAAGCTAGCCCTCCCACCTCCAGTATCTTTTTCTTTCTCATCCTTCCCACTTTGAATCTAATTGCGACACTTGACATAATCACCACGACACGGTCACAATCGTGGGGACAATGTGAAGGAGGAGGTGAGTCAGGCGACACTTGTCACCACGACACGGTCCGCTGGGTTCCTTTCGCGAAGGAAACCTTTTTCTAAAGGGAACTTTTTTTCTAGTTATTTCCAATGCACATCCGTTTCTGTTCGTCGAGTCGAAGATGCAAAGAACAAGTCCCCAAAGCGCGGATGCTTCAGTTTTTGGCTCCTTTTCTTTTTCTGTCCGTTTCGTATACGGCGTCGACCTATTTTCAGATTAAATTTGGTCTAGTTTTGGATCGAGATGGACAAGCGGTCCGTCTCCTCGTGTCCTCCCTTAGCCACGCGTTAACAGTTGGTCCCATCTCACTCACCTTCTCCCACTTGCTATTTACACTCAGTTAATTTTTTTTCTCTTTCCGCCATGAGGAGGCGAGACAGCGCTGGTCGGACAGAGCCACAATTTAGCTGCCAACACGGCATCCGGGTTCACACTACTACTTTTCAACTGGACACAAAAAGCCAAACACGTCAACTTTACCTTGGCATCATATCATCTCAATCCGGCCGGTCAGATAGGCGACGCGCCGGCATTGAATCAGTCTCGGTCGGGGTTTGCAGTTTGCACGACGACAGGACAAGTGGTCATGGGGTCTCCCACACGTGCTCCGGCGTCATGCTCCAAGCAGTGTGTGGTGCGTCCTCCTTCTTTTTCAAGTGAAATGCATCTACGACCGTTGAAGTTATCAGCCATGTATAAAACCAATGGCGGAGCCAGGGAGGACCAGCCTGACATGCAGAACATTACCTAAGACCCCCGATTAGTTCTGCATAAACCTATCTGTCCCGTTTATATCCATCTCTCAGAAGCAAAAATACATGCATCCTAGCTCACAGAAGATCCAGTGAGAGATGCTTCACCCACGACCCACGACCCACGACTCCACGAGTCTGCAAATCTGAATGCTGCATGTGCTTTTCTTCTTGTAGTTTCCCTCCCCTCTTGACTATTCTTCAATATCCGAAGCACTCAACCGGCCCTGATCTTATTTCTTCTCTTATTTAGAGCACACAAATACAAGATGAAAAGATATTTCAGTTTTATCTCCTGATTTGCAATAGTCATTTGTGGAAGACGGTCATTGAAGACGTTGCTTATTAACATGTACCACCAAAGAAATTTCAATGGGTTCCAAAAACGGGATTATTTATGAATTTAATATGATTACACGCCGTTTGCAATTAGCTGCAAATTGTTAGTTCACCGTTCACCGAAAATTTCGAGGTTGCGCGTATAAGATTTAATTGGTATAAATCTATAATGGTATATATTATGCTAATGTCATAGCAAAAAAACCTATATAATCGCCAAAAAGTAAAAAAAAAACTATATTCTGTACATTTTTTTTGCATTTTAAATTTGCGCTCAATGCTCGGCCCCCCTTATGCTTATTTCCTGGCTCCGCCGTTGTATAAAACAGTCCTAGAACTCCGGATTTGCGTCATTGCAATTCTAAAACTTGTTCAAAACAGTCTTAAGACTCAGAATGTTCCCTTTCAACGAAAACAAGGAAAAAATAATTTGAAACAAGAGAAAATTTGGTTGAACCGTGTTTCTGTTTAGAATTGAGGAAAAACGGAAACGGATCCGACCGACTAGAGGTAACAAGTCAGGATGCAGGCGGACACGGAATCCGCCTGTCCGTTCCGTTCGCGCCGCTTCGATGGCCCAAACGGACAAGCGGATGGGCCGCCCAAATTAGGCGGGCCTGACGGAAAACGCCCGCCTGGCCGCTGGCGAGAGGGTTCCTGTCCGTCTCGCACACAGCCAGCCAAAATTCGTCGCCGTCAGCGCCTGGCCGCCTGCCGCCGCTCAGCTCCCCGCCGTCTCCGGCGAGACCTCCCAGCTCCCCGACCGTCTCCGGCAAGAACCATCACGCCCACGTCTTCCACTAGCCAGACTCGGTGCCCTCCCCGTCTCCCACCCGCGGAGAAAGATGCCGGCCGCCGTGGAGGCAATGGTGGAATACGCGGAAGAGGCCGTAAAGAAACCGCCGGAGGAAGAGGGGAAGAAGTCGCCGGAGGAGAGCAAAACGGTAGGCGAGGGCGGCGGCACCCACATCGATCTAGAGGACAAGGAGCAGGTCCGGTCCTACTTTCCCCCACCCTCCATCCCCATCAACTTACTCTATGTTCATCTTTCTTGGATTGCTTGGAATAGAGGATACTGTGATGTATGTTCGTGGAGGAGATCTTTGAATAGCTTAATATATAGTACGGATTAGTACAGCATGATTAGTATTTGCTGGACAGACCAGCTCATCTTGTTTTTTTTTTTTGAAAAGGGGGTGTCCCAGCCTCTGCATCGATTGATGCACACGGCTTTTTATTGCAGCGTCGAAAGATATTCAGAGTTTACATCTCAAAACAAAGTTCGTGAAAAAGGGAAATAAAAGTCTTTAAGACTAAACAGGCAGCTCCTCAGGACGTCTAATCTTCTTAAACGTCTTGAATTCTTCTAGACAGTCGCCAGGTACCCCGGGAATAGATATCCAAAGCGACCGCCTTCAGCCGGGTGCATCCATAATCCGTATGCGCACGTTGCGCCGCTGGGACCAGGAAAGCCCACTCGTGGATCCAGTGGGTAACCATTCGTATAACCTGTAGAAAGTTAGCATGACGAGCATTGTTAAATATAATATCATTTCGGCATCGCCAAATAGACCATAATAAAGCACAAGCTCCCACACGGATTTGTGCTTTCAAATCCTTTTCCACCCCATCTAGCCAATTCCCGAACATATTCATGCTATTAGCCGGAGTGATGATGTTGAAAGTATATTGCACAATTGTCCATAAAAAATGCGCAAACGGGCATGTAAAAAATAGATGATCTATGGACTCCTCTGAATCACAGAACACACATTTCTTACACCCGTTCCAATTACGTCTAGCAAGGTTATCTTTCGTTAGTATAACTTTGTTATATAAGAACCACATAAAAATCTTAATTTTTAATGGTACTTTAAGTTTCCAAATCTGTTTGCGCAAATTTACAGTGTGCCCATTTAAATAATCCTCATATAGTGATTTAACAGTGTACAAACCGGTCGAAGTAAGTTTCCAAATAAACTTGTCCTCCTCATTCGTTAAAGGATGTGCAATTAGCCTTTGTAGCATATGCAGCCACGCACTCCATTTATTCCCTGTCAAGTTTCGTCTAAACTCGATGTGCACCGCGGAATTTGCTAATGCATCGGCCACTAACAAATTCTTATGCCGAGCTACACTGTACAGCGTTGGGTATTGAGCAGCCAGAGGGACTTCTCCCAACCAATTGTCCTCCCAAAAGCGAGTTTTTTGACCGTTGCCTACAACAAATTTTCCTTTACTAAAGAATTTTTCTTTTACCCCCATAAGACCCTTCCAAAATTGAGAGTCAGTCGGTTTAGCAGTCACTTGTGACAAACTCGTGTTTTGTAGATATTTGTTCTTTAGTAGTTCTTGCCATACTCCTTCCTCATTAATAAGTTTATAAAGCCATTTGCTTAATAAGCACTTATTTTTTAGCAGTGATGTACAGCTGTACATATTTCTTGGCAGTGTAGTACTAAACTGTTTACTACCTTGGGCAGGCAGCTAGTTTGCTAGCTAAGTCGTGTCATAATCCATAAGGACTTTTTCACCATGTGTCCAAATCAGTACTACCATGTCTATAGCACTACAATCTGTTTTATTAAACAAGCAATTGATTGGACATTTTTTACTTTCATGATTCTTTTACGACCTGGAAACTCGTTTGTAGGATAGGTAGAGTTGGTGATTTACTTCTTTTATTTTTCTATGTTGGGAAGTAAATGGTTTAAGCAGATAGTTGTTATCAAAAGTATGCCTTACAATTGTATCCCATACATTGCCACAATATCCTGGCAGTGCCTGTCGGTGTATCGGCATCGTAGACAGGAGATGGGGGTCCTCAAGCCGAGGGTTAGCCGATGGGAAGAAGGGGAAAGTCGTCGAGGTCGGGATCGAACAAGGCAGTTTACCCAGCTTCGGATCTCACGTCGGAGGCGAGATCCTACGTGCTTCTATAATTCACTATATGGGCGATGGCCTTGTACAGATTACAATGGGTGCAAGATCAGTATGGATTGCGTTGCCCTAAAGGCGTCCTTGGTCCGGCTTTATATAGGCGGCCGGACCTAGGGTTACAGGGAGGTTACGTATCCGGCAAGTACTTAGAGTCCTATACCTATCCGGCAAGTATGCCGCCTTCCTTCTAGGTCTTGGTGGCTTCATGGGCTTTGGTCTTGGGCCTCCTCCTTGCCGGCATCCGCCTTCCTTAGTCGTCGGCTAACTGGGCCGCCCGGCAGGCAAAGACTTTGCCACCACTGCGGGCCACCCGGGCTTAGCCGGATTGGACCATGTTGGTGATACCCCTTGGTGGTATTACCCCGACATTAGCCCCCAGAAGGGATTGAGTTCTTCAGTCGCCGTCTTCTTTCTTGCTTGGCGTCCGCCTTGTATGATATCTCGGACACTGAAGAGCTTGATCCATTCTGTAGTTGAAGTAAGTGGCAATCCGCCTTAAGTAGTCAGATTGACGCTACCAATATGGGAAAAGACGGCCTGACCGCCTGTCAGGAATCTTCCCCGTGCGGTCTTGTCCATTTGACTAGTCAAGTCATTGATGATGTTACTGGGCCCACGAGAGTTTGAACCCAGAGCGTGCATCATGATCACTTCCCACTATGCGTAGAAATCGAGGCGCCGGCACCGCTCGCTGTTGCCACACTGCGCGGATGGCGGGCACGTGGCAGAGATGGTGGTCTCCTCGTTCCTCTACACGAATCTCGGCGGGGGGCGATAAATAGCTCCCCTCCACCCCGAGGTAACCTACCGATCCATTCTCACCTTAGCGCGCCTCTCTCCCTCTCGAGCTCTCCTCTACTCTCACTCACCACCGGCGGCGACTTCACACTCTCTGATGGCCAGTGGCGGAGAGCTGAAGAACCCAACAACGGCGGCGGCGGCGACCACAAGTGCGGCGACAGAGCTGGGATCTGCACCGACGGTGGCGGTCTCAACAAGCACCGCTGCCTCCTCTTCTTCTTCCCCAGCCCCTGCCATGGGTGGGGCTGCTTCTTCCTCTGCTCCAACCGCGGCGGCGGCCGCTACTCCCCCCACCCCTCCTGCAATGCCTACGGCCACTGGCTCCGCCGCGCCAGAAGCGGCGGTGGACCTCGACGCCGATGAGGATGTGGGTGAGGAGGAGGCTGAGCTGGGCTCCCGCTACTGGCTCCCCTCCTGCATCATGGACAAGTACTTGGCGGAGCTGGAAGAAGCCGGCTACCTGCCACCAAAGAAAGATTGCCACTGGAGGTCCTCAGAAGGCGATGCCATCCCTCAGCCCCGAGATGGCGAGAGGGTAATCTTGGCGTCCCACGTCCTCCGCGGTATGACTCTGCCGCCTTCCACCTTCTTCTCTGGAGTGCTAGAGCACTATGGGCTGCAGCCGCACAACATAGCGCCAAACAGCATTTTAGTTTTAGCCGGCTTTCAAGCATTGTTTGAAGGCTACCTAGGTATTAGGCCTAGTTTAGATTTCTTCAAGTACTGCTTCATAGCTCGCCGGCAAACTGTTGACGGCCAGCTAGCCACTTGCGGCGGCGTAACTTTCAACTGCCGGCAAGGTAGGCCGTGGTATCCGAAGATACCATACATCGACTCAGTCAAGAACTGGTCGAGCTCATTCTTCTACTGCAAAGACATGGCCGCTCCCCAGAAGGATGTGGGCATTCCGCCTTTTGTTAACAGTCCGCCAACTCACAAGGCGTGCTAGGCTGAAAAGGCGGTCACCACGCTGCCAGAGAATCTTCGCCTAGTTGTTAGGCGGATAGAATTCCTGACGAAGACGATGGCGCCTCCGCTCTTAGACGGAACCGACACCATCGTCTGCTGGTTGTCAAGGCAGATGTTGCCCCTGCGGTATTGTCCCTTGAAGATGTGTGAATTCTCCGACGACAAGGCGGAGACTTTTGGCGCAAGCAGCACCACCATCAGCGAGGCGGTGCTGCTCCACAGACAGCGGCAGCTGATCCAGACTGCCGCCTAGAAGACGGCCGAGGGGGTTGCTATGTTCACGCCACTACTAGGAAAAGGGTTATAGGGAGGTTGGCATTCTGTGGTGCACCATTAATTGGTGCACCACAAAATTATTTCTGTGGCACATGGATGCTGGTGTGCCACAGAAATTTTCGACTTTCTGTGGCGCATCTTTTGCCCATGCGCCACAGAAAGTCAGAATTCTGTGGCGCATGCCCACCCATGCGCCACAAAAAGCCAGACTTCAGTGGCGCATGAGACACCATGCGCCACAGAATTTCTGTGGGTCCCACATGCAATCATTGGCCCAAGGTCCATCTAGGGACATTCTGTGGCGCACCGTGGCTGGTGCGCCACAGAAACTCAATTTTCTGTGGCGCATGGTGCAGGTGCGCCACAGAAAGGTGACATTCTGTGGCGCACCAAATCGCCTTTTTAGTCTTGCAGAAAGTAAAAGAAAATGATAAAAATTTCAATAAATAAAATCCTTTGACATGTAGTTAGGTTTGAGTGTCTAGTAGGTATAGAAATTTTGAAATATGAATTTTGACAGGAAAAAAATTGTAACGGCCATAACTTTTGCATACGACTTCGAAATAATGCAAAAAATATGTCAAAAAAACTAGAGAAAAATCCGAGTTCGATTCCACCAGGGTTAACCCGGTCAGCAATGCACAGATTCCTCAAATTCCAAAAGAAAAAAAAGTTATTTCAAACAGACGATTTTTCGCACCAAAATCAAAAAGAAAGAAAAAAAGAAAAAAATTAAAAATTTAAAAATTCAAAAAGTCCAAAAAAGACACAGAAATGTATAACAAAGAAGATTGTTGAATTTTTTGGATTTTTGAAGTGTTTTGACTTTTTTTAAATTTTTGGATTTTTTGAATTTTTTTAAGTTTTTTGAATTTTTTATGGATCTTTTGAAACTTTTGAATCTCCTTTTGAAACTTTAGAAGTTTTTGAAAAATCTGATATTTAAAAACACACATTTATAACACTTACCACATATACACATACAAGACTTAAGAGGGTTCATATGAGATATATATCAATAAAAACTTGAGTAGCACAAGGGTAGGTGGACTGGGTTGAACTTAGAAGCTAAGCGTGCTAGGGTTAGAGCAATTTGAGGATGGGTGACCTAATGGGAAGGTATCAGTTCAAAAAATTCAAAAAATCTTAAAATATTTTCAATAATTAGGATTTTTCATATTATTTCATATTTTGATTTTTCTGATTTTTTTGAAACTTTTTTTTTTTTTGCATTTTTTGAATTTTTTGAGAATTCTGTGGCGCACCTGGCCATGTGCGCCACAGAAATGTAAGAATTCTGTGGCGCACCAAGCCAGGTGCGCCACAGAAAAAATTTAGTGGCGAGAATTCTATGGCGCACTCAGCAAATCTGGGGTGCGCCACAGAATTCCAAAAAGGTGCGCCACTGATAGCCTTTTCTGTACTAGTGTGCATAACAACCCAGCCCCTGAGGTAAGACCTCATCTTAATCTTCTCCGGCTTTCATTCTCATATGTGTCAACCCTGACTGTGTCTTCTACCTTCTAGCTGAGCACTTTGACGGATGCGGAGCTGGCTCCAAACTACTACGAGCCAGCCCCTGCCAAGAGCAAGAAGCGGAAGACTGCCCTCGCCTCCACCAAGGAGGCGGAAAAGAAGAAGAAGAAGATGACCGTCCAAGTTGATGAAGAGGACGAGAACATGGGGACCGTCCTGCCCCAGGCAAAGTAAGATTCGCCTTTTACACATGCCGCCCCATACTTCATCGTATTTGGCTGCCGATCATAAACTGCTTTTGCTGACGCAGATCTAAGACCGGGCCGCTTAAGCTATGGTCCGTTAACCGTCCTGCCGCCAACCGATCTAGACCTCCGCGCCCTTCGCCCGCCACTGCGCCTGTCACCCCTACTGCCCGCATCCCCGTGGTCGTGTGCCAGGGGACACTTTACGGTGACCAGCAACCCCAAGCCGGCACCACGGAGGCGGCACAAGACAAGATGGCAGGCTAAAAGGCTGCCGCCAACCCTTCTCCCCCCAATACGGCTGAAGCTACGGCTAATGATGCCGCTGAAACTATGGCCTTGAAGAGGGAGATGGCTGACGAGACGGGGGAGAGCGCAGGCGGCTCCACCAGCATAGGCCGACCAGGTGATGGCGTCAAGGACATCCGCCAAACCCTAAAAACCATGCGCGCATGTACCAACAACTGGTATACGCACATGGACAGCTTCTACGGCCAGCTCCATGATGAGATTGAGGTAAACTTTTGTCATACACATAGTCGCAGCCCCCGAGCACTTTGGTGGGTAAAGTTGCTGACAACTTTAGCCGGCTGAGTGGTCATTTTGACTTTGTGAAATTTACCCCTTCCAATTATTTTGCAACAGGCTATGCTGGCGCAGAACGTTGACCTGCTCCGTGCCCAATCTGAGAAGAACAAAGAGTGTCGCCGTCTGATACGTCTCCAACGTATCTATAATTTATTTTGTTCCATGCTAGTTTTATGCCAATAGCTACATGTTTTATTCACACTTCATAGCATTTTATGCATTTTCTGGGACTAACCTATTAACAAGATGCCACAGTGCCAGTTCCTGTTTTCTGCTGTTTTTGGTTTCCGAAAAGCTGTTCTGGAAATATTCTCGGAATTGGACGAAACAAAATCCCAGATGACTATTTTTCCCGACGTTCCAGAAGTCCGAATGAGAGATGAAGGGGGGCAGCAGGGCGCCCTCCCCATATGGCGGCGCGGGTGGGGCCCCTGCCGCGCCACCCTATGGGGAGCGGGCCCCACGCCTCCACCGATGCTGCCCCTTCGCCTATTTATTCCCCCAGACGCGAAAACCCTAAAACACCGAGCCATTATTCCAGAAAACATCCGCTGCCGCCGCCGCCGTCAACCCTAACTCGGGGTTCAGAAGTTCTCCTCCGGCACCCTGTCGGAGAGGGGAATCATCACCGGAGGGCTCTACATCACCATGCCCGCCTCCGGAGTGATGCGTGAGTAGTTCATCCTTGGACTATGGGTCCATAGCAGTAGCTAGATGGTTGTCTTCTCCTCTTGTGCCATCATGTTTAGATCTTGTGAGCTGCCTATCATGATCAAGATCATCTTATTATAATGCTACATGTTGTATTTGTTGGGATCCGATGAATATTGAATACTATGTCAAGTTGATTATTGATCTATCATATATGTGTTGTTTATGATCTTGCATGCTCTCCATTACTAGTTGAGGCTCTGGCCAAGTTGATGCTTGTAACTCCAAGAGGGAGTATTTATGCTAGATAGTGGGTTCATGCCTCCATTTAATCTTGGGGAGTGACAGCAACCTCTAAGGTTGTGGATGTGCTGTTGCCACTAGGGGTAAAACATCAATGCTTTGTCTAAGGATATTAGTGTTGTTTACATTACGCACCATACTTAATGCAATTGTCTGTTGCTTGCAACTTAATACTGGAAGGGGTGCGGATGCTAACCTGAAGGTGGACTATTTAGACACAGATGCATGCTGGATGGCGGTCTGTGTTCTTTGTCGTAATGCCCAAAGTAAAACTCATAGTGATCATCATGATATGTATGTGCATTGTTATGCCCTCTCTATTTGTCAATTACCCAACTGTAATTTGTTTACCCAGCATGTTAGTATTTTATTATGGAGAGACACCACTAGTGAACTGTGGACCCCGGTCCATTCTTTTACATCTGAAATACAACCTACTGCAATCATTGTTCTCTTACATTCTCTGCAAACAAAAATCATCTTCCACACTATACGTCTAATACTTTGTTTTCAGCAAGCCGGTGAGATTGACACCCTCACTGTTTCGTTGGGACAAAGTAGTTTGATTGTTGTGTGCAGGTTCCAAGTCGACGAGTCAGACCTCCACCAACACCACCTTTTCTGGCGCCGTTGACACCTTCAAAGCAACTTCGATTTCCTACTGGTTCGATAACCTCGGTTTCATACTGAGGGAAAACTTGCTGCTGCACTCATCATACCTTCCTCTTGGGGTTCCCAACGGACGTGTGACTTTTCACGCATCACCGTCTTAAAAAGGCGGTGGAAGAGAAGAATAACCAGATTGCCGCCCTTGAAGAAGCGCGCAAAAAAGATGCTGGTAATTGATTCTTTGCCTTCTTCTCATCCGTCTTTATTCAATCTTAACCGCCTATATTTATAGCCGGGTTACTCAGCCTTCTTTTCCTGTTTTGCCAGCATAAACTTAACGTTTTTTCCTCTGCCAGCCCCGGCATCATTTGGCGACGAAGAAGATGTCGATCCTCGGCCAGACCGTTTCCGCAAAGTTGGCGACCTAGTCTCCAACCTTGTGGAAGCTGGCCGCACCTTTGCCAGTGCCTTCTTCCCCAGCGAGACAAGCGACCCCGTCCATTTTGACGGCCTGCTGGATTTGGTGAAGGATGCCACCGCCAAACGTGAGAGCATTTTACGCTCAGCTGCACGTGGCGGTGCCAAGGTGGCTTTGGGTCTTATTGCGGCATGCTATCCCGAAGTCGACATGGCGGTGGCGACCGAGGAGATGCCCTCCGTTGACGTGAACGGCCAGCCCCTGAAGCGTTCAGAAATTTTGGCGTCAGTTTCCGGCTACGCCACTCGAGTTGCCAACTTGGTGGATCTGCGCCGCTTTTATAAAGAGCACCCTTTGCCGAACACCGTCGAAGCCGGAGCTGCCAATGCCGGAGATGAGCAAGAGGAAGAGGATGAGGATGTCAGAGACGAGCATGCCGCCACTCTTGAAGATGATGCCGCCAGCCCCCAGGCTTAATTTTGGCGGAAACTTGTAAAGCGGCTTGCTCCTTTCCTCCTGCAAATTTGAACAAGTAGCTGCGTTAATCTGTTAACGCGATAAAATACTTGTCGTTTTTTGGTTGTAATTATTCTTTGTTGGGCCAACTTTTATGCTACACTGATACCCGTAGATGTGATAGCCTTCAGTAGCTACCTGCAAGATAAAGTATACGGGGTTAGGTTGAGCCTCCAAGTGCAGAGTATGTAGTAAGTGGAAGACGTGTTTTCCCCACGAGGGTGACTTGAGGGTTTAATATCGAACTCTCGGGGATTCAGTAGTAAAAGATTTATCTTCCTATCCTTCTTTTTGGTTACCTACAAAATAAGGTTAAATGTTTTGGTCCTCAACCTCACCTGTGCTTATCAAGCACAAGGTGTATGAATGATATTAAGATAATTATGCAATGCAAACAAGAAATAAATATGCAATGGTGGTGAATAAATGTGCAAGGATGATGATAACAATGATGAATGATATTTTTGGGTTTTTTATGATGAATGCAAAATGTAAAAATGTTTTTGTATTTTCGGATTTAATAATGGCAGAAAATGGAAAAGTGGTAAAAGTTGTTGGAAAGGTGTTTCTTATGATTAAAAATGGATCGGGGTTCATGGTTTCACAAATGCACTCTCTCTTTAATAAAGTGGTAGACAATGGAACACATATAGTTGACATATGAGATTGCAACACAAAGTTTGATAACAAGTTACTAATTATATGGGCATCACGTCCTAACATAGAGACCTTTTGTTTATTAGTCTCACTTATACTCCACCAAGATGCGAACTAAATCATAACACCTCAGTAATTAAAATAACTCAGAGTATAGCTTTAAGTATCATGACATGAAGTTAAAATAAGAACATGCTAGATCTAGTCACGGAGAAGTGGCAAATCACCCACAACCCTTGTAGCATGGTATTTTTGTTTATCCCTAGTGAGGCAACAAAGTAAGGTAAACACCCATGTGGATCGCGATATTACAGTTGTCAACTTACCGCACTCACCACCCCCGTTAATGCAACTAATGCACACGTTCCCCCATACACGCTCTCATAAACATGCTTGATCATAACAAGTAGACAAGAACGGGGTACATAATATGCATCTATACTCATAACTGAAACAAACATTCTAATATCAAACATATATTAATTCATAAAAAGATCCACCACATAGGTATTAAAACGATGACCGTAATCATGTTCAGCAGCTCATACGGTGCTAATTAGTGAAGCTCAAGACAGGAGAGATACATAAGTTACTTCCACAAACCCATAGTCTAGAGGTGGACTAGTCCCTCTTCATCATGGAGACGGTGGAGAAGTCGATGGAGAAGATGGAGACCACGCCGGCAGCGCCACGCCAGAGTTTTCCCCCTCCAATCTGCAGCTCCAGGTCTCTGTTTCGGTGTTTCTGTGTTTCGGCGGCACTCCTTTCCAAAGAGCCTCGGGGATAATTTTTATAGGCAGTTTTAGGTCAAGACGGAGTCGGTGGAGGAAAGATCGACTGCAACGGAGCCACGAGGGCCAAAAGAGTGGGCCCCACGTGGCCAGGTACTGTGGCCGCATGGGCCACCCCCTTTTGGTCCTCCGGCGTCTGTTTGATCGCTTCCTTCGCCCACAGGTCTTCTTCCTTCCAAATATTGACGCCCGTCAATTTGCAGGTCATTTAGACGTCGTTTAGGTCCCTGAAATATTAAAATAAGAAAATAGGGTTTTCTGCCTGTGGAGGGTTAATTCCATAAAAATAGGAAATCATTAAATTATTTCCAAAATCATGATAAAACATTGATATAACCCTTATATGATGCAAATATGATTGGAATATAAGCAATATAGTGCAAAGTTCATGTATGCATTTTACATGCATCATTCACTTGGCGGTAGGCTTATTTAAGTGGCCCGCCTTAATATGTATCTCGCTTCTGCACTTAGCTTTTTCATATGCTGGCAGAACCTCATCTCAGTTATTTTGGCTAAGACAACTAGGTGCAATACCAATTGATTTAGACTTAGAGACCAAAGCCGGCATGTTGGTGCCAACGACATACTACTAGACGACCCATGCATAGGCAGACAGATAACTATATTAGGCGGTGCAAATTTTAATTGCTTAATTTTTTAACCGGAATGCGGCAGATGCCAAAAAAGTTTGAACCAGTAGCACGGGGCGAAATTTTTGGTAACTTTTGACATAAAAACATATTATTACAAGAAAAGACAAAAGATGGCATGATCTCAAAACGGAATGAGCAAACCATAGACTTTTATTTCATGATCATATAGTACTTGTTACAATGTGGAAATTGCTAAGTGTAAAAAGGACGTAGCTGCTCAATGTTCCAGGGTCGCTTCGTCTAGTCGTATTGGTCATCAACCTTCCTTTTGCGCTTGCGACCCTGCTTCTTCTTGTAGCCGTCTCGTGCGTCCACCAAGTAGTAAGATCCATTGAGCAACACCTTCCTGACCACAAACGGTCCTTCCCATGGCGGGGATAACTTATGCAAGCCCTTCCTGTCTTGGATTAGGCGGAGGACCAGGTCACCTACTTTGAAACTGCGCTCCCTAACCCTGCGGCTATGATATCGCCACAAACTCTGCTGGTAGATGGCGGATCGCGCGATGGCAACATCTCGTTCTTCATCTAGTAGGTCAAGGCCGTCCTGTCTTGCATCTTCTGCGCCTTCTTCGACGTAGGCTTGGATCCTGGGGGAATCATACATCATGTCGGATGACAACACTGCTTCGGCGCCATAGACTAAGAAGAAAGGAGTAAACTTGGTCGATCTGTTTGGAGTTGTGCGCAAACTCCAAAGAACAGATTGCAATTCGTCAACCCAAGCCCCGGCTGCCTGATACGTCTCAAACGTATCTATAATTTCTGATGTTCCATGTTGATATTATACCAATTGTTACATGTTTTATATACACTTCATAGCATTTTTATGCATTTTCTGGGACTAACCTATTAACAAGATGCCTCAGTGCCAGTTCTTGTTTTCTGCTGTTTTTGTATTTCAGAAAAGTTTTTCTGGAAATATTCTGGGAATTGGACGAAACTTGGACAGGACCTTCTATTTTTCCAACACGTACACGGAGTCCAAAGCAGAGACGGAGAGGCGCCAGGAGGTAGCCACACCTGGGCTCGGCGCGGCCCCACCTCTGGCCACGCCGAGGGGTGGTGTGGGCCCCTCGGGTGCCCTCCGACGCCGCCCTTTCGCCTATTTATTCCTCCTGCCCCGAAAACCCTAAGCACCCGAGCCTCCATCCACGAAAAGTTCTGTAGCCGCCGCCGTCGTCAACCCTAGCTCGGGAGGGTTCTGAAGCTCTTCCCGGCACCCTGCCGGAGAAGGGAATCATCACCGGAGGGCTCTACATCACCATGCCCGCCTCCGGAGTGATGCGTGAGTAGTTCATCTTTGGACTACGGGTCCATAGCAGTAACTAGATGGTAGTCTATCCACTTTGTGATATCATGTTTAGATCTTGTGAGCTGCCTATCATGATCAAGATCATCTTATTGTAATGCTACATGTTGTGTTTGCTGTGATCCGATGAATATTGATACTATGTCAAGTTTATTATCAATCTATCTTATATGTTATTTATGATCTTGCATGCTTTCCGTTACTCGTAGATGCTTTGGCCAAGTAGATGCTTGTAAGTCCAAGAGTTAGTATTTATGCTAGATAGTGGATTCATGCCTCCGGTAATATGGGAGAGTGACAGCAACTTCTAAGATTGTGGATGTGCTGTTGCCACTAGGGATAAAATAACCGATGCTTAGCTTAAGGGCATGTCTGTTAAGTCTAATGCATTTGTTTACATTACGCACATTACTTAATGCAATTATCCGTTACTTGCAAGTTAATACCAACGGGGAACTCGGTATGACAACCTGAAGGTGGATTATTAGTCATAGGTGCTGTTGGATAACGGTCTATGTATCTTGTCGTAATGCCCACATGAATATCATAGTAATCATCATGTCATATATATGCATTGTTATGCGCTCTCCATTTGTCAATTGCCCAGCTGTAATTTGTTCACCCAAAATGTTAGTTATCTTTTATGGAGAGACACCACTAGTGAACTGTGGACCCCGGTCCATTCTTTTGCACTGATAATACCACCAACTGCAATCATTGTTCCTTTTCATTCTCTGCAATTAAATACTATTTTCCACACCATACGTTTAATCCTTTGTTTACAGCAAGCCGGTGAGATTGACAACCTCACTGTTTCGTTGGGGCAAAGTAGTTTGATTGTGTTATGTGCAGGTTCCACGTTGGTAATCGTAAACGCGCCGCCAACAACCTTCAGAAGTGATTTCTTGCTCCTACTGGTTCAATAACCTTGGTTTCATACCGTGGGAAAACTCGCTGCTACACTGCTTCATACCTTCCTCTTGGGGTCTCCCAACGGACGTGTGCTTTACCGTCATCAAGCCTGTTTTCTGGCGCCGTTGCCGGGGAGCAAGAGGATTTCTGCAAGGGGAGTTTCACGCTTCCAATCTCTTTACTTTGTTATTGTCTTGCTTAGTTTATTTTTATCTTGTCTTGTTTGCTTTATTTATCAAAAACACAAAAAAATAGTTACTGCATCTAGTTTATTTTTCAGTCTTGTTATCATGTCTAGCCCTGTTCCTATCGTCATGTCACCTGAGGAAGAATTTTCACTTTCAAGCAAGGGAGAGAGGAGAGTTTTAAAGATGCTTGGTCTAGAATTTTTGAGTCTTATGCTAAAACTGAACCTAAAATGACTTTAAGCCTGCTCCTTAGTAGCTTTTATTTTGGTCTTATTCTTTGCTACAGATATGCTTTAGATGCTGTGGTAGGAGAGATTTCCTTCGTTATGATGGGGATCAAGCTTTTAATGCTATAAAAAAATTGATTACAATTTCTAGCCCTCCAATCAGTAAAATTGATTCGGCTCATAAGCATAAATGATAGATTAAATATTCTTTAAACAAACATATCTGGTCTAAAAGAAGGGTATAATCAGATCCGTGAACACTATGATAATGTGCCAGTAAATTTTGAACCATCGGGATGGATTCCCTCAGTAAAAGTTGTTATCAATGGTGAAACTTCCATGCTCGTTGTGATATTATGTCTGAATTCTGTTTAATGCCCAAGGATATTTATTCCTTAAATCTTTGGGAGCTTTCCAAATGTGAAGATTGTATAATTTGGGTGATAATACTATTAAATTACCAAGAGGAGTAGCCGAAATAGAGGTTTGGATGTCATTGAATATGCAGGAGCAGGACAAATTACGCTTGGAAGATCTCTGTTGAAACGCTTTGGAGCAACAATAGACGTGGGCCAAGGCATTATGAATTTCGCCTCTTCACCTAGTGTAACCAAGTATTTCCTAAAGATAAGATTAAGGGTAAGAGAGCTAAGCGTAAGATTGTTGATGCTTCTCACTTGGAAACACTTGATTCTTACTTTCTGCGCCTAGCTGAAAGGCGTTAAAGAAAAGCGCTTATGGGAGACAACCCATTATTTTATTTCTGCAATTTTCTTTTCTTTTTGAGTCAAGAGTTGTTTACTTCTGTAACAACCCTTTGTATCTTTATTTTTCGTATTGTTGTGCCAAGTAGCCTCTAATAAAGATGATGCTAGATTTGGATTTCTGCGCAGGAACAGATTTCTGCTGTTCACCGTTTTACTTCTGTAAAATCACAGAAAAATTATTTAAATCTGCAAATTTTTGTGCGTGATCCTCAGATATGTACGCATCTTTCGTTAGTTTTGAGTTTTTCGATCTGAGCAACGTAAGTGCCTCAAAAAATTCGTCTTTACAGACTGTTCTGTTTAGACAGATTCTGTCTTTTATTTTTCGCATTCTCTCTTTTACTAGTGTTGAGTGGAATTCTTTTTTGGGTGAAGAGCTTCACATAACATCAGTGGTAGTAGCTAATGTTAAAAGTAACGGTCATGTTTGTGTCCTTATAGAACATGTGAGTTTTTGATTGTGCACTAACCCTCTAATGAGAATTACTCTGAGTTTGGTGTGGCGGAAGTTTTCAAGGGTCAAGAGAGAAGGATGATATAATGTGATCAAGAAGAGTGAAGAGCTTAAGCTTGGGGATGCTCCCATGGATCACCCCAGCATATTTCAAGAAGACTCAAGCGTCTAAGCTTGGGGATGCCCAAGGCATCCCCTTCTTCATCAGCAACTTATCAGGTCATCTCTAGTGAAACTATATTTTAATTCTTTCACATCATATGTGCTTTACTTGGAGCGTATGTGTGCTTTTATTTTCAGTATTTTATTTTTCTTATGGTCAACTTGATTGGACCCTAGCATTCTTGATTGGGAGAGAGACACGCTCCGCTTTTTCATATGAATACTCCTATTCTTCACTTATACTTGTTGAGTATTTTGTCTAGCTATTGCTATGCTTTTAGCTCCTGTTTTTCATGCATCTCTTATTCAGAGCTGTTAGTTCTTTTAGAAAAGTACTCTCTTGCTTCACTTATAATTATTTGGAGAGTTTGTTGAAATAAATTGATTGATGTTTGTTGGAACAGAAAATGTTGCATGTGGTAGATGGTATAATGAAAAAGACTTACATATTCTTGTAGATCACTGTATTGGATAATTTGATACTTGTCAATTGTTTTGAGTTATCAAGTAGTTCATGTTTAAGCTTGTATCATGTGTTAAAACCTATTAATGAAGAACTACCGTAAAGCTCGTTGAAATTTGGTTTGCATGATTGGTATCTCTAAGGTCTAGATATTTTCTAGTAAAAGGGTTTGGTTAACAAGGAAGACAGTGTAGAGTCTTATAATGCTTGCAATATGTTTTCATATAAGTCTTGCTGTCGGTTGATATCCTGTGTTTGCTTCAAATAACCTTGCTAGCCTAAACTCTGTACTGAGAGGGAATGCTTCTCGTGCATCCAAAACCTTGAGCCAAAATCCATGCCATTTGTCCACCATAACTACCTATATGTGGTATTTCCTTGCCACTCCAAGTAAATTTTTCATGTGCTAACTTTAAACTATTCAAAAATTATTACTCTTTTTGTGTCAATGTTTACCAAGCTCATGAGGACGGGGTGGATGTCTTTATGTCAACTGTCAAACAGACTTTACCACCGGACTAGCGGCATATATATCCGCTTATCCATTAATTTTGCAAAAAGAGCTGGCAAATGGGGTGCTCAGTCCCAATTAATTACAACTTTAACCGCTTAATTCTCTTCACATTTTTGCCTGATTTATCAGTCAAGCAATGACAAACAGTGAAATACCTGCATGTGTAAACAAAGAGAAGAGGGATGATCTGCCTTGCTGGTAGAAATAACGTCCTTCATGGGAGCCGCTCTTAAAAGTCTGTTGGCAGGGGTCATATTGTACTTTCCATTTTCTGATTCGTTGACAATTAACAAACACCTCTCAAAACTTATTTTTACTCTCTATATGATTTCAAAAACTTAAAAAGCTCTAGCACATGATTTAATCCCTGCTTCCCTCTGCGAAGGGCCTTTCTTTTACTTTTATGTTGAGTCAGTTTTCCTATTTCTTTCTATCTCAGAAGCAAACACTAGTGTCAACTTTGGTGCAACAATTTTTATATGCTTGTATATTGTACTTATTATATTGCTTTGTGTTGACAAATATCCATGAGATATACATGTTGAAAGTTGAAAGCAACTGCTGAATCTTAAATCTTCCTTTGTGTTGGTTAAATACCTTTTACTTAGAATCTATTGCTTTATGAGTTAACTCTTATGCAAAACTTTTGATGCTTGTCTCAAAAGTACTATTCATGAAAAGTTTTTACTTATATGATTCAGTGTTTTGCTCATTATCTACTTGTTAGCAAACTATAGAACATTGACCTGGATCACTTCATTCATAACATGTGTTTTACAATACTATTGATCAAGATTATGATGGTAGCATGTCACCTCAGAAATTATTTTGTTTTTATCGTTTTACCTACTCGAGGACGAGTAGAACTAAGTTTGGGGATGCTTGATACTTCTCAAACGTATCTATAATTTCTGATGTTCCATGTTGATATTATACCAATTGTTACATGTTTTATATACACTTCATAGCATTTATATGCATTTTCTGAAACTAACCTATTAAAAATGTTCATTATCCGAATCATGTGAGCTATCACTATCAGATAGTTGAACCCAGCCATCATCTTCATTATCTTCCTCCTCTCCATGTTCCACCTCCGGTTGCTCCACAATAGACTCCAGCACCTGTTTATAGTCTTTTTTTATTGTAAACTCCTTGTCAGTTCCAGATTTGGCCAATTTTTCCACAAACTTCTGAAAATCCTGTGCATCCTTTGCATTTGTACTCAAATCACTTCCTATCCCCTGCCCTGCGACCCCATTTTCACTGTCAACATCCTGGCTGGAATTGTCCTCAGCTCTCATCGAACCAAAAGCCTGTGCGTTTTCAAAATGAACCTCATCCAACACACCCTGCCCACTCAGCTGTTGCCCACCTCCAGCACTGTTATTCCTATTATTACCAAAGAATATTTGATTCATCCTAGCCCCAAAGGATAAACTGCCCGAGCTAGATGACTGACAAATGATATAATCTTATATGAAATTAAAAAATAAAATGATTCGAGACAATTTCCTATAGTTAGCATTAGAAACATAATAATAATAAAGATGCTGCGACTTTCATATAGAATTTCTGGAGGGGTTCAACGACTGATCATATAGAATATCTAGTAGCACAAGACCAACTGGCGAGTGTTGCCAAGATATTATAAGCTCTCTCTTTTCCCTCAAAAAAAATATGTTTCCTACACCATGTTTAGAATATTGTCAAGTTATTGCAAAAATGCATAGTGTTAATCCTTCTACCTTGTATCAAACAAATCTTTTCATGCAAAATAAGAAGCAAACCAGTCGATTTAATCAACCTTACCAACATCAATTGTTTCGACATACAAGCTGAGTGCTGGTGGAATATGTACACGAGGGCGAATAGCTCAGGTACTACATTTTTTCACGGCAATAGCTGGAGAACGGCGTCTTTGCTTGAAATAGCTCACATGCGACGTCTCGTCGAGTTCAAATATATTCCGTAACTCATTGCTCTTAATCGCAGTCAGTTAGGATTAAAGCGAGGCGGGTGGGACCAAGGGAGGCGGGTGGGACCCACAATTGCCGACGTCAGCAAGGACGAGTTTAATCTCTTCCCCTGCGCGCGCTTTCTCTGCTTCTTCTTCTTCTTCTCCAGCGACATCGACGCAGCGCGGCAACGCCGGCGAGGCAAAACACAAATAAATTTAGATAAAATAAACCCATGGGGCGCATAATGTAGATAAACTTTATATTACTCATAGATTCGACATTACAGAAGCTCGTGGCTCATAGATTCAAAAGCCACACGGAGATGAACTAAAAATTACAGGCGGGGACGTTCGCTGCTGCTCCTACCCCTAGCTACGACCCAAAATTGGGCTCACATCAGAGCCCCGGGGGTGCGGCGGCGGCGACGAGGCGGCGGCGCCGCTCAGTCCTAGTCCTCGTCGGAGTCGAATAGCCCGAGGGAGCCGGGCCCGTCGGAGTCTGAGCTGCTGATGTCGATGACTTCGTGGAGGGAATTGTAAATCCCGACCTCGAGGCGGCGTTGGTCGAGCTCCAGCTCCATCTGACGGCGCTTCTCCTCCTCTGTGCTGCGCTGGAACACCTCCAGATGACCCAGGGCAGGTCCTCGTCGGAGACGAAGTCCCCGCGAAGGAGGGGGCGGCCGCTGCGCGGTGGGCGCTCCTGCTCCTCCTCCTCCTCCCTCTTCGGCGGTGACAGCGGTGCCCGTGCCCGAGCGATGGAGGAGCTCTCTGCACCGGAGGAGCTTCCAGCCATCGCCATGCGGCGGTCGTACGCAGGCAGCTCGCGGCGCTCGTATGCAGATGGAGGCCGCATGCCGCGGTTCGTCCACGCACGCGCGCCTCGCTTACGACCACCGTCGGAAGCAGCCACGGCCTTCCGAGCGGGTCAGCCGGAACCTGCCTCTTCTGCCCCTTCCGCTCCTCGTCAGAGCCGTTGCCACCGCCGGAATGGCCACCCCGGCCAGCGATTGGACCTCCCCTCCTAAACATCGGCGGGCGGTGGGGCTGGATCTACAGGCGTAGCTCGATTTGATCACCGGCGGCGAGCTAATGCGAGCGACGGCGAGGGTGGGGAATGGGGGAAATAGCTAGGTCACGACATGGGTTAGTGGATAAGAAGAGAAATAGCCAGGGAACGACATGGGCCGGCGAGTTTTCTGGGTCGTCGAGTTGGGCCGTAGCCTATGTGCTTTTGAAATCAATAAAACACGCAGCTAAAAAAAATTGGTAGGCCGTGGAGTTTGTTGGGCCGTGGCCTATGCGCGTTAGAAACACTGCAGCTAAAAAAAATCCTTCTAGAAGGCATGATCGGACTGGCCAATCAGAGCGCAGAACTGGGAGTAGCGCGGATCGGGGCGGTTTCCTTCTAGAAGGTATTATCGGACGGCCAGGGTTAAATCGCAGAAGCTTCATAGGATTTTGTGTGGGTTGAGGAACTAATTCAGAAAAAAATTAAAATAATCACAGAACCTTCATATTGGTGGGACTTAGAATGATCAGGCTTAGTTTTCCATTTTGGTATTTAAAACTTGTTTAAATGCTGATTTGGTTTGAGTTTGGCCGAATTTGAAATAATCATAAAATATTCAAAAAACATCAAAAAAATGCAAATCTAGTGCCCATGGTTTTTATATATAGAGTAGATGTGTAGGAAAGTTATTTGGCTGATTTAGAGATGGTCGAAAAAAATCTTGCTTAGAAATGGAGCTGTTTACATTACCTTTAGAGCTCATTTGAAGTCTCATGTGTGAAGAGAGGTGGTTTGTGATTTGCAACATGAAATTGTCCAGAACCTCACCAAACCTTCATTTTGGTGTGACTAAGAATGATCCAGGCTTAGTTTTCTATTTTGGTGTGCAAAACTTGTTTAAATGCTGATTTGGTTTGAGTTTGGCCGAATTTGAAATATCCATGAAATATTCAAAAAACATTAAAAAATGCAAATCCAGTGCACATGGTCTTATTTTGTCATGTACTAACATCTCCAACTGATAAACAAGGTCTAGGCACATATTACACAAGAAATGCTTCAATATGGTGTGAAATCACACATCTCAAACTATGAACTCTACAGTGTGAAGAGAGGTGGTTTGTGATTTGCAACATGAAATTGTCCAAAACCTCACCAAACCTTCATTTTGGTGTGACTAAGAATGATCCAGGCTTAGTTTTCCATTTTGGTGTGTAAAACTTGTTTAAATGCCGATTTGGTTTGAGTTTAGCCGAATTTGAAATATTCATGAAATATTCAAAAAACATCAAAAAAATGCAAATCCAGTGCACGTGGTCTTATTTTGTCATATACTAACATCTCCAACTGATAAAAAAGGTCTAGGCACATATTAAACAAGAAATGCATCAATATGGTGTGAAATCACACATCTCAAACTATGAACTCTATAGTGTGAGTTGTGAGATTTCATACCATACTGAATCATTTCTTGTTTAATATGTATCTATACCTTGTTTATCAGTTGGAGCTGTTAGTACATGATAAACTAAGTCCATGTGCACTGGATTTGCATTTTTTTGGAAGTTTTTTGAATATTTCAAAATTTGGTCAACAAAAGTCAAACAAACTTTTAAACAGGTTTTGAGTTAAAAATTGGTCTAGGACACTATATTAGTGCAATATATGTTAACCCTAGAGTTTGAGATCATTTGGAGAAGGTCGAAAAAATGACAGGATTAGAAATGGGGCTGTTTGGGCTACCTTTGGGGCTCATTTGTAGCTCATTTTGGAGAACCGATGTGAAAATTGACAGGATTATAAATGGGGATGACCAAGTGCAATATTTTAATGAGATGCCCGACCCACAAAGCTACTGGACTAGGACATATAATGTGCAACACCTAAATTGCGAGCAAGGGGACTCGAACTTAGGTGGGCAAAGGGAGCATCAACCCTTTGCCACTAGGCTATGCCTCTGTTTGCGACAAATCTACCACCATTTGGAGGTAATAGTTACAAATGTTTACATTTTGGTAACAGTAGCAACACTAGCAATATTTGAATTTTGGTAAGTTAAATAACAAATTAAAGCATTTTGTCTATAAATGACATAAGCCTCTACCTAGTTGACAAGGTTTCAACTCTTTCAACTCGTTTTTAATACGACGGCGTGCGAATGCCACAATCGGGCATGCCCAAAGCGCGCTCCCAAAGGTGTTCGACAGTGTGCATGCCACAATCTGACGGCGTGTGAATGCCACAAAGAACATTAAAACAAAGAACACAATAATTTACATTTTGTTTACAAGGTTTCACCTACAAAAACTAGGTTTCACCTACCGGAACGTGCCACGGCACATCCAGAGCACGTCCAGCGCACGTCTAGAGCACGCCTCCAAGGTGTTCGACGTAGTGCTTACATTGCCATTTTGCAAAAGAACTACCACCACACGCTCCTAGCGCTGGGCAAACACTGCCTGAAATAGTTTCAGGCACCTAACAAAATTCACTACACTAGTTATCTACAGAATGCAGCACGATCTTCCCTCCGCCATGGCTCTGCAGCACAATCTTCCCTCCGCCATGGCTCTGCAGCACAATCTTCTAGCTCGATTTCATCTCGTAGAGGGTTTTGGAGCAGAACAATCTGTCCACCGCCATCCCGGCAACTAGGCTGAAAGCCTCTAGGCTCAACACGGCATCGAAGTCCAATGCTGAACTGCTGCTCGATGAGCTCCCGCCCGAGCTGCTCTCGTCGCCCGCAGCACCGCCCGATCTGCTCTCGTCGCTCGCAGCAATTTTGCGCATCGACGCAAACCTCTGCCTCGCCATCGGCGGCGAATCACCGCCGAGCGGAAAACCCTTGCACATGTAGTAGCCGTGAAGCTTCCACGCCTGCTTCAGTACCTGGTGGAGTGAAATCCGGTAGGTACGAGACACAAATCGGGCCGCCAATCGCCTCTGCGACCGTATACCCGCACCACCCCATCCACCATCCTCCCTCGCCGCTCCCTCCACGCACCAGCTTGCCGCCAGCTTGCTCGACTCCGGATGCCGCAGCTGGACTCGCGCGGCCGCTCTTCCCTCCGCCGCTGGAATCGCCGCCAGCTTGCTCGACTCCATTGCCGGCGCTCCAGTCGCCCGCCCCCTCGCCGCAGCTCGACTCGCCGTCGCCAGGATAATTTCGCCCAGCCCGGAGAAACCGAATCTATGTCCGGTTTGCACGTCGACTGGACTGACCAGGGTTTGTTCTTTGTAATTAAAGGTGCGCGGCATGAATCGGAAATTCGGAAGTATGATTATTGTCCAAAAGTACATCACTTTAATTAAGCTTTGCATGTGTATTTATTTGTAGAGTGCTAAGCGCGTCAGACAATATGATCCATGGAGTCACTAGTAGAAAAACCATCTTTGGTCCAGGGCCGCCCCAGCCATTGGTCCCAGTTCAGAGAAAAACCAGGACCAGTGCCTGGCACTGGTCCCGGTTCGAGCTGCCAGGGGCCCGTGGACCATTGGTCCCGGTTCGGTTGGGACATTGGTCCCGGTTCTGCACGAACCGGGACCAATGCTCCAGGCCGGACACGTGGCGTGCCGCGGAGCTTTGGTCCCGGTTCGTGCCAAGAACCGGGACCAATACCCCTCCCCTGCCTATAAATAACCCCCACCCCCCTTCTCTCCTCTGTTTTTTTTCTTGGATTGGTGGGAAGTGGGTGCTAGTTTTTTTTCTTTGCCACGCACAAGATGTGTTCGATGAAATGCCCGACCCACTTAAGTTCACACAAATGATATCCTCGGCCGAGGTTAGCAACTTTATCCTTTTCATCTGTAATTGATACAGAAATATTGCACGTGTCGATGTACGGTGGTCATTTCACTATTCAAGATGTTATTGTAATGGTATTTGATAAACTTAATTATATGATGCAGATGGATGCACGGATGCGATGGATGTACGGCGAACGACGCAGTTCCGAGTTTATTGCAGGCCTGCATAAATTTCTCGATGTGGCTGAGGCAAACAAAGTGAAATTTTATGCCTTGTCCATGTGAGAAGTGTCGGAACGTCAGGGAGTACTCTGACCCGAGAACCATTCAAGACCACGTGATTCGGAGAGGTTTCATGCCCAGCTATAATTGTTGGACCAAGCACGGAGAAAGAGGGGTTAGGATGGAAGACAATGAAGAAGAGGAGGATGATGACAACTATCCTATGTTCCCTGAGGAATGCGGTGATACTGTAATGGAAGACGTTGAAGAAGAAGGAGGTGAACATCGGGCATCAGATGAGCCCGCTGATGGTCTTGGTGGGGTCATTTCTGATGCAAAGCGAGAATGCGATACAGAAAAGGAGAAGCTAAAGTTGGAGGCCATGCTAGAGGATCACAAAAAGTTGCTGTACCCAAATTGCGAAGATGGCAGCACAAAGCTCGGTACCACACTGGAACTGCTGAAATGGAAGGCAGAGACTGGTTGTTCTGACAAGGGATTTGAGAAGTTACTGAAAATAATGAAGCCGAAGCTTCCAAAGGATAACGAATTGCCCGAGACTACATACGAAGCAAAGAAGGCTATCTGCCCTCTAGGATTAGATGTGCAGAAGATACATGCATGCATTAATGACTGCATCCTGTACCGCGGTGAGTACGAGAATATGGATAAATGCCCGGTATGCAATGCACTGCGGTACAAGATCAGACAAGATGACCCTGGTGATGTTGAGGGCGATGACGAGCCCCCCCGGAAGAGGGTTCCTGCTAAGGTGATGTGGTATGCTCCTATAATACCACGGTTGAAACGTCTGTTCAGAAACAAAGAGCATGCCAGGTTGTTGCGATGGCACAAAGAAGAGCGTAAGAAAGACGGGAAGTTGAGACACCCCGCCGATGGGTCCCAGTGGAGAAAAATCGACAGAGAGTTCCCGACATTTTCAGATGACGCAAGGAACTTAAGATTTGGTCTAAGTACAGATGGCTTTAATCCTTTTGGGGAGCAGAGCTCCAGTCATAGCACTTGGCCCGTGACTCTATGTATCTACAACCTTCCTCCTTGGTTGTGCATGAAGCGGAAGTTCATTATGATGCCAGTGCTCATCCAAGGCCCGAAGCAACCCGGCAACGACATTGATGTGTACCTAAGGCCATTAGTTGATGAACTTTTGCAGTTGTGGTCCGAACCAGGTGTACGTGTGTGGGATGAGCACAAACAACAGGAATTTGACCTACGAGCGTTGTTGTTCGTAACCATCAATGATTGGCCTGCTCTTAGTAACATTTCAGGACAGTCAAACAAGGGATACAATGCATGCACGCACTGTTTAGATAAGACTGAAAGTATACATTTGGGAAACAAGAATGTGTACCTGGGGCATCGTCGATTTCTTCCGAACAGTCATGCCGTAAGAAAGAAAGGCAAGCATTTCAACGGTGAGGCAGATCGCCGGAAGAAGCCTAACCTCCCTGATGGTGATGTTATATATGACATGGTCAAGGATTTAGAAGTAATCTTTGGAAAGGGTCCTGGCAGTCTATCTGTTCCGAATGACGCTGACAACCACGTACCCATATGGAAGAAGTGCTCTATATTTGGGAGCTACCCTATTGGAAAGTCCTAGAGGTCCGGTCTTCAATCGACGTGATGCACGTGACGAAGAATCTTTGCGTGAACCTGCTAGGCTTCCTGGGCGTGTATGGGAAGACAAAAGATACACCAGAAGCACGGGAGACCAGCAACGTATGAAAGACCCATACAACAAGCAGACGGATAAAGGGCGTCAATACTTAAGCAGCTACGCTCTTACCAAAGCAGAGAAGGAAATCTTTTTTGAATGCCTGAGCAGTATCAAGGTCCCGGCTGGCTTCTCGTCAAATATAAAGGGAATAATAAATATGGCAGAGAAAAAATTCCAGAACCTGAAGTCTCATGATTGCCACGTGATTATGACGCAGTTGCTTCCGGTTGCATTGAGGGGGCTTCTACCGGAAAATGTTCGAGTACCCATTGTGAAGCTATGTGCATTCCTCAATGCAATATCTCAGAAGGTCATCGATCCAGTAACTCTACCAAGTTTACAGAAGGCTGTGGTCCAATGTCTTGTCAGCTTCGAGTTGGTGTTCCCCCCATCATTCTTCAATATTATGACGCATCTCCTGGTTCACCTAGTCGACGAGATTGCCATTCTCGGTCCTGTATTTCTACACAATATGTTCCCCTTCGAGAGGTTCATGGGAGTCTTGAAGAAATATGTTCATAACCGTGCTAGGCCAGAAGGAAGCATCTCAAGGGCTATGGAACAGAGGAGGTCATTGAGTTCTGTGTTGACTTTATTCCTGACCTTAAGCCGATTGGTGTTCCTGAATCGCGGCATGAGGGGAGACTGAGTGGAAAAGGCACGCTAGGAAAGAAAGCACTGATATGTAGGGACGGGCATTCTTTAACTCAAGCACACTACACAGTTCTACAAAGTTCCACCTTCGTGGCTCCGTATATCGAGGAACACAAGAATTATGTACGCTCCAAGAACCCGGGGAAGGATGACTCCTGGATTAAAGAAAAACACATGGAGACTTTCGGCAGTTGGTTGCGATTACAGCTCATGAATGACACCACTGTCGGAGATCAGCTCTACTTGTTGGCCGCGTCACCATCTTCGACTGTATTGAATTTCCAAGGGTACGAGATAAATGGGAATACATTTTACACGATCGCCCAAGATAAAAAGAGCACCAACCAAACAGTGGTGTCCGCTTTGATGCAACAAACGACGATGGGCAAAAGGACACATACTATGGTCGCATAGAGGAGATATGGGAACTTGACTATGGACCTACTTTTAAGGTCCCTTTGTTTCGGTGCAGTTGGGTCAACATGAATGGAGAAGGGATAAAGGTAGACCAGCTGTACGGAATGACAACAGTGGATCTCAAGAATCTTGGTTGTTACAAGAACGAACCATTCGTCCTAGCCAATGATGTGGCTCAGGTTTTCTATGTGAAGGACATGTCCTCCAGACCGAAAAAAAAAAAAAGCAAACGAATACATCAGACGATGAGCCAAAGCGTCACATAGTTCTTTCAGGGAAAAGAAACATCGTGGGAGTCGAGGACAAGACAGACATGTCAGCAGATTATGATAAGTTTGATGAAATTCCGCCCTTCACAGTGAAAACTGACCCAAGCATCCCGTTAAATAATGAAGATGCTCCATGGTTACGGCCGAAGCGATCATAGGCCAGGGACATACGCGAAGAAGGGTTCATGGCTTTTATGTAAATCAATGTAATGTATTAAACCTTTATGTGATGTGTAGTAATGTATTAAACCTTTATGTGGTGAAAACCATAATACATAGCTCGGGTCTATTTTTATTTAACATCACGAATAATGTCACTAACTTTTGCCGGGTCCTAAGCCACGGGGTGCTGAGCGGCCGGCGCTGCGCACCCAAAGAGCAGGAACCATCACAGGGGCAATACTCACGTGAGAAGGATCCCTATGAAGAACCATCCATCTACTGTTATACACCGCTGGCGTATCCAACATAAACACATAGCGATTGACGTGCTCATCCTCCTCCCTGATACGGCGACGTACCACCTCCTCGGCGGCCGGCTCCCTCTGGTAACTGACCAAAACACACGGTTTCCCCGTCATACAGCCCAACGGTGGCTCGTGAGTGACTGCATATCAAATGCACCGTTGGGCTGTATGACGGGAATCCGAATGCTTTGTATACCAAAATGAACTACACGGAGTAGACACTGAGTGCTGAACATATCGGGGAGGGGCGCTATATATAGGGTCAAATCGGCCTTCGATCCAGACAGCGGCAAGACATCTCTGATGATCTGCAACCGTCCGTACAAGTGTTGGGGATGTTGCTAATCATCAGAGATCCTTGCCGCAGCTTGGATCCAACTGAGGGGAGGGTTCACCTTCAGCCTCCGCTCAAGGAACTCCTGCCTCTCAGAAATCTTGCTCTCTGCTACCCGTGTGCCGCCAATGATGGATGCTATATATAGGGTCGTGGCCCCTTTAGTCCCGGGTGGTATCACGACCCAGGACTAGAAACACACCCCGATCCAACGGCTCACAAGCCCTCAAAAGAAACACACCCCTGATCCAGCGGCTCACAAGCGCTCGAAAGAAACACACGATCCGTGTGCTTCTTCCTTATTTGTGGGATTCCCTTAAGTCCCTGTTGGTGGCTCACAGAGTGATCCAACAGCTCACAAGCCCTCAAAAGAAACACACCCCTGATCCAACGGCTCACAAGCGCTCGAAAGAAACACACGATCCGTGTGCTTCTTCCTTATTGGTGGGATTCTCACTATATATATGTAGTCATGGCCTCCATTGGCATAGCACATCTAAACTCATATCTGCAACCTCATCACTCTCCCATGGCTTCCACCGTACCCACTCTAACCTACACGGAGGCGGAGGCGCTTTCCGCCTCGAACTACCCCTGCCCGCCCGGCTACGACGTCCCCGCCGGCTGGAGGCTGAGCACCGGAGGCGTGCCGGTCCCTCCTATCCCTCAAGGCTTGGCACGTCGGGCGGCCATCACGAACCACTACTACCTCGAGCTCACTCCAGAGTAGCGGATGGATCCCCGCTGGCATCCCGACTACCGCCCGACTTGGGACGCCTTCTTCATCAATCGGCGTGAGAGGGCGCTCGCCATGTACGAGGAGGATGGCCCGCCTCCTTCGAACTTCAACGAGGCCGGCCGTCGGCTGTGGTGGAGCGGCCGGAATCTCCAGAGCGTCATGAACTACATCACGGCCGGCGATAACCCCCGCCTGCGGTACCCTCACTTCCAATCCAGGCGAGCACCGCCCGACGACAGCGACGACGACGGCGGCGACTACGACGACTACGAGGACGAGTATTATAGGCCTAGGCAGGAGTATGACTAACCTATGGTTCGTCTATGTATCCAAGATTGTTGTCATTAACTACTTCTGGTCTAGCTAAGACGACGATCGTGTAAAATGTATTCTTTATCTCTGCATTTCCAAGTCTATGAAGAAGTTTTTTGTAAACAATATTTAGATAAGTAATTTAAAAAAAATCAGTTCTGCAACATTGTTTGTCGTACCAAGATACAGCTATGTGTCAAATATGGGCACATTTTGAGAAACTATGGCACGGGGATGACCATAACTAGGCCATTTGACCCGAAACTTATACATGTTTAAACTTATACATGTTTATAGATGATTGACCTTTTTGTGAAGAAGTTTTTTGTATACTATGTCAAAACTCAAGTTTATCATTTTTCCTAACAATTAGTACACATGAAAGTACTCCATGCCAAAGGATTTCATTTTTTGATTATTTTTTCACTTTCTTTGACTTTTTTAAAAAAGGTCAAAATGGCGGCCGTTACTATTCATTGTAAGGGGTCGAATTATCCAAAACTATCGACGGTTCTGTGATATAACCACTACTTGTGCACCTTAAAATCATTTTTGAAAAAATTTCAGAGCAATCTAGCACACACTTGTAGTTCAAATTTGAATTACTTTCGAAAAATAGGCATAAAGTCATTTAAGTAGGCGAAATTAGCTAGAAACCAAGAAAATTACCAATATTTGTGGATTATCCATAAAATATGGTCTACTTTGTGTGATAATTGGATGGGTGCCATTTGCACCATATTTGTTGTACTTGCTTCACAAAAAATGTCATTTTTAACAAACGAAAAACAAAAAACAATATTTACATAAGTAATTTGAAAAAACAGAAAATGGTTTTGGATTATTTATTCAAATTTAAACACTTTTCATGTTGAAAGTCTTTTCAGATTCAAAACCATTTGAAATTCATATTCAAACACCTAAATAAGAAAAAAAAGGCGGGAACAACATTTCAGAACTGAAAAGTTCGAAATAATTTTGAAAAAGGACGCTTTAGTCCCGGTTTCGACCAAGAACCGGAACCAATGAGTCCATGGACGCGCCACGGGATCTGGCATTAACTGACCCACACATTGGTCCCGGTTGCTGGCAAGAACCGGGACCAAAGAGGCATTGGTCCCGGTTCTTGGCATCAACCGGGACCAATGAGTCCTGCTATAACTGACCGCGCCTCTTCTTCTTCCCCATTCATCTCCAAAATTGACTAAGGACGGAGGCGCGACGCAGAGCGAAACAACGCCGGCAGGCTACCCGACCTCGCCCTCGACGCTCCCTCGACGCCGTTGCCCTCGACGCCCGCGCCGCCGCGCCCTCACGTCGGCCGCCCGTGCTGAGAAGAAGGAGAGGAGCCCGTGCACACCGCGCCGCCCGTGCACACCGCGCTGCTCGCCGTCAACGCTCGGGCCATCCTCGGCAACCACCGCTTCTCCCACGACCTTCCCCCTGCCGCCGCGCCCATTTCCGCCGTCTACACCACCCCCTGTAACCCGAGGTGAGCCCTACGCCGTCCGCCACTGTCTCCGGCCACGGCGGCGCGCGCCGCCGATTCTTGCGTTAGGAATTGTTAGTACTGTGTTAGGAAAAAATTGTGTTAGGAAAAAAATTTGTGTTAGGAATTGTTAGTACTGTGTTAGGAAAAAAATTGTGTTAGAAAAAAAATTGTGTTAGGAGCAAAATTTATGTGTTAGCAAAATTAGCAAATTAAGGTGTTAGCAAAATTAGCAAATTTAACTTTGTATTCACATTTGCATTCACATATCCGATTCACATTTGTATGCAAATTTTAGATTCAAATTTTGTATGGTTAGTACTGTGTTAGGAAAAAATTGTGTTAGGAAAAAAATTTGTGTTAGGAATTGTTAGTACTGTGTTAGGAAAAAAATTGTGTAGAAATTTTTTTGTGTTAGGAGCAAAATTTATGTGTTAGCAAAATTAGCAAATTAAGGTGTTAGCAAAATTAGCAAATTTAACTTTGTATTCACATTTGCATTCACATATCCGATTCACATTTGTATGCAAATTTTAGATTCAAATTTTGTGAGTATGCAAATAAGATGTTAGATATGCAAAGATGCAAATTTATGGCCCCTGCAAATTAAGAGTATTTTATGTTAGGTTTTTAGGCAAGCCAAAAATTGTGTAGATGTATCTTGACATATGGAACAAGTTACCCAACTAAAGTATTGTGCATTGTTCTTAATTTGCAGAAACTATGGAACGAGATGAAAATCAGGAAAACATCCTCCAGGATATAATCCGCGGGCTGAAAGATGTTGTCGATGTCACCTCGCAGTATTTGAACAACTCCGGTGACGGCTCTGGTGAGGTAGAACCCGACGGCTGGGGTGAGGGAGAAGTCGGCGAGGGAGAAGCCGACGAGGGAGAAGCCGAAGGCTCCGGTGGAATATTAAATGTTGCAAACTCCGACGAGGTGCATATACATATATTAATGAAGCCGAAGATTGTATTTAATTAAGCCTCTGCTGTCTATATACATATATATATTAACGCTCTTTCTTCTTTTAGCCATCCGGATCGAGCAAATCTTCTGTAAGGACAAAACGAGGCCCAGCCAAAAAGTTGGGCGACCAAGAAAGGTACAGGATCGAAAGAGTCGCTGCAGACGGCACACTGACTGCTCCCCCTGGTGTTGCACAAAAAATGGTAAAGCAATGCGTAGTTCTTGTTAGGGACTACATCCCGATCACCGTTCGAGAATGGCATCGGGCAAAGGAGGGAGGAGTAAGATATGTCGGCGAGATGGGCAAAGAAAGAATTTGGAGAAAGCTCATGCTTAATTTCACCCTGCCGGCGCCAGAGGTGGATTCAGATGAGGAGGATCCAGATGAGGCAGAAAAGATTGCCCGACAAAACATGGAGCAAAAAGTCAAGGACTGGGCTCTTAAGAAGATGGCCGAGCTATTCAAGAACTGGAAGAAAAGATTGAACAACGAGTTTGTCAAGAAAAATAAGACTCCGGACTTCGATAAAGGGTATGAGAAGATAAAGGACTACTGGAAAGAATTTGTGGCGTACAAGAAATCGGAGGAAGCTCAGGAAAAGTCAAAAAAAATAAGGCAAATGCTGATAAAAAGATGTACCACCATAATATGGGGCCTGGTGGCTACGCCTATAACATGCCTAAGTGGGAGAAACTTGAGGCGGACCTGCTGGCTAAAGGGATCACTCCAGAGTATACCTGGCCATGGGCCGGGCCGGGCTTCGGGCCGGGCCTAAAAAAACCCGTGGGAAAAAGCCTGTCGGGCCTGTATTTAAGGCCCAGGCCCGGCCCATGACATCAAAATCTCGTCGGGCTTCGGGCCTCGGGCCGGGCTTCTTCCTAAAAACAACAATATATATCCAAGGCCCAGGCCCGGCCCATCACTTCTGTCGGGTCGAATTTCTAGGCCCAGGCCCGACCCAGTGGTCAGGCCCGTCGGGCCCAGGCCCTGTATTTTCGGGCCGGGCCGGGCTGGTCGGGCCGGGCTGGAGATGGCCACATATACTCCAGAGCCACTCGCATGGATCGAACGGGCAAGAAATTGGTTTTACGGGCATGGGGGCACGTTGGACGCAGAAGGGAAGTGCATATATAACAGAACACACAAAGATAAGCCCCTACTACCCATCGAAGAAATTAGAAATGCAGTAAAGGATGTTGAAGAGGGACGGTTCATTCCCGATAGAGAGGATGACGAGCTCGCACGCGCCCTTGGGAAGAAACACGACGGACGAACACGAGGCGTGATATGCTCCAAGCCCAAGACAATTGCGATTCCCGAGCACAGGAAGAAATTTCCTGATAGAAGCCATCAGAGGAGAAAGGAAAGGGAGGCAATGGAAGCACGCGCTGCTGCAGACCGGCTGCGTAATATAGAAGAAGAATTAAATCTGCAGAAGGAACAAATTGCCGCACTTAGCCAGCAAGGTACTAGCGGCCAATCTCAGCGGCACATGGTAGAAGCTGCATGCGATGGTACCGGCGGCCCATCGAATCGAAAAAGTAGCGTGCCTTCCACGGCGTTGCAAAAGGAAATGGTGATGCAACGGCGTCAGACCATGACAGCGCTTCTGCTTCAGTGCTCCGCCCTAAAGAATATAAACATAGAGACCCCGTATATTTTTCCGGTAGCTGGAGCTGACCTGGGAGGCTCGGGCTCGCTTGTAAATAATTCTGGGAAAAAGAGAGCAAATTTGGTGGAGCTGGGATTTGAACCTGAGACTGACAGGTGAAGTGCTAAGAGCGGTACCGCTGAACTAGATGTGCCTTGATGATTCAGAATGCATCCTTTATATAATATTATGAATTCTCGTGTCCTTCATTGAGCACACCCTACATAACCAAGAAAAGATTTCCATCGTTTTAGACTCATTAATCATAAAAATTGAATACCAAATCATTCAAAATTAATTCTAAGAAATTAACAACATGAAATTAAAATATAGATAAACCCATTTTCATGAAAAATTTCATGATTATAGCACCGTAGTAAACATCAAAAAATACAAGACATTGTGTGCATCTTGTATGCTCTCCTAGCGGGAGCACGGGGCCAGGAGTGGCCGGCGGTGGGAGCATGGAGGCATCGCCTTCTTTTCTTGCTATGCTCGCTGACTCTCAGTAATTTGGACGGTATCCAAAAGAACATATTGTATCGCTTCGCTCGTATGGAATGTAACCTAATTTATCGCTCCTCTCGTATTGGGCTAGGAAAAAAATATTTGCAAAAAGAAAAAGAACTTCTCGGGACAGACCGAGTCGAGTCAGGCTCGACCCGAGGTCGTTTCGGTCGAGTAAAAGACAGCTCGACTCGGTCCATCACTGTAGCGGGTCGAGTCTAAGCTCGGAGCAAGCTGAACAACTCGGATCGTATATAGATCCAAACCATGCAATAAAACACTAGAAGATATAAACCTTATAATGTAGACCAAGTACATGTAACACTAAAAAATAGATCCACAACATGCATGCCTGCAATGCCTTGAGATCGCCATCTAGACATAAAGATGCAGCCCTAAAAATGTAGACCTGTGGTCAATGGTAATGTAGACCCACAACATGAAATGAAACAAATATACAAAAATAACCACCTAGGCATAAACCATGCAACCTAGTGATCTTGACCACTAAATGTGATCAAACCCATATGTAGACCCACAACATGAAGTAAGCCATATGTAGAAATAACCATCTAAACTGAGAATGTGCAACATAGATATGAGTGTTGTATTTGGGTCCACACCTCCCAAAGGTGGTAGATACATACCTATATAACCTACTAGACATTTGGAACCACATGCGCCGACACTAGACAACTTGACCTGGAACTATCATCTGGGTTCTACAACATAAAATGTTGCTAGGAGTGTTGCATGTGGGTCCGCATATCACAAAGGTGGTAATATATGTAAATAAGAGTGTTGCATGTGGGTCCACATGTCCTATATGTTGGGGTCAAGATGGCTAGGGTGTTGCATGTGGGTCCACATATCCCAAAGGCGGTAGATATATACATATATGTCCTATTGGACATTGGAACCATATGCGCCAACACTAGACAACTGGACTAGAACTATCATGTGGGTCTTACAACATACAACATAGTTAGGAGGGTTGCATGTTGGTCAACATGTCATAAAGGTTGTAAGATATGGCTATGAGTGTTGCATGTGGGTCCACATGTCCTAAATGTGATGGGGTTATGATTGCTAGAGGTGTTGCATGTGGGTCCACATGTAATAAAGGTTGTAGGTACATATGAACTGGTGCACATTTGTAACCACATGCACCGGGCAGTAGACAACTTGACCTAGAACTATCATGTGGGACCTTCACCATACAACATAGGTAGGAGTGTTGCATGGAGGTCCACATCCCAAATGTGGTAAAATATGCCTATGAGAGTGTCGCATGTGGATCCACATGTCCTATATGTGCTGGGATCAAGATGGATAGGGGTGATGCATTTGGGTCCACGTGTCCGAAAGGTTGTAAAGGTTGTAGATACATATAAACTACTAGACATTTGTAACCACATGCACTAGACAACTTGACCTAGAACTATCATGTGGTTCTTACAACATACACCATAGATAGGAGTGTTGCATGTGGGTCCATATATCACAAAGGTGGTAAGATATGGCTATGAGAGTGTTGCATGTGGGTACACATGTCCTAGATGTGCTGGGCTCAAGATGGGTAGGAGTGTTTCATGTGGGTCCATATGTCCAAAAGGTGGTAAATACATACATATATGTCCTACTGGACATTTGGAACCATATCCACTAGCACTAAACAATTTGAATTAGAACTATCATGTGGGTCTCACAACATACAACATAGCTAGGAGGGTTGCTTGTGGGTCCACATGTCCCAAAGGTGGTAAGATGGGACTATGAGTGTTGCATGTGGTTCCACGTGTTCTAAATGTGATGTGTTTAAGATGATTAGGGGTTACACATGTTTAGTAGATCATATTTATATACAAACTTTTGGACATGTGGACCCACATGCAACACCGCTAGTCATCTTAACCCATCACATTTAGGACACGTGGAACCACATGCAACACTTATAGCCACATCTTACCACCTTTGGAACATGTGGACCCACATGCAACCCTCCTAACTATGTTGTATGTTGCGAGACCCATTTGATAGTTCTAGGTCAAGTGGATATGGTTCCAAATGTCCAGTATGACATATATGTATTTATTTACCACCTTTGGGACATGTGGACCCACATGCAAAACTTATCTCCATCTTGAGCCCAACACATCTAGGACATGTGGATCCACATGAAACACTCTCATAGCCATACCTTACCACCTTTGTGATATGTGGACCCATATGCAATACTCCTAGCTATGGTGTATGTTCTAGGAACCACATGATAGTTCTAGGTCAAGTTGTCTAGTGCTGGTGCACGTGGTTACAAATGTCTAGTAGTTTATATGTATCTACAACCTTTACAACCTTTCAGACATGTGGAGCCAAATGCAACACCCATATCCATCTTGATCCCAGCACATATAGGACATGTGGACCCACATGCAACACTTTCATAGGCATATCTTACCACATTTGGGATATGTGGACCCACATGCAACACTCTCATAGGCATATCTTACCACCTTTGGGATATGCATGTGGACAGACATGCAACACTCCTAGCCATCTTGAGCCCAGCACATCTAGGACATGTGGATCCACATGCAACACTCTCATATCCATATCTTGCCATCTTTGGGATATGTGGACCCACATGCAACACTCCTAACTATGTTGTATGATAGGTCCAGATGATAGTTCTAGGTCAAGTTGTCTACTGCCGGTGCATGTGGTTACAAATATGCACTAGTTCATATATATCTACAACCTTTGGAACATGTGGACCCACATGCAACACCCCTAGCCATTTTAATCCCAACACATCTAGGACATATGGAGCCACATGCAACGCTATCATAGACATCTAACCACCTTTGGGACACGTGGACCAACATGCAACACTCCTAGCGACGTTGTATGTTGTAGGACCCAGATGATAGTTCCAGATCAAGTTGTCTGGTGCTGGTGCATGTGGTTCCAAATGTCTAATAGATTATATAGGTATGTATCTACCACCTTCGGGAGGTGTGGACCCAAATGCAACACTCATATCTATGTTGCACATTCGCAGTTTAGATAGTTATTTTTGCATTTGACTTGTATTTCATGTTGTGGGTCTACATATGGATTTGATCGCATTTAGTGGTCAAGATCACTAGGTTGCATGTTTTATGCCTAGGTGATTATTTTTGCATATTTGTTTTATTTCATATTGTGGGTCTACATTATCCTTTGTTTTAGGTCTACATTTTTAGGCCTGCATCTTTAGGTCTAGATGGCGATCGAGGCATACAGGCATGCATGTTGTGGATCTAATTTTTAGGTTGCATGTACTTGGTCTATATTACAAGGCATATATCTTTTAGTGTTTTTTTGCATGGTTTGGATCTATATACGAACCGAGTTGTTCAGCTCGCTCCAAGCTTGACACGATCCGCTACAGCGATGGACCGAGCCGAGCTGCCTTTTACTCGACCAAAACGACCTCGGGCCGAGCCTGGCTCGACTCGGTCTTGCCCGAGAAGCTCTCTTTTTTGCAAATAAATTTTTTCCTAGCCCAACAATAGGAGGAGGAGCGGAATATTAGGTTACATTCCATACGAGCGAAGCGATATAATATGTTCTTTTGCATACCGTCCAAATTATCGAGAGTCATCAAGCATAGCAAGAAAAGAAGGCGATGCCTCGATGCTCCCACGCCGGCCACGCCTCGCCCCATGGTCCCGCTAGGAGAGCATACAAGATGCACACAATGTCTTGTATTTTTTTATGTTTATTACTGTGCTATAATCATCAAATTTTTCATGAAAATGGGTTTATCGATATTTTAATTTCTTGTTGTTAATTCTTAGAATTAATTTTGAATGATTTGGTTTTCAATTTCTATGATTAATGAGTCTAAAACAATGAAAATCTTTTCTCCATTATGTAGGGTGTGCTCCATGAAAGACATGAGAATTCATGATTTATTTTATAAGGGATGCATTCTAAATCATCAAGGCACATCTAGCCCAACGGCTTTGCTCTATGCGCTTCGGCTGTCAGACCTAGGTTCGAATCCCAGTTTTGCTCTCTTTTTTCCAGAATTGTTTACAAGCGAGCACGAGCCTCCCAGGTCTTCTCCAGCTACCGGAAAAATATACGGGGCAGCTCCAGCTACCGAAAAAATATACGGGGTCTCTATGTTTATATGGTTTAGGGCGGAGCGAGCACGAGCCTCCCAGGTCTTCTCCAGCTACCGGAAAAATATACGGGGCAGCTCCAGCTACCGAAAAAATATACGGGGTCTCTATGTTTATATGGTTTAGGGCGGAGCACTGAAGCATGCCTCCCATGACAGACATCTAGCGGCGCCGCCGAGGCCAAATCACGCACGTACGTATACTAAGTAGCGTACAGCCATACACCCACTCTTGCTTCACCACTTGTGGAATCAAATCCTTGCAGTCGTGGTCTATCTTTGTCCGTAGTTGCAAAACCTGAGACCAGACACCGAACTACGCAATCTTCGGGCTAAAGTAGTGTCACACGTCATGAGCGTTTAGCAGAATCATCTTGACCTGGCCATGCTGCGTTGACGCACAAATCCAGGCTCAAGAGTTTCAAAAATAAAACAGACTTAAACTGCAGATCTGTCGTCTCCCCTAGCACGCGTTTCAAAAGAGAACAGGCAAGAGAAAACATAGACTTGTAAGATATGCCTTTGAATGGTGCGCAAGAAATAAACACATCAATTTTTCAGAAATGAGGAGGGAGTGGAGAGATAGAGTGTGAGTGCATCAACTTATCAAAGAAATAATAAAATAAGGTTTGAGCTCATGTTGAAATTCGGAAGAAACCGAGGGCATAAAAATGGATTCCTCACGAATTTGATAGGCTCAATGTTGTGATCCAAAAGGATTGCAAAGAAAATTCATATGGATTGATATCCTACAAAATTCTTATGAGATTCGTTCGTTCAAAAAGAGGCTCCTAGTTTTGGCCATTTCAAGCCCTGCCCTAATTATTATTTCTTCCCCAGCATGCATCTATCGTATGGTCTTGATCACCCGTGGAGCTAACATGTGATTTTAGATAGTAGAGATTAATAAAAGCTGATTTTAAAGCAAGAAAACCAACTCCAATCAAAAGTGGACAAGATTCGAGTTTAAGGAAGAAAGGAGAACCGCAAAAGCCTTGTGACAACTACTCTTCCCAGATAAAATTCTCCAGCCATTTAGCCTCAAGAAGAATTCAAAGCTTCGTCTCCTCCAGATATTATTGTCCATTAACCTTTCTTTTAGAGCACAAAATTGTGTGCCTTACTTTTATAGAAGGCAGAGATATAATTACAAGAGCTGATAAAGCCTTAAAAACAACAAGAATCAGCAACTCGACAAACCCACACCTAGCCCTATCTCACGCTAGGTCCCGATCTCCAACTCCGGCCAGCTTGGCTCCACATCTTCATGTGATCCACTGTTTTTGCTGCCAAGACGTCCTCGTTGCATTGCTTGGCAGTGTTGCCGAAAACACGCGTGTTCCGCTGTTTCCACACGTTTCAGAAACGAGCACCACCTAGGAATCCAATCTCCTCCTCTCTTTCTTTGCAAGCAAGGCTCTCTCTTATCAGGATCTCTCTTATCTTTGTTCTCGTATCTCACCTACTTTCTATTTATCTCTCGCACCTGCCCTTCTTCGTCTATCTTACCACAACCAAAGGATACGACAGAAAATTTATGTCCTTCTCTTTTTTTTTCCGTTAATGTATTATAGATGAGACAAAAACCATGCTCTCGAAAACAAAAGCAAAAAAAGAGTCAAAGTTGATGGATACCAGCAGAAGATAGAAACCTCCCAAGAAGACTCAAAAAATATCTTTGCATGGAAGGAGAGTATGGGGAAATTAATGCAATGTTTATTAGGATAAGAGAATAGTCTAACATTATATTATAAAACCAGGTAAACTACATTAGCAATGTTGTTGGATATGGATTTCTTCGATTTAAATAGTCTCCTGAGAACATAGATATTAGACGCGCATTGCGCGCGCGTGCAAGATTGCTAGTGTATTATAGATGAGACAAAAACTACGCTCTCGAAAATAAAAGCAAAAAAAGAGTCAAAGTTGATGGATGCCAGCAGAAGATAGAAACCTCCCAAGAAGAGTCAAAAAATAAACACGCTTCTCTTAGAATTGGATTTAGGAATACAGCCCCTGCCTTTTGTTGTTGTTGAGAAAAGCACCTATATAAGTGGCGGAGATTTCGTGCTACGATCGTTTCAAAAAAATCGAAACAAATATTTACAAGTTAAAAAAATTCTGATAAATTCTTGAATATAGCTATTGGTGTATTCTACAAATTAAAGGTGCCAAAACTAAACTTCAAATAGTTTGCATTGTGGGCTACACACAAAAAAAAGTGTGGATCTGAGGAAGCTTACTTTCAAATCTCAAATTTTATTGTCCGCAGTTGGGAGCTTGGACCCGACTCTCTCCCCCGCTACAGTAAAGGAGACAAACTTTTTCCCCTCCGCTCAATCCAGCTCGCCGGCGTCGATCTGCTGGTTTCCCCTCCCTCCGCCGGCCGCTCCGGCGGCGGGAGGGTGGGGAAACCCAGGATCTCGCCTGTACATAGTTTAGGGTTGAGTGGTTTGCCTGCCGGCGGCGTTGTAGTGAGGATGGCGTGGTCGGCGCGGCGTTTTGTGGAGGCGGAGATCCTCGCCGGTGGTGGTGCTCCGCGGAGCGCGGCCACGGATCTGCCTCCCCCGAGGCGCTCGCAGCTCAGTGGAGCTGTGTTGGGCTTCTTCCCCGTTCCGGAGTGCGTGGTGCGGCGTCTCCGGCTTGTTGGTTTCGACGGTGATGGTGATGGCGGCCAGGATGAGGGCGACGGCGACGATGCGAGGTGGAGGTTCTTCGAGCCGAGTTCTGTCGACCACCCGTCCGCCTGGGGTCTCCTTCCTTTCCAAGGTTGCAGCGGTTGCGCTGGAGGAGCGGCGGCGGCCATGCCGCGGTACGTCTTCTTCGTCAACGGCGTCCTCGAGGACTTGCAGGACCTATGTGTAATTTCCTTTGATCTTTGGGCTGTTCTGTAAGTTTTCTGGTGTTATCACCGGATCTGTCTCGCAAAAAAAAAATCTCAAATTTTATTAGACTTTTATTTTTGTGTAGCTCTGAATAAAATGCTTTGAAGTTGATTTTTTTACACGTTTGTTGAATACGCCATTAACTACATCTGAGATTTTTTCAGAATTTTCTGAAAATCGTAAATATTTTTTAATATTTTTTTAAAACATGAAGCACTGATAATCTGATATACTCGGGGAGAAAAAAAGCACTTTTCCGCTTTATAAAAGTGCTTGGCCGGGCATGGTGTTTTGGCTCACCTACACGAACACAGACACATTCGTCTACCCTCGACGCGTGAGCTTCTTCCTCCAGTGGTCCTGCCGTGCGGCATCCTCGTCAGTCCGTGCTGCGATCGATATTGCTGAGAAGCTCCGCGCCGGCCATGGGCGAATTTGAGCGCGCCGGTTCATTCAACCGGTCTTGCATTCCGACCCGTGATGCTGCTTCCTCGGCCCCGCCGCGTCCTTATCACGGCTCGCCTGGGGTTCTGCATGCCCTACACATCTCGGCGGCAGCGGCGCTCGTCGTCTGTTGGCTCTGGAGGTATCTGCTAGCGCGCGCACCTCTGGAGCAGCTCGCCGGTGGAGCCGACGAGATCCCGGCGGCTGCAGAGCAGCAGCCGCCCCGCATCTGGACCGTGCTGGATGTGGGCCAGCTCGGCATAGCCGCCGCTGCTCTCCGCGGCGTCTTGGAGCAGAGCATCCGTTCAGTAGCCCGTCTGCCCCAGCAGGCCGATCCCGGTGGCTACTTTCGCTATCCATCAGTCGGCTGCCTTGAGGAGGCAGTCCCTGGCGTGCGCCTAACGATGGAGCTTCCGGACGCCACGGATATCCTGCGCCAAGCTTGGATACCCAACGAAAGGTATACTCTTGTTTTTGTTTTCTCGATGCGATTTTTCCCCACGCACGGTGCCTCCGAACCTCTCTTCTTCCACCTGCACGGCGCCGGCGCTGTCATCAGGCTAGTTTGGACGAGCCTGTTTATTACGGGAAAACGCTATCCATCACCCGGCTGTAGTCTACCACGCGCACCTGTTCGTGACGCACGGACGGACTTGCAAGTACAAATTCGCCCCCTACCTCCAATCTTCAGGCGTCGCTCGCTCGTCCTCCTGCTCTCCGGCCATGCGCCGCCTGCCTCCCGCTCCTGCTCGTCGGGCGGTGCCGCCTGCGCCACCACCTACCGGCTGCCGGCGGCCGAGACCGCCGTCGTCGTCGCCGTAGATCCGTCGTTCGTTCCCCTCGCGCATCACTCTGTGCGTAAGTGTGTCTCCCTCCGAGATTTGTGTGCGGTTTTCATATTTCATCTATGGTTTTCTGCTTAGGTTTTTCTTCTGGCTTTTTTCATGTTTTACACTGTTTTTTTTTTCACCTTTTTCTTATCTGTCCGCCTTTTCCCCTAAATTTTTTGCTTTTTCATGAGAGCGGATTTTTGTAGGCCGAGCTACATGGAGACCGTGTTTTGAAAAATTTAAAATCAACATTTTAAGTTTCTAAAAATCGTGACAATTTCCAGGATGTGCATATTTTCGAGATCTATAATTGTGCAAAATTTCAAATCTAAATTCGTTATATTTTGGTCTATACAAAAAGATCAATTGGGGAATTTCAAATTTTTTAAACTGTGAATTCTTCACCATCCAGATCCACCCGTTTATCCTTTTTGTACAAAAAATGTAGCGAATTTTGGAGTTGCAATTTTGCACGATTGTAGTTCTAGAAAAAACCTGGATTTTTTTCTTAATTTTTGAAATTTAAAAATATCGATTTTGATTTTTTCAAAAAAAATGCTCCATGTAGCTTTAGCTGCATTATAGGTTTTCGCTTTGTCATTTTTTATTTTCCCCGGCGTCCTCCTTTTTATGGATGCATGGATTATAAATCCAAAGTGGTGCATCCCCCCAGTGTATTTGGCACCAAAATATATTTTTAAATGCACTTACATAATGAGACTAGATACACCTACAAGCCAAAACACCTTGTCCTAGTCTTATATGCTTTTTTATATGAACAGGGGAGCCCCGAGGCCCATTTCGTTAAATGAAACCATCCCAGGAAGACTGGTTACAGAGCCTTTCAGCGTTTTGTTTGTTTAAGTCATAGAAGGTAAACCAGTAAAAAGTAGCCTATTACCAAAAGACCGCCAGCCATGAGGTAAGGTGTGTCTTTATCTAAAAAAATGATGTAAGGTGTATAACAAGTTTTAGAAGGAGAACTCAAAAACTACAGCTCGTAAGGTTATTGGGAAACCAAAAGAGGCAGCACAAGACATAGTCTTATATGCTTTTATGGTTTATGCGGGATTTTCCGAAAGTGGATTCTGATGTTTGAATCTTGTCCATGAAACAGATTGTTCAATGTCACTGGAAACCTATTGATTCTCCACGAAGATCCTTGTGCATGGGCAACGGAATCAACTAAGACAGTCATCGAGTTGAAAATCGCAACGGTGCTGGTCTGTCTGATATGGCAAGAAGTGAACGTGCAGTATCAGCAATTATCCCAAGAACTGAAAGAAGGACGCTTTGCGATGGTCGTTGGAGAATCTGTTGAGAAGATACTTGAAGTAGCACGTTTATACAGCAATGCAACCTGGTGTTCGTGCCATGTCAAGCAAATTCTGACTCTCTTCGACGCGCTCGTTGATGTTCTATGCAATATAGAGCGCTTACCTTTGAACAGATCTGATGAGATTGCTGGTATTTTGAGGAAGATTGTGGATGTTTTCAGTGGAATATTTTATGGAACTGTAAGCGACTTGGATAACAGCGATGAATCGGCAACTCATCCATCAACTGTTATCTTCAAACAAGTCCTGGAATTCTTCTGCACCAACACAGATATGGTGCAGTCAATAGTTGCCACCGAAGGATATACCGATGATCCTTGCTCTCTGATGTTTATTCGCTGGATATCCAAGCTCGAGGAAGATGCGGAAACGGTCTGGTGTGGTGAAAACGGTCGGCAGAAAATATTCCTCTTGAATAACGCTTACTACGTTTGGCAGATGATATGCCGCCCAGGGGCATCCTTTTCGAACGTAGAACTGGTCACTCGGCTCATTGTGTTGACCAAACGATGCAGGACGAGCTTCTTTGGTGAATGTTGGGTTCCACTAATAGCACCATTACTCAAGACAGATAACCTGAAGAATCCACGCCGTTCATACTTGGATGAATTTACTCAAGGATTTGTTACTATCTGCCTTTGTCAATCAACCTGGAAGGTGACACCTGAGCTTAAGTACGAACTGCGAGAAGAGATAAAGAGTTTACTTGTTGAACCATATAAGGCTTTTGTAACTGCGCTGCAGAAAAACCCAAACTGGCATTCAGAAGTGGCTTACTCTTTCAAGCGAGTCATGCGATTGCGGCCAAGTAAGATTCACGATGAGTTTACTGTTGAGCAATTGGAACATAACATTGAACAATTATATGAAAGCTGAAAAGGCAGCTAAATTTCAGTTGGAACGTAACATTGAACAGAGTGAGTATGCCACTTATACTCTGTTATTAAAAATCTGAACACAATCTGGCATATGATGTTTTATCATTAACTTTTTCTTGTTACTCACTGGCAGGACCAGGGGCGGAGTTAGCAGCTTATTGGTTCGTCAAATGACACCATAGCATTTTTACTACTACTTCCCTTTGTAAATGAAGTAAGATGTTTTTGACATTCCAATACAGACCAAATACTGAGTAGCTTGAGAAGAAACAGTAATGAACGTTTTAGTGGTAATTCACTCATTTCGCTCAGTATTTGGTCTGGACGGTACTATGTGATTAGTACATGGGGAGGAGAGCTCGTAAGCATGCCCCGCAGATGTAGGCATTGTTGCAGAAAGTAGATGAAGTAAGATGTTTTTGACATTCCAATACAGACCAAATACTGAGCGAAATGAGTGAATTGCCACTAAAATATGTCTAGATATGTATGAATTAGAAGAAAGCTAAAGAAAAGATACTAATAAACACTTATATTTAAAAACGGAGGGAGTACACCAATAAAATTTAGAGGAATGACACCAATGATATTTTTTCTGGCTTCACCCTTGTGAGAAGAAGTGGACGTATTTTCCTGCTGCAAGAAACTTTGAACTGGCAACTTTCCTCCGTGCGGCCATCGATCTGTGGTAGCCGGTAGCTCAATCTATTCTTCTTGGATATATTCGGATATATTCCTTTCGAAAATGAAACGTTCATTACTGTTTCTTCTCAAGCTATCTAAATTCTGACCTATGCATAATAAATACACACATCCAGACCAGCTAACACAAAAAAAATAAGAAGATAATTGAAGAGAAGCCCAAAGACCTTAAACCGGCTCATGGAGATAGCCAGGATCCAGTAAGAAAACTTTATAAAAACTATGTTGAATGTCATTGTTATTTCTGTGTCAAATATGTGTATAGGTTACAGTTGGACTTGGATTACGGTAAGATTTAGATGTTGGAGTCGAACACTTGTAACCTGGGCCTAATATATAAATTCACCGGTGGTAGCCAAAATTGACTAGACGGAAAAGCTAGGTTAGACATATAGATCTAAACGAGGACGGACGGCGTCCGTGGCAGGGGCGGCCGGACCGCCGTGGCGTGTGTGATCTGACGTGTCTGTACACCGAGACATGCTTGTCGTCGACGGTACTATGTGATTAGTACATGGGGAGGAGAGATCGTAAGCATGCCCCGCAGATGTAGGCATTGTTGCCGAACAGCGTTACCAAACGTTGTCTTTCCCTCTACTTTCTGCAATGATCTACTGCGTTTATTTACAACGGTCATTGATTATATATGCGAGCTGGTTATACATTAAACTTTAAAGTGTATAGTATCATTAAAGAGTACTGTAAGTGTGTGAATAGGGTACATAGTACAGTACTGTACAATTTGGATTCTTGCACACTTAATTTTCACGTAGAATTAACACGGTATAAGTATCTTACTAGAAATACTCTGTTTCGAAGGTGACATAGATCAAGTAGATCATACCCGAATAAACGGAGGCAGCACGTACTGCTAGAGGAATTTGCAGGTAGAGACACCGTCGCTGAAAATCGCGGGCAGGATCCGCCGTGTGATTGCCGTGCGTCCCTTGACGAGCAGGTAGAGGGGACCTCTGCAGCACTCGAGGCCCGACAGGGAGGACAGCCTTGGGCAATCGACGATGCACACCTCCCTGAGCTGGGGGAACGCCAGTGTCGGCATACCGTCCCAGGCCACCAGTCTCGGCATGTCGTCGAGCACGATCTTCTTCAGCTTTGGGAACACACCAGGGCCGCTGCCGGAGAAGCTTCCATCGATTTTCTCGACACTGGGCAGCTCCTTGATATCCAGAAGCTCCAGGCAGGGGAGCCCGCCCACTGCAGGCAGGGCCTGCAGCCTCCTGCAGTTCCTGAGGTACAAGCACGCCAGCTTCTCCATCGTCACGCCCAGCCAGCTCGGTGACGTCGCCCCAGGGTACCTCGTGATGTGCAGCTCATGGAGGTTGTGGTGAGGCTGGAGGCCATCGAGGACCGCTGAGGCAACGTCGGCGGGTCCTCCATTGACCTGCCGTGGGTCCGGAGGGCCCCATTCAAGCTTCAGCACCTTGACAGAGCCTTTGCTTGACAGTCGAGCCACGGTGGCTTCCTCCTTGCCGGAGACGGCATCGAGGCCCTTTATGCTCAGAGTCCCACTTAGAAGTTCATCCCCTCCAGCTCTGACAAGCCGTGCCCTTCTTTGTCCGACCCCCTAATGGCCTTGAACACCATAGATCCTTGCAGTTTAACCATCCTCCCGATGCCGCTTATGTTGGCGATGCAGTCGGTGTTGATGTCGAGGTGCCGCATGTTGATGAGCCTGTTCATGTTTTGCGGGAACCTCTGCAGCTGACAGGTATTCTCCTTCCTCCCCCATCGTCGCTGACACTGAAGGTCTGCAGAAACAACAGCCCGGTGAGCTGCTCACAGAGAGTCCGCATGGTGCTCGGAAGACCTAGGTACCTAACATGTTTCAGCTTGCCAATAGATCCCGGCAGGTTAGTCAGGCCTGTCTGTGTCAGATCCAGTACTCTCACGCCCTTGAACTGTTTGAGTATACTTTTGTCGATGGTCGTATCGCCACCACCGCCATCTTCATTCTTTAGGACTAGCAAGGTCCGAATATTGTTGAGTTGCAACTTACCAGGATTTGCCTTGAGCTGATCAAGGCAACCGCTGGTGATGGACAAGTGGCGAACTGTTGTGGAGATTCTTCTCTCAGCTGCGTTATGGTGGTTAGAGATGCTGATGCAGTTCTTCGCAGAGGCCAGGCGTATCATCCAGTGGATCTGGTCATGGATCACATAAGTGGTTTCTTTGCCTCCAAGCTCACTCTGTTCGAACAAGGACCGCTCGACCAGACTGTCCAAGTAGCCTCTTGCGACATGTTCTAAGCTCGGACTCTGTTGGGCGTCCTCGACGAAACCATGTGCTATCCACATCCTGGTCAACTTCTCAGGCTCGAACCTCCAATTGTTTGGGAATATGCTGCAGAACTCGAAGCAACGCTGGAGGTGCGGCGGCAAGTGGTGATAGGTGAAGAGATGGCCCGAGAGCACGCTGCCTAGGTGTTGGTCGATGTTGTCTAGGATGTTGCAGCACTTTTCACTTGTGTCTTGTTGCTTCAGCTCTTCACCAATCTCCACAGCTGCCAACGGAGACCCCTTCAGCTTGACTACCTGCTTGTTTAGCAGCTCTTGGATTCCATGGTCACTACTTTCAGCAGTACCATCAATACTAAGCTTCGCCGTGTCATTGATGAGATCTATCACTTTCTTGGGTTTGATCCCATTTAAGCTTATAATGCTTGCATCTGCTTTGAACGTTGTCGGACAAATCTTGGCTCGAGTTGTCATCACTACTCTACTTCCACCTTGGGCGAAGTGAGTAAACGAGTCCACCGCAAGCCATGCCTTCTTCCTGTCCTCCTTGCTGGTCGCCGACTCGTGGTTCCATACATCGTCAAGCACTAGCAGGCACCTCTTTGATGTCAGGATCTTCTCCAGCTGCTTCTGGAGGCTTGAGACGTTCATCTCGCCAACGGGTCTATCGCCGGCAACAGACCTCCATATCTCTTTCAAGAGGTCGAATTCTGTGTTCTTGTTGTAGGCGTGCACCCATATGCGAAGATCGAACTTGCCTCTGGCGTCCCGAAACGCCTGGCGAGCAAGCTCAGTCTTCCCCATCCCACCATGGCCGACGATGGCGATAACCTGTTGCATCTTGTTATATTCCACCTTGTTGCCATCCTGCCACAGCATGGAGACCAGCTGGGTATACTCGGTCTGATACCCGAAGAAGCTCTTCGCGTCTCTTACCGGGTACGGGCCTGTTTCTGCTCTTGTTAAGATGGAAGAAAGTACTGCACCCTGTTGGAGTTCCCGCGCCGTGTCACGAGCCTCCGCTGTATTCTTGAGCACTTTCTCCAGCTGGCCAGACAACCAAAATTTGTTATCGAGGTTCTTTTTTATTAGGTTATTACGGCCGGACTGGATGTCGAGCTTCTTTAGTTCGAACAAGTCCAGGACCTCCTCGGTGTCGTGGATGCCATCCTTGAGCCGCCACAGGCGGTCAAGGCTGGCTTGGTCGTTCACAACGGTCGTCCTGGCTTGGTCGAGGAAGCGCTTGATGCCCTCCAGATCCTGCGCCAGTTTTCCCAGCATATCCTTGCTGCCCCAGAAGAGTGCGTACCTGGTGGCTGCACTGTCCCGTGCAACCTTCATGAGCTCGGTGATGTTAGGCGCTATGAACCACCCCACCAATGTAAGCGCAACGGTTACTTCTCCTATCACCACCATGAGCCTGGCGATGCAGCTTTAGTTGTACGTCACCTACATGCATGCCAAGTTGGTTAACGCGTGCGTAACTGGACCGCAACAGGAAGATGGTTTGTCTAGTGCAACTGTGCAAGCCAAAGATGTCAAGCAGAGTAGTGGAGTACCTGTGAATTCAGACCAGGAAGAGCACGTAGAATGCACACAACTCCTATCAGTCCAGTCCTTTTACCCAGGGATATATATATCGATGAACCATATCTCTCTGCCAGTTCGCATACGCGTCGGATGAAAGGAGGAGGTTCCACGACTACTTTTCAAAGTCAAGTCTACTCAAACAAATGTGGGCCGGGGTCGATGCATGCATGCATGTTGTGCTACAAAAATTCAATAGTTATTTTTTGATTTGGAACACTAGATAATCAAGGGAATTACGTATGACTAAGGTTGATATTCCATGAGAGAGACAAAATCTGGACTAGACAACGTTGACTGGCTAAGGATAATTACAAAGAGTCACATTCGTGAACGACCGCGACCAGCAGGATTCATACTGGTTGGGCCTCGCCTCACTGCGGGAAAAACCATCTTTGCCCTGCGAGCAACCTACGCGGCAAACGCTGCGCGGAACAGCAAAGCCGCGCCATGGCAAATAAACTTTGCCGTGAGTTTTTAGGGAACACACGGCAAGGACTTTTGTCATGTGTTTTTTCCGATGAAGATTTCGCTAAAAATTAAGGTGTTTGTGTCATTTTTATAAAAGATAATCTTGCCAAACACAATTGGCACGAAAGTAAAAAGGTGTGTCTTTTGTCATCATGAGAGACTATTAAGCATTTATTTTTCTAGTGCGGCGCTGCTACGGCGGTGAAGGAGAAATCTTTGTTAGAGTGTGGCGACGGATCCCGCGAGCTTTGGCGCTGAAGGACACGACCGGCGTGAGCCTGCGTATGCTGGTGGGCTCTCCCGTGGGACGGGAATGGCCATACCTTAGACGTTTGGCTTGAAACCAACATATTTATACATGATAAAACTTTTGTAAAGGATTTTGTTGGAAAGTTTGTCACAACTCAAGTTCATAATTTTTCCTATCAACTAGTGCACATATAAGAACTCCATGCCAAAGAATTTATTTATTTGAGGGTTTTTTCACTATCTTTGAGGTTTTTGAAAAGATGGTCAAATGGTCAGGATGGCTATTCATTTGAAGGGTCCATTTTTTCAAAACAAATGTCTACTATTATGTGGTGTAATCATTACTTGTGTATCTTTAAATGATTTTTTTGAAAAAATTGAAAGCAAACTATGACACACCTGTAGTTCAAATTTGAATTATTTTCGGAAAATCGGTATAAAGTCATATATAGGCGAAATTAGGTAGAAAGCGAGAAAATTCCTAATATTGGGGGATGCTTCGCGAAACATGGACTACTTTCGTGAAAATTGTATTGGTGCCCTTTTGCACCAATATTTTGTACTTGCTTAACAAAATAATTTAGAATAACTCGTTTGTCGTGTGTCATGCAAATAGACATGATAAATACATGTTTCCCCAATACACACGACTGATGCATGTAAAATGCATACATGAACTTTGCACTTTATTTACTCATATTCCAATCATATTTGTATCATATAAGGGTTATATCAATGTTTTATCATGATTTTGGAAATATCTTAATGATTTCCTATTTTTATGGAATTAACCCTGCACAGGCAGAAAACCCTAGTTTTGTATTTTAATGTTTCAGGGACCCAAACGTCGTCCAAATCACTGCAAATTTAGGGACATCATTTTTTGGAAGGAAGAAGGCCAGTGAAAAAAGGAAGCGAACAAACGGAGGCCCGATGGCCGAAAGAGGGTGGCCCACGTGGCCACAGTACCAGGCCGCATGGGACCCTCCCATCTGGCCCTCGTGGCTCCGTTGCCGTCGATCTTTCGTCCACCGACTCCGTCTTGACCTAAAAACGCCTATAAAAAAGGTCCCCCGACGTTCTCTGGAAGGAGCGCCGCACAAACACAGAAACACCGAAACGGAGATCAGGAGCTGCAGATTGGAGGGGGAAAACTCCGGCGGGGCACTGCCGGAGTGATCTCCATCGACTTCTCCGCCGTCTCCATGATGAAGAGGGAGTAGTCCACCTCTGGACTATGGGTTTGTGGAAATAACTTATGTATCTCTCCTCTCTTGAGGTTCACTAATTAGTACCGTATGAGCTGCTGAACATGATTACGGTTACCGTTGTAATACCTTTGTGGTGGATCTCTTCATGAGTTAATATATGTTTGAGATTGCAATGTTTGTTTCAGTTATGAATATAGATGCATATTATGTACCCCGTTCTTGTCTACTTGTTTTGATCAGGCATGTTTATGAGAGCGTGTGTGGGGGAACGTGTGCATTAGTTGGAGTAACGGGGGGTGGCTAGTGCAGTGAACGTGAGAGAAAGTTCTGCGATCCACTTGGGTATTTCTACCTTACTTTGTTGCCTCACTAGGGATAAACTAAAATACCATGCTACCGGGATGTGGGCGTGACCATTGCCACTACTCCATGACTAGATCTAGCATGTTCTTATTTTCACTTCATGTCATGATACTTAAAGCTATACTCTGAGTTATCTTAATTACCGAGGTGTTATGATTTAGTTCGCATCTTGGTGGAGTATAAGGAGGCTAATAACCAAAAGGTCTCTATGTTAGGACGTGATGCCCATATATCTAAGTAACTTGTTATCAAACTTTGTGTTGCAATCTCATATGTCAACTCTGTGTGTGTTCCATTGTCTGCCACTTTATAAAGAGAGAGTGCATTTGTGAAACCATGAACCCCGGTCCATTTTTAATCATAAGAAACACCTTTCCAATACCATATACCACTTTTCCATTTTCAGCCATCATTAAATCTGAAAATACAAAAATACTTTCATCTTGCATACATCATTAAAAAACCCAAAAATATCATTTACCATTGCATCCACCATCATTGCATATTTATTTCTTGTTTGCATTGCATAACTATCTTGATATCATTCTTACACCTTGTGCTTGACAACCACAGGTGAGGTTGAGGACCAAAACATTTAACTTTATTTTGTAGGTAACCAAAAGAAGGATAAGAAGATATATCTTCACTACTGATTCCCCGAGAGTTCGATATTAAACCCTCGAGTCACCCTCGTGGGGAAAACACGTCTTCCACTTACTACACACTCTGCACTTGGAGTCTCAACCTAACCCGTATACTTTTCATTTCAGGTAGCTACTGAAGGCTATCACATCTACGGGTATCAACGACAAAGACATGTTTGCCGTGTGTTCCCCAATACACATGGCGAAGGTTTGTTGTGTGTTTCTCCAAGGCACATAGCAAAGTATTGGCGTCATAACGGACCCATGAAGGGTGGCGAGGACGTACACGGGCCTCCCGTTGCTGCCATGCTAGGTTCTTTGTTGTGTGTTTTTCTTTGACTTTTCGTGTGGTTTTCTTTGCCGTGTATTTTTCATGGACGGTACCATACACTCAAACTTTGTGAAGTGTTTTTTCGGGCAGACTCGGCAAAGTCTTTTTCCCACGGGAAAGACCTGCCTAAGGCAGTGCTGGTTTTTCCCGTAGTGCCTCCATAGCCTCGCATCAATCTCTTTCTCTTTTCGCTCCACTCCCGAAATAATATAGGCCCGGTTCGTTGCATGCAACATGTGGTCCGCATCAATCTTAAAGCACTTGGCATTTTATTCCGATTAAAACAACCGAGCAGATAATTTCTATGGGGTCGTGGCCGTTTTTACACATATGATGCTTTGGAGATAGACATTGCTCAATAAGTTGGCCCCGATGTTCCCCTCGTCGATCCCTCGCTCTATCTCACCCCACACTTTTTTTAGGCAAATAAGTAGGGTATTAACCAGTCTAAACCATTTTCATTAAGAGGATGAACAAACAAGGCAACAAAAAGTAGCACACTCAAAAAATGAAAGGAAAAATAAAGTAAACCTGAAAACAAGGAAACTTTTAGACAAAAACGCGAAATTCGTATAGTTAACACCCAACGCCACATGGTACAGAACAAGAAGCGCGGGAAGGAGTGATGTTGGTATCGACGGCTGATTTTGTCTTGCAAATCAGCATTCTCAAGATAGTCTGAAATAAAAAAGCGAGGTCGGCGTGTGCATGCGAGGTAGGTCGCGGTGCAACGTGCACGGCGTCGGCTCCTACAAACATGCCACTTCTCTTCTCCCATCCCGTTAGTGGCAAGGTCCCAATGCCGAGGCGGACTCCACCACGGTGAGATTACCGGATGCCCACAACTTGTTTGTAGTACAGCCAAAGGAATATATAATAAAGACAAAGTGTCGGTTCATCCGGTGATGCCGGTGGGACGACACTAGCCCCAGTATGTCCGTAGTCCCAATAGTGCTCGTATAACGTAAATCTGGACGGACACGAGATTGGCCGGTGGAGATGCTCTAACAACATAAGCCAAGTTCACACCAGCAACCAAAGCAAGATTAGGCCGTGTTATACCGACGACAATGGCAAGAGGTGTGTGAGTCTTCTCTCATTGTGTAACACTCGCTTGTTGCCCCCTCCCTCGGGTATTCAGTGTATGCTGGTCAACAACGCGCACAAATTGGAGAGGTGCGTGAGTCTTCTCTCGTTCCATGCCACTCGGTCGTTATTTCTTCGCCGTGTATCGTCAGCGGATCAAGAGGCCTCACTTAGTTTCATCGGTTTCGGTTTAAGCTTCGGTTTCTCATAATCTTTTTCTATTCTTGCTGTCTCTATGGCACCTCTGGAATCTTTCGCTTTTGACAAAGACGTTGTTGTACCCATTCAGAACATAAGTGGCACCCTCGCTCCTAGGCTAGGAAGTATTGTACGCACCTTCGTGTGAATTCTTCTCGTTTTCATTTGAAGTACCACCACAAGTGGAAGTGGATACTGAATAGCTCAAGGTTATCTTGTATATGCTTATACTCATAATTAGAAAAATATTCAGGACATATCTCTTTAAGACGAACAAGGTTATTCACAAGACAAGAGAATTACAAACAACACAAAAGATCACTCAATTAAGCAATGGTCAAAATAAATGGTAAAATATATTGATTGAGCTAATACGGTTAGAATTTATCCAATAGAATGTACGAAACCCATAATAGAAATATAAAACTTAATATATTGCATACCTAGAGTTGGTTTCGGTCATTCCCCAAAACCTCTTCAGAATACTCTCACAACCTTTTTAAATACCACGGATAGGACATGTTAAAAGGGCTGATTTTGTTAAACTCGGAGTTCAACGAAAAAGAGTTTGTTTCCGACTAAACTTAATTTAGTTCTTTGTTTTAGGTTCGGATCGAGTTTACACAAGGTTTACTAAAACACGCATAACATTTGCATATGAGGTTTATCAGAAAGAACACGTGTTTACAAAAATTCTAGGTAGGACTACCTTGCCCTAAGGGGAGCTTTGCCCCCGACATGGGGCTGCCGATCGAGATGCTCTAACAATATGAGCCAAGCCCCGACAACACTAGCATTAGAAGCGGCCGTACGTGTTGCCACCGACGAAGGCGAAGGGGGCATAGAGGTGCGTAAGTCTTCTCTTCGTTTTGGATATAAAGACTGCAAGCTTTCTCCGACACCATATGATCAGAGTGTTGTTTCGAAAAAATCAACGGATAGCTAGAGACCAACTTTGATCTTCTCAGATAATTGGCTCGCTTATGTATTTGGCTTGTGCCACGAGGCATGATGTCTCTTTTGCTGTGAGTAAGTTGAGCCGGTTTGTTTCTATTTTGGGAGATGATCATTGACATGCTCTTGAGAGAGTTATGCGAAAGACAATGAGAGCTATGTAATTCACTACTCCAGGTATATGAGGGTACTGGAGGGTATACTGATTCAAACTGCATATCGGATGCTAGTGAGATTAAGGCCCGAGTGGTTATGTGTTTACACTCGGTGGTGGATCTGTTTCGTGAAAGTCTTACAAGCAGACCATCTTAACGAGATCTGCTATGGAAGCAGAACTCAAATCATTAGACATAGCCATTATTTTTGAAACATAGTGGCTTCATGAGGTCTTGATGGACTTACATGTGGTTGAAAAACCAATACCTGCTATCCTTATGATGTGATAATCAAACTGTTTTAGTCAAGATTAAAAGTTTTAAGAATAATAGGAAATCATCAAGACATGTGAAGAGGAGACTGATATAGGTTAGAAAATTGAAGAACTCTGGAATTATTACATTGGATTACATCCAAACTTCTAAGAACTTGGCAGATCCCTTAACAAAGGGTTTATCACGTAATGTGATAGATAATGCATCGAGTGAGATGGGTTTGAGACCCACGGTATGAGTTGACTATACCTTGAACTACAAATTTGTTCCGAACTAGTTTCACACAAATCCTTGAACGAGGGTCTGCTGAATAGGCGACAATGCCAAAGCCGATGACGGCTGCGACGGCACCGCAACTGGGAGATAACCAAGCAAGATGTAATCGTGCACCACCCTCTGCTCGATGGGGGAGGCAGGGTGCTCTGGCGCAATGGCATAAGGAATCTACCTCGGGCACACGACAAGGTTGGGGACAGAGACTTTCGCCGGCCAATGGGCAGCGGAGAACCTCGAGATCCCGTCATCAGGGGAGAATTTTGCACGCCGCATATCTTCTCCACATACTCCGAAACTTTGTCGAGGAAATCGCCCACGGAGGGGGGCATGTAGGGGAGAGCTCTTCACCCCAGTGGTCCAGGTCGCTTCGTCGTAGCTATCTTCCTCCGAATCGGCGCCGGCGAGCACCTAGAACCAAGAGCAAGGACACGCACCCACTGGTGGACGTCAGGGCTGGCAGGGAAGAGGGTGGTGGCGCGTCGCGCCGCCGCCGTCACCAAGTCGCCTCCAGGGTCACAATAGCCAAGCGCCATCCCCTCAATATAGTCGGCCCTCATGCCTTGTAAAAGGGGTACAACGAAGAAGATATATATATATATATATATATATATATATATATATATATATATATATATATGTTGTCGGCAACACAAATAAGTTGGTTAATATAGCTGCGTTACAGGATTAACAACAAATGTAGAGGCCTTACTTAGTCTGATTGGTTTCACGACTTTCCCGCCCAGTTTCCAAGGCATCTATGAAATCTTTTAGAACTCGTTTGGTAGCCGTCATCATGGGTTAGTCATGAAATTGAATTGGGATTTCCTACCCAACGTGTTTGGCTATTCCAGAACGGTGCTGCTATACGTACGATGAAATGCGTATACTCGTCCGATGCTACATGGCGCCCACACGCGGGGCATTGAAGGCGAAACTTTTTTTTTTTAATGGTCACCGGGGGGGATAAAATCCCCACCTGAATATTTTTTTCATTCAAGTTGCCTTGAGACTTTGCAGCCTCTACAAGATGGGTTCAAATGAACCAGAGTACACGGGGATTACAAGGGGAGAGATAAATGAAAAAACACACACACGATGAGAGGGAGCGGCAAGAACCACCAAGAGGCACAAGAAGATGAGGGGTGTTGTCGAGAGATCACAATACCAAGATTCAACAAATAGCCTAGCGAGCCGCACCGGCGAGCGTATCGAATCCCACGGCACAACTCAGGAGCATCCACAGTCAACGAGTGTCAAGCCTAGCACCTAGCACGAACCTTGACTGGGAGCTCCGCCACGAGAAAACGAGACGACAAGCAGGTGGGGAAGGCAACCATTGCGTCGTCATTGAGCAAAGGTGAACCGAGACGCCACTAAGAGCCCGAAGCTTGCCACACTGCACGGCCGCCAAGGGAGGGTCTTGGGCAAGCAAACCAAGTGACCGAGATCACGCGAAGACCTGCCAAAGAGGGACAACAAACCACCATCGGCCCCAAGCTGGCCACACCGACACCACCACAACACCGCCGCAACCGAAACCATACTCAGGGTCTCCAAGATAACGCCTCCAAGGAGGGAGTGCTGCAGAGACAACACCATCATCCGAGCCGGAGACCTCTGGAGTACTGTAGGTGCCGGAGCTCCACAGCGGCACCTCCATCGAGGAAACGGTGTAGACGAACACCGCTGCCACCGGCATCGACAAGCCAATGCAGGGTTCTCACCCGGAGTTTTGAGCATTTACCTACAGAACGGAGGGTTGAGCATAAACCAGAGCTGGAGGCAAACCTCGTCGATCTCCACTGGGAGCACCGCACCATGCGGGGGCAACCAGGACAGGGACGAACGGCCTCTCCAAGCACCTCGCCTGCAGAAGCACCAGCATGGTGCGGGAACTCTGAGCATCTCGGACAGCTGAGCTTGGAGGGTGTGGTGGGTTTGGATTTTTGGGATGGAAACGAACTGAGGATCCCCGCCGACGCCGTCCGCCGTGTGGGACGGCCTCCTCCGGCGGCAGGAGGGGATAGTGGAAGGGCGCGACGGTTTCTGGCGGCGGCGGCCGCCCCCGCCATCACCACGGCCAGGTCTGCAGCGACGCAAGACCAGGACCACGGCCCGCACGGCCCGCCCGCGGCCCAGATCGAGCCCGGGCCAGTACCATCCGCGCCCACGAGCAACCGCGCCTCCGCCATCCCCGCGCTCGCGCAGACCACCGTCGGCCCCCACAGCGCCGCCGCGCGCCAAGACGCGGCTAGAGGTCGGGGGACGAGCTGGTGCCGCGGCCTCCTCCAAGTGGCGACACAGGGCCGGGTGAGGTAGATCCTCGCCGCCCCCTTCACTGGCGGCGCCCGGCCTTTGTCCGGCGGCCGCCTCCGGAGACGGCGAGGGAGGGGGCGGTGCGGGGAGGTGGTGGCGGCGGCGGGCTAGGGTTTGCCCCTCCTGTCGCCTGGAGGAGACGACGCGAGGGGTACGGGGCTCTATACCACCCACGTGCTGCCTTGAAGGCGAAACTGCTTCGTGCATGATCTGGGTTTGGGCCTGGGCTGGATCTGTCTCTTCTATTCTATTAGGTCCACCGCTTAAATAGTACTGTAGCATGTTCTTTTGTTTACAGCTCTGCTTTTCCCCTTCGATCAGGCTTGGACGGAACCTTCTGGCTACTAGCAGTTTTTTTTTCTACCTGCCATTTCGTTTGATAATACAGAAGATTTCACCTAAGTGAGATCCCATGAGAGACGTGATTCGTAAGAACGCAGAGCCTAAGATACTAGCCACGACAGATTCTTTTGATTCAGCTAGAGACCGAGCAAGATGGCTCTGTAGTTTTTTTTTTTTTTTTCTGCAGAGCAGATCGCTCTGTAGTTGAGCTCGTCGGAGGCGCAAGTCGTTTTGGGCCGGACCTTGGGTCACTTGCCTCACGGGGCACGATTGAGAGTAGGACAATACGATGGAAACGTCGGACGGTTATGGCACCTACGAGATCTTTTACTTTTGATTTTGACAGGAAAGTTTCTGTTCACACACCTGCTTGGAATAAAGTCTTGGATGCTGAAAACAAAAGATCATAATTCTTGGAAAACGCGCAAGAACTAAAATTTCACCACACCTTCTGTGAATCCTATATTTGTCCACATCGACCTGGGAACCACCCGACCCGAAGCAACGAAGGTTGGGTTGGTCCGACTGCATGTGAAGTTGACGGGTTCGGTCCGTGTGATTGAATAGAACACGAAGCTACGTGCGAAGCTCGCACACGAGGACATACTCGAATATATCGTCGGACTTGCTCTACCGCACCTATGAAATCCTCTCACTTTTGACCGAGACGTTTTTTTTTTTTTTTGACAGAGACGTTCTTGTACCACTCGGAAATTTTCTGACACGGGCAATAAAAGAGAAAGTGCACCACACCTTCGTGTGAATCCTAGCAATTTCGATACAAGTACCCACCCATTTTCGTGTTGATAGGTCTGCTCCGATGGTGAAGTTGGCGTGTTCGGCTGGTGTTGGTTTACGCCTGTGCGTGGACCGGGGAGATTACATGAAGTCTACTCGTCTAATAGCAATTGGTTACACATTATTATTGTTTATCGACTACATTACTTGATGATATTATATACTATTATCGATTATTTAATGATTGCAACATAAATATCCAATTAATTGGATATTCCTTGTCTAATTTAAATTCGTAGTCGTCGTTAAAATCTGTGGCCGAGGGAGCAATCTGGAAAGGTTAGGCCCCCGCCACACCTAATGATTTGTTTTTCGTTTTCACCATATATACGTATTGATATTGACAGAAACTTCAATTTTTGTTTTGTTGTGTACATGGCTTCATGCGATCGGCCATACTTAAGAAAAACATCAGCCTCCGCTACCGGTTAAAATGACACCCTTACGAAGATACCATGTAAATACTTTAAGTTTTCACCATATATACGTATTGAGACATTGACAACAACTTCAATTTTTGTTTTGTTGTGTACATGGCTGCATGCGTCGGCCATACCTAAGAAAAACTTCCGCCTCCGCTACTGGTTAAAATGACACCCTTACAAAAATACCATGTAAAACTTTAAGTTTTTATCTTCATTTGCATTTTTTTTAATCGACTGGGACATTAAAATGGACTAACGCTGTATACATAGAATCTACCGAGAATTTTTCATTCTCACATAAACTCCAGCGAAATTCATCAGGCCCTTATCTAATTTAGTTGAGCTAACTGAGCAAACTTATTGATTTTGCGAGTCGGCGAGTTACAGTTTTGGACTCGAGCTTGAATTTTTGGCCTACTTGACAAACAAACCTGAGTTAAGCCTAGTTCTTTTGCAACGTTAAAAGATAAGCTGCCCCATTCCCAGATTTTCTCATAAGCAACCGAGCTTATTACTTGGAATTTGTAAACTAGTTATGACATAGCTAAGCTGAAAGTCTCGAGTAATAATTAAGCTGGGTGGATTTATGGAAAACCTGGAGAGTACTCCCTCCGTTCGGAAATAATCTACATCCTAGCCCCATTATTTGTTCAGAAATAATCTACATCCTATATGGGTCCCACCTTGGTACGTAAGGCCATGCACCTTGGTAATTGAAATAAGTATTAATTGACATCAACTCTATCTCCACTAACCTATCGGTGAGTAGTATTTGAATGAAAATTGCATCCATGACATTAATTGTTCCTTGTTAACTGTGGAGGTGCTTGGTTTCTTGTGATAACATAATTCAAATGCATGTGAGTGTGTAGCCAAATAGTATTAATAAATGCCGGCCTAAATTGTCTGATTTTTTCTAGGATGTAGATTAAAAGAGAACTGAGGGAGTAGGTGGCAAGCTAACAAAATAACTGGCCCTTGCTCCGCAACGTTGTCGTCACTGAGACGGCTGAGGAAAAATTGCACTGGCGTCATCTCTATTTTCTCTAGTTGCACTGGAGTTATTTTCTACACAGTTAGTAGTCCTAAATTAGTACTAGTTTTTTGTGCCAACTAATGAAGGAGATTCAAATTTTCATTGGTGTCAGCTGACCTCAGTTTCATGGCAGCTCCATCCCTTTCGCCAAGATGAAAATTGAACGTAACCCTCCAGTTAACAAAAAGTGTCGCTACCGTGGGTAGTAAACAGTGCTTCGTACATTCAAATCCAGCGACACTTACAGTCGACGAGAGAAACCCGTAATTTTCATACGACAGCTCGCTCCCTCTCTGAAGTCTGAAGTACTATTATCGATTATTTAATGATTGCAACATAAATATCCAATTAATTGGATATTCCTTGTCTAATTTAAATTCGTAGTCGTCGTTAAAATCAGTGGCGGAGGGAGCAATCTGGCAAGGTTAGGCCTCCCCCACACCTAGTGATTTTTTTGTTTCATTTTCACCATATATACGTATTGACATTGACAACAACTTCAATTTTTGTTTTGTTGTGTACATGGCTGCATGCGCTGGCCATACCTAAGAAAAACTTCCGCCTCCGCTACTGGTTAAAATGACACCCTTACGATACCATGTAAAAGTTTAAGTTTTTATCTTCATTTGTCATATTTTTTATTATTATCGACTGGGACATTAAAATGGACTAATGCTCTATATATAGAATCTACCGAGGATTTTCCATTCTCACATAAACTTTAGCGAAATTCATCAGGTCCTTATCTAATTTTAATGAGCTAACTGAGCAAACTTATTGATTTTGCGAGTCGAGGCGAGTTACAGTTTTGGACTCGAGCTTGAATTTTTGGCCTACTTGACAAACAAAACCTGAGTTAAGCCTAGTTCTTTTGCAACGTTAAAAGATAAGCTGCCCGTCCCCAGATTTTCTCATAAGCAACCGAGCTTATTACTTGGAATTTGTAAACTAGTTATGACATAGCTGGGTGGATTTATGGAAAACCTGGGTGGATTTATGGAAAACCTGGAGAGTAGGTGGCAAGCTAACAAAATAACTGGTCCTTGCTCCGCAACGTTGTCGTCACTGAGACGGCTGAGGAAAAATTGCACTGGCGTCATCTCTATTTTCTCTAGTTGCACTGGAGTTATTTTCTACACAGTTAGTAGTCCTAAATTAGTACTAGTTTTTTGTGCCAACTAATGAAGGAGATTCAAATTTTCATTTGGGGTCTGCTGACCTCAGTTTCATGGCAGCTCCATCCCTTTCGCCAAGATGAAAATAAGAAAACCCTCCAATTAACAAAAAGTGTCGCTACCGTGGGTAGGAAATAGTGCTTCCTAAATTCAAATCCAGCGACCCTTGCTTTTCTTAGAGTCGAGAGAAACCCGTAATTTTCACACGACAGCTCGCTCCCTCTCTGAAGTCCATGACCTTTTCGTCCCCAGTATGTATATATAGAGAGGTGGCCCTGCAAGCCCTGTGGTGGGGCCCCCTGCATTGCAATCTGTGTCAGCGCTCTCTCCCTCCCAAGCCTCCCTCTTCCGCCGGGACTGCGTGGGCCGGCGGCGAATCCTTCCCTGCGTGGGCCGGCGGCACGCGGCTGTGTGCTTCGACCCGAATCAAGTTTCCTGGTTCGGTTCGACGGATTTCCCGGCCCAAGGTTTGCGACCACCGTCGGCGTCGGCCGCAGACAAAGGATCTGACTGGTCCGATGGTGAAGTTCTCGGAGGCAGCCACCTTGGACCCCGCTACACTGGCGGAGGCGACGGAGCTGCTCCGCTCGGCTTCTCGGGCCATGGAGGGGCTGGCCGCCGACATCCGGTCGCGCGACGGGATCCGTCCGAAATGGCCGCTTGGTTTCTGCAAGGTCGCCGCGTCCGAGCTGGAGTCTCTCAAGGCCAGCATGCTACGCATCTGGTTCGTCTCTGCCGGCGCAGGCCCCGCCTACAAGGTGCTGGCGCAGCAGGTAAGCACCGGAGGTCATAAGTTCCGTATTTGATTTACTGTTGAATACACTCTCGCGGTACCTCAACTTTACGTCGAAGTACCGGTCTCAGGAATACTCTCAATACAACACTGAATATACTTTTTTTTTGCATCAACACTGAATATACTTGGGGTCACAGGTTCATCGTATAGCTTCGTATTTTTTACCGTATAGCTAAGTATTTTATTTACTGTTGAATACACTCTCGTGGTACCTCAACTTTACGTCGAAGTACCTATTCTCAGGAATACTCTCAAATACAACACTGAACATACTTAGGGTGATTATCGGTCGCTCGCTGGTTTATCGTTTAGCTTCGTAATTTTACCGTATAGCTCTGTATTTTGTCTAGCTGACCTTGTTGACTGGTCAATTAGTCCGTGTGGCAAAAATGATGTCTAGTCAGCTTATGATGGCAAACAGCAGCTCCACGTGAGCATGACCTCATCGACGTCGCTGCGGTTTCTGGTCGATCAAGCTCACGCCGAAAGAGGCCACGAGGGGAAGCGCTAAGCGAGTTAAAGCATCTCCAAATGTCCCTCAAAAGGCCTAATGAGGTCCGAACACCAAAAAACACCCCCAGCGGCACCCCCAATTGCTCGGCCGAGCGAAATCATGTCCGACACCCCGAAAGGGCCCCCAAGTTTGGAGGCCCTCACTGGGTGCCAGACATGGGGCGGACATGCCCTCCGACAGGGGTGGCCCGCCCGTCATACACACAGTGCGGGCACCTGTGTTAATTAGGGTTGTGTAGGAGGCCGTTCCACCGCGTTTAATGGCGAGGCGACGAGACGGCGGCGCGTCGCAATAACGCCGCGCTCGTTCACCTGCGGACGCAGAGCGAAGCGACGCGTCGCAGTAACGCGCGCCGTTCCCATGGCGCAGACAGAAGCGACCGTCGAGCCGCGTCGTCCACGTGTTGAAGTTGCTGCGGCTTCCAGCGGCGGCGCCCTGCACACGCATCGTCGGCGTCAATGCATGGCCAGGCGAACCGATGCTTGCCGTTAATGCAGGCCACCCAACCCCGCTCCTTCGGCCCTCTTTAAAATGCGGCACGTCGCGCCTCTCCTCTTCGCACACCACTTCTTCCCCCTCTCCCAAGTCCATCTCGCCACCAGCAGATCCACCGCCAAGCATGGTAGGCAGCCGCGAGACGCCGGAGGAGCACGAGCTTCGGCGTCATCGCGACTTCCTCTCGGCGGAACTACGCGTCGCTGCAACGAGCACCGCGGCCAGCAACGCCGCGAGCAGCTGGAGCAACGCCGCCGCCGCAACGAGGAGGCGGAGATGGCCAAGGCGTTTCAACGCGAGATGTGGTGCGAGGAGGCAGCCAACACACCGACATACTTGCTATCGCTGGAGACCGCGCGGCTGTACAGCCGCCACAGTGTGCCGGTGGAGGACGACGCCACCTTACCGGAGGGGTGGGTGACGAACGACATCAACGTGTCGGTGGCGCCGCGGCTCAGCGGGCAGGAGCGCGTCGACTTCATCAAGCGGAAATGGATGGAGATGCCATATGAGCAAAACCTCGACCCTAAGTACTCCGTCTCGGCGCCCTACTGGCACGCCGTGGTGGACGCGAAGTACGAGGCGCGTCGCATGAGCGTCTTCCTCCCTACCGGTGCGCGGGAGCCAACGCCGGAGTTGTCCGCTTCGGACAACGAGTGTGCCCACTCTGACGGCGATACCACCGGCGTCGGCAAGTGCAGGCGCATCTGCCGCAGCACCGTCACCGTCACCGGAGAAGGGGGTGCAGGATGAAGCCGGCAAGGCTTCCCATCAGGCGCGTCGCGGCATGCAATGATAGTAGATCAAATCCCACCACGTGCCGGCCGCGAAACCAGAAGCCTCAGCGGCTTAACCGAGGCTATGTTTCTAAAGGCCGTAGCCGATGGCAACAACGGATGAAACTTTCGGCCAGATCATTGAGTCATGCAAGTTCCTCGATGATCCGGCGCTGGGATTGGCATTTTCTTCGCCGGTGCTTGGCCGTGGATTATGCATCTTCCTCGACGCCGACGCTTGTAGTGGATGGCAAGAAGTTGTAGGCTACCTTCGGCATCGGCATAGGCCTCATTCTCTCCACCTAGTTTAGGTTTATTTTATTAAATCTCGTTTAGATTTTAAATTGTAAGTTTGTTAAATCTCGTTTAAAGTCCGTCAGAATCGTTGTCAAAATTGTTAAGTATAATTTAAAAAATGGAGTTTGTCTTTGGAGTGCGTGTAAGCTGCACTCCCCAATTGGCCGGATCAATTGGGGGGTGCCGGACACGAATTTGGAGGCCCCAGGTGGAGATGCTCTTAGAGGTGCAAGGACACCGGCGACCTATTAGGGGCGGAGCCGCTCCGTTTTTGTGAACGATAGCTAGGGTTTGTCGAATTTGACTAGTTTATTGTGCTTTTGAGGCCAAAATAATTATATCTCAAAATTGTAGACTAAAACGTAAGTAAATTAAAAATTCTGCTCAAAATTCTTAAGACATGTATAAAATTACATCAAATTTCCAAAATTTGGTCCTTTCTACTAGGACCAAAATATGTAACTAATTTTGTAGTTTTTGTATTTTAATCTTACATACATTGTATTTGTGGTGGCGGTTTATATACGCTTGTTATGTGTGGCATCCCCGATACTGAAATCCTAGGTTCGCCACTGCAGGCAAGGGACGCCATCTACTTCAACGAAGAGCTTCAAGATACGATTGAGTACCATAGGCTTCAATCCAACCTTGCCCCGCGATTGAAACTGCTCCCCGCTCTGAAGTTTCGATGGAACCGCTCGAGTTCAAACAGGGTCATGAAAGATATCAGAGCTGTGAACGAAGAAGCTCGCAGGCTTGGCTGTCTGCTGTACAAGGCAGAAGGCCAGTCGTCTGATCTGCTGCTGGTGCCGCAGCCGCCTGCGCCTGATTCCATCAGGAAAACTCGTCAGACGGTGGTACTTGGGCGTGACAAGGAGCGGGACGACATCGTGCAGATGCTCATGCAGCCATGCGTCGAGCCTGCACCAAAGATGATTGTCTCCGTTGTTGGTGCTGGAGGAATCGGGAAGACCACCATCGCCCAGATGGCGTTCAATGATGCAAGAGTTGGTCAGCACTTTGATGTAAGATTCTGGGTTTCAGTTTCCAGTAATTCCAACAAAACGGAGCTCGCGGCAGAGATTTTAAGGTCGGCCCAACCGGCTTGGGATGGATCTGATGAGAAGAAGATGATGGATTTTCAAATGCTACAGGCAGAGCTCCGTCGGTTTGTAGCTTCCAAGAGATGTCTGATTGTTCTAGATGATGTATGTGACAGTACGGATGAAATCTTGCTGGACACCCTCACTGCTCTACAGTCTGCAGATATCAGAAGCAGGATTTTGGTGACTTCTCGCATGCCTCACATGCTGGGTGCCTCGCAGATGTACACCGTAAATCCGCTGGGTAGCGATGACTGCTGGTCCCTGCTCAAGGAACATGCTTTTGCGAGTGATGGCGAGGATGTCCATCCAGATCTGCAGCTGATCGGGAGGGGAATCGCCGCAAAAACAAATGGATCACCTTTGTGTCTCAATCTGGTGGGAGGGCTGCTAGGAGCTACAAGGAGCACAGCGCACTGGATGAATATGGAAACAGGATTACAAGATGACACTGCCTTGCTCTTGAGCTATAAGTACCTGCTGGGACACCTCAAGCGATGCTTCGCATATTGCAGTTTGTTTCCCCAGGACTATAAGTTTGATCCAGCACACTTGTCCCGCCTTTGGATTGCCGAGGGTTTTGTTCAAACACAGGACAGGGCTGAACTGATGGAAGACATAGCTAGAGAATATTTTGATCAGCTCCTTTCACGCTCATTCTTCCAGAAAATCAAGCTTGGAAACAAGATGTACTACGTGGTGCATGACTTGCTGCATGATCTTGCAAAGTCTGTTGCAGAGGAGGACTGCTTTTGTGTTGAGGATGGCCTGAACTGTGAAAGCATCCCGTCAACGGTGCGTCATCTGTCGGTCACTGTGAACAGTCTACCTGGTCTCACAAGCTTTCATGGGCTCGAAAAGCTACGCACCTTGATAATCCAAAGATCACGTCCGTCCTCCTCCAGTTGCTTCCAAGAGGATTTTTCTGTGAATTTGAAATGTCTTCTGGAAAAATCAAAACATTTGCGTGTTCTTGATCTCAGTGGCCTTAACTTAGAAGAGTTGCCCCAATGCATTGATAGCTTAGTGTGTCTCCGTTACCTATCTATCCATGGTTCCACACAGAGGCTTCCTGAGTCGATTGGCAAGCTCTTGCATCTGCAAACATTGTGCTTCACTGGGAAATGTTCCCTTGATAAGCTTCCTGCAAGCATTAGTATGCTGGTCAATTTGCGGCACCTTTTTGTTGAAACAAAGTATACTGCAGGATTGGTGGGCATTGGTCGGCTAGCTAACCTTCAGGGATCACTTGAGCTCCATGTTGAGAAGAGGGAAGGGCGTAAAGTGGAAGAGTTGAGGGACATCAATGGTCTCCGCGGGTTACTCAAAATAAAAGGTCTTTAAAATGTTTCAAGCTATGAAGAAGCCTGCAAAGCTGAGTTGAATAAGAAACCATATCTTCATTCTCTGAATTTGGAATGGAGCTCCGCTGGTAGAAATAACTCGCTTTCCTCTGATGCAAAGGTACTTGAAGGCCTACAGCCGCACCAAGACATAAAGGTACTTAATGTTAGAAGGTATTGTGGCACCAAAGCTCCAAGTTGGCTACAGTCATTGCAGCAACTCCGTTCCTTGCACCTTACCAATTGCAGGAGTTTGGCCATGCTTCCACCATTGGGGCATTTGGGATCACTCAAATACTTACACATGAAGGAGCTGTGTGCAGTTTACCAAATCGGACATGAGTTCTATGGCACTGGTGATGTGGCATTTCCATCCCTAAGCTTCCTTGAATTTGATGATTTCCCAAGGCTGCATGACTGGTCTGGAATAGCAGACAGAAAGTCTTTTCCATGCCTTGAAAGATTAATTATAACAGATTGTCCAGAATTGATCAAAATTCCGGCCTTCCCCGCAGCTACTCGTGAAGTCATCATTGAGCGTACAAAGTTTTTATCATATATGAGGCTTGCCCCTTTTTCTTCAAGTTCAGAGAAGCTCCAGCTGGATGTTTGCACAAGTTCTGTCCACTTCAATTGGTTACTCCATAAACAGCACATAGAAGCCATTGTAGCCTTAAACATAAGTGGTGCTGAGCAAGCTGTCCCTACTGAAGAACTAGGGCTCCTTACTTCTCTGCAACGGCTGCAGCTTTGTCGCTGCAATTTTACTGATCAGATTCTTAGTAGGTTTCTCCAGGCTCTGCCTTGTCTGTCCTCGTTGGAGATAATAGACCTGCCTAACGTAACATCTCTTCCAGCACCAGGAACACTTAGGTTTTGCACAATGTTCGCTGAGTTGTCCGTACGCAACTGTCAGATGTTTCACTCTCTATCCTCGTTGCAGTTTTTTGGTTCACTGAAACATCTGGTTATTGAGAGATGCCCTCAAGTAACTGCAACGTCATTTACAGTAAAATTTAGGAGCCCGTCATCTCTGAAGGTGCTGAGAATATCATACTGCTCAGAGCTCCGATCCTTGCCGGTCTGTGGTCTGCCATCCTCACTGGAAACACTTCATATCATTGGGTGTCACCCGGAATTATCCTGGCAATTAAGAAACATGAATGGGCGTTACTTTGAGAAGCTTACAGGTGTACCTAGCGTATTGATTCAGTGACAGAATGTTTTGGAGGTATGCATAAACTTCAAGTCTCTGTTTTTTCATTTGTAAATTTGTGTTTGTTTCTGCAATTTTATGAGATATTGGAAGAGGCTAACACAACCAATTACTTGTTAAATAGTATCAAATGCTTGTCGTAGCCTAGTTTGGATTCGGCCTTATTTTGATTTTCTTTTGCAGCAATGACACCGTGCAATACCTTCACGAGATATCTACTTCTTTTACCTTGGAAGAAATTGATGTGTATGGAAAGGAAAGCCCATCTGACAAGGCGGCTGTCAATGCTATGTTTCTCAAAAAAATGCTGGCATATTAAAAAGGATGATACCTACAACTTCTGCAAAGACTTTCAACCAGGTTTGGTGGACTTGGTCAATTTAAGTGACTCCCTTATCACCTTGATTCTGGCACTCAGTAAACTTTTGGCAAATTGGTTTCGATCCGTTCTAGAGGTGGTTCACAAAAATCAATATGATTTTTATATGGTTGAGCATCAGAATATTATCAGAGTTTTAGCCAAAAAAAAGATTTGATGATATCGTTGGATGAATGATATGTTAAGCTCAAGTAATTGTTCTTATTCTTGAACAAAAAGTACTCCTCGTACTTGTTCTCTTTAATAGAGTGCGTGGCAAAAAGTTTATCAGTAAGACTATTATTAGTCACCAGTTTAGGCTTTGCTACCTGACTGCCCCAGTCCCAATTCCTGGGCATGGAAAAGCAGTCCATTTCAGATTCAACTTTGTCAGGAAATCTTGCAACAGTTTGATCTGGGAAATGTGAATTTCAGTAAATCATGTTTGGTTCATATCAATTGTTCAGACTCCAGTGTAGAAGCTGTGAAAAGCTTTGCATGGATGCTATATTGGTCATATGTCATTCACTTATCTTGGCCTGCCTTTGGGACTACTAGGCCAACAATCCAAGATCTCTCGCCTTTAGTTGACAAGTTTGAAAGGCGCCTAAATGCTTGTCCCAGGTTCCTCACTCATGCAGGGAGATTACTTTTTTCTGAATCATGTCCTTTCTTCTATGCCTACTTTCCATATGTGCTCTATCAAGCTGCAGAAGACAATCATAAAGACAATGGTTAGATAGATGGCCTGAAGAGAATATGGGTCAAAGATTGCCTAGATTTTTTTCGTTGGCCTTAAACCAAGACATGTCCGTAAAGGCTGTGTTGGAAGATGATAATTTAACTTCTATGTTTATTGTACCTCTGTCTAAGCAAGCCTATCAGGAGCGTAAAATTATAACAGACATGGTGTTGCCTCTGAGACGAGATCTTGCGGCTAGGGTGGGGAATGATAGTTCAATTTATTTGCTTAACACGGTGTCCGTTCCCCTGCTAGTTATTACAAGCTTGTGTTCCAAGACATCCAAGCTGAGGCAATATCTCCCAAGTTACAGAAAAGCAAGTGTTCCTGACCATATAGCGTTTGCCTGGGGGCATTGAAATATCAATTCTGGCTCGAAATGTGTACTCTGTCAGCAAAGTACTTCAGAGACGAGACAGCACCTCTTCCATCTATTGCAGCATCCTCCTGTGGTTCTTGAACTTGTACTAGCCCAGCACTTATGTATATGTATTCCATTATCTTCTCAGTCCTTGTAGTATTTACCCTTTTAGCTTAGTGATCCATGTATGGTGTTGATTTTGTTATGTTCTATGATGAATTGTGTACCATTTTATTATGTGTTGTGTACAACCCTTTAGGATGTAAAGGCCATGTGTGCTAATTGAGAACTTAGATATCAATCAATGAATTCAAGTTGTTTCGCTGTCGGAGAAATGTTGATGTTTTTCTTGGTTCCACATTCCAGTTGGGGCCTGAATGATTGTCGTTGCTGTTCTACTGCTCGGATGTTTTGTTGAGCCAAGGATGACAACAAGTTCCGTTGAACTAAAAGAATAACAGCTGCATTTGCTCAAGTATCTCTAACCTAACTTCTGACACAATTACAACTCGAATCATGAGCCCCTTGTTGAGTTTTGGTCGCTCAACTAGCTATATACATATCTAATACTGCAAAAGAGAGAGATATGAGGGAAACGCCACATAAAGGGCGATCATCTCGTATTGATCTACATATGTTACAAGGCAAAAAAGCAATCTAATCCCACCAAACCGATAGTTTTTTTTTAGATAAAGAATGTATATTAATATCGCGAAGATACAAATTACACCCAGCCTCTGCAACAACGCAATAACCAAAGTTATTACGGATACACACAGCCGAAAGACAATAAGAAGAAGAAATAAAAAAGAAAAGTCCCGCTACAGAGTTACAGTCCTTGCAGCAGCCGCACAACCACCACCAAGACACCACCTGATGTCCAATTCTTCAAAAGCAGCGCCTTCAAGAAGAACAGTGCCAGGCACAACCAATTAAGGGCAGACATTGGGTTTTCACCCTGAAAATAGTCCCCGCTCTCAAAACAATGTCTTCAGCAAGACCATTGCCAGGCACAACCAATTAAGGCCAGACCTTGGGTTTTCACCCTGAAAGGTAGGACTTTGAACTTCACCTATGATGTTGCCCCCACTAACATACCGTTGATCCGCCTCCTGCAACTCCAAGCAAGTTCATCATCGCCGCAAAGCCTCCAATCACCATTTGCTAGTCCTTTAATCTCAGCCTTCATGACATTCTCCGCCTCTGACTACACCATGGATTTGCCCATGATGGCACAGAAGCAGAGCTTCACGCCGCTCCCTCTGGCGCGACCGAATCCCTCCGATCCAGCAATCTCTAGGAATTAGCCCATGAAAGATCACCGGCGGAGCCTTCCGAAATTCGACACTCTTGCCAGATCAAGGTACCGGCGTCAAGCAGATCTTCATCTTGACGTGATTCGGAACCAAGGACCACCGCCTTTATTCGCAAGGCCAACGGCCCCCACGCCGCCGGTCAACTCCAACCGGACTGGATGACGGAACGGATCCGCCGATCCAGCCGCGAACCCGGCTAGCCACGTCCGGCGAAGGACAAGACCACCACCACCATGCCCGGAGCAGCTGCTCGAGGCGTCCTCGACGATGCGAAAATGGCCCCGGATAGCCTCCACACCGTCGTCGACGTAGCAGCGGAGGTGCATGAGATCGAGATCCGATCTAGACCCAGCGGGCCGAGATCCATCCCGTCACCCGCTCTGCCCCTGTCTACTAGCGCCGCCGCCGGCCGTCGCTTGTTCAGATCGCCGCCATAGATAATGGATCGGTTGACGAGATTGCCTGACAAACTATACAAATAGGTATATTCTAACACAAAACTATAGCTGTCGACTATCTTTCAAATAATTCTCTGATCACTTGTTCCAACTGTGCACCAGTATAGTCTGGCTTCTCAGATCTGGTACACCACATCCCCTTAAACTGAGAATACCAGCACGAACTTGGATTTGCCTGCAGTGCCTCTGAGAAGCTTACATATTTTGGAACAATTATACTCACTATATCCTCTCTCAGTATTTGCTTAAGCTCAGTTCGAACCTTCCATGTCATCTGGCGATCACATATGCTAAAAAATTCTCCAGTAAATTTATCCAAGGATGAACAATGCGGCTTCTTCAGAGAATCATCAATCAGATATGACAGCACAGGTGGAAACCAGCATTCATCAAGGTAGCGCATAATATATTGATCAATCAGTGATTCTAAATTACTCACTACGTTTGGAAGGAGTAAATCTGGATGGCACTTCATTTGCAAAACATAATATGCGTTATTCAAGATGAATATGTACCTTTGTCCCTTTTCTTGGAACATACCCTCCTTGAGCTTGGACACCAAAGAATGAAACATGTCGGAGCAAGAGTCTGTGTTATAACCTCCAGACTCAAGCATTGGCTGCACCATGTCTCTGTTACGGCCGAAAAATTCCAAGACTTGTATGAGAACAAAAGTTGCTGGATCAATAGTAGATTCTGTGCAACTATAGATTTCATTTTTAGTCCCCACTATTACTCCTCTGAAAGCATTTAGCATCTTATTGACAATACCAGCAACCTCACCAGATCTGACTAAACACAAGTGCCGGATGCTGAATAGGATATCAATAAGAGCATCAAAAATGGTCAGCTGTTGCGGAATATGGCCATCAGACCATCTTGCATTGCTGAATGAAGATGCAACCTCAAAGAGCTTCTCTAAACATTGCCCATCAATCTCTCCAAAACATTCTTCTTTATGTTCTTGACATAATTGCCAATCCTGCTCATGTAATTCTTGCATTGTTAAACAAATAAGTTTGGTAGTAATTTTGAGCTTCATGATCCAAGTCCTCGTTGCTTCATCGGTCAACTCACAAGGACCTGCAAAGGTTGCTGTGCCTGCCTTGAGGATCCATGGGTTTTCATGTACATCGGACAGTCTGTCATATGGATAAGATTCGAACTTCAGAAAATACTACAAAATGCATACATACAGGGTTTCTGGAAGTTTCATATAAATTAGAAAGCATCAAAGACACTACCTCATTATACTTGTCAAGTTTCATGCACCAACCATTAGAACTAATATTCCGAACTTTTCTTTGAACTTTTTTTTATTTGAAACAACGTGGGTACTCTAACAATACTCACCTAGAACATCAATTCAACTAAGAATTGCAAGAGATATCCAAAAAAAACTCATGATGTAATAATCAAACAGAAAAAGATTTGATAGCGTCACAAACTCTAAAAATTAAAAATATATATTGTTTTCATACTATGTTTGCATAATATATATTGGTAAAACAGTTGAGACAATAGCAGTTCAGTATCCGAGAGAGGACAAATGGCTCCCGAGCTACATGGAGCTCGTTTTTTGAAAAAATCGAAAATGGCATTTTAAAGTTTCACACACTTGAGAAAACAATCCCTGATGATGATATGATCTACAAGCGTGCAAAATTTAATACGAAATTCGTTGAATTGTGGTCTGGGCAAAATGACAAATGGGTTAATCTTGGTACACAGTTTCAAACACTTGAAAAGTTACCTGATTTGTCTTTTTTCTGCAGCCCAAAATACAACGAATTTTGAGTTATAGTTTTGCACGCTTGTAGAGCTAGACACTATCTATATCTGAGATTTTTTTCTCAACTTCTTGAAACTCAAAATTGGAATTTGGAACCGATCCCACCTCCGATTACAAACTTATCTTATACTAGCAATTTGAGTAAAATGAAATATCATGATTCATGCTTGCATATTTATTAACTGTTACTCGGAATTTTGATATAATTTCGGTATCTGAAGAAATTAGTGCTATTTCCAAAATCTAGGTGAAAGAGGGAAAGGATGGGAGAAGGGCACGAACCTGTACAGGCCGCTGTGCTGTAGAGCATCTCTGATGGCTCGCCACCGAAGCGTGCCGTCGGGTAGCCCCTGGACCAGCTCTCGGAGCTCCTTGGTGGCACCAGGGACAAACAGACGAGCATCATCACCTGGTTGCAGCGAGCGGATCGGTGGGTACCAGAGGTGTTGCTCCATCGCGTGGCTGGATCTGTCATCTTCGGCGTCGTACGAGTTGATTTCCAGGCGGCGCGCTAGCGAGGACACCGTACGGGTGCCGCGGATGATGTCGCGTCGAATGGCGTCGGTCACCGCGTTCACCCGGGTGGGATCGAAGAGGCTCGGAGTTCGGCGGCTTGTGGTCTCCCGCTCCCGAAGTGCGTCCAGCGAAGGGCCCGGATTCCGGAAGAACCTGATCATGTGATCATGTGATGTGAGTACTGTTCAAAAGAAAAAATCTTTGGCTAATAGCTCGCGGTTGGTTATCCGAGAAGTTCGTTAGCTCTCTGTACCACCGCACCAGATAAAGGGAGGACGCGGAGCTCCTCTCTGCGACGGCGTCGAGGAATGGAGCGAGCCGGAGACGCCGACGGCGGTGGATGCAAGCAAGTAACTTAGCTTGGGGGTTGGGGGGGGGGGGGGGGGGGGGGGGGGCAGGGGTGTGCCGGCGCCGGGGAATCGCCGGATTTAGAGTTATAGCCTGGGGCGGCGGAGGAGAATTCAGGGGCGGCGAGGGGTTCGTGGCATCGTGCTTGGCCGCGGGCGGGGAGGATGGCGGTTGGGCCGGTGGTGGCAGCAGGCGGTGGTCGGAGGAGGAGGATCTTGGTGCAGGGGCGGCGAGGGGTTCGTGGCATCGCGCTTGGCCGCGGGCGGGGAGGATGGAGGTTGGGCCGGTGGTGGCAGCGGGCGGTGGCCCGAGGAGGAGGAGGGGTGGCGGCGTTGGCCGAGCTTAAATCTTGGTTAGCCGGGGCCTAGGCGCGTACAAAAAAACCAAGGATGCGAGTGGTCCGTACCTCGAGCCTGATGTCTGGTTCTGAGTGGAGCATACGCAACCGGACATGCTGGATCCCGCCGGAGATGGAGAGGGTGACGGCGGGCTGTGCTCTTTCCGGAGATGGAGGGCGTATGATGGGTGGGGCTGTGCTCTCGGAGAAGAGGAAGAGGAATATAACGGGGGGCGGACCCCGAAATTTCCGCGTCTCAGCCATCCAGCGATTCACGCCCTATGAAAACGTCGTCCGAAATTGAAGGTCGTTATGGTATTTTCCAACGACGACAGATAACGACGTTCAGCTTTCCTCCCGTTCCCGCCAGCATCCAGTCCACGCTTTGACACGGCGCCTCAATGATCTGCTCACCTCCCTCGCGCCTGTAGCTATCGAGGAATCCTATAAATATTGCCAACAGGAATATGAAACCGGACGAGGCTTTGCCATCCATACGCCCAGGGCACGTGGCGTCTATCCAGCGATTAAGCCTGGACAATCCCTGTTTATAACGGTTTCAGCTGGTTCCTCCAACTCCAGCGTGGCCAGGCCGACGTCCACGCCCTCATGGATCCAGATTCGCTGACTTTGGAAAGCACCAAGTCAGGTAACTTTGACTCACTGACACGTGGAACCCACCATGCGCGGGTCCACATGTCAGCGACTCAAAGTCAGCGAATCCTAATCCGTCCACGACCTGCCCCGCCGCCAGCGATTCGTCGGGTGCGGTGCGGGCTGACAGTTTTGTTAGTGCCCACGCTTACCAGCGATTCGTCGCCGTTTTCCATCCGCATGAGATTTGGATTCGCGCTTCCATCACGGCCATTGTTGTCTCCGCCTGCGCTGCGCAACCCCAAACCCGCTCGTCGTCGATGGCAAACATTCGCCACCTTCATCTTCGCCGGATAGACGGCCTCCACATTGATTTTAATAGTATGCGGCGATTTCATCTCAATTTAGCCTTCATGGAGCATATACAAAATTGTATGTTCCCGTATCACTCCTTAATATTGTTAGCAACACGTGTTCGCTTAGGATACCTAAACCCTATGTCGGTTGGCTTGTAATATATATACTTTGTAATCTCCTCAACGATCAATGCAATCAATAGTTCTCTCAATTATCATGGTATCAGACGCCTAGGTTTTCTGCACCTGGCATGGCACCGCCACCAACTCCTCCACCTCTCCCGGGCGGCCCCTCTTCACCGCCGCCGGCATGCTTCCCCTCCCCACCTCAACCTCCCAATCCTCTACCCACTCAATGGAACCGGCCGTTGTCTCTCTTGCCGAAACCATCGCCGACGTCTCTCCTTTCATTCCCGTCTGTCTTGACCTAGCCTCGCATAACTATTACCATTGGCGCCATCTCTTCCACATACATCTCGGCCGCTGCGATCTTCGGCATCACATCGATCCTGCATGGGCTCCGTAGCCGGCTAACCCCCGTTGGGTCAAGGACGATCTTGCGATCGTCCAATGGATCTACACTCGCATCTCCACCGAGCTCTTCAACCTCGCCTCCAGCGACGGAGCCACCGCCACCGATCTTTGGGCAGGCCAGCTCTTTCAAGATAACATCGACGCCCGGATAAACGCTCTCCATACCGAGCTTCGCACCATCACACAAGGAGACGCCTCGGTCACCATCTTCTGCCAAGGGATCAAGGCCATTGGCGATGAACTGCGGGAGCTCGGCGATCGTGTGGAGGATTGTACTCTCATCAACGCGCTCCCTGACCGGCCACCGGGACACACCTTAGCTCCACCGCCCTCCCTCGCCAGCCACGATGAAAAGTCATCATGGTGGAAGGCCGGCCGGAACGACAATGGTCGCAAGATCCCGAGGTGCCGCAGACGCCTCCAGCGGCGGGCCACCGGCGCATCTGTGGGCAGCGCCGCCCTACATCGTCCTCTCGGACACGACGAGTAGGAGGCACGGCGAGATCCTAAACGCGGCGGCGGCGGCGCCAGCGCTGCTCTATCTCCCTCCAAAACCCAATCGCACTTGGGTTTTCTTTTTCTTTTTTTGTATATTTTGTGTCAGTGGCCCGTGGGCCCTGCTACTTTAATTATGTATAATTAATTTTAGTGTTATATTATTTCCTTTTTTATTTTTTGCGATCGGCCGTCAGGGGTGCTCCTAACCCTAAACGGATCGATGCCCATTATCTGTCCGCGGTTCACCCCAAACGAATCAAATCGGACAGATTTGGGTGTCGGGATGCTGTTGGAGGTGCCCTAATCTGACATAATAAATCGTTTCCAAACAAACCCGACTAGTCAGAGCGCCATCAAATCACGACTAGTACTACTCAGTTTTTCCTACGTGAAACAAATCACCAACCACAACATTATACTGGTACTATTGATTCCGAGGCTGCACTCACGTTTGTTTCAATCGTTTTGGTTAGCATGTTGACCGGTGGTGTAAGTGCAGCCACGTAAACATAGGCCACACGCAGCCCATTAATCTTTCTCAGGTTTCAATTGTCACAATTCCTTTTTAAACTCCACCTCCCCAGTCAGTTTCTCCTCCCAGCTACGTTATCTTTTCATCATGCTAACCAACCACGACATCCAGACAATGCGTCGGCATCTGACTCGCTTCTCCTCCCAGCCTGCAAGGACTGCTCGCATTCTCTAGTGGATGATCGGTACAGTAAACACGGACGGAGCCTTTGCTCGTAACTCTGATTGGGCTGCAGCAGCCATTTGCAGGAACGAGGAAGGCATTTTCCTGGGTGCTTCGGCGCTAGTTGTCAAAGGGATCACAGACCCTGTAATTCTTGAAGCACTTGCCTTGCCTGTCGACAAGGATTATCGCTCGCCGCTGATCTAATGGTGCAAAGAATCTGTCTGGTATCAGACTGCAAGTCTGTGATTGATGACATTAATTCTCGGAGCCTAGGATGTCATGGTGCGATCATCAGCGAGATTAAACATCTATCATTTTCTTTTGATGGTTGTCTGTTCGCACGTGAGCTTGGAAAGCATAATTTCGAAGCACACATACTGCTAAGTTTGCTAATTCCTCCACTGCAAATTAGATGACTTCTATTTGTCCACGTGTGGATGTATCTAAGCATGTCATAAATATAGATACATCAACATTTGGACAAACGGAAGTCATCTAATTTAGAACGAAAGGAGTAATACTTTAGGTGTGGGTCGCCACCTCTGACTTGGAGTCCCACCGGATCCCTTTGTATTTCATGTAAAACTCTGTTGATCAATAAACTTAGTGGTGTTGTCTCAAAAATATACTACTCCGTTTTTATTTAGTTTGCGTTTTGGATTTAGTCAAAGTCAAACTGTATCAAGTTTGACAAAATATATTGAGAAAAATATCAACATTCGTAATACCAAATGCATATGATATGAATATCTTATGATGATTCCAATATTGTAAATTTTACATTGTAGATGTTGATACATTTTCCTAAATATTTGTTCTAAATAAAAATGGAGGGAGTATATATATAATATATATATATGGACGTGGATATCGCTCGGTCAACCGAGATTTAACAATACGCTCGGTCGATTAATATGTTAGCGTTGTTTCACTCTGCCAAAAAAAAAATTTGTGAGAAGACACCAACATTTTATTTAAAACGTCATAAATCGAGGAATACAAACGCCATCAGGCGGATGAAGCAGCCACACATGTCGCCCTACTGGGGCATGAAAGAACTAGCCTAGCTAGATCATGGGGCTCTTTATTAGAAGCTCTGTTTTCATGAACAACCGAGGCCTATTAACAGGGACGGATCCAGGCCCAGGCAAAAAGGGCCATGGCCCTGTATTGGACCGAACCAAGCAAAGCGAAACCCTCCGACGCAGTGGGCCCTCCTGTACATCGCCTTCGGGTTGTTGAAGGGCACCCTTCCAAAAAAGGAAACACGAGTAGCGAGCAGACGACACGTGGCCAGCTGTGCGGTAGGGAAAACAAACTTCGCTACGTTCAGGCTAGCCTACTCGCGTACGTCCCGATCGGACGCGCGCGCGTACATCTCCATGACAGCGACAGCAGCCACAGCCACAGCCAGGTCCGCGTGCGTACGTCTACGGCTTGAGCCATGTACATAATCAAACATAGTAGAGATTGTAGAAACAAAAAGATAGTACAAATTACACGGACAATGATGTATAAACTTTATATAACAGAGAGTCACTTATACTGCGCTGCAACTAAATGTACATCTACGCTGCTACTGAAACAGGTTGTACAACTATACAGATATAAATTGTACAACTAATAGGTTGTACAATTAAATAGACACAGGTTGACTAAAGAGACGCAGATTGTACACACAGGTGGTACAACTAATATGTTGTACAACTATATAGACACATGTTGTACAACTAGACATACACAGATTGTACAGACATAAGTTGTACAACTAGACAGACACAGGTTATACAGACATAGGTTGTACAACTATACAGGCACATGTTGTATAACTACGCAGACATAGTTTGTACAGACACAGATTATACAACTATACAGACATAGGTTGTACAACTATACATAACCTGGAGTACAAAAAAAAATCGTCAAAACCTATCAATATGGGATCTAGTTTTGAAGATCTCGGCGTGAGGAGCTCGAAAATGAAAAAGGATCGTAATTTAAATAAACGGTTCTCGAGATATTTCATTTTAAAATTTCGGTTTAGAAAAATAAAAGCAAAAAAAGCTGCCCTCGCACCTCACTATTCCTTCTATCTCATCATACAAAAGTATGGAGAACAGGAAGTACAAAGTACACAGAAGTGGGAGTACAAACTACACAGAACAAGATGTACAAATTATACATAACCGGGAGTACAAAAAAAGTTCGTCAAAACCTATCAACATGGGATCTACTTTTGAAGATCTCGACGCGAGGAGTTCAAAACTGAAAATGGTTCGTAATTTGGATAAACCGTTCTCGAGATATTTCGTTATGAAAATTCGGTTCAGAAAAATAAAAGGGAAAACTACCCTCCCACCCTCCGTATTCCTTTCTCTCCCATCCTCCCCACTTTCAATCTGGTAGCGACACTTGTCAGACATGTAGGGATCAAGCAAACAGAAGGCGACACTTGTCACGACGACACTTGTCAGACATGAGGGATCAAGCAAACAAAATTCAAATCCGAACAAAAAATAAATCCGAACAAAAATCAAATCCGAACAAATTTCAAAACCGAACTAAATTAAAAAATGAACAAAAATTCAACATCGAACAACAATCAAATCCGAACAAAAAATTAAATCCGGAAAAAATCAAATCCGAACAAATTTCAAAACCGAACAAATTTCAAAATTGAACAAAAATTCAAATTTGAACAAAAATCAAATCCGAACAAATTTCAAAATCTGAACAAAATTCAAAACCGAACAAATTTAAAAATTGAACAAAAATTCAAATTCGAACAAAAATCAAATCCGAACAAAAAAAATCTGAAAAAATTTCAAAACCTGAACGAAAATTCAAAACCGAACAAATTTCAAAAAATTGAACAAAAATTCAAATTCGAACAAAAATCAAATCCGAACAAAAAACAAAATCTGAACAAAAATTTAAATCCGAACAAATTGCAAAAATTGAACAAAAGTTCAAATTCGAACAAAACTCAAATCCGAACAAATTTCAAAATCTAAACGAAAATTCAAATCCGAACAAAAATAAATTTCAAGAACAATATTCACTTTTTCAAAAATATGAAAAATTTATAAATAAAAAAATAAATGAAAGAAAACTGAGAAAACAGAAAAAGAAACTAAGAAAAAAAAACGCCGAACAGGGCCGGCCCAACAGCACGCCATCCCCGCATGTCCTTCAGGCGACGCACGCCTAACGCCTCGCCGCGGGGCGACGTATAGGTTTTGCCGGCGCAGTCGCATCTATAGCATCGCCTTTCGCTAAAAAAAACATCTATGGGATCGCCTAGCTCAAATGATGAAGTTGCTGCTTTTCTTTGCACTAGATGACCCGTTGCACAACTGCGCAACTACCAGATGTAAGAGTGTATTGTTATCATAGGCTCTCTTTGTTTTGCTACCCATCATTTGATTGAAATTAAGCCGGTTTCGAGCAAGTAACTGGCAGTCGTTTTCAGTTTGATATGGTACACTGCATCTTAAAAACAGATGGCATCACCAAAAAAAATCGGTCGAATACTTTAGTGCGAAGTAGGACCTCGACGATTAATAATCTTGTAGAAGCATAGAGGTACGTGGTATTTGGTATCTATATTTTTTATTTAGAGGAATATATTTATGAGCCATATGATTTTCAACTTGCGTTTTAATGTTTTTTATCGCTTAGAAAATAGAATGGGGGAAATAAATCAAGTAACTAATTTTGTCTGCACTCATTAAGCTCGGTTACATATGGATACTAACCTGGAAATGTTGGCCGTTTGCATGAAACATCAATTAAACATGGATTTTAAACCGGTGAAAGGAGACAACAGAAGTAGAGCGCAATTGGCAAGATAGTACAAAGTGTTCCATATGATGAAAATATGATACACTTGTTCTTCCGATGCTAATTTGTGCGTTCTAAATGGGCAATTGGTTGAACGGCATTGATTCAGAGGGATAGAATACTTATACGCTTGGTCTTTGTCAGTTTATGAAACACTTGTTCTTCCAATGCTAATTTGTGCGTTCTAAATGGGCAATTGGTTGAACGGCATTGATTCAGAGGGATAGAATAGTTATACGCTATACGCTTGGTCTTTATCAGTTTCTTCAACCGTCAATAGAGCATTGAGTAAAAGTACAGGTGTGCATTATAAAAAGTGGTGCACGATTGCTGAAATAGTGGACTGTTAAGAATAGAGCTATAATATGGACTTTATACTTGGCACAAGAAAGTAGTAATGTAAAAATAATTGACAACAAAGGTCACTTAAATAGCACAGCTAGTTAGCAAAACCCCAATAACTAAAAGAAGCAGTCATGCATGTTATATCCTGACAAAGTAAGCATATATTTTAAAGTCCATATGAACGTAAGCATGTAAGCATGATTGCCAGTTTAAATATGAGAATCTGAAATATTGAATATTGACAAACGTGCAACAAATCAGAGATACAATTTTCTATATAACTTACAGCCTCACATCGCAATAGGCAATGTTATACAAATCATAAATGTAGCAGCAATGTCATACAGAGCAATAGGCAATGCTATACAAATCATAAATATACGATGGGTAGTTCTTCTATTGCTTCTCGACTGCCTGCAACCTCTTTTTTCCCCTTCAAACTCAACTTTCAGTGCTTCTGTTGTCTACTTTGCTCCACCGTCCACTGCAGGAGTATACTTCTATGCTTGAAGCAGAGTAATCTCCATCAGAGCATCATTGAAAACAGAGCAAAGAACTGCTTCAATTAGCATACTTTGTAATTTATAATTGACACTTGCATGTCCGCAAACTCGTGACTGCAGGAGTATACTTCTATGCTTGAAGCAGAGTAATCTCCATCAGAGCATCATTGAAAACAGAGCAAAGAACTGCTTCAATTAGCATACTTTGTAATTTATAATTGACACTTGCATGTCCGCAAACTCGTGCTCCAGTCCTGCCTTTAAATGAACAAGATCTTGTCAGCTTCTCGCCGGCAGCGCAGCTTCTTCTGAAGAACAGGAATCATGGTGGTTCCAAATCTGCACTCGATACCACCTGAATAAGAACAAGAACTGAACAATCTCCATGTGGAAGAAGGTACAGAAAAAATTGATATGGCTTTATCATTGTAAAAAAAGGCCTAACTGTATCATGCATTCAGGTACAGAAAACATTTATAATTGACACTTGCATGTAAGCACAGTTTGATTGACTTTGGGACTTTGGGTGATCTCAAAACGGAAGATAAAACAACAACACTCCCAGATTTCTCCCGGTTTTATTTACCTGCATCCTCTACTAAATCTTAGTGATGGACAGGAAGCGAGTTCAGATGCCTGACTGAGATGACAGCACGACACTCCCAGATTTCTGCTAGTTTCCCATCAGATGCAGCTGCTTGCTCGTCTCCCTACCTTACTACACAAAACACAAAATGAGCATCCACTCCAATAAAATAACTTCCCATTTCCTTTGTGCCTTGCATCTTCTCAGTTCACACATCTTTTATCTTTGGCCTGGCAGTAGCATGACAGACTCGCTGTAAGTTGACATGTACATCACCACAACACACCTACGGTACAATACAACACATTGGGTTTCAGTTGACATGTGCATCACTTACACCTACTTAACCTCCAAGCTCAAATCTTGCACCTACTTAACCGTAAGGGTCGCTCTCTGCCTACTTTGAGCTTCAGTATTCTTATTAAGCTTATCAATCAATAAACGGAAACATGAGAAATCAAAAGTTCATAACTGACAAACTGTAATTTTGATCTTCGATGGCTGCTTCTCAAGATCAGCATCCTGAGCAATGGACTTTCCTGACCGCTAGCTCATCATCAACTACAAATAAATGAAGGCAAATAAGTGTAAGACCACGGAGTTTTTTTGTAATTGAAGTGAAATAAATTAGAACTCCGCTGAAATACATCACCAAACTTAATACTAACACCGAAAGATAAATGTTTTCACGAAATAATTGTGCATATATAGTATATACTCTCTTGATGAAAGGTATCTCTGTTACTCATGACATAGTCAACAACTCGACATCCATATAGGAAAATTTATCACGCAGAATCAGCTTCATTGGATAGCATATGATGCCATCAGGTCATCACTTGTAACAGCAAGCATTCACATTCTATAACATTTGGAGGAAATACAATAACAACAATTAAGCATCTACAGCAATTATAAGCCAGAAACAAGGTGCTCTCAGAATGATTATCAAGAAGCAGCTTAGTTTTGCACTCAAAATATCGAGCATTCAGTTATTCATTGAAGTGAAACCAGAGATAAGTGAGAAAATGTTAAAACACTGAAATGAGACCAAGAGAGAGAGCATATTATTTTTCGAGTTCAATTATTTCGTAAGCTTAGACAGAAAAATGCGCTTAGAAATCGAAAGGCTTGGGAAATTTTGTAAGTGAAAGAACAAGAATAATGTTTTGTTCTATTAGCCAGGCCAAAGAGAAGTCGCCACAGAATTATGGAAGCTGACACCAAATGGCACAGAAGAATCTACCAAAGCAAGCCAGAACATCGAGTAACGTTGCAGTCAGGGCCAAATGAAAAAAAAATGTCCGCCCTCCCAAAATAGCACAGAAACTCACCCTATGAATATCAATCTCTCAACTATTACAGTATATAAGTTGGGTACTCTTGTATACACACTGATACTTGTGCACAATATTTAGAGGATTCAACGGCCTAGCTATTTTCTTTTCTTTGTAGAAATGTAAATAAGAGGATAGATTCCTTTGGTTCTGTTAGGTATCAGCTCACTAATAAACTGAATCACGCAACTACATGCATCAAGCAGCACCAAAAAATATTAATCAATTCATGAAGGAAAAATGAAATTAACACACAGTTCAATGACTTAAGAAATTAACCGAACAAAGAAATCCTAATATTAAAACACATCCTGAAAATTCAGGGAGATTGGGAAAGGAGAAGAAAGAAAGAAGCTCACCTGCACGGGTAGATGGGAAAATTCAGGGAGATGGGGAAAGGAATCCTAGTATGTAATAGTCTCAGACTCTAAGGAATAAATCAAGAGAAAATATTAAGCAACCAATATCGATATCCATGCTACATAAAGGTGGAGAGGTAAATTACCTTTAGTGGGCACTAATTGGCAAGCTGCTGGAACTGTCATACATAAACTGGTAAGTACACCCGCACAGATTGTTTGCAGCTCCCAGAGGCACCTGGTACAACAAAAATGGCCAGCATAATTAGAATCAATTAACAGTGGCTAAAACAAGCAGAGTAGACCATTCAAAATAAAGTAGATAACCAAGATTTTTTTAACCAAGCATACAAATAGAAAATGAAAAGATATTAAATCAGGAGGAACATATTCAACTGAATTAATTGGAAAGAGTTAAACCAGAAAGAATCTACCCGACTCTAGGTAAGCTTTAAGTTTGTCACTACGTTGACTGATTCTTGCAGGATCAATTACCTAAACTTATTAATTTGGTGTTCATCTCACAGAGACATGCATCATGATGTCGGCCAACATTGATGAGGAAGTTTGAGAAGCTAATAGCAACTAAGAATTAGCGTGTGAGGTAAAGCACAGCTATGCTGGCGCCATATTTCAATGACAATGTGTATACCTGGCCATGGGTCGGGCCGGGCCGGGCTTTGAGCCGAGCCTAAAAAAGCCCACGGGCGAAATCCCAAGCCCAGGCCCATCCGACGTTCGGGCCTATGTTTCGGGCCCAGGCCCACCCATAACAGCAAAATCCCATCGGGCTTTCAGGCCTCGGGCCAGGCCTCTTCCTTAAAATGCCAATATGGAAAGCCCAGGCCCATGCAACCTTCGGGACGAAATCTCAGGCCCAGGCCCGGCCCATGGACAAGCCCATGTCGGCCCAGGCCCTGGAATTTCGGGCCGGGCTTCCCATGGCCAGATATGCAATGTGCATCAGAATGGACAAAGTAATTATCCAAAATGCTACTCAAAATTAGTTCCAATCAGTGGTAATAATTATAAAATCTAACTTGAGAGATACAATATAGTCAATTCATACTCAGAATAGTCTAAAAGAACAAGTATTCAGAACCATTAATATTCATAACTCAAAATCGTCGGAGCCACAAGATTTCGGAACCATTAATAATTAACTGGACCTTTTGTTTGCATGATGCAAGTGTTATTGGTTGTATATTTAAGGGGTCTTGCTTTGATCAAAGAGAGGTTGATCGGCACAGTCGTTTGATCGTCACGTCACCATCTATATGGTCACGGCAGCTTCAGTCAGTTAGTTCCGTATCCAGGATAAAAACTGACACAGCCAGAATACAAGTGACAATCTAGGAGAACTGTAACTTATGAAAGTGCAAAAGACGTTCAGTCCCACCCGAAGCTAGTCAGTACATGTGCTATTGGCGCTTTCGGCAAGCTGAAATTTTGAACCGAACAAATTATCCCATTAAGTGAATTAAGGAAAATCCTAGCGGGTGATGTGGCCAAAACCTCTACGGAGTTTCTCTCTTTCCTGGGCATCTCGGCGACACAGTTCAATCACTCTAGAAATTACCAAACATTAAAGTCCTATACACATATACATAAAACCAAATAGAACGTTGTTGGAGTTACAGGCTAACACAACATGAAAAACTATCTTGCCGGTAATTTATTTGATGAGATAGTTGGTAATGTCTACTGTCAAGCCCACACAGCCCTTCATGTGCTTACCACCAGATACTTAAAATGACCATTCGGACAAATAACATTCAACTGTTGAAATTTCAGACAGTTGTGCAATCCTTGGACGATGACTTCCCTTTTCAGCCAGGTTAAAATACTATTTACACAATAAAACTGAAAGTAAAAAACACAAATCCAAACAATGCAGTATTATTAAGTTTTATTTGGATCTTTCCTTTGACAATTATTGTAGAACTTGATATTGACCTATCATTTAAATAAATTTTATTAATGGGTAAACAAGCATTTTCAAACGATTCCATAATCAGCAACATGTAGCCAACGCAGCAGCAACCTACATCCACCTCTGAAACAGGCTATTCGAAAAGAAGCAACATGGAAAAATAACTCAACTAACCAAATACTGAATGAAGCAGTTAGAGAACCACGCACCATGATTTTAGTTTGCGACTTGCTAGTTTCTGTTTCGTTCTCGAACTCTATGGTTTCCTTGTTTTCTTTATCACAATTTCTGTTGCCACTTGCCAGAACCTCACGGGCATCTGCCAAAGCAGCAGCGCTCTGCACATTTATCCGTTTCATCAATCCTAAGGCATCGTAGGTGGCATCTATAGGGCTAACGAAGTATGAACCCTGTGAAAAACATATGGGCACAAATAAAGATATAAACAAAAAGAAAGAAACAGGAAGCTTCTCAGGAGTAATACATGACAAAAAGAAAGTGCTTTTAAAGCACCAACTCAAGAGTTGCAAGACTACAAATATAAGAGAATGATTCCCAGTCATGTTGATTCAGTTAAGGATTAAGAATATGTCATCACGATATGAGACAAAATGGCTGCAAGAAAACTAATGTCAAGGCTAAGCGTACCTTATATTGCATATCTGTGAACCAAGGAGACTTCCAAGCAGAAGGAGATTCCAATCCTCTTTTGACACCAGGGGTATCAGCGAATCTGACAAAACCAGCGATTCAGAATTAGCAAAAAGAACAAACTGACAGGTTATTTGCTACTGTAATTGTGTTCTTCATCAGAAAGATCCATGTGTTCTTTGACAGTTTATATCTAGCTAGTAAGATCAAATGAAAAGACCAGCAATGAACCTTTGAAAAGCCATTCAGCAATATTTTCTTCCATCAAAACAAGGTCGAACTCACCTCTACCGTACGCACAAGCCACCATGAATTGCATCTGAGAACAAGGTCAGACTCACCGCCTACATAAAATCCTCCCGATCAACTGTTCTGATGAGCCTCGCCGCAACGAGGGCGGGGTCGTCGCCCTTTATTCTGTGACCTGGGGAGTAAAGAGTTATGCAATCAAAACTAACAGCTATTCACTTTATATATGTACCAGCACCTGGATTTTGCTTTCTAAGTTAGATATGGCACCAAAGCACTCCATATAGCACTCATGTCTATTCTCACACTTTCAGACCATGGCTTGAACATGGCTGCAGTTCTATAAATCTACATAACAGTAGATTTAGTGCTAAAATGAACATGAACAATTGCCAATTAAAAAGGACAACATGACGTATTATAACAATTCGAAAATCCAAACACATAGAACCTATTAAAGCTCTATCCTCTGAATTTCAATCTGTAGTTATATATACACGAAGGAAAATGTGGACCTTGCTTCCTTGGTGTTGCTTGACGGGGAGGGACGCATGGTGGTGGTTGACACTTTGCAAGAGGGTAATCAACCAGAACAACACCAATCAGACCCAAAAATAATTTTACCGTGCTTGCTCCCTTCCAGTTCCATTAAGTAGAGAGAGTCATTCCTAAGGGGATGAGGAAAATATGATTAAATCGGATATAAACTGACAGAAAACGAACTAAAAGGCAAGATAAAAATTAAAATAATCATCTCACCGGCGCTCAAGAAGACGAGCAAGAACGCCGACAAGGGGGAAAGATGCTGGGGCCATGAGAGAGGGAGGGAGATGACGACCTGCTGGCCTGCTGCTTGGTGGAGGGCGCCGTGAGGCTGGTGGCGGCGGCCTGTGGAGGAGAGGAAGAGGATCTTGGGAGAGGAGAGGAGGTGTGGGGACGACCTGGGAGAGGAGAGATGCTGCGGGGATGACCTGGGAGAGGTCCCGTCAGCCACTGTCGCTCTCTCTCCTCTGCTCGTTCCCGAGCTCTTCCAGACCGGCGGCCGCCTCCCTGGCTGGCCCGGCCGCTTCTCCCTTCCTGGCCGCCGCCGTCCTGCCCAGCCGCCACCGCCGCTGCCCGGCCCGGCCGCCTCTTTCAGCCTGTCCACGGATCCGGCCGTCTTCGCCTATGTGCGCAGCGGCACTCCGCCTTCTTGAGAGAGAGAGGAGGCGAGCAGAGAGAGCAGGAGGTCGAGGCGGCGGCTGGGGGCAGGGAGTGAGGCAGGAGGGGATTGGGGAGGAGAGACCCGACCGACGATTGGCTCTAGGGTTTCACTGCGGGAGCCAGTTTTGTCTCACTGGGAGCAAAAAAAGTCACCGAGGCAAAAGGAGAGACTCGGACGAGGCGGTCTCGTCCCCTGATTTGTGGACCTCGTGGGCAGTGAGCCCCACTCGTCATTGACCCCTTTAGCCAGCCAAGAAGTAACAAAAATTTCACCGCATCCAACGGCTGTGGTGAAAAGTGGGATGAAAAATTACTATTCACTGACCATCCAACGGTTAAAAATCGCCAGGAGGGGCAAACCATCCCAGGAGGCGGGGTAGACTCGGCTCCTTCATAGTACTCCCTCCGTTCAAAAATAATTGTCTTAGATTTGTCAAAAAGTTTATGTCTAGATACATCCATTTTTATACACATTTAAGACACTTATTTTAAGACGGAGGGAGTAGTAATTTTGTTCATGGTCGCTAGTTGCATGCAAGTATGGCCAAAAGAAATAATGGTTCTCACGTGCAAGCATGCATGCTTTAGGTATTTGTTTTTGTTTCTTTCAGCCCATTTTCGCTTGGAGGCTCAAAAAAATATATGTTATTACAAGAGTTTTTAGTAGTTTTTTGCGCTAAGTTTGCAAATATATATTCATCTTTTTAATCATACAAAAAAAATATGTTATTCCAAGAGTTGTTTAGTAGTTTTTTTGCGCTAAGTTTTTTACCACTACCTATTACCGACAGGTACTCTTATCATTTTTGCGAAAATTCATATCATATTTGTGAAAAATCATATCATTTTTTTTGCATTTGTCTACTCTACAACTAAAGTTCACGTGGAAAACATCAGGCCGCTAACATGCAATTGCACATTATGACCACTAACATGCAATTACACATTCATGATCACTATATGCAAAAGCACTAGTGTGCTAATGTGAAGATGTAGATTCGTTTAGACATTATGGCCACTAACGTGAAATTGCACATTATGGCCACTAATATGCAATTGCACAAATTAATGTTGCCTGCAAATTCACATACTATGTCGCCTGCACATAATTGCAAACTAGATTGTAATTGCGTACTAATGTGCTTTGAACGTGAAGAATACAGTTGTGTTTAATATGCAGTTGCACATGTAGGGTTCAGTTGCATTTGCATGGTCATTTTTTGGCCAAAGAAACACTACAAGAAGCATGGCAATACAAAGCCCAAAAATAAATATAAAAGCCAAACAAGAAAAAAATGCAGACAACGCTAATCTAGACAACAACTCGATGAAACAGTGAAAACCATCAACCGAGCGCTAACAATATTCTCGGCTAACCGTTCGCTATAAGGGCTTGTACTTGTTAGTTGTTGGGCTTAAAATAGGAGATTGTACCGTTCGCTATAAGGGATTGTACTTTTTAGTTGTTGGGCTCAAGTAGGAGGGTGGGCATTTGAACTCTAGCTAGCTCACGTAGTTGTGCAATTTCATATTATTTTTGGCATTTGAATACTCTACAACTACATGAGAAAAAAATATGCAACAGTTAAATATGTGTGCAATTACACATTACGGCTACTAGTGTGCAAGTACACATTATTTGTCAGCAACTGCGCATTACTGGCCACAGTAAAAAAACATGAGAAAAAATACGCAACATTTAAATATGTGTGCAAGTACACATTATAGCTACTAGTGTGCAATTACATATTATTTGACATAATATGCAATTGCGCATTACTGGACATAGTAAAAAAAAATGAGAAAAATACGCAAAAGTTAAATACATCATCCCTTCCACTTGTGGTTTCCAACAATGTCGTCGAGACGGATCACTCACCGTGGTGTCGGTTCGCCACGCCAATATTCCAGTATGCTGTCGATCGTCCCGACCAAGCCAACACATATCAAATTTGAAGACGGGGCCCTCCGTGCTACACCCGCAACACCGTCTGTTCCTTCCGACGGCTATGACTACAATGGAGAAGTGACAATTTGGCCGGGTCGTCACATCTTGTGTCAACGGGCCTCCGGTGAGCCGTGTTTACAGATGGTGGTGCCGAATCGGCGAGTTCGGGATCACAAAAGAGGTTTTGAGGATATTGATATATTATGTAGCATAAGTTAACACGGCATGTTGCAAATGCACACGCCAAATGTTGTGAAATCACGTACGAAATGTTTCAATGTTTTATGGGCATTTACTTCAAGTTAATACCCCCCCCCCCCCCCGATGTTTCGATGTTACGTACATATGGGCTTCCAAATTGTATGAAATTGCATGTCCTTTGTTGGGAAATCATACGACAGACGTTTCAGGGTTTTCTGGGCATTTTCTACAAGTTTGTGTTTTTTCTTGGTTTTTAGGAAGTTTAGTTGTTTTTCAAATGCTACAAACTCGTGATTTTTGTTGAAAGAGTTGACGATTATTGTTTCATATGTATCCGTAGCACAAACTTTGTTTCTGACCCACTTTGTTGAAAGTTGAGATTTCCCGCTGTTGACAAAAAACCAGATCGACATGCATTTCTTATGCAAAATCAAAGCACACAAATTTCTAGTTCAGCACACTAACTTTGCACTTGCCAACAGACATGGAATCTAATTTAGTCCTGAATTACATCACAACGTCAAAGTAACATTGCATACAAGTATAGAACACACTTAATTAACATCCAAAAGCTTATAGGCATGGCAAAAACAATATGGACTTCAATACTTCTTCCTCTGATCCCTTTGGTCTGGTTGTCCCTCGGGTCTGGTTGTGAACCGCAGGAAATCTCAACTTGATCTTATGCATCATTTCTTCGTTTGTCAACAATAGGAAATAGCAATGTTCAAAGAGCTAGCTCTGGTTATTTAGCTTGTAGGCGCATCTTAGTGTGTGATATCCATGGGGCAGTGGATAGAGGTGTTCGGGTTGGTGAAGACATTTGGTCTTGCGACGTGAAGTGGGACGAGTAAAAATAAATATAATTATCTATACCAAAAAATTGCATCCTTATAACTTTTTTTTTGTAAATTCAAAGTTATGGTTAATATCGTTTGCTAAATTGAATATGTGATATGCAACAAAGTTACATTTTTATTTTTCATATTTTGCCTTAGAGAGACATTTAAATGAAAATTCTATCAAATGTAAGAAAAAATAAATACAAAATGGATCACATTTCTTCTCAGATAAATTCGTGTCACTTGCAAAAATATTGTTTATATCAACTTTTGTATAGCCTTATTTATCTTGGTAGATATATTTAAATTGTATTCTAAAGAATATCTTGATAAAAGTTTATAATTCTAATAAGTATATGTGGAAGAAAAATCTAGAACATGTATGGTACGCCGTCCGTCCCGGCATAAACGGCAGGGAAATCAATTAGCAAGTCATTTAATATTACTACTACAGTACTTAGATATGTAAACAATCAACCAAAGCTACATTAAAATTAATGACATCCAGTAGGGAGATCAATATTGTTTTGTTTTCTCTTTTGGTGTTGATTACCGAGGAGACAATTAATGTCTAGATCCAAGGATGTAGATTAAAGCGGGACAAATTTCTGACATAAAATGTAGATTAAAACGGGACTAATTTCGTACATAAAATGTAGATTAAAGGGGATGGATGGAGTGTATGCAACTATCTTTTTTACTACCCGAGTGTATATATAGTGCGGTGGAGAAATGGTTCGGTAGCAACCTTGATTTTTTTGATGACATGGCTCGGTTGCAACCCTTAAAAACAATAAATCTTGTAAACACTTACAATTAACAAGGTTGGTGCTTGCATAGGAAAGATGAAATTTTTATGAGTTCTTCATGGTACGACAACATTTTATCTATTTGAATCATGCTATTTTGTGGTTTCATGCGAGTAATAAAATCAGATCCGACCATTTTATTTTGGAAAAAAACTCTCCCCTTAAACTCTCACGCAAGAGCATGACTATCCATAAGCATATCGCAACTTATTACGTGCCGAAAGCAGGCTCCTCTCCTCCTTGCCTAGTCCTTCCGAACGTCAACTTATCATGTCATTCTATTTTGTGGTTTCATGCGAGTAATAAAATCAGATCCGACCATTTTATTTTGGAAAAAACTTTCCCCTTAAACTCTCACGCAAGAGCATGACTATCCATAAGCATATCGCGACTTATTACGTGCCGAAAGCAGGCTCCTCTCCTCCTTGCCTAGGCCTTCCGAACGTCAACTTATCATGTCATTCTATTGATAATTTAGCGTGAGGAGAAACCATGATAATTTAGCAAGACTTTACACCTTCGGTGTTGACGAGGGGTGTCCTCGGCAAATCTCATGGCTAAGGGCCTAGGGTTGAGATTATGGGGTAGAGAACGTGGTAGAGTTGGTAGTATCGTCGTCTGACAAGCAAGAGCAAAGATTTTACCCAGGTTCAGGCCTCCGGAGAGTAACACCCTACGTCCTGCTTGTCTGTTATTGATGTGTGGAATATATTCGAGCTACAATGGGGGTCCCGGCGAGATGTCGATCTCGCTATGGTTCTGGTGGTTCGAGTATGGCCTTGTCCTTGATCGGCCTCCCTCTCAGCCTTTTTATGGGAGGCTGGGTCTCAGGAAAACATAACCGACTAGGATTACAGGTATGGTAAGTCTAAACCGACTATGGCTTCGCCTAACTTGGAGGATACTCCTTCTTCTTGGGTCTCTCTTCATGGGCTTCGGTATGCTTCTGGTAACTGGGCTTTAGTCATCACGTGCACCAGGTACCCTCATGGTAGGGTACCCGAAAGGTATAACCATGTTAGTAGCCCCCGAGTACTTGTCTGACTCGAAGAATCGGGCATGTGCTCACTTATTAGTGCACGTCATATTCTTTGTATCTGTGTTTATAATTTGGAATTCCTGTATGAATAGCACATGTTGGCTATGTCGAGTATTTCATCGACTACGGTTTCTGCTTATGACAATCAAGGGATAATGACTTAGTAAGCCCGGTTCACTCGACGGATCGGGACCGGTTAACAACACATTTGGGCAAAATCTTACTAGCCTTCAATCAAACTCGAGTCCCCGGACTCGAATCTGGAACAGACTGGATAGACTCGACTCAAGCCGTTGAGGTTTTACTAAATTGAGCTGCAGTATAACTTTGATACCCAACGCGTCCGTCAGGATTTTTCATCATGTCTGCTGACACAGAAAATTTATAAGGAGTTACGCTGCTGGAGCGGTCCTTAGCCCAGCTCGATAATTCGGCGGGTCTTACCTTTGCACTTATGCATGCAGCATCCGAGGTATTTTTGCGGCGGACGCAACTCGGGAATTCTTCGTGTATGATTTTGCTACGTAGCTGAGTCGAGTCACTTGTCGACTGATACTTTGCCGTTATTCTATCGGGTGCGCGACAGCGCTCCCGATGGGAGTAGCCTCCGAGATTGTGCTTTATTGCTCGCAATGGAGGATAATCTCAAAATCTTTTCATCCTGCATATGTTAGTCGAAGAAATTTTTGCTTCAATTCAATCGGGTGCACGACAGTGCTCCCGATGGGAGTAGCCCCCGAGATTGTGTTGTATTGCTTGTAATGGAGGATAATCTCAAAATTATTTTATCTTGAGCATCTCCAGTAGAAAAATCTTTTGATACGCTCCCGATGGGAGTACTATGCTTCAGTCGACGATCTGTCGAATGTCATGTCGTATCTCAGTCGAAAGACAAATCGAAAGTCTTATTTTTGCATCAGTCGAATAATCCATCGGGTGGCTTCTTGGTATCCAACGGTTATCTCGGGGGAAGACGTCATGCATGACGTTGTTTGCGTGTGCTCAGACTTGACAAGACATATCGGCGTGGTCCCACTGTCAGTGTTTGACTGCAGAGGATGCCGCTTCAATTTTGATTGGACCGCTGAAAGTGCATGTGTTGCCCCATGTGTGGTTTTGGTAATTAATGACAATCCTTATGGACTAATGTTTGCATTGAGATATTCTTATAGATCTTGTCCATAGGAAAAGATTGGAGTTCATGTGTTGGACTTTAGAAGATTACATGATGATCAATGCTCTATTCATGGTTTTATATGAAGAATGGTCATATGTAGAGAAGATGAAGTGCAAGTTCAAGAGAAGCATCTCGAAGAAATCATATGCGTGAAGCTTGCCACCCTTTTGGAGATAATGGTCAAGTGAAGATGTTCGTAAGAGTGAAACTCCCATCTTGGTGTATGGGGAAGCAACATTTGAATCTTCACCAAGCAAAGAGCAATCAAGAAAGGTGTTCCATCTTGAGAGAGCAAGATCGTCATCATCGAGCTCAAGTGGAATGCGCAAGGCAAAGGCATGATCTTGATAGGTTTTTTATTTTACCGGTCTCATGTTGTTAGTGGGAGACCAGGTTTTAGGATAGACGGCGTACTATCAAGAGGGGTTCTCAAGTGAGTAACTTGATCGCATCTTTGTGGAGAGCTCATACCGTTGCATACTTGGCATATCATCTTTCTTGGTTCTAATTTGGCTTTTCTCCTTGTTGGGTTTTGGTGCTTGTCGTGATCTTCATGACAAGCCCAAGTTCTTCGAAAACGGATTTCTTATGAAAAACTTGTTGCGTTTTCGTGTTGGAAATATTATCGGTCCACCTTCGAGATAGGGTCCACACCTCTCCATGTGTGGTATCCCCTCTATATTTGTGACCCTTACTGGCTCTCGTCGTTACCTTTTCAACGCAATTGGATTCACCTGTTTTGGAGTTCATACGAGAAAGTTATTGCATTTCAGGTTTTGCAGTTTCACTGTTTTCAGGCGGAGTCTCCGGTCTTCTGGACCGGAGTTCCGGTCCTTGGTTTTCCTCGGAGAGTTTTTTTCTTGTTCAGCCCTGGTGGGGGCCGGAGTTTCCGGCCCAAGGGGCCGGAGTATCCGCCCCAGGCCGGAGTTTCCGGTCCCAGGGGCCGGAGTTTCTGCCTGAGCTTCTCTCGTCTGTTTGTTGTTCACCTCCTGGTCGGGGCCGGAGTTTCCGCCCCAGGCCGGAGTATCCGGTCACTTGGACGGAAACTCCGGTGTGTTTCTGGCTGCAACGGCTACTTTTCTGGGAGGGGTATAAATACCCCTCCACCTTCCTCCAGGCAGTGAGCTTTTGCCGAGCAACCTTTGCTTTCTCTCTCCTCCATTGTTGCAAGCTCATTTCCTTGATATCTCCCAATCCCTCCACCCAAACTCTTTGATCTTTGGAGGATTGAAGGAGAAGACCTAAATCTACATTTCCACCAATCAATATCTCCTCTAAGTGAGGGGAACATAGTGGATCTAGTTCTTGGAGTTCTTGAGTGGTTCTCCTCTTTGTTCTTCCTCTCTTATTCCCCCATAAGCATTTGTTGCTTTGTTGGAATTTGAGAGTGAAGGATTTGAGCACTTGTGCTCTTGCCTTTTGCATTTGGTGCATCGGTGTGCTCGCCATGAGGATTCGTGGAAGTTGAAAGCGTGTGGACTTGTTACTCTTGGGTCCTTGGACCCTAGACGCCTTTGTGGTGGTTGGACCCTTGTGTGGTCACTTGAATCCGTTCGGGAGCCCCCAATCCATTGTGGGTTGTGCCTCGGATTGTTGTTGAAAGCCGTTCGGGAGCCCCCAATTCCTTTGTGGGTTGTGCCTCGGATTGTTGTTGAAAGGCTCCGGATTCCGCCTCGAAGGAATACCGATAGTGGAAGGTGAACCAAACCTTTGTGGTGCGGTTCATCGGAGAAGAGGGTGAAACCTTTGTGGTTGTTGAACCATTGTGTCGGTTCACACCTCTCCAACGAGACGTACTCCCTTTCAAGGAGGAACTCGGGAATACTTCCTCGTCTCCGCGTGCTTCGGTTATTTCTATACCCGAGCTATTTACTTATGCACTTTACATTGTGATATCCTTCGTGCTTGAAGTATTCTATTGCTATCACCTTGTTGCTTGTCTTGCTTAGCATAAGTTGTTGATGCACATAGGTGAGCCTAGTTTATTTAGGTTGTTGGCTTGTTAATTTAAACACCTAGTTTTATTCCGCAATTAGCAAGCCTAAACCGGAAAAGTTTTAATCGCCTATTCACCCCCCCCCCCTCTAGGCGACATCCTTGTCCTTTCAACCGCTCGTGGAGAAATTTTCGCCGCATAATGATGGCCTCCTCATTGTACGTGCGTAGTGGGCGGCGTGGCCTGCGACGGTTGCTATACATGCGCGCCACGTGTATGGATTGATCTGCATCAACGGCTGCGATCGATTGTGGTTTGCGGTAAATAGGGAGAGCGGTGCCGGCGTAATTTTTACTTGCCATTCCTTCCCCGCCGCCACAGCTTCTTCTTCCTCGCGCCCCTTCCTCCATTGTTCTGCGCACTTCCCTCTTCCTAGCCACCGCCACAATGGTGAAGCCAAAGAGGAAGGCTGCTGCGACCACCGCCACCGCTGCTGGTGCGGGTACGAGCACCGCCGTCGCCACCAGTGGCGAGGAGGTGACAATGCTGAAGAGAGCTGGCGATTGGACGCGGTCCACTATACCGGCGGGATGGATGGATCCCTTCCGCTGAGCTGCTGCCTACGCGCCTCCCCGGCGATGAGGTAAGCCCACAACCCAAAGAGGGCGAGCGTGTATGCTTTCACGATTTCGTGAATAGGGGATTCTCCTTCCCTATTCACGATTTCGTTCATGCGCTTATGTATGCGTACAAGGTGCAGCTGCACGATTTTACGCCGAACTCCATCATGCACATCGCGGTATTCTTCGTGCTATGCGAGTGCTTCCTGGGGATTCATCCCCACTAGGGTCTTTGGAAAAAGATCTTCACTGTGAGGGAGAACGCCGGCAAGCGCGGTGTTTATGCTGTCGGCGGATTCAACATCCAAAGCCGCAAATAAGTTGCGTATTTCGACATCAAGCAAGTCGAATCTGCGCAGAACTGGAGGCAGAAGTGGTTTTACTTCACCACCACCAAGACGGGCTGCCGCCATTTGATCCCCACGCTCCCCTGGAGAAGACGCGCGAGCTTGGCTACACCAGACCACTGCTGCTGAAGAGGCCGAGGTGAAGCCTTTGATGGCCAATGTTGCCAAGCTTATGAAGACTGCGGGCCGCGAAGTAAGCGGCCTTCATCTGATTTCGACTTTTATCAAGAGGGGTGTGCAGCCACTGCGAGTGCGAGCGCACCCCATGTGGGAATTTCAGGGTTTGCACGACCCGACGTGTTTAGCGGCTGGCAAAAGCTCTGCCATCTGATGAAGATGTGGAGAAGCGAGTTCGGTCAATCACCAAACTAACGGCGAACGACAATTGTCCTCTCGAGTGTCCTGTCGACGCCTTCGACAACGAGCATCCCTTGCCCGAGGTATGCTTTAGTTTTTTACTTTGTGTCCGTAGGAGATGTGATTTCTGTCAAGTGATAACTCATGTTTGAAATATGTGCAGGGTCATGTTCCCCTCCAGAGCCTGCCTCCGCTACCCGAAGATGGGGTAACCACGGAGAGAGAGGTGTTGTTGGCCGAGAATAAGGCCGATGATGGTTCACTCGCCTCCGCACACACCCCTACAGAAGAGGCGGAGGAATCTGAGCAAGAAGAAAAGGTGCCACCCCCAAAGCGACGTCGTTCGAACGAGACGGCGTCGACTGCAGAGAGCTCGCCCCCTCCTTCCGCTCGAGACGAGGACTCTGATTCTTCTTCGACTGAATCGGGAGAGCCAAGGGAGGTGACTCCTTTGCGTACGGCCTCACCGGCTAGGTCGCCATCATTCGAGGCGTGCTTAGATTATACCACGCTAATGATCTCGGATGATGACGAACCCACAGCCGCAAGGAATCCACGCCCTAGTTGGAGTTTTTCGACTGCCAGGTCATATCCAAGAAGTGATCACTCAGAAACTTGTGCTAGGCGCAAATGCAGCGATGGCATATGTGCGCAGTCGACGACCCAACTTGGTGCTTCCACCACCCGTTGTTGGTTCGTCTCTGTCCCAAGCAGATCTTGATGGCACCAACGATTCTGCGAGGCTGCTAGTCGAACGTTGCCACGATCAACTTCTTGGCCCTGCTTTGCACATCAAGGATGAACCTAAAGAATAGGAACTGTAGCGCATGTACTTGTGTAGAGGGGCAGCCCCCGAGTGTAAATGTGATACTCGTAACTGTTATGAACGAAATAGTCGTGTCTCCGCAGCCCCCGAGCCTGTTGAGTGGTGTGTATGAAGTAGTTTACTATAAATTTACTACTACTCAACCCCGAGTGTTCGGGTGCGGCTGAGCATGTTTATAAATTTTTGCTTTAGACCCAGCCCCCGAGCATTCGAGTGCGGCTGGGTTGTTTGTTTGCACAACCTTTTTATGACCCAGCGCCCTAGTATTCGGGTGCGTCTGGGTTGTTTGTTTTTGTGGGAGCGAAAACTCATGTTTTTGATAGCGCAGCCCCCGAGTGTTCGGGTGCGGCTAAGGTATGAGTTATGCGAATAGTAAACACAGAGTGATAGGAGGAACATTGATTATACTCCACTTTTGAATTTTAAGCTGCAGGCCGCCTCATTAAAAACCTTCCAGTCCCGTAGGTACCCTGGTAAGGAAAAGAGCGCGTCTGAAACCTGCAGCCATCCGACATATCGCCTATTACACTGTATGACTTTGACGAATCTAAGCATAGAAACGGCGCAGGTGCGCCACGTTCCATGGGTTGTGTGATAGCTCTCCTGTCTTTGCGTGCTTCAGGCGGTACGCGCCACCATCGATGACTTCGGTTATGATGAAGGGTCCCTCCCATGGGGACGCAAGCTTGTGCACCTTCTTCTGCTTCAGTCGAAGTACTAAATCATCCACCATAAAAGATCTTTTACGCAGTCGACGGCTATGATGGTTACGGAGATCCTGCTGGTAAACAGCCGTGCGCGCTAGTGCCGTGTTACGTGCTTCTTCGAGCAAGTCGACTGCATCTTCGAGTGCTTCTTCTGCGTCGTCTTCGTCGTACGCTTCGACTCTGGGCGCGTTGAACCTGACATCGGATGGCAGCATTGCCTCTGCGCCGTAAACCATGAAAAATGGTGTGAATTGTGTCGAGGCGTTTGGAGTTGTTCGTAAGCTACATAGCACCGACGGGAGTTCTTCGACCCAGGCACCCGCGGCCCTTTTGAGTGGCACCAGTAGGCGTTTCTTGATACCGCTACATACGAGCCCATTGGCCTTTTTGACTTGGCCATTGGACTGCGGGTGTGCAACGGATGCGTAGTTGAGCTTGATATCTTGTTCTTTGCAGAAGGAGCGGAATTCTTCAGCCGTGAAGTTTGTGCCGTTGTCAGTTATGATGCTGCTCGGGACGCCAAAACGGTACATGATGGTCTTTATGAAGTGGACTACCGTAGAAGCAGTCGAACTTGTAATAGGGATCACTTCGATCCACTTTGTGAACTTGTCGACTGCCACCAGTAGTGAGTACGCCCTCCATGCGAAGATTTTTTTAGTGACCCAACCATGTCGAGCCCTCATTGGGCGAAAGGCCAGGCCAATGGTATTGTCTTCAGTGCTGACGCGGGTGCGTGCGGCTTTGTCGCGAATTTTTGACAGCCGATGCACCTTTTGACTATGTCTTCCGCGTCCTTGAGTGTTGTAGGCCAGTAAAACCCTGCGCGAAAGGCTTTGGCTACGAGTGATCGACTGCTGGCGTGATGCCCGCAGTACCTGCATGAATGTCTTGGAGTATAGCTTTGCCGTCCTCGAATGCGATGCATCTTTGGAACATACCTGATACGATGCGTTTATACAGCTCGCCATTGATGATGGTGTATGCTTTGGACCGTCGAGTGACGCGCCGTGACTCGGTTATGTCGTCAGGTAGCTCGTTGCGGAGCATGTATGCCAGGAAAGGTTGAGTCCAAGTTGGCTCAACGAGGAGTACTTCGACTGGTGGGTCCTCTGTGCTGGGTGCTTTGTCTTTTGCCGCGGTAGTCGATGCAGGGGTAGGTCGCTTTTCCTTAATGGATCTGTGCTCTATTCGCTCGAGGAAGACGCCAGGTGGTACTTGTGCTCCGGTGGAGCCAATGTTGGCTAGCATGTCTGCTTCTTCGTTGCTTTCTCTCCCGATATGTCGTAGTTCGCAGCCATCGAAGCTGCCCTCCATTATGTTGTAAGGTCGCGGTAGGCGATCATGTTGTCCGCTATAGCATCGCAGGCCTTCATTGTTTGCTGCACAACCAAGTTAGAATCACCATAAATCATTAGTCGAGTGCACCCCAAAGCCTTGGCCATTCGCATGCCATGGATCAGGGCCTCGTACTCAGCCTCATTGTTTGATGGGAACGCGAATCCCATTTGTAAGACATAGCGAAGCCTATCGCCTTTTGGTGAGATGAGTACGACGCCTGCTCCCGCGCCCTCGTTCTTTTTGGATCCATCAAAGTACATGGTCCAGGAGTTGGACACGTCTGGCACTCCTGGCAATTGAGCTTCGATCCACTCGGTTGTGAAGTCAGGTAAGACTTGTGCTTTGATGCCTTCGGGTGTTCGTACTTGATGTCCCTTGGTCCTAGCTCGATGAGCCATTTTGCGACTCTCCAGTTGCATTGGGGTTTGTGAGGATATCACCGATTGCCGATTTGTTGATCACGGTTATCGGGTGCTCTACGAAGTAGTGCGTCAACTTTCTGGATGTCATGAACACGGCGTATGCCACTTTCTGATAGTGCGGGTACCGCTGTTTGATATGGAGAGGACCTCGCTCACGTAGTAGACATGTCGATGTATGCTTTGAGTGTGCCCTCTTCCTGCGTTCCACCACCAGCACAGTACTCACCACTCGATTGGTGGCTGAGACGTATAGGTACAGTGGCTCACGCTCCTTGGGTGCGACCAGGATTGGAGGGCTTGTGAGAATTCGCTTGAGATCGGTGAAGGCTGCCTCGGCCTCTGCTGTCCACTCGAATTTGTCTGCTTTCTTCATCAGTTGATAGAACGGGAGTGCTTTTTCGCCAAGTTTGCTGATGAAGCGACTGAGCGCCGCCACTCGACCAGCTAGTTTCTGTACATCGTGAAGCTTTGTAGGCCTTTGCATTGTGAGGATGGCCTGTATCTTCTCCGGGTCCGCTCGATTCCACGAGCCGAGACCAAGTACCCCAAGAGTTGCCCGGCTGGAACACCGAACGTGCACTTCTTGGGATTGAGCTTGATGTGATAATGCTTGAGGTTGGCAAACGTTCTCGCAGATCGGCGAGGAGCGTATCTCATCCTTTGTTTTGATGACTATGTCGTCGACGTAGACCTGGACATTGTCCTATTTGCTCTTTTAGGCAGTTCTGCATCATGCGCTGGTATGTTGCACCCGCGTTTTTGAGCCCAAAGGGCATGGTTGTGTAGCAGTAGACCCCGAGTGGGGTTATGAACGCTGTTTTTTCTTCGTCTTCTCTTTCATCCTTATCTGGTGATACCCGAGTACGCATCCAGGAAGGACAGTCGAGCGCACCGGCGGTGGAGTCGACGATCTGGTCGATTCGAGGCAGCGGGAAGTGATCCTTTGGACAGCATTTGTTGAGTGCTGTGAAGTCCACGCACATCCGAAGGATGTCTGTATGCTTCTTCTCTACAAGTACGGGGTTGGCCACCCATTGTGATTTCTTGATTTCTCGGATGAACCCTCGCGAGTAGTCTATCAACTTCGGACTCGACAGCGGTTCTTTTGGGCCGGAGATTCGGCGCATTGTTTGCTTGACTGGCTTGGCATCTGGAAACAGTTGGAGAGAGTGCTCGGCGAATTCCCTGGGAATACCTGGCATGTCGGCTGGACACCACGCAAATATTTCCCAGTTCTCACGGAGGAATTCGACGAGCGCGCCTTCCTATGCGAGTTAGACTCGACGACACATTGACTGTCTTGGATGGATCAGTCGGGTGCACCTGATGTGACCTTGTGTCGTTTGTTGCGCTGAATGCTCTGTCGACTGCTAGCTTCTTATGCTCTGGCAAGAGTGTGCGATCGTTGGAGAGTGAGAGGTCGGCGAGTGATTGTTCCATCCCAAACATCTCCGAGATTTTGCTGAAATCGCGGTCGCAAGCATCGGACCTTTGAAAGTTTCCATTGACAGTGATGACTCCTTTGGGTCCTGGCATCTTCAACTTGAGGTAGGCGTAGTGTGGCACTGCCATGAACCGAGCGAACGTTGGTCGCCCAAGTATGGCATGGTATTGTGATTTCCAGTCGACGACCTCGAACTCAATCGACTCGGTCCTGAAGTGGCTTGGGTCTCCGAAGTAACGTCGAGTTGTACTGTGCCTTCTGGGAGTATAGCTTTGCCTGGGACGATACCGTGAAAGGTATTTGTGGACTTTGGTAAGTTTTCGACTGACCTGTTCATTTTGCGAAGTGTGTCGGTGAAGATGATGTTGATGCCGCTGCCTCCATCCATGAAGACCTTGGTCATGGCGTACCCGCCTATTTGAGCGTCGAGTACCAAGGCTGCGTGCCCTGGTCGATATACAGCTGGCGGGTGATCCTCCCGCTGAAGTTGATTGTAGTTTCTGATCCCTTCAAGAATTCTGGCACAGCTGGAGGTGCCATGGCTGCCATGTTTACTTGTCGAGTGTGTAATTTTTGCTGCCTGTTTGAGGGACGGCCTTTCTGGATCATGTTCATCTGTCCATGAGGCCGGGGGTACTGATCCTCCTCCACCTGCGGCACCTGATGTATGGCACCCGCTACGTGTCCTCCTGTGTTATGCTGTGGTGGAGCTGGGAGCGCGGGTGCTGGCTGAGCAGGTGGTGCGGGTGCAGGGGTCGACTGAGCAGGGCCTACCCTTTTGAGTCGCATCATGTAATCAGCCGCCAGTTGGTCGAATTCTCTGCAGTTCCTTAGCGAGTGGTTGGAGCGTAATTTTCCGTCTTCCCCTTTGAACATGTGGAATCTGCAATAATCATCCATCTTTTCTTCGAATGACCGCTCGGTTTTGTGTCAGTGCGCTTGCGCCACTCTTGCCTTTTGTAGTTGTCGCTGCGTTGTTCGTGGTCTCGACTGTCGCGGCGGTCGTCGGGTCGTCTTTCGCTTCGATCGTGATTGTCGCGTGGCTGAGAGAACCCAGCCGCCACGAAATTTGATCTTTCGTCGTCGTGATAACGGTTTTTGCGTTTGCGCCTTCTGTCATCTTTGTAACTGTCCCGACGGTCTCGACTGCCACTCTCGTGGTTGTCGCGTGGAGAGGCGGGACGGGAAGCTCGTACGGAATCTTCTCCATCCGCCCACTCTGTTGCTATTTTCATGAGTTGAGCCATGGAGGTTGGCTTTTGTCGACCAAGTGCCTCTCTGAAATCTTTCCTTGCGACTCCCATGGTGAAGACGTCCATAGCTCTATCTTCAGAGATTGTGCCAACTGAGTTGCGGATGGCGGTCCATCGCCGTATGTATGACCTGAGTGACTCGTCGGATCGTTGCACGTAGGCCCTTAACTCTTCAAAAGTTTTGGGTCTCTCGCACAGAGGATCGAAGTATTTGATGAAGTCTTCTCGGAAGTGTTCCCAAGAGTCGTATGAGGACGCGGGTAGTGCTTTGAGCCAGTCGCGAGCTGTGCTTTCGAGCATGAGCTGTATGTATTGCATCGCCGTTGTTGTTGAGCCGTGCTGACATGCGACTGCTAATCTGTAGTCCTCTAGCCAACCCGAAGGTTCCTGCCGGCAGTTGAAGTTGGGTGTTGAAGTTGGGTGTTGAAGTTAACCCGAACTTCTTTGGCATCCGGGACTCGCGAATACGTCGGGTGAAGCATCGGCACCGCAGAGCCGAAGGTCGCGGTCGGAGTCTGAGTCACTGCTGTCAGACCTTCTGGATTTGCTTCTACTGGATCGATGATGGCTCGAGTTCCTCCGCGCGCTCTTCCTACGGGGGCTGCGGCTGCGATGATCACGTGATGCATGTTGCGAGCTGACTATGTCGCGATCTCGACTCTTTTCGGGAGTATGAACGACTGGCTGGATTTCCTGGGCCGCGAGTGCGAGCGATTTGATTTGCTGACGATGCAGGGCTGCTTGAGGGTCACCTGCTGGAGGCTCCATTGCTTTGAGGTAAGCTCCGACCGACAGCAAGGCACCCTCGGCCGTTTTGGGTACCGGTATTCCTTGTTCATCCACCGTCATGAATGACGCGTCAAGGTTGCGAGTGAGCGCCGATCTATCTCCTTCTGCAAGGTGTGCAAACCTCGATCTGCGCCTAGGGTCTGACCCGCCCGTGGAGCCAAGGGATAGCTGGCGCCTTCGCACACTCGAGATGCTGGCTTGCCTTTTGCGTTCTTCGAGTGTCGCCCTGTAGTTTTGCAGTCGGATCGACTCCTGCCAGTTGAAGTACTGGAAGGTCAACGTTTCTTCTGGAGTTGCATCTGCTGGCATCATTGTGCACTCCTTGATGACTTTGTCTGCTTTTGCTGCCATCTCGGCAGTGATAGTCAGTTTTGTAACCCCATCCGGTAAAGTTACCGTGCATGGGAATTCTGTAGGCCTGCGGGTGGCTGCTGCCGCCGATGGTTCTGCACTGAATGCGACGTAAACTTGGTGAGGCGTGACTCGAGGGCGCGTATGTATGCTGTCAACGCCTGTCATGGACTCGACGTCGTTATCAAGGCTCATGTCAGAGCTGTTCTGTTTGCCGATGTGTGCGTCGGAGTCGACGTATGTTTCGGGTGCTTCGTCAGAGCTGTTTGTGTTGTTGGTGAGGAACTCGTGATCAGCATAGATCTCTGGGCCGACGAAGTCGTCCAAGCAGATGTTGTCGTTCAGGTCTTCATTGTGCGTGATGTCGAGGTCGACGCTGTTGCTTGGGCGGACGTCAGAGTCGAGGACCATGTCGAGTGGCCCGGTGGAGTCGATGATGCTTTCGTGGTATGCAGATTCAACTTCGTCGCCTAGAAGCTCGTTTGCTAGGATTTCGTTGAGCTCCCTTGTCGACATGGTTGTGGCAGACGAGTAGGTCGGCGAGATCGGTTTGATCTGTGATGAAGTTGCTGCCAAGATTGACAGTGATGCAGACGCAGTTGATGGAGCCTCGGGTGCTGCAGTCGCGAGTGGATCCATCAAGTCCTGCACACCAAACTTGTCAACGAAAAAATTGAATGCCCAACAGTAATATCCAAACCTGAATCGAGACTAGCGAAGATCCCCCGCGCTTCCGGCGAGTGTGGTTCAATTCTTCTTGGCGAGGCGATCTTTGCTGATGAAGTTGGCGAGTGGTCACCCTTTGATGTGATGTTTGTCGATGTCGCCGGCGACTGGTCGTTGGCGGGTGCGATCGGCGAGTTGCCGTTTGATGATGAGATCGGCGAGTTGCCATTTGCAGATGCGATCGGTGAGTTGCCGTTTGACGATGGAACCGGCGAAACCGTGAGTCCAACACTATTCATCCCACAGACGGCGCCAATTGACGAGGGGTGTCCTCGGCAAATCCCATGGCTAAGGGCCTAGGGTTGTGATTATGGGGTAGAGAACGTGGTAGAGTTGGTAGTATCGTCGGCTGACAAGCAAGAGCAAAGATTTTATCCAGGTTCAGGCCTCCGGAGAGTAACACCCTACGTCCCGCTTGTCTGTTATTGATGTGTGGAATATATTCGAGCTATAATGGGGGTCCCGGCGAGATGTCGATCTCGCTAGGGTTCTGGTGGTTCGAGTATGGCCTTGTCCTTGATCGGCCTCCCTCCCAGCCTTTATATGGGAGGCTGCCTTTATATGGGAGGTTGGGTCTCAGGAAAACATAACCGACTAGGATTACAGGTATGGTAAGTCTAAACCGACTATGGCTTCGCCTAACTTGGAGGATACTCCTTCTTCTTGGGCCTCTTTTCATGGGCTTCGGTATGCTTCTGGTAACTGGGCTTTAGTCATCACGTGCACCAGGTACCCTCATGGTAGGGTACCCGAAAGGTATAACCATGTCAGGTGTTCTACTTGTCACGGGCATTCTGCGCTTCGAGCAAAAGCATTTCAGATCAATTCATGCCAACATTTTCTTATGATCCTATCGAAATGTTTCCCTCGGACTTTGCCACAATCATTTGTGACACGGCAGGAACCGGTGGTCCTAGTGTATAGTCATGCTCTGGTCAAAACTATTTCAGAATCTACACAAATGTGGAGTCATTGGGGACGGTTCTGGTGTTGTACAAGTAGACGCCAAATAAAATTTGCAAAAAAAAAATGGTCCAATGTTTGGCACCAAAGCCATTGACGCCTACCTCACGTCGACGCCGGGCTACCTACGTAACTTCGGGTGGCATTGGTCCGGGGCGCCAAGTCTAGTGGCCATATTCCCAAATAGTCTTATCGGGAGACTAGATTTGAAATCAGTTTTGTATAGGGGGCAGATTTGTCAACAAATACGCGGCGCCGTGAGCACCGAGCACCAATCGAAGTCCAGGACAAATGAAACATAACAGAGACACAACCAATCATTTCGTATCGCCGCCGCACGAACCATGTGAGGCCACCCTTCCCCTCAGCGTCTCGCCGCTGAAAGTGAGAAGAAGTGAGAGAGATAGAGAGAAATGATTGATTTCATTGATGGTACCATGGGTATATATAGTACCCGAATAGTCGTGTTACATGGTCGGTTACAGTTTTTGTGTCTCTTCGATTGACATAGCTTGGACAACGTCAAGTTTTCTAACTGCCTAAGTAGCCTATATCTAACCCTACTTGTTAACTGCTGTTTTTTTTTGCGAGAATACTTCCAATCTATTAATCAATTGTCAAGACAGTACATAGAGAGCCAGAAGTAAAACAAATTACAACCAGATCCGTATACCACCTAGCGACGACTACAAGCACTGGTGCGAGCCGAAGCCGCGACGCTGCCATCGCCCCTCCATTACCGGAGCCGGGCAAACCTTGTTGTAGTAGACAGTCGGGAAGTCGTCGTGCTAAGGCCCCACAGGACCAGCGCGCCAGAACAGCAACCGTCGCCGACGAAGAGAAGCGTAGATCAGAAGGATTCAACTTATAGACACACGAACATAGACGAACGAAGACCGGATCCAGTCGGATCCACCGAAGACAAACGCCGACCGAATCCCGCGAGATCCACCGGAGACACACCTCCACACGCCCTCCGACAGTACTAGATGCACCGTCTGGACGGGGGCTGGACGGGAAGGACCTTATTCCATCTTCAGGGAGCCGCCGCCTCGCCATCCTGAAAAGGACACAAATCCTAACCAAACACGAAGAAAGAACTAAAAACAGAGCCCTCCCGCCGGTGGGAACCGAGATCCACCACGCCTCCATGGCCTAAGGCCACGGGAGACGGGGCAGATCGGCTGCGTTGCCGGTAGGAGGCGAGATCGCCTTTTCCCTGGTCTCTGGCGGCTACGTACGAAGGGGTACTGTTACGGACCTGCCAGCTACGGGGCCACATGCCAGCCAGGCGAAGGAGAGAAGATCAAGCAGGGAACGCAAGGGAGCCGTCAGATACAAGGGGCCAGAATGGACGACTTGATGCCCTCCACGTTCGGCGCTGTCATTAGTTGATGCTACGTGGTGGTTATTTAGGCCTGCGCGCCGTGCTAGCTCTCTTCGCTTTGGAAGCCATCGAACCTGTAGACTCTGAACCTGTATCCCCTGTTCTTCTCCTCCCAGCCCCCTGCTTCTCTTCTACCTCAAAACTTCTCTGAAATCTTGAACCTGAAAGGCGTATCTGGGAGTGGAGTGTGGTTGAGTACCTTGTGTGTTGTGATTGTGATCTGGGTACTTATCATTTGGTATCAGATTCTAGAGATTTCGCTGCTGCTTTCCGATTTTGCTTTGTTGAGATCGAGATCCTCTGGATCCTCATCGATTTGGCGTGGATCTGTTCGATCCACACAAAGCGTCGTTCGCGACCGCCTGCGGTGGGAGATTTCTCGCGCATCTTCGTGTTGACTGCTCCGCGCACCACCTGTTCGATAATTTGCCTCTGCCAAACTGGCAACGGAGAAGGCGCAGACAAGGTGGGATACCTCAGCTAGGATTACCACGATGGAAGCCAAGCTCGACAGGCTCATGAGCCTGCTAGAGGGATCCGAGAAGAAGATGTCGGAGGAGCTCCAAGCAATCAAGCTCGCCGTCGACACCCTCAAGCCCGACATCGTCTCGCTCAAGGATCCGTCGCGGCCCTGCAGCCGGAGATAAAAAACCTCAAGGAAACCCTCGATACTTGGAAACCGAGATGGAGAACAAGGTGGGCGACCTCGGCACGGCGATGATGAATCTGCGCCGCCAGGTCGACCACATCGCGAAGGGGGTGGGAGCTGGCGCGCTGGGGCATCCTCCCGGCGTTGCCCCTCCACTGACGGCACATCTCCGTCAGCGACGCAACTCGGCGTCCACTCCGGGCTAGGCCATGACGACAAACGAATTCCCGGGGCTGTGGTGGTGGAGAACTCGACTTCTCCATCACCCACCCCGGTCACAGGTCAGAATCAAGCACAGCCTCTTGTCCCTTTTGATCCTGGTGCAAGCAGTTCGCGTAGTGTGCACGGAAACCCACCACCTCATTCGGAGTTTCCTAAGTTCGATGGGGAAAACCCGCGTCTCTGGCGCAAGGCCTGTGAAAAGTACTTTCGCATATATGATGTTGGTGCTGAATATTGGGTAGAACATGCCACAATGCATTTCTCTGGGAATGCTGCTTTATGGTTCCAGAGCGCTGAGGACAAGCTAGGCGCGATTTCGTGGCCTGACCTCTGTGAGATCATTAGCAAACGCTTTGATAGGGGACAGTACCAACTGCTGTATCGCCAGTCTTTCAAAATTCGCCAGACTAGCACTGTTAGTGATTTCATTGAGCGTTTTGATACTCTGATGCATCACATGCTAGCTTACAAGCCGGACTTAGATCCTATGTTCTTCACGGCTCGTTTTATAGATGGTTTACAAAAGAATATTCGAGCTACTGTTCTTATTCAAATGCCAGAAGATTTGGAGACTGCCGTGTCCTTGGCTCTTTTGCAGGAAGAGATTGGCGACGAAGGAGAGACTCAGAATTCTTCATCAAGAACTAATTTCTCGTCGCGCTCCAACTTTAAAGCGCCTCAGCCTTTGGTTACTCCTAACAAGAATCGCCTGAGTTCGCATCACACTGAAGAGAAGCAGAGTATTGATAATTCCAAGGGAACCTCTGGCTCACAAAAGTTTGCAGCCCTGAAGAATTACCACAAAGCAATGGGTTTATGTTTCACGTGTGGAGAAAAGTTTTGTCCTACTCACAAGTGTGCTTCAACAGTGCAGATTCATCTAGTCGAAGAGCTGTTGGAAATGTTAGATGGACCTGACAGCCCGGAGTCCTTCACCACAGCAAATGAAGGTGAGCCTGAATCCGACCAAGAGCTGGGAGCACTGTCCCAACAAGCGGCTGCTGGAACTGAAAATAGCTCCTGCTTTAGACTATTGGGTACAATTCAAGATCAACAGGTCCTTATGCTTATTGATTCTGGATCCTCTGGGAACTTTATCAGTTCCACTTTAGCTGATAAGCTGCAAGGTGTGCAAAAGTTGCAAAACCCAATTCGGGTAAGGGTGGCCAATGGTGAGATTCTGTCTGGTGATTCATACATTCCAGGATGCTCATGGTCTTGTCAAGAAGCTTCGTTCTCCACTGACATGAAAGTAATACCTCTGCAATGCTATGATGTGATTTTGGGTATTGAGTGGTTACAGTCACACAGTCCTATGGAAGTTGATTGGGCTAGCAAGTGGATTGTGGTTAATCATGCGGGTGACAAATGTAAACTGACTGGGGTTTCAGCTGATACATCATCTTGCAAACCGATCACACTGTCAGAACTGCAGTTAGCGGAGAAGACTGGTTCATTGCTGTTTCTGTTACAAGTTTGTGCTCTAGAGAAACAAGATAACAACTCAGTTCCTAAAGTAATACTGAAGATGGTGGAAGATCATGCTACCCTGTTCGAAGAACCAAAAGGGCTACCTCCCAAGCGGCTTTATGATCACAAAATTCCACTGCTCCCTAGTTCTACTCCAGCCAAATTGAGACCATACCGGTATAACCCAATGCAGAAAAATGAAATCGAGAAACAAGTTCAGGAACTGTTGCAGCAGGGTGTAATTCAGTTGAGTGCTAGCCCCTTTGCAGCTCTGCTCTGTTAGTTAAAAAGAAGGATCTAACATGGCGGTTGTGTCAAGATTTCAGAGTCCTGAATGCTATGACAGTGAAAAACAAGTATCCACTGCCTGTAATCGATGAATTGTTGGACGAACTGTCTGGTTCTCACTGGTTCACCACTTTGGACCTCAGGGCTGGCTATCACCAAATCCGAGTTGCAGAAGAGGATGTGCATAAAACAGCTTTTCAAACACACCACGGGCATTTTGAATACAAAGTCATGCCATACGGTCTCACCAATGCTCCTGCCACATTCCAAGGGGTTATGAATGCAGTACTTGCTCCAGGGCTGAGGAAATTTATTCTGGTGTTTATAGATGATATCCTGGTGTATAGCAAGAACCTGACCGAGCATGTCAAGCATCTTCGGATTGTGTTTGATTTGCTCAACAAACATCAACTCAAAGTGAAGAAGTCGAAATGTTGTTTTGCCCAGCAAAAACTTTGCTACTTGGGGCACGTCATCAGTGCTGAAGGTGTGGCCACTGACCCTGCTAAAATCGCTCCTATTCTGCAGTGGAAGTCTCCTACTAATGTGAAGGAACTCAGAAAAGTAATGGGCATGACTGGTTATTACAGAAAGTTCATTAAAGGATACGGAATCATCAGTAAAATTCTCACGGATTTGCTCCGAAAAGGGACCCCATACATATGGACCAGTCAAACTGAAGCTGCCTTTCAGGCATTGATGCAAGCTTTGGCGACGGCACCTGTCCTTGCACTTCCAAACTTCGCTAAGAAGTTCTCTGTCGAAACTGACGCAAGCGACAAAGGTATTGGCGCAGTTCTTCTCAGGAGGAACACCCACTCGCATTCTTGAGCAAGTCTTTGGGCCCGAAGCAGCAAGCTCTGTCAACATATGAGAAGGAATGCCTGGCAATACTCCTCGCTGCCATATCTTCAACATGCTGAGTTTGATATTCGCACTGATCAGCGCAGTTTGGTAAATCTGACTGAGCAGCGGTTGACTACTCCCTGGCAACACAAAGCACTCACCAAACTGTTGGGTCTGCAGTTCAAGATCTCTTACAAGAAGGGTAGAGAGAACAAAGTGGCCGATGCGCTATCTCGGCACCCTTCCTTACCACCAGAGTCAATGCTGGCCATAGTGCAATGCAGACCAGTGTGGCTTGATGAGGTGACTCAAGGATACCACAAAGATCCTCAGGCAGTGAAACTGCTAGAAAAACTGAGTGTGTCGCCAGATTTTGAACAATACACACTCAGAGATGGTTTAATCCGACACAAAAATAGAGTATGGGTGGGCAACAATGTGAAGATGCATACCAAAATCACTCAAGCACTTCACGATGGAGCAATGGGAGGCCACTCTGGTTTCTATGTGACTTACCACAGGATTAAAAATCTTTTCTCCTGGCCAGGAATGAAACAGTTCATTAAAAACTGGGTGCAGGGCTGCTCTGTATGCCAGCAGGCGAAAGCTGAACGTGTTCCGTACCCAGGCCTGCTGCAGCCGCTTAAGGTTCCTGATGGAGCCTGGGAAGTTGTCTCGATGGATTTTGTTGATGGGCCCCAAAGTCAGCTGGATTAACTGTATCATGGTGGTCGTGGATAAATTCTCGAAGTATGCCCACTTCGTGCCTTTGTCTCACCCGTATTCTGCCTTGTCTGTTGCTACGGCATACATGAAAGATGTGTTCAAGCTGCACAGTTTGCCACAAGCAATAGTGTCTGATCGAGACCCGGTTTTCACAAGCAAAGTTTGGCAAGAACTGTTTCGCCTGTCTGATACACAACTGTGCATGAGTACAGCACGGCATCCTCAAACCGACGGCCAGACAGAGAGGGTTAATCAGTGCATGGAAGGGTATTTGAGGTGTTTTGTTCATTCTTGCCAAACCAAATGGGCACAGTGGCTACATATGGCCGAGTTCTGGTATAACACGAGTTACCATTCCACTCTAATGAAGACTCCTTTCGAAGTGTTGTACGGTCATCCTCCCAGGTACTTTGGAATTGACAAAATCGAATCCTGTGCTATCCCAAAACTGGAGGAGTGGCTAAAAGAAAGAGACACCATGACCAAACTGCTTAAAATGCACCTGGAACGAGCTCAGCAAAGGATGAAGTCTCAGGCAGACAAAGGACGATCCGAGAGGGAGTTCAACATAGGTGATAAAGTTTACTTAAAACTCCAGCCGTACTTACAGTCCTCTGTTGCACATCGAGCCAACCACAAGCTTGCCTTCAAATTTTATGGGCCATTTGATGTAGAGCAGAGAGTGGGGACTGTGGCCGATAAACTCAAGCTTCCTGCTTCCAGTATGATGCACCCCGTCATTCATGTATCACAGCTCAAAAAGTCAGTACCACGTGAGAAAGTTATCAATGAGTCCCTGCCTGACGACCCGCCCCTCTTTCAAGTGCCAGAGCATATCCTGGCGCGACGCTGGCGTTCTTTGGGATCATCTTCAATCAGGGAAGTTCTTGTTCGCTGGACTGGCATGCCTGATGTGCTTGCTACATGGGAAAATTTGCAGGAACTGAAGCTCCGTTTTCCGGAGGCACCTGCTTGGGGTCAAGCAGGTTCTGAAGAAGAGGGGGATGTTACGGACCTGCCAGCTACGGGGCCACATGCCAGCCAGGCGAAGGAGAGAAGATCAAGCAGGGAACGCAAGGGAGCCGTCAGATACAAGGGGCGGAATGGATGACTTGATGCCCTCCACGTTCGGCGCTGTCATTGGTTGATGCTACGTGGTGATTATTTAGGCCTGCGCGCCGTGCTAGCTCTCTTCGCTTTGGAAGCCATCGAACCTGTAGACTCTGAACCTGTATCCCCTGTTCTTCTCCTCCCAGCCCCTGCTTCTCTTCTACCTCAAAACTTCTCTGAAATCTTGAACCTGAAAGGCGTATCTGGGAGTGGAGTGTGGTTGAGTACCTTGTGTGTTGTGATTGTGATCTGGGTACTTATCAGGTACGGTTGGTTGCTAGCTACGACTTACTTGTTAACTGCTGTTAACCGTCACTAACTGCTAATTTGTCTCTAACAGAAAGCGCCAAGGTGATTCTCGCGACAAAAGGCGAGAAACCATTATTCGCGCGCCGTTCCCGCCGTATACTTTTTTTCAGTACTACGTGGACGTGGATAGTGCAGGCGGAGTCACCATTTGCCCGTGGGCCGTGGCGAGGTGACGATGGAGACTCGACAGCGTCAGCTTCAACGGCAGCGCCGGCCGCTTGGCTACTGCCAAGGGACAGAGCACGACTCTTGCATTTCCCCCTGTCAGTTAAAAACTGTTGAAAATTAACTCAGCTGCAATTTTTATTGGTTTAGTCCTTAAAATGCTACCGAAAATTAACATTCCTAATAACTGGGGTCAACATAGCATGTTCTGGTCAAAACCAAATCCAGCCCCATGTGGCCATGTCCACATATATAAAGACTGAACATCTCATTCAGCCTATAGACGAGGGCCAGGAGCAAGACGGAGCAATAGATTAGTCAGACACGGAAAAGAAATCGACTCGCTCGTGCGTGGTCCGAGGCCGCGCCGCACCGCACCGTCGAACACCTAGCAGGCAGGCAGCACGCCATGGCCCTCCACCTCCTCACTCCTCCCGGCCTCCACCACCCCTCCCCCATCCCGCGCCGCCGCGCCATCCCCTCCGCCACCGCCTCCCTCGCGCTCGCGCACCCGCTCCACCCCCGCCTCCGCCTCCGCCTCCGCCTCGCCCCCTCCCGCCCCGTCCCCCGCCGCGCCATGTCGTCCGCCATCCGCAGCTCCCTCATCGACCCGGACGGCGGCGCCCTCGTCGACCTCGTGGCGCCGCCCGCCAACCGCGCCGCGCTGCGGGCCGAGGCGGAGGCGCTCCCGCGGGTGCGCCTCGCGCCCGTCGACGTCGAGTGGGCGCACGTGCTCGCCGAGGGCTGGGCGTCCCCGCTCCGCGGCTTCATGCGCGAGCACGAGTACCTCCAGTGCATCCACTTCAACTCCCTCCGCCTCCCCGACGGCAAGGGCGTCTCCAACATGTCCCTCCCCATCGTGCTCGCCATCGGGGACGCCGACAAGGAATCCATCGGGGCCGCCCCCGACGTCGCGCTCGCCGGACCCGACGGCGAGCTCCTCGCCATACTCCGCAGGTTCGGCCCGATTTCCACCCGTCTCCCTGTTATTAATCCGCATTCCATTTTGACGGTTCTTGGTTCGAGTGAACACGACTGACTTTCATGACTACGAGGGCATCGCCAATTTGTTCATGTTTATGACAATTTGGGCGTGAAAATTCTGTTTTTTGATGATTGCCAGCCGGACGAATCTGACAATTGGTTTTTCCATAATTGGCAAACGGATGAATCTTAAAATTGGATGGTTTTAATATTATGCTTTCATATGTATTGATGATTTTATTTATTCCCATATTTTGGAGGAATGTCGTACGTAGCCTGCATTGTGGGTTCAACCAATTATCTTTTCACTTAAGAACCTCTCTCCCAAGTTCACAGCCAACGAATGTGGCACTTATTATCTTTTTCGTCCGCCGAAACTTTTGTCGTCCTTTCATTGTGCCAAGCATCTTATCATTGCGGGAATTTTTTTAGTGAGGCATCTTAGCTTTTGCTATCTGTTCGTTCTAGTCCACACTTTGCCAGGTTTGGGGGACCATAGCTCCTAGCGCCAGTGGCAACTTAGCAAAAGCTCAATGGATGAGAATGTCTGGAGAAAAAAATGTTGTTGCTGTCCTTGGCGGTGCTGTCGCTTTCTCTATCATGTCACTCATTGTGATTGCATATGGATTCCCTTGTTATGCATATTTGACCTCGTGGCTAATTAACAACTTGACTTTAGTAGCTACATGAATGCTTACGTGGCCAGTCATCGATTGCTATGGTTCTTATCTTTTCACTGTTTTGGATGTAACATGGTGTGTTTGACCAATTCTCTTTATAAGAAAACACTTCATTTAAAAGCTAAGGATTTCCGCGATTATTCATTTTTAGGTGATTATTGGAGCAATGATACCGTTGTGTGTAGACTACAAATTGACACGATTTCAACCCACATGTGATGTTCTCCTCACGACATTTACTTGCACATTTTCTCGAGCATGAAACAATCTTATCATCACAATTTAGTCACTCCATCGAACTATTTTTGAACTATTTGTGTTCCAGACCATCATAGAATATCTGAATCCTATGTAGTACTTTCTTCCCTTCGACACTAGTTTCTGATGACTCACAAGTTAGAGTCTGTAGTGAGCTACTGTCCCTCCACTAGTTTCTATAACTTTTACAAATCAGGGTTAAATATAACTTGCAATACCATCCCTTCACCAGTTTCTCATGACTGACCAGTTACAGTCTGTTTTTCTTGAATTCAAATTTTCATTAAATTTGATTGGAATTTTCAGTTGTTGAACTGCAAACAACATATCTCGTTGTGTACTCCTGAAACCATACCAAAATAACAAAATCACAGTTCTGAATTTTGGCAAAAGTCGGTCAACGGCCAGGGAAGTCATTTGTACCCCGCTCTGAAGTGAGATTATGAATTGTGATAATGGAATTAGAAGGGCATTACTGAATGTGACATGCTTGTGAGGAATATACCCAAGAGGAAATATGCATTTACTGTTGATCTCCCCTTTACTTGAGGCACACCAACATAACTTCTTTGATTAACTCTGTCAAGTAAATAGTTTGGTTTATCTAACCACAAAAGTCTATAACAAAATGCATTTATGTGCTGATTCTACGTCATATTTGTATAAGCAGCTTTTTGTTTGGAAAGTTCTGGACAATGAAGTAGCAATCATGGTAGATTTTCGTTATATCGAGATTTTGCTTACAAATCTATGTCCTTGTTGCCCTATGTTCTTCTCCTCCGTGACTCACTTTTGAACAGTTCCCTTTTGAAGTGGGTTTAACCCAGATAGTAGTAGCCACCAGTTTTGTAATGTCGTGACCGCACCTTCATCACTAATGAAATTTGTCCGTTGTGTTATTACTTTTGTCCAGTTCTAACAAGACTTTTTACTGATATACATTATCCTTTTATCAGTGTTGAAATATACCCTCACAACAAAGAAGAAAGGATTGCAAGAACATGGGGGACAACTGCGCCTGGTTTACCTTATGTTGACGAGGCGATAACACCAGCTGGGAACTGGTTGATTGGTGGTGATCTGGAGGTGTTACAACCCATCAAGTATAACGATGGTCTCGATCACTACAGGCTTTCACCCCAGCAACTCAGGGACGAATTCGACAAGCGTGGGGCAGATGCTGTGTTTGCATTCCAATTGAGAAACCCAGTCCACAATGGGCATGCGCTGTTGATGAATGATACTAGAAGACGTCTCCTGGAGATGGGTTTCAAGAATCCCATCCTACTGCTACACCCTTTGGGTGGTTTTACAAAGGCTGATGATGTCCCACTGCCTGTTAGAATGGAACAGCACAGCAAGGTACTCAATTTATTTACACACATTGTACCAGTTGGAATAACTCAAAATGCAAATGTTTAACTTGGGTGCATTTACAGGTCTTAGAAGATGGAGTACTTGACCCTGAAACTACTATAGTGTCTATATTTCCCTCTCCAATGCATTACGCTGGTCCAACAGAAGTGCAGTGGCATGCAAAGGCACGGATTAACGCCGGTGCTAATTTCTACATAGTGGGTCGTGATCCAGCTGGGATGGGCCATCCGACAGAGAAGAGAGATCTGTACAACCCAGACCATGGGAAGAAGGTCCTAAGCATGGCTCCTGGTTTGGAGAAACTCAACATACTGCCCTTCAAGGTATTTGACGCGCAGAGGCCTCCTTCTGCAATTATAATTGTCAAACTCATCCAGTTTTTCTTTTGTTGCATTAACACTCCTAGCTGTATATGAGTAGTACTTATGAATTGATAATGCTCCGAACTATTCTTCAGTGTTTCATCATCTTTTGGGGGTAATATTATGTTGTATCCTGTGCCACTTTCTGTTAGCTTTACTTTTTTTTTTTGCTCCAGGTCGCGGCGTACGATACGGTGGCAAAGAAGATGGCGTTCTTTGAACCTTCACGTAGTCAAGATTTTCTGTTCATCTCAGGAACCAAGGTAAACTTTTTCAACACGTTTATTTTCAGGGAACCGATGATTTATGCTACCAAACTGGAGATAATTATCTGCTGCTAAGTGCTAACAACTAATCTACAATTGATCAGATGCGCACTTTCGCGAAAACTGGAGTGAACCCTCCTGATGGTTTCATGTGCCCTGGTGGGTGGAAAGTCCTTGTTGACTACTACAACAGCTTGCAAACGGAAGAAGCCAGCGCCACCGCCGCTGCTGCTACTGTATGAGACAAGCTGCTGACGGCTATGAGGTTATTGTTCATCGGCCAGAAATCATTAATCTGTGGGATTTATGTTTTTATCCCCTTTGTTTCTCTGAGCTTTTTCGTAGGTTGTTAGCTGATTGATGTTTTCAAATCTTCCATTTTTTTAAATATTTTACTTTCACAAGGAAGAGAGAGTTTGAATCTTGGTACTGAAATTCAGAAGAGGTGGCAGGTTATGCTGTAACCGCACAAATGTTATTATCTTGTAACTCTGACAGCTCACTTAGCCAATAAAAATGTTTATAACAGTTGCGGAGGCAGTTGTTGATGGTGCTCATCCAAGATCAGAGTGTAATTATTTTTGCCAGATTATGACATAACAGAGTGGCAGATGGTTAGGCGCTACCCCTTTTTTAGAGCAGCCGGCAGGAGCTATTCCCTCTATCTCCTCTCCTTAACTTTTTTTTGCAGGGTGAGAAGCGGAAGGGTGTTTCGTGCTGCTTCAGTTAAATGGGTGCAAGTAATACTGACGAATTTTGCATGCTCTGTGTAGCCTCTAGTGGGAAGCTAGGGGCATCATCATTTGAGTTCTCCGAAATATGCACGGAGCGTAGGTTTCAAATTTTGAATTTCAACGCTTTTGAGGGGTTCCAAAGTACATAAGCCTCGAAAATGATAAGCAAGATCAAATTAAATCATAAAATGTGCTCAAAACTCATCTCAAAATAAGGTGAAAATTACCAGAAATTTAAGAGAGATCAACAGGACCAAAATAATATTCTGTTAACAGAAAAAATGAAACCATAATGAATCCTTGTACCTAAAACATCTGGTAACCATGCTCGACTGTCTAACAATTTCTTTGCACAAATCAACACACATTGTGGTTTTCAGTTTTGTGTTGAATATCCTTCAGTCACAGAGACAATTCCTCCAATGTGCACGTAGCCAAATACGACGATGTCGTGGTGTAGCTGGATAGGAGCCGAGCGATCTTGGTACCTCTATCATAAATTGTCACATCAAAAATATGTCCGTTGCCAGCCGCTCTACAGACCATCTCTTCTTTCAATTCCCCTCCTTCATGTCATACATGTAGACCATCTCGTGGTACGGGAATGTATCTTCGGTTTTCACATGGTAGATGCAATTGCCGTTGATGGACGGGAACTTGCTGGCGTCGATAGACACGCACTTAGAGATTCCAACAAAGATCGCACGGTCGTCGCCAATGCTTTTCACGGGTTCGCTCACAATCCTCTTATCGGCGTCGACTTTGAAAATCTCCATGCCGCCGGCATGCTCACGTTTAACGACCATCAACGCTTCCCCGTCGCACTCAACTAGGAGGGCACGGTGCTTAGCGAACATCTTCATCTGATCGGGAGAAAACATGGTGAGTGGCGGATCCTCCGAGAATGGGCGCCCCATGAGACTGTAGACGCCGTTGCCGATTGCAAGCGAGATCAGACGACGAGGGAACCAGTGCTCATGGTAAAAGAAGACGTTCTCACCGTCGAGATCGGCTCTGTGTAGCCCACTATGTCTGCAACCGAGCACCAGAGTGGGCGGCGAGCCGAAGACGGTGGCGGCGAGCTGCCTGCCTACCTGCCTTATACGAAAGCCGCCGTGGATGACTCCATGAAACGTGTGAGGCAGCCGGTGAAAGGGTTGAGGACGAACACGGCCGCAGCAGTGTCGATCTTGTCTACCAGGACAAGAAAACCGCCTATGGTGGCTGCAACTTGATGGTACTTGCTGAGAAGCGGCATGTCCTTGCGCTGGAACCGGCCGGTGGCGGTGTTCACGAAGAGGTGGGCGGTCTCGTCCTCGCAGAAGACGATCCACCGGCAGGGCCGGAACCGCACATCCCAGGTGTTGGTGGGGTCGTCGGTGGCCTGGCGCCAGTCACGACAGACGACGCGGAAGTGCATGTAGTAGTCGATGTGGTTGGTGGTGAGGAAGCAGTCGGCGATGTGGCGGACGAGCTCGGGCGGGAGAGAGGCCCAGCACGGGCCGCCACGCATTGTCGTAAACTAGGGGAATAGGCGCGGACTTCGCCGCGCCGTGGGCTCGTTATGTATAAATCTGTAGGAATATATGGTCGTAATTCAATTCTGAGAACGTCCACTCGGAAACTCGTTCAAATTTGGAAACCGTTAGAATTTTAGGAAGTCAATGTTTTTTACAAATGTTCATATTTAAAAATTGTTGGAGTTGGGAAAATTATCATGAATTGAATTGTTTTCATATTTGTAAAATGATGAGGTTGGAAAGAATGCCATAAATTTAGGGAAATCAAATTTGAAATTCAGATTTAAATGCTCTAATACATTCGTTTTTTTTTCGACAAATTTGTCCAAATATCGACAAATACGGAGAAGTTCGAACATGTTTTTGTTATTGTTGTTATTATACATATTTTTCTAGACTGTTTTAATTTTTTTTGCATATTTGTACGGTGGTTATTTGTAAAAATGCTTCTATTTTCTGTTTTTTTTTTAATCTGACAGGTGGTACCAAGCCGGTGTAGGCGTGACGTCAGCAGGGGAGCTCTGTTGGCGGCGACGACCACGGCCGCCGGCGCATCGCCGCGTTCCGCGGCGCGCGAGTAGGCGTCGTGGACGCGCGCGGTCGCGGGGCGCCCGGACTCGGTCGCCGGAGCGGCGCCGGCGAGCGCCTGACGCGGCGACGGATGGCGAGCGCGGCGGCGTCGTTTCCCGCGCGGCCGCGGCACCCCGGGACTCGATCCACGGCGAGGAGGTGGAGGAAGAGGCGGCGGAGCGTCCCGTAGCCGGCGATTTGGACGGGGAAGGCCGTGGCGGCGGCGCGCCGCGGCGGCATGGGCGGCGACCACGGGCACACGGGGAGAGAGAGGAGGAGAGGGAGAGCTGCGGTGGCTTTTTTGCACGCAGGCCCTTCGTTTTCAGGGAAATTGCAATTTGGTCCTTGGCGGGGGTTTGCAAAAAAGTCCGCGCCAATAATCGTGCGCGTGGGCGACCGGTTGCGACCGGGGCGCGACCGGGTGACGTGGCGTGCCCTCATTGGTAGAAAATACCAGGACTGTAGCTAGCTACAGTACCCGCCTTTGGGGGCGACGTGGCCTATTCTGGGCCATCAGTCGCGTCGATCGGACGTCTGGTAGAATCCGGCGACGTGGACGAATGAGGAGGGGCGGATTCCACGGCCTTTTATATATAGTAGGATTAAGGAGCTAGGACCTTTTTTTTTTTAAGCTGAGGGATCCCTCCCCGATTTCTATTAAGAGAAACCAATATTACAAAATCCACCAAAACACCCGTTCATTGTTCGGACCCAAAGTGAAGACTGCCAGACAAGTTTTAGGAACTACACTGACAGGAATCAAAGTTCTCCAGAAACTGGAAAAGAAGGCGAGTAAAAGCCAAAACACACCGAAACGCTAAACTTTCCTACACCTCCCCTACAAATCTAGGTTTCAAGCAAAACGAGCTCTCTCCAGCGAAAAGCGTCTCCTCTCGCACCATCCATCATCTTCCTCCAATGTTCGATAGGTTTTTTTAGCCACCCAACCTTGGCCTCCAGGAATTCCATCCTCGCGCACCTCTGAATATCTCCTCAGCGACCCGTCCCAGCACCCTTGCGGCAGTTTGTAGCTCCAGTTTTACGTCCTCCACCACCTGCAAGTTAGCCCACCAATCAATCCAATAACAAACTCGACGAACAACCTCAATTGGCTCAGCCGGCCATTTCCCTTCAAAACATGCTAAGTTCCTAGTTTTCCATATCCCCCAGAGAATTGCTGCCACTCCAACCGTCACTTTCAATTTCTGTTTCTCACTGAATTGATCAAGCCAGTCAGTTAAGCATTCCCTCGCATCCATTACCTGACAGTTCACACCTGTTGCAACACTAACCGAATTCCAGACATATCTTGCTAGAGGACATTTAAAGAAAAGGTGATTGATGCTTTCGTCTTGACCACATAAAAGACAAGTTTTATCACATCTGCCCCCCCTTTTCAGTAAAACGTCTCGGGTTAGGATACTTTTTTTCAAGACCAACCAAAGAAAGGTTTTAACCCTTAGCGGAATCTTCGCTTTCCACATGAATCTGTATGGGACCTCTCCCACAGATTGCATTGCGGCATAAAAAGATTTCACCGAAAAAATTCCGGAGGACGACAAAAGCCAAATTAGCTTGTCTCCTTCCTCAGACAGTTTGACCTCATCACAAAGTTTGATGAGACTATTCCATTCAGCTACCTTAGGACCAGTAAGATTCCTTCTAAAGGAGAAAATTGCACATAACACCAATGTTTGGTGCCAACGTTGCACAGAACACAGAAACAAAACTAGTTTTGCAGCCGACCCCAGTTTTCTGTCTAATTCGTTGCAGCTAGCCCAAATAGTTGATTTAGTGCCTTAACACAGTACCTGGCAGGTGGGCCTGTACTTGTCTACCGCATAAAATACCGTACAACATAATTATACAATAATTTATTTTAAAAGGGCAGCTTTTTGTTGCGAATAAAAAAAGGGCAGCATAACATTGGGAAATATAGAGATTATGCACCAAAATTCAGCATCAACATGACATCATATATAACAATGCAATCATCTCTATCGCAGAGAGCATAAACTCATGGCACTTTACAAACTCCAAAGGCTTAAGTGTCTCATGAGAGTTACAAGTTCCTGAGAATTAAAGTGTCTTCTAGCACATACAAAATATGGAGTCTTCAGATTATGCAATCATTACATGGCTCACAACATGTCATACGAATTTGAGGACATAATATGCCTCATTGCTCTTGCTCTTGCATTTCTTCCTCCACTTGTTGTTGCCCATCTCGACCTGGTGTGATGTAGCTATACAACCTAGAGTTTGGGGAGCTGGGGCTATTCTGTCTTGGTTGGAGCCAACCTCTTCTAGTTCCCGTCCCGTGAACAGAAGGAAGCTTGCGTGTTGCTGGTCCAGGTGGTGGAGGTTGCTGTCTTGGTGGTGCAGAATTTGCAGCATGGCGCTGTGGTGGTGCAGGTTCTGTAGCTGGTACATCTTCTCTAGCATGGCGCTGTGGTGGTCTTGGTGCATGTTCTGTAGCATGGCGTTGTGGTGGAGCAGCTGCTGTAGCATGGCGTCGTGGTGGTGGTGCAGCTGCTGTAGGGGAGGGATGAGGGCATGGAAAAAAATAGCGCGCTATATCTCCGCTAATAGCACGCTATAGCGTTTTGAGAATTGTCTCGCTAAATAAATCGTGTACAATGCCTCGCTAATAGCACGCTATAGCGCGATATAGCACGCTAATAGCGTATTTTTAGGCTGGCGCTATTTTGTTATAGCATGCTATTTTTTTCATTGGATGAGGGGCAACCTAGGGTTCTTCAGCCCGTGCTAAACCCTAGCAAACAATGACTAATTGACAGTAAATCTACGAATTGCAGAGAAAATACCCATTGAAAGAGACGAGGCCGTCGGAATCCATCGTCCTGGACGCCGGTGTGCCGCCGCCGCCGTCCAATCCCTCATCTCCGGGTGGCACCTGCCCAGCTTCGTGTACGGGTGGCGAAGTGAACAACGCGGGCTCCAAATCCATCCTCCTAGCCGCCGGCCCTCCGCCGCCTCCGCCGCCTCCGTCGCCGGCGCCCCAGTCCGCTCAGCTGCCGCCCGCTCGAGTGGGGAGAAAAGGCTCGTTCTTTTTCCTCTGGTTCGTCTCTTCGTTTTGGTCTGGGTCTTTTGTTGAATGGGTCAATGTTGTATATTCTACTCAAGCTATACAGTAGACAAGTACAGTCCCACCTGCCAGGTACGTGTTAAGGTACTAAATGAACTATTTGGGCTAGCTGCAACGAATTAGACGGAAAACTAGGGTTTGCAAAACGTGTTTTGTTTCTGTGTTCTGTGCAACTTTGGCACCAAACATTCGTGTTATGTGCAATTTTCTGCTTCTAAAGGAAAGAGATCTAACCCCGGTCCCAAGAGCTTTCTGAACAGTAATGTTATGATTATTCGAAATATTATAAAGGTTAGGGAATTTAGCAGCAAGGCTGTTTCCTGAGTGCCAATTATCCTCCCAGAATCTAGTTTTCGCACCATTCCCAACCTGAAACCTAACACACGATAGGAACAGAGGTTTGATCTCCATCAACCCCTGCCAAAAGTGAGAATCACCACTTTTGTGCGAGCAAAGTAGTTTTTTCAGATATTTATTACTCAGTATAGTTTGCCAGATCCCTTCTTCATTAAACAGTTTCCAAAGCCACTTAGCAAGCAAAGCTATATTCATCATTTCTAGATCAAGAACACCAAGGCCACCTTGATCTTTTGGTTGACACACTGTCTTCCAATTGACTAGGTGGTATTTTTTCTTGTCCTTCTTATCGCTCCAAAGGAAGCCCGATCTAATTTTGTCAAAGACCTTCCTTTTTTCCACTGTTATTCTATAGAAGGACAACATATAAAGAAGAATACTAGGCAAGGAAGTGTTTATTGAGAGAGTCCTCCCCGCAATAGACAGGTTCTTTCCCCACCAGCATCCCAACTTCTTTTCCATCTTCTCACCGCAAGGATCCCAGTCACTGTTTTTAAGTCTCACCTTGTAACACTAGTACAGAACGACACATCGGAAACGGGCCAAAAACCCCTTCGGCAACGGAGAAAGGGTCCGTGTTCACGACCATGTCACTGATGTGAAGGCTCTCATCGGCAACGGACACGAAAAACCATCACTGATGAGGCTTGATTTTGGCTACGGTTGCCATCCAGTCTCCGTTGCCGATGTATCTGGACATCAGAAACGGAGATTCTGTTTTGCTCGTTTGCATTGAGGTTTTTTCATAAGCCTACAGCAGCAATACAGTTGCCAATTGACATTCAAAATATCATAGCAGAAGCACAAAGTTGCTAGCAAAACCGTTCATAACTTATATAACAATTGTCACCATTACATAGCATCAAAAGATGAGTTACACATGCTTCGCTAATCCTATCATTCTCATGCCTCCCTAAACTGCAGCTAAGGCTTGCTCCCTAAACACACATCCACAAAATAGCCGGAGAAACTGAAAAAACAGAAACTACACCAAGCCAAATTGCCAAATTCTTCGTACTGAGGCTTGCTCCATCTTGGACGGTGTCGCCGAAATATAATAACGTCACAACAGCGACGGTTCACGGATATGATCCCACTTTATAAGTAGCACATTTAAAGTTTGTTCAGATCAGCTTTGCGCTTCTAGATAAAAATACATGGATTGATAGTTAGAGAAGAGCCAAAATATGATGCTACATGACATAGATATAATTTAATGTGAAAACAGTTCACACCTTTAAGCGCCTATATCTGTGTGCTTGCAGTCCGATCAAACGATTTGGAGGCATAACTTGAAGGTGATGTTTCCTTCAAGAGCCTCACCATTTTTTATACAGTGTCGCCGAAATACTATTACTTCATACACTAGCTACACAAAATAATAACGAGGATTAGCACATTGACAAAAAGTTGTGACTGGATCTATTCATCATCGGTAGTATTACAAAGAGTTGAAATTAATTCACCCTACTAGACTTTAAAATAGTGCAAGATACTAGACAAGTTTTTTATATACTAGACAAGTTTTCTATGCTAGACTAGAAAACTAGACAGAAACAATAAAGTGCAACATACTAGACGAGTTTTCTATATACTAGACAAGTTCTATATACTAGACAAGTTCTATATAAAACCAATTGATGAACTAGTTCATGAGCTGAGCGATTTAGACCTCGTATTTTCTTCTCCGTGGACGGCGCCTCGAGATCGGCCACCTCCTCCTCCGTGGACGGCGCCTCGAGATCGGCCACCTCCTCCACCGTGGACGGCGCCTCCAGATCGGCCACCTCCTCCTCCGTGGACGGCGCCTCCAGATCGGCCTCCGTTGACGGCGGATCCGCCACAACTGCTGCATCACCACCCGATGAATGATCTGATCCAGCTCCGCATGGCCCAGAGGACGCGGGGCATCACCGGAGGTGATCAGCCTGACGCGCTCCCACACCTGCCGCATCACAGCCGCCTCCAGATCTGCCCTATCACGAACAGATGCAGGTAGATCGGTGTGGCCGCTAGAGCCGCGGCTGCGATAACGAGATCTAGAAGCGCCGGCAGAGAAAGCCATGAGAGAGTGAGGAGAGTAAAAAGCTACAATGTGCGGCGGCTAGGGTTGAAAGATGGACAGTGAGGGATTGAGAATGAGACTGATGGGGCTTGCTTCGCCAGTACATTTATAAGCACCCAATTGGCAACGGACATTTTATATAACCGTTTCCATTGGATACAAGTTCACAACTACTATGTGCTACTGATTTCCGTAGCTGCATACGAACATAATACATTGTACTGATTTTCAAAGTGCATACGAACCTAATACATTGTACTGATTTGCATAGCTGCATACGAACCTAATACATTCTACTGATTTTCATTGCTGCATACAAGTTCACACCTAACAGCAGCACACAAACACACAAAATCATTCTAGCAATGCTCACAAGAACATTTAACTGAGCTATTTCTGTTCCTTTATGCCGCTCCTTGCGCACAGCAACAACATGGTCAGATTTAGTCGAAGTGTTTGTTGGGCTCCATGCCAAACCAGCTAGAGCTGCTGCAGTGTGCGGCTTCATCTCCATGTTCGCCTTCTTGACTATCAAGGCTACATTTTCCAGCTCTGCAGCTTCCACTTCGACGCCATTAGCAAGCAACATCTCAACATAATCTTCAATCCAAAAAAAATAATCACAGCTCCCAGAATACTCTTCGCCCCTCCCCTGCCAAATGGTAAATCGAATCTAGAGGCAAATCAGCATCACACATAGAATAGAATCAATCAAAACTGGTCGAAGCGTCGAACTAACCCTGTGATTTGGACACTTGAAGTAGATACGGCCTGGGTTCAGATCCGAACGCGACACTCGACGAATCGCGTTCCGACAGCGGCAGCAAACGCACTTCAAAAGCGGCAGATCTGACCCGGCTCCGGCGGCGCAGGAGGAGGACGCATTCGATCTCCCTGACGAGCTCATGCTCTTGGCCATGGAGAACACGAGTGCGGAGTAAAAACAAGCTGGAGCGGAGGAACAATGGCGAATCGACAGTCTTTTATAATATCCAAGATAGTGCTAAAAAAGGAATTTTATATACGCAACCTCGCCAACGGTTGTATACAAATGTCCGATGCCATTGAAGAACATATCGCACACGGAGTCGAAAGAAACTCCGTTACCAACATATCGGCAACGGTTAATAATTCGCGACCGTTGCCTATGAAGGCGGGACGCGGGCCAGCTTGCCTGGCGGGGCGGGTTTTCTCACGCGGAAAGCGCGATTCTCCGTCGCCTAACTCGTGCCGTTTCCATAGAGGGGTATCGGATGTGTCGTTCTGTACTAGTGTAAATAGGTACCCCTAGGTATTTCATAGGTAGTTCTCCCCCTTGACAGGTGAAGATTTCTTCATATTTGTCTCTTCTTGTTATGGCTGCACCTAAACAGTAAACTTCACTTTTGTGGAAGTTTATCTTCAGGCCAGACATTTGTTCGAAAAGACATAATATAAATTTTAGGTTTCTAGCATGCTCAAAATTGTCTTGCAAGGAGCTAGGACCTGTGGCTTCAATAGTTCATAGACGGAAATCCATCGTTGTAAACCTTTTATAGAGGAAGGAAAAGAGAAAAACCGATTTAGTAGCATCGATTCAGAGGTCCGATTGGGAATCATATTGAATTCCCTGGGCTGGCAATGCAATTGCATGTTGGAACGCCAGTGGCCTCATGTGGAAGTAGAAAAATTGTGAAATCTTACGTGCCACCGTCGGCAGTGCGGCTTGGTGACCTTGGAATCGCAGAGCGCCGCGACGGAGGCGGCGGCGGTGGAGACGACGGGTCCGGAGCTGTGCCGCCAGTGCCGTTCGGCGGGTCCGGAGCTGTGCCGCCAGTGCCGTTCGGCGGGAGGTTTTGCTTCGCTGATGTGAACGGCGATCTTAACGGCCCAGCACCCCGATGCAGCGATGCTCATGGGCCCGCGACTTCTTTCCGTCTCCGTTTTGACTGTCGAGTCTTAGCTGACCAAAATCCTCAGGTAAAAAAAGAGGTGAGCGAAATCCTGGCGTGGCTTGTAAGAGAACAAAATCATGTTAAACAATATAGTACATATATGTCAAAAAACATGTAATCAAAGTCTGATTCTGCTATATGCTTGTAAATCTAAATGGGTCCGTGCTCAAGAAAGGATATAAAAATGCTCTGGAATAGCACACACGGGCCGCCAAAATGTTAAATTATTTATGAAAGAGCACTCATGTACTCACACGTGTGAATTATATTTCGAACTGTTTCGTCATCCGGAGCACAAACACTTTTGAGTTTCGGGCCTCGAGAGAAAAGATAGATTGGGAAACACTTGTGGTTGGTTGGTTAGGACAGCGCACCAGGGATCAAACCACAAGTCTGACTTAAAATGGCTGTGTCTCATTCCCCCTGTCTCTCATTAAAATGTTCTGATCGAGTAGTGAGATGCATGTTGTAACTTTTTCGACGTTAACTTGTTGTATCAGGTGTGTTTAGTTATGTGTCCATCTCTCATTTGGCTAGTGGGAACCATTTTTTCGATGGCTACCATGTGTTTACTTCCTAAACTATGATGGGTGATGGTTACCCAATTCTAGGTATATTCATGTGAAAAGCTGATTGAGCCACAATTGTTTTGGACAAGATAACCACTTTCGACGGCTCTATCCTCACCCGCCAGCCACATGCACATATTATGTATACATGCTTGCGACTATGTTGTACCCTGTTATTATAGAAAAATAGGAAATTTTACACCTTAGCCAACACACTATGCGGCTTTGATACAATATTTCATTGGTCCAGAGAGTCAACATTTTGGTAGCACTATAGTTTGCATGAGGTTCCACACCTTTCCCTTTGGTTTTGTTGAGGTGTTGTCTTGGAGGTTTCATTGCGTTGGTCTGTGTAGGGGTTGTGGGTGCGTGGTGTTCCTTGTTTGGTGAGTTGCCAGGTTGCTTGTCGTGTATTGGTTTTTGCCCGGTTTTCCGTAAATTAACTGGGCAATTCTCTTCTTCTTAATTAATAGATTGGGGCAAATCTTTTGCTCCCGTTTCAAAAAAAAAAGTTCCACACACTAATATAAGTAAATTGAGATACTACTTCATCTATTCCATATTAATTGTCGCTGAAACATATGTATGTAGCACTAGTGCTAGATATATCTATTTTAGTGACAAACAACTAATATGAAATGGAGAAATTTTTGACTAAAAGAAACAACTGAACCCTAAGTTACAGCGTATGCACGCTTGCCGTAGCTGTCGGACAGAGAGTGGAGAAAGAATATACCCTCCCATCTCCCCGGATTCCTACCCAGGATACCCTGCACCCTCCCCAAATCTCCACTCCCAAATCAAATCCGCACCAGCACCCTCACCTACCTCACCTCACTCCCACCGCAGCCGCAAAAGCGAAGCGATGGCCTGCGTGGGCTCCTCCTCTGGCGGGTCAGGTGACGGCGGCGGGCGCAGAGAGGGCAACTGGGGCTGCGGCTGTCCTTAGATTCGGTTGCAATATGCATGCAACGTGCGTAGGTTTCAAAATTTAAATGCACAGTGCTTTCGAGGGGTTCCAAAGTATTTAATCCATGAAGAATCCAAACCAATATCAAATTAAATCAGATAAATGGTCAAAACTCATCAATCTTGAGAGAGTTCGCTCAACACAAGGTCAAAATTACCAGAATTTTAGACATATCGACAAGACCAAAATAATTCCGTTAATAGAAAATTTGAAACCATGATGAATCCTTGTGGCTAAAAACATCCGGAATTTTTGCACAAATGAACCCAAACAATGTGGTTTTCGGTTTTGTGTTGAATATCCTTGAGTCATAGAGACAATTCTTCCCGTGTGCACGTCACCCAATACGGCGGTTGTCTTCCCGTGTGCACGTCACCCAATACGGCGGTGTCGTGGTGTATCTGGATAGGAGCCGGATGATCTTGGTACCTCTATCATAAATCGTCCCATCATAAGTACATCTGATGCCTGCCTTTCTACATACCATCTCTTCTTTCCCCTCCTTCATGTCATACCTGTAGATCATCTCATTGTATGGGTATGTATCTGCGGGTTTCACGTGGTAGATGAAGTTGCCTTTGATGGACGGGAATTTGCTGGCGTCGACAGACACGCACTTCCATATTCCAACAAAGATCGCACGCTCGTCGCCGATGCTTTCTAGGGGTTCGCTCGCAATCCTCTTACTGGCGTTGACTTTGAAAACCTCCATGCCGCTATTCTCATGCTTAACGACCATCAACGCTTCTCCGTTGCACTCGACTAGGAAGGCACTTTGCTTAGCGAACATATTCATATGAGCGGAAGAGAACATCGTGAGTGGCGGATCGTCCGAGAATGGGCACCCCATGAGACTGTATACGCCATTGCCGATTGCAAGGCAGATCAGACTGCGATGGAGCCAGTGCTTGTGTTGAAAGGAGACGTTCTCACCATCGAGGCCGGCTCTACGTAGCCCACGCTGTTTGTCACCGAGCACGAGAGTGGGCGGCGAGTCAAAGACGGTGGCGACGACCCTCCTTACACCGAAAGTGTATGACGATGACTCCATGAAACGTACCAGGTAGCCGGTGAAAGGGTTGAGGACGAAAACCGCAGCAGGGTCTCTTGTCTACCAGGACAAGGAAGCCACCAAAGGCTGCAACTTGGTGGTACTTGCTGAGGAGCGGCATGTCCTTGCGCTGGAACCGGCCGGTGGCGGTGTTCACGAAGAGGTGGGTGGTGTTGCTTTCGCGGAAGACGATCCACCGACAGGGCCGGAACCGCACGTCCCAGGTGTTGGTGGGGTCATCGGTGGCACGACGCCAATCACTGCAGATGGCGCGGAAGTCCATGTAATAGTCGATATCGTTGGTGGCGAGGAGACAGTCGGCGATGTGGCGGACGAGCTCGGGCGGGAGAGAGGCCCAGCATGGCCGGCGATGGCCATGCATTGTCGTGAATTAAGGAGGACTCACGGCGCTAGCTGCGTTGGTTTGTTCTGGTTGCTCTGGCTTCAAAGACGGAAGTCCATCGTTGGAAACCTTCTGTAGAGGAAGGAAAAGAGAAAAATTACCATCGATTCAGAGGTCCGATTAGGAATCATATTGGAATCGCTGGGCTGGCAATGCAATTGCAGGTTGGAACGCCAGTGACTTCATGTGGAAATAGAAAACAGCGGAATCGTACGTGCCACCGTCGGCAGCGCGGCGTGGCCACCTTGGAAGGGCAGAGGGCGGCGGCGGCGACGACGGGTCTGGCCGCTATGCCGCCAGTGTCGTTCAGGAGGAGGTTTGCTTCGCTGATGTCGACGGCGATCTTAATGGGCTGGCACGCGGCTGCTTATGGGCCCGCGACTTGTTTCCATCTCCGTTTTGTCTGGTGTGGACTTTGGATCCCCTAAAAAAATGGTGTGGACTTTGGAGTCTACCGTGAGCAAAATCCCGTGGCTCTGTAAAAGAACAAAATCATGTTCCAAAATAATACACAAATGTCAAAAAAATATGGCTTCAACTCCCTGCGATCTGGAAAATATGTCGCCGGAAATGAACTGATCAGTGCAATTTATACGCGCAACTCCCAACACTTTTGTTTGAATGGGAGGGAGTATATGCTTTGTAAATCTAAATGTGTCCGTGCTCTAGAAAGAAAGGAAAAATGCTCTTGAATAGCAAACTTTGTAACCACTAGATTGTTATTTACACGAATTGCACAAATTATTTATGAAAGCGTGACCATATGTACATCCACATGTTTTTTTTAGATATAAAGGGCACCGCCCCGATTCCATTTCAGAGAAAAGAAACCAACATGTCTTACATCAGCATTACAGCACTTCGAGAACGATTAAGCATCGCCCCAGAAATTAGAAAGGAAATTACAACAAGATGAATCTCTGAAGCTAGTGCTCAGAAAACATCAGCCCAAGGAGGGAGGACTCAGAGAGCTTGCAGCATTGACGAGGAGGGATCGTCGGCATCGTACGGAGAAAAGAAACCAACATGTCTTACATCAGCATTACAGCACTTCGAGAACGATTAAGCATCGCCCCAGAAATTAGAAAGGAAATTACAACAAGATGAATCTCTGAAGCTAGTGCTCAGAAAACATCAGCCCAAGGAGGGAGGACTCAGAGAGCTTGCAGCATTGACGAGGAGGGATCGTCGGCATCGTACGGAGGAGCTCCGCACCAACACCCACGGCCGCGCCATGTCCCTAGAGGGAGCCTTGCCACCAGCTCCGGCAGCCCACGCGCGCCCCAGATGGACGACACCGAGAAGAGCAGCACTGCTATCGGGGGTACGCCCCAGCACCAACCTTGACATCGCCGACATGGGACTCCACGAGCAACCCGGACAGTACCTCCAAGGAGGGGACGACGACAAAACGCCGCTACTGCCTGCACTAGCAAGCTAGAGTTAGGGTTTCCCCCGTTGCTCGAGAGGGGGCATGCCGGAGAGAGAGCCTAGATGACGCCTCCAAGGAGGTGACGGCGCCCGCAGGCGTCGCCGTCATCCCGCAGCTGCATAGGGATTTCTCCCGGCCCGTCAAGGCTCGGTTTTCACCGGCAACTACACCTCCCCAACTCGCCATCGTGACCAGCGGGCCGACCCCTCCGACAGAGAAGGAGGCATGCCCAGGGCCGAAGCCCCCGACGTCCTCGCGATGCGGGTGTAGCCCAGGATCTGCACGCGAGCCGTCGTCGTGGTCGAGAACACGCAGCGAACAGAGGCTTTTGCGGCCCGTCCGAGCCCATCTGGGCCCAGATCGGACCCACCGCCGCCGCCGTCCGCTGGTGCGCCTTCCACCGCCGCTGGCCGCCCAGCCTGGCCGCCGCCGGCCCGCATCACTGCCGCTGATCAGCCAGGACGGGAGCCGCCGCCGTGATCCAATCATTGGCCGAGGAGAACGCCGCCGCCGCCACGCCACTCGGGCTTTGCCCTGCGACGCCTCGGGCGGCGGCGGCGGGAGAGGAGAACGCCAAGGGAGGACTGGAGTCGGGGAGGAGGGGCTCCCCGGTGCGGCACAGCACCGCCGCACGGGGGAGGAGAGCTGGCCTTTCCTGGCAAGTTCTGTGGCCGACCCTACATGTGAGAATTATACTTTGGTTATTTCATTATTCAGAGCGAATAATTTTGAGTTGTCGATCGGAAAGGAAACATAAATTGAGAAACACCTGTGATTGGTTGGTTGGTTAGGGCGGTGAATGTTTGTACCCTAGCGCACCATGGATCAAACCCCTAAGTTTGACAACATGTTTGTCTATTAATATGATACTATTCTTTCCAGTCGATCGATGGGAAGCATGTGATAACTTTATCAATGTTAACCCGTTGTGTGTCAGTGTGTTTGATTATGTGGCTATCCGTCAAATGGCCAGTGGCTACCAATTACTCCCTCTGTATCAAAATATAAGACGAGAGTATTTGATTAGTAGTACATTAGGGATGATGGTGATCACATTATTGGTATATTGAAAAGAGGAGTAAATAAAAATAAAAATTTGACTTACAGAAAAAGAGATTTTTTTTTGAAACTTAGGCAATGCGTGATTGATTAAGTTGAAAAAGAGTTAGATAGTTTAATAAGGACAAGCTAACACACTGAGCGAGACTGGAGAAGGAAAGAATATACCCTCCCATCTCCCCGGATCCCTTCCCCAAATCTGCCGAATCAAATCCACCACCACCACCAGCACCCTCACCTCACTCCTACCGCCGCCGCAAAAGCGAAGCGAAGCGATGGCCGGCGCGGGCTCCTCCTCCGGCGGGTCGGGTGGCGGCGGCGGGGGCAGGGAGGGCGACTGGGACTGCGGCGGCTGCGGCAACCGCAACTACGCCTTCCGCTCACTCTGCAACCGCTGCAAGCAGCCGCGCCTCCTCGTCGACCCCAACACCCCGCGCGACTCCAAGTGGCTCCCCCGCGCCGGAGACTGGATCTGCAACGGTACAACCCAAACCATACCTGCATCCCCTCACCTCACCTAAGCTAACCCGCGTAGAAGCACATATCATCACCGCTCCTCCAATGGTATAGGAGGCTGCTCAGCTCATCATGGTTTGGTTGGTGTATATAGTTTTTGTTTCCTCCCAATCTAGGCTTAGGTAGAGCTGAAATGAAGTGAAAAAATAGGGAAACAAGGGGGTAGAGCTGGCGGTGGTCTGTAGGCTGCCTCGTACTGTGTTGGCTTAGGATATGACACCTGTTATCTCTCCGCACACCCACATCAGAGTTTTAGCAAGTATAGCGTCTATGTCGCCTTTGCTTAAATCATCTTGTTTAGCTTTATGTGGCCTTTTTTTACAACCGAGGATTGTAGTGGTTGCAATATAATGGCTTCATCATAACATGATATATTGTTGTAATGTAATTCTGGTAAGAAGTTATTTCGGGAAGCATTCTACTGATGAAGTTTGTGCACAGTTATTATTAGAGTATGCATCTATCATCAAGTGGGCATGAAATGTTTGCATAAAGTAGGGTCCATGTTTCTAGTTGGTTGCCTTACGTGTCGAAACTTTTGTAATTACTGTCTCTGTTTATTTTAATCATGATTCATGAATATGTTTGTTTCTAGACGAGTTTAGAAAAACTACCACTATGTTTTTATGAGTAAATGACTAGTGTGTGCGTGTGCTTATTCTTTTCTTTGGGTTTGTGCGGATGGCTGGTTGGTGGTGTGCGTGTACTTCGGTGCGTTGTCGTTCTGCCTGGTGTGCTGGTTGCTTTGTGCGGCAAATGGATGAATAGGTTGCAGTAACAATAATTATGCATCCAGAAAGAACTGCAAAAAGTGTGACCTGCCCAAGGAGGAAGCAGCTATGCCAGCACTGTCCATGGGAGGAATGTTGCCAGCTTATGCAGATTACATGGCTAGGGTGCAGCAGATTGCGAATGCTGGGTACAAGATGAACTTTGGCAATCCAGCTCTGCAGCAGCAGCTACTTGCGAACGCAAACTGGCCTTATGGGATGGCTGGTAGATATGGTATGCAGTCTTCTGCTTGGTCATTCGGTGGCAATACCACAGATCAGTTTCAAGGTGCTCCAAAAGACTGGCGCAATGGTGACTGGCTCTGTAGCTGTGGATTTCACAACTATTCTTCTCGTACTCAGGTAATCACATGCTAATATGCTTGGCGTAGTACTGTCCTTCTGCTGTAATATGATTGGGCTTTATGCAGGATAGCAATTTGTTGCCAACTCTAGTTTTGCCCTGATACTTCTCAGGTCGTCATTAGTATTTAATACGTCTGATCTTGTTTATCTTCTAAATTCACGTTCCTGTTCATTTAAAAAAAATTGTACACAAATATATTTCCTTCCTTGTTGTTCATTGTCTACTTAGATATTAACTCTAGTTTCAGGTTCTCTGCAGTATGCCTTTTGTATATGGAGTCCACAATGTGCTTAACCATTATGCATGTTATTCTATCTTTTCCAGTGCAAAGAGTGTAATGCACCTGTTCCATCAGGCATGGCCTCTACAACAATGAAAACCACAGGAGCAGATACTTCTTCCAGTAAGGCATCTCTGTTCTGCCTCCTATGTTTTTTACTCATGCTTTTAATTGAGAAAAATGTCCCTTCTGATTTCGTATTAGTAGGTAACTATCTCACTACTTGCCTTTCAAAGGGCCGTGGTCTGCTTTGCCACCACGAATAGGTTAATTACCCCGATATTACATGCAAAATCAGAAGTGCTATTTCTCACACGTGAAGTATCTGTCATTTGTAATTACCGGTTTAATGCGGGCAGATGTTTCTGTGTGACTTCTCCATGATAAACACAAGGTGTAATCCGCTAAAAAAAGTGGCTAATAATTGTACTCTGTTGTTTCTTGTTTTCTTAATCTGTTGACTTAGCTGCTGTAGTGGTTCATGTAATGTAGTTTTATCATTTATTTGGTTAACCACATTATGCATTTTTTTTGCTTCTCTAGTTCATAGTGGCAACTGTTTCGTTACATTTTGTAACTGCTACCAAGTATCAACACATAATCTAATAATTGTCCTGAAAATTCTTCTTGTTTCAGCATTAGGTAATAAGCGTTTGGCATCAGAAGAGCTTGCTAATGACTGGGATAATAAAAGGCTAAATCCAGGGAATGCTAATTATCCACTTTCAGTATGTCTCGTTAACCTTTTACTTGTGTGGATGATGGTTTACCTAATTATTACATGGCATTGATGTATTTCCAATCTGATTGAAGACAGCAGGATCCAATCAAGGTGCTGGACAGACATCTTATTCGGGGTATGACAATGGGAACTCAACCGCATTACCATCTGGACAAGTTCCAGGGATGCCTGGTGTTGTTGGACAAGGGTAATGCTTCTCATAAATCATAGATGCCTCATGTGACAAATCGAACACACGAATTACTGTTTTTGTTAAATTGGTCCTGTCATTACATCTGAGGGCCCAGCAACGAACCTAATGCACAATATTGTGCATGGGGTTCAATGCAATATTCTGAAGAAGTCAATATGGACATAACACTGGTTAGGGTAGAATTAAAAGGTCACTACAATGCTATCTTTGGTGTAGCAAACAAATGGGAGAACGATTCAAACATGATCAACTATAATTAAACCAGAGCCAACTAAAATTTGGAGTAGGGTTGGATGGTTTAAACTATGCTGAGTAGGACGGGATATTAACAAAAAGAAACCAATAAAACTGAAAAAGAGATTATGATCCTATGGCTGTTAAAGGATCAATATATAGGTGCAAGGTCAAAGGAAATTATATATGAATAGATCTGGTCAGAATCATTGAGAGACATGTTCAATAGATATTTTTGGTTTAAATATAATTATGCGAGTGATCAACAAAATTATGTTGTGTGTTGTGATTGCTTACATGGTCCTTTTATGTTGGTAGCACAGTAAAATCAGAAATGGGTACTGAATACCGCAAAGTCGTTTTGTTACAGTCTAGTTATTTTGGACTAACTCTTATAGAAGTATATGAAGTCCCATGGCACAATCTTGGGTGTGAACCATTGTTGAATGAATGCATCCTGAAAAGTGCTGCTTATATAAGTTACTACTAAATTTGTACTGAACATCAAGAAGCTAACTGAGTATATATGTTCTTGCGCCTTACCAGAAAATGGCGTGAAGGGGACTGGCTGTGCACCAGCTGCAACAATCATAATTATGCATCTCGTGCATTTTGCAACAGGTATGCTGTTATTGCCTATTTTTGTTGGACTTTTTTTTTTGGCTCAGCCCCTTGTCTATTTGCTTCAGCATGCATAAAATTTGGCTAAATCGGTCCATAGATTATTTTTCTTCCCTCGTGTAGAATGCATTTGCCAAGTGGTGGGGGACTGGGGGGAGATAGGGGCTGTTTAGGCCCGTTCCGAAATAATCCTAGACCTCAAGATGCATGGTGGCGCCTTGGCCAGGCCTCATGGGCAGGACTTGTATAGATTAGTTGAATTCTTTGCTTAACTGATGATGGATACATGAGGTGGCTGACCTAGCCCCTAAGCAGGCCATCTCTAACTTTCAGTTACTAATAGTATTTGAATGAAATCCAGTCGTAGTAAATACGAATTTAAAGTAGAGCAAAACTTGTCGAAACTACACGTAATGACAAAACTATCACAAACTATGCATTGAATTTTTCATTCACAGAACTACATATCAGAAACATGTTTTGTATATAAAAAGGACACTTAGCTGCTTGGGCAATGTGGACCCCTCCTGCCATTATCTATGCTGGTTCATGGATGGCGGAAGGCAGCATGGCAGCACATCCTCCATGTCAGCCACGCAGGTGCTGCCCTTGTGTGTGGGTCAACTCATATTAGGTCAAGTTAGATCCCATATCACCAAGTAATTATGTTAGGCTAAACCAAATCTGACCAATATCTAACACAGCCTAAATCTATTGAGTAGTCGTTCCCTACGACCTCGGTCAAATCTAAATTTATGTGTTCCACGTTTTTTGTATTTCAACGCCAATCCACCATTACCTTGTTGTTATCATTTTAATTTGTGCTCTCTTACCGCAGGAAGTTGTTTCGTGGTTTTGACCGGGAATAAAATCTCTTGTGTTGCAGGTGCAAATCTCAGAAAGAATCTTCAGTTCATCCTGGCGCGCTATAGGTTGCTCGTGCTTTTCGCGACGTGGTTATTCAAGTGCTGGGATTTTCCTGGCTCTGCCGCGGCTGATTAGTAGCTGCGACACCAGGATTGTTGTTTGTTTGCGGTTTTGTCTGGAAGTCTAATATTGTTACTTAAGTTTGCTTTTGTTAACATCGAGCACTGGAATAAAATGTTTCATTCATGTATGTCAAGTGTGCCATCTGAGTTGTTGGAACAGTTTGTTAGTTCTTCAGTACCCTGACAGATACGTATCAAATTGAATGTAATGTTATGCTGGATTTTATTTTCAAGTGTTTATGTGTTTTTTTTTTCTGAAATCACTTTATCTGTGAAGGTATGATCCTGTTTCACTGTTTTATTATTGGCAACCTTATACTCCAGAGTGTGATATCTTACCCACAGGGTAAGAGTAAATTTTCGGATGTTTTATTACTGAAGTATCTTTCATGAATAAAACACAAGTCTTGAACCTTCAAAAACAAAAACCAGTATTTTCAAGTAAACAGAAGTTGCCTTCTCCGTAATGTACAACACTTGAACAGTTTGACCTAAAATTCTACCATAAGCTGTTTTATTGTCGTATGGCGAGCAACAACAATACATCTGTGGGCAGATTGTCCCTCGTACATTCATCTACACTCTACAACACACTGTTCCAAAGAATGATGCTATATACACCTAGCGAATCAGACAATGTTATATAGATGCTATAGCTTGGGATCTCTGGATGAGTCAAAATCTAGATAGGCTTGCGCCAGCATTTCACCGAGCTGGAGCTGAGCTTCCGTGGAGAGATGTAGTTGATCATCGCTGAGTGGCAGGCCCATAGCATCGACATAAATCACATTGGGAAGATTGACGTTTTGCTGTGCTTCCCTCACGATGTCGGTGTAATTCCCCTCCCCTGATGCAAGACCAACCTGGACAGAAAAAGAATCATTATGGAACATTCCTGTTTCATACTACTACGGATTGACAAAGAAACGGTGCACTATTATACTTTTGTAAAATGTTTAAAACGAAGGGGACTGTGGAGTGAGATCAAAGCATACGCAACAGGTTATGGATATTACAGTACTCCGTATCCAGATCACTTCTGTACAAGCTTTATGAAACTACGGTAGTACACCTGACGAACTTTTCAAGCATGCATTATTTCTCTATGAATGTGGAGACTGCAAACCATATTATGCCTTGTGGAAACAAATGCTGGTCTGTCTAAGACAAATGAAAATTGCAACAAGCCACACATCTATATGATTTTTTAGCTGATTTCCGTATGATTGTACCCTCTAGTTCTGTTAGTTTTTCGGTGACGGCTAGTGAAAAAGATAACATGCATGCAGATTCTGGATTCAACCAATGCCTACTATTCAAAACAGTATCAGGCCCACAGATTCTAGACAGAAACAGTGACTGCAAAACCACCACCAGGCTCTTGATGGCAACATGCCCTTTTAAATGTTAGACGTCTGCATTAGGGACATAATATAACTGGTCTATCAAAGTGATTAGAAACATATCGAACTGGTCAGCAGTCATGTTATCTGCTCATAAACACCATACATACAACCACCTGGAGTCAAAGGCAAGAAAACGATGGCGATATAATCATACAAAAGACAGCTTGGTACTGGGTGGTATGTATACGTTGCTTCCGGCAAGGCATATATCCAAATATAGTTTGGCAAGGTATATTGGTGCACAATGCTTCAAGGTATGGGCAAAGTCGAAACAAAAATTCCGTGTACATTTGATTATTCTTTTCTTCCATGATTGCTAGCACTAATTTGGTGGTGTTTGGCTCTATGGTATAGTGCTATTTTACATGCAACGAGCTGTCAGTTACTGTTTGTAGAAGGCCTGGTAGGTCACAGGTCACATATCTCACACTGGTCCCAAGTTCTAGCACACAAAAAGTTGAATTGGACATCACAAGACTAAGATCAAACTCCACAGTGCGAACTAACCAAGTCCAGGGGATCAATAACTCATGTCCTCTCATCATGCTTAGACTGTCACGACATCTAGTTTGAGTGGTTGAACCATTCCATCGATGCCCATGTGGAACTTGAGAAGCTTTCATTTAATCATTTGTAATCTATCTTGGTGATGTTTCAACACATGTCTCTGTCTTTAGACTTTAGTTAGTTAATATATTAACCCAGCAATCGATTTACTCAAACTTGTGAGAAATGTGGTACTGCCAACTCAATTATCTGTTCATATCATAGTCATCGCAGAGTCTTGCTATGCCTCTGTGTTTGGTTTTCGTGCGGAGCGGATGAAAACAACTACGCAGGAGCAGCTGTAGAATTATGACAGTCGATGATATGGATGTTTTGCACAAGAATTACTAATAAGAAACGTGTGGTACTTTTTATGGGGATTGAGTTATCTACTGTAGCTTGCAGTAGCCTTCAATGGTACTTCTCCCAGCCGGTGCTCGTTTTACATGCGATTCGAGCCTAATTCTGAGAACCAGCGGTGTTGGTGAAAAAGGAGCTAAATTTCACCTAAGTACGCATTAATTGATCAGTCTGAGAAGCAAGTGGGAGCGGAATTCTAGCTGGCACATGGCGTGTGAAGGGGAAAGGCTTTGTCCTGACCTGGATGACGAGCAGGCTGGGCAAGCCCAGATCGGCCCTGAGATCGGCGACGAGGCGCTCCATCTTGCCGCCGTAGGATTGGGCGTCGTCCACCTCGATGGTGTCGCTCTCCCCTGGAACCACAGCACGGCGCCGAGCGTCCCGCCACCGTCCGCCACGGCGGCGCGCGTCCTGGCGACGGCGGCCTCGTACAGCGGCTGGCCCCTGGCCCACATCCAGATCCTGGTGCCACCCACCGCGCACGGCACCAGCCCCAGCACCATGGGCTCGGGGTCTCCGTCTCCGCCGCCGCTGGGCTCTGCGACGGAGGAGGGGGCCGAGTCGGCTGATGACGAGAGGAGGACGCGGTGCGCGAAGGGCATGGCGGGGCCGAGGCCGCAGGTCTTGTGGGTGTCGATGTCGGCGTGGAGCGGCGGGGACGCGGCGACCCAGCGGCGGTCGGCGCCGAGGCGGAGGAGGCGCGGGTGCGGGCGGTAGGGAGGGGGGAGAGGGGAAGGCGGCGCACCACGGCCGGCCATGTTGGACTGGCCCGCCAGGAGGAAGAGCAGCTTGGGGCGGTGCGCGTACGGCGAGGTGGGGGTGTGGCGGCGGGAGGAGGACGGGAAGAGGAGGAGGCCGCTGGGCGGGGCGGCGAGGAGGAGGAAGGAGAGCAGCGCCGCCGCCGCCAGCGCGCCCAGCAGCGGCCGCCGCGCCGGCTTCATCGGCAACCAGAGGACGGACACAAGGGTGAAAAGGGGACTTCTTTCCCGAGCGTGTTTGAGAGCACGGGCGGGGAAAGTGCTGTGGTCGTTGGTTGACCTGGACGTTTCGTTGCGGAGTGGAGTGCCACTAGCCGGACACGTCCGCCGTCCGATCGGCAACAAACGCCTTGGATCTCTCCACGTCGTCGGATGTAATGGGTCAAATTTCTAAGGGTTCCACGTTTGCAATGGAACAAAGATTGGATACGATTAATTGTGCACTACCTCCGATCCATATTAGTGGGCACAACTTTTTCTAGATACACATGTATCTAGTCTAAATACTTAACTAGATACATATGAATTTAGATAAATCTATGCCCACTAATATGGATCGGAGGGAGTAGCATAAGTTGCTCCCATCGAAACTTGATCTACTTCTCTAGAAACTCAAAACAATTCTTTAGGAGCACGTGCAATCGTGAAAGCAAATGTACAATTATCTTATGGTACTTGTCTTCAAAGCGAATTGTCTAATCGGTTGAAACAATATTGATAATTTCGAAACAAAATATCACGTTGTTATGCATGGAAGCTCATTCTCCTCTCGACGGAAGCAGAGCTAAGAGATTCCATGAAAATTCACTCACATTCTATTCCCTCCGATCGAAAATGATTGTCACAGATTTGTCAAAATACGGATGTATATAGATACTAAGTTATGTTTAGATATATCCATGTGTCAATCATTTTCTACTATACATAAGACACAAATTATACCACTATATGTTAGAAAATTTATTAACCATGCATGGAAGCTCATTCTCCTCTTGACGGAAGCATAGCTAAGAGTTGCCATGAAAACTCACTCACATTCTACTCCCTCCAATAAAAAATGGTTGTCACAGATTTGTTAAAATAGGATGTATATAAACACTAAATTATGTCTAGATATACCCCATGTGTCAATCATTTTCGATCAGAGGGAGTAGAAAATTTCAGTAGCCATGAATTTGTTTTCACATTCTAGCAAATTTCTGTAGTCATGGAAGCTCGTCCTCCGGTCGACAGAAGCATACATTTTTTTTAGAACCATGCATGAGCACTCCATGTATTAATTAGAGGAGAAAGAAATGCTCGACGAGCCATAGTCTTACAGAGCAGCTGAAATCCAGCTAGGAGAAAGGAAAACGATCTAAAAACACAACAAGAGCATCGACCAAGCGCGACCTAGAAAAAAGACAGAAAAACCAACTTAGTGGAAAAGAAAGAGTAGAATCTAGCTAAAACGCTGCACAATTCACTCATCCTTCAGACAGACTGAAGCGCCCCTTACTCGTTAACACCCATTGTCTTGCCTCGTTTTTGATTTGATCAAAGAGGATGTTAACCGGTTTGAAATACTTTTCAAGAACTCTGTTGTTTCTCTCAGTCCAAGCGACCATGCCGTTAGCATCACGATTGAATCCGGTCTTCTCTGTTTCTTTCCTGTCAAGCCTTTTCTCGCTTGTTGCTACCAAAATTTCAGGGAAGAATTAGTGGATGGTGTCAGAGATTGCAGGTTGGCCCAAGTCAGCACTTTGCCCCATATGATGTTACTGATAGCGCAGCCAGTGAAAAAATGTTGGGCGTTTTCTTCCGCCGTATTGCAGAAGGTGCATTTATCATAGTGTGGCAACCCTCTTCTTGCAAATCGATTTGCAGTCCAAACTCTTCCACGAATAAACAGCCAAGTAGCAACCTTGCAACGCAATGGAGCCCAAGAACCCCAAATAGCAGGGGCTAGTTCACACGCAATTTTTGTCATGTAGTGTGCTTTGTATACCGATTTAGTGGAGAAAACACCTTTTGCCTCCCACGACCAGGACCACTTGTCTTCTTCATGTGTAATAAGCTGTACTGAGCTGCATTCCTCCCAGATTGTGAGGATTTGCTTGAACAAATTAATGGTGATTGTCTTCTTGATGTCCTCCATCCACGCACCTTGAGCGAGAGCTTGGGCCACAGTCCTTTTTGGTTTAGTTTCAGGGTTTATGATCGCATATATTCCTGGAGCTAAATCTTCCAACAGAAGCATACATTTGGTGTGTCTAAAATAGACAGAAACAGTTTTCTAACCAATAGAAGCCCAAAATTCTAGTTCCTGGGAAGAAACTTGATTATAAGCTGTCCGATCCCTACAGAATCTATACAACTATTAAAAGAGCAAACATGTGCGGGATACATTAAATTTATGCCGTACAATAACCGATCAACGCTCCAGATCGCTCTAATGTTTGACAACTCAACACACCTTTTCATATTCATGCAAATTACAGCGATTGCCACTCCTAAAAAGAAACGGTTCATTAGTACTCGCCGCCGCTCCGATTCAGTTTCCTCTGCCGCGAGGACCTTGGTCCGGCGCCATGCACCCGACCCCGACGCTGCCGCCGCTCTACACGTGAGGCCGCCGGGCACACCACCACGCGAGGTTGACGCGCTACATTCCGAGAGTCTGGACAAGACACGAACTCGACGAGCCGCCTCGAGCCACGACCTCGCGAGGAATTCCAGTGCCCAGTCTTTCGCTGGAGCCTCGAGTTACCACGCGGGTCTTCTTCCAGCACCCGCGGAATCCCACCGCAAGGGGGCTGCAGTTGCTGCTCGCCACCCCGGCTGCTCGCGAGGAATTCCAGTGCCCAGGCTTTCGCTGGAGCCTCGAGTTACCACGCGGGTCTTCTTCCAGCACCCGTGGAATCCCACCGCAAGGGGGCTGCAGTTGCTGCTCGCCACCCCGGCTGCAACCCCCGCGGGGACGAGCTTGATTCCCCTGCCCAGTCATGTGCTTGCTGTGTCACTACGACAGGGAATTGCAAGAAGACCATGTGCGAGCCAAGCTCGTGACATTACCGACCCGTTGACGAGATTGAGCTATCGCGGAAGTCCACCTGCTAATTGGCGACGGCAAGGAAATCATCTGCTCACGGAATTGTCTGCTCGCCTGCTCAAGGGGATTGCTCGGCATCAAGCCATCAACGACCTGTCGATTGCCCAAATTAGGAGAATCAAAATTTCAAGATGGGATGAATCCAGTATAACTGCTCCGTGACTCGGTTCCCAAGCTTCCGCTCCATCTGCCCGATCTACAATTATTTTAATTTTTTGTCACTCGATCCATGTGTGCTCGCCGATCCAGGAGGAAAGCAAGCCTACACGTCATAAAGTATCACGGTGCAAGGCTGCAGTGTCAAGTTTTTCATCTAATCTTTGTTGCTGTCGCTAATTCACGCGTAAATTGAGAGGATATTTTTGCCGGTCTTTTCTCAGTTTTGCGTCGCTGCGCATCTCCATGACAGTTTGACAAACTCTTACACTGGCTCGTGGTCTCACATGTACATAAGATTGACAATGATTTTTTTGAAAAAATATACACATCAAAGTTTGAATGTGCTATCACAATTATAACTTTTGTGAAGATAAACTGTAATTAAATTATAAAAAATCAATGATATTATCAACATAGAATCTCATCTTTGTCCACAAAAATTTCACATACGGGTTTAATTTAGTCATTATAGGTATAAATTACTATGTCAGTCGCAAAATAAACATTATATAGACGTGTGTTGCACGTGCAATTGTACTAGTTACAGATAAAGACAGAAGACGCATAATAATTCGGTATGCCAAATTGCACGTTCCATGAACGGGCAGATCACGTTTGGTCCCGTGACTGCTTCTGATTCGCCTGAGCGTTTCCTAAACCGATCTATCGTTCCCTTCTTCCTTCGCATTATAAGGACGGACGGAACAGCGGATTGATCTCTCTGCACAACGAGTTCCGTAACGTCGTACGCCATGCCATGGCACCTTCAAGAAAAAGCCGACGAGAAAAGGCTACACATGCCGTGCCCGAGACTCCGATAGTGTGGAGGCTTCCGGCGGATGTCCTGCTCGAAGTCGTCGCGCGCTTCGACCTCCGCACCCTTGTCCGCTGCGCCGCCACTTGCAAGCTTCTTCGCCATGATCTCCTCAGCCCGCCTTTCATCCGCCGCGTTAGCCAAGCGGCTCCGTGCATCCTCGCATATCTGTCCACCGACGTCAAGAAGCCCCTCACCCTGGTCCACCCGACTACCCCGCCGCCGCGTCGTTCTGCCACAACCACCTCTCGCGCTTCCTGTTACGGAAGGATGTAGGGACCCTCCTTGGCATATACAAGCCTGTATCGTCTCGTCACGGCCTCATCGTCCTCCAACGCCAAAACATCAAGAACCAACAAAAGTCCGGCCGTTGCTTCAACTTATGTGTGTACGACCCTATGAGTGGCGTCCAGACATTCTTCTACAACCCACCGGAGATCCGGTCCGATCGGAGCAGCCACCACAAGTATGTCCTGCTCACCGCCGCCGACGGCATCGGCTACTCCTTTCTACTGCTTGTATTTGATCTACACGGATGGAACATCAGAGTACATACCGCCTCACCATGTGGTACATGGGGTCCTGTCACGTATGGGGGACACCACGACTTCCCTTGGTATTCGCTCAAAAGGTGCGGCGACCCCGCGGTCCTTAGTGGCGGCGTCATCCACTGGCTAGCTTGTCTTGACAAGCAAATTCTAAGCTACAATTTCAGAACAGGGAAGACGGGCTCGGTGAAGCTCCCGCCCACAAACTGTGACGGTAACTGCCACGCTAACAACCTCCACTTGGTGACATCGTCGGATAGAAAACTGCTGAAACTTCTTGCCATTCAAGGCTACATGATGTTTGTGTGGCTACAGCTCCCAGTCTCATCGGCGGATGGTAGTGGTTGGTCGCTAGAGACCGTGATCGACATGAAGGAGAAGTTGTGGTTGCTGGACCCTAATTTCACCGGCCGTTCAGATGAACGTATTGAGTTTGAGGGCTCTGGAAAGAGCACAGGCGACGTGGTGTTTTTGGAGGTGGAACGTACTCGAGATCATGAGGATACACTCATCATTTTTGACTTGGAAACGAAGAAGATGCATATGCAGAAGCGGGGACTCTCATTGTTGGAGATCGACCTACCGTCTCGGCTACAAACTATGAAAACATTTCCTAATTAATGAGCTAGCCAAGTAAAATTTAGGACTTAAATGAGATTTACTGTCACTATTTGAACTTTTGTTGGGTTATTTCATAAGTCATGTATTGTTTTAATATTAAGGGGGTATTGGGTATACTTCATACAAAAAAATCAAGGAAAATCTGTAGGAAAAATGTATCCGAATTTTATCCAATATTATTATTTGGAAACTGATAGCTAGTATAGACTTGTCCTTGTTCGATTGTTCCTTAGCTATGTTGTAGCTATTACACAGAAACTGCAGAAAATAATCGCCACGGCAGAGCATAACTTTATTCTGCAACAAACTGTTAAAATGCTGGTTCTACAAAAAAAAAAAAGGTGGATAATTTAACGCAGACTATTCTTCTCGCTCACACGCTACAAAGCTAGCGAACGCCATCTTCGAACGGCACCGGCAGGAGGCTGCGCTTTCTCGGCGCCTACACGTTCTGCATATTATTGTGGCTGGGTGGGGGAAGCAGTTGCAGAGAAGGTATGGGCAGGGGCGGAGCCAGGATTTTTTTTTGTTTTTGCGGGAAGTGGAGCCAGGATTTGGAGATGGGGGCGAGACGCCCTAGCTTGAAGTATAGTGTACAACGATATCGCGTGTAAAAGAGAATACATATTATCATCACTTTGGCTTATATTTGGATAAACAATTTCAACCTTTCCCTATATAACAATTCCAACATATGTTTGGCAATGAAAGAAGTGCAATTGACGTCCAAATGAAATCGCATGTTCAATTGTTTTCTTTGCTTTCATTTTTAATTATAGAAATGTAACTAAACTGAAACAAAAAGATTGATATTGGATTAGTATATCATGTACCTTACGCAAATAACCGGTGGTATGTGGACGGGGCGGATGTGGGAAAAGTCTAGTTATCACCCGGGGGATCGCGCGCGTCGTGTCCCCCGGCCCCTCCGTTCGACGCGTGTCCCGCGCGCACGGCCTCGCTCCTGCGCCACGTGATGGTGGATCCCGCGCCCAACGTTATCTCCTCCCATCTCGTTCGTTCTTCACCGCTCATCTCCTACCTCTGCCCGCTTCCACACAGCATCTGGACCACGCCCTACCTACCGCGTCGGTGCTGCCCGGCTGCCCCGACCCATCTAGATCACCTGCACCGGCGGTGATCTCCCAGAACCCCCCCACCACCGTCCCCTGGATCCATATCTCCGCCGCCATCTCTCCATGAATCCCCGCCTCATCCTCTGCCGCGCCCTCCACGGATGCGTGGAGCTCGCACGCCGCCTCCACATCCTCCATTCATGAGCATGGAGCTCCCGGGTAATGGAGCCATGGCTGCCCTCCGGTATCCCGTGTTGCGCCGCTCGCCGGAGCCGCCCATGCCGCAAGTGGTGGTAGACGATGCTACCTGCAGTTTGGCACTGCTACCATGGGCGATTCGTGGTGCTCCAAAAAGAGGACGGCGATGCTCCCATGGAATGGGGGCGGTGCTGTGTAGGGCGAGCGACGGTGCTCCCCGTCGGAGGCCGGCGTTGCTCCCGACGGACGGCGTCGTTGCTCCCGAAGGAGGCCAGCGGTGCTACACGTGCCCACCGGCGTTGCTACGTAGGGCAAGCGGCGGTGCTCCCGATGGACGGTGCCGATGCTGTCGAAGGAGGCTGGCGTTGCTCCCGACGGACGGCGTCGTTGCTCCCGAAGGAGGCCGGCGTTTCTCCCGTCGTATGGCGGCGTTGCTGCCAGGGGAGGGAAGGTGTGCTACCATGAGCACATCTTGATGCTACCGTCCGCATACGGCGGTGCTACCAGCGGCAGGTGGCGGAGCTGGCGTCTTCTTTGGCGTCGGGCGGTGCTACCATGGGCGCTGGGCCATGCTCCAACCGGCCTGGGGCGGTGCTCCCATAGGCATCGGCCCATGCTCCGAGCGGCGTCCGTCGGTACTCCCATAGGCATGACCATGTCCCAGCGGCGTCCGGCGGTGCTCCCATAGTCGTCGTCATGTGGTCCCATAGGCGTCGGCTCATGCTCCCGGCGGTGTCGTGTGGTGCTCGCATGACGATGGCAGGCGGAGCGTTTTCTCCGGCGACGGCGGGTGGAGCGGCGGTGAGGGGAAGGTTCTGCGCGGCATGGTGGTGCCATGGGCGACCGTTTTTCGGAAGGGACGAGAGGAGAGGTTTGTGCGCATGTGCGTGGTCCCGTGCGTGTTTGCATGTGCGCGGTTTGGTCCCATGAATGCTGGTTGACCAGTCAAAAAGGACACGCGTCGCTCTCTCCACCCGGGGAATCGGAGGGAAAGATCCCGGGGGGCGCCTAGTTTCGTCCGCGGATGTGCGGCAAACGACAACAGCAATGAGCGGTGGCCGCCCGCATACACGTTACTCAGCTCCATAGACAAGCCGGCATCAAGTTCACAGCCAGCAGCTTGCGAGTGGGAGCATTCGGGCGACGGAGGCGATCTGAGCAAATCTTGCAGCAAGATCGATCCAAGAGAGAGCAGGCGGCCGCCGGCCGGGATACACTCATACACACACGTTTCCACGATGGATTGCCATGGGGATGAGTTTTTCTTTGCTTGCTTGGCTTTTGTGCACGCAATGTTTCTTTCATTATTATTACGGGCTTTTAGGCTGAAGTATAATATCTGTTCCAATCAGTAGCTATATACGAGTATATACGGTACTTATACCTGATGTAATTTTTTCGGGGGGGGGGGGGGGGGGGGGGGGGGGTTGACTGGCCCCTACTAGCCCGTTTCCGCCCCTGGGTGTGGGGAGGGTTGTCTGGCCCCTACTAGCCCCGTCTCCACCCTGGGTGTGGGCGCTGTATCCCGACATCGCCCATTGGGCGGGGCTAGAGCAGCCTGCACCAGGGTGCCTACCGATGTCACACTAAATCAAAATCTTAAAAGGATCAGGAGAGTGAGAGAAACGGCACATGTAGAAATAATTGTTTGGTCGTTGTAAATAATATTACAATGTTTCAAAAACAAAACATGTATATGTTGGATACAAATAGATAGAAAAAACATCGGACGCCAAATTTTGGTTGCCAAAGAAACAAATTATCGGTTAATGGAAACACGAAACGAACCCCTTAATGCTTAGGTTGTTTCCCTAACTGTCGGCAATTCGTTTCCTTAAAGCCACGTGTGGATTTGATTCATTTATTTCACCGCAAGGTTTCCATGCATATATATATATATATATATACCTAATAATAAAAGCATCAAGGTTTCTTGTGGTACGCCATTTTTCTTTCCGGTTTTACTCTCCCACCAAATCACATAATACGCACCGATGCCACCGTACCCTTCGTTCTTCTTTTTCCACCCAATGTTTCTCTCTTCGTCCGTTTTGGTTTGGTACATCATCTTGGTTGTCTCCATCCGCGTAATTCAATCGATAACAAAAACGCTTCGAATCGCTGAAAAAATTATTTTCATCCGACCGGAACCCATCCCGGAGTCCTTCTGTGTCCAGCAGCCCAAATTTTGCGTCTAGGCTATTTTTCCTATGGGCCGCTTGCTATTTTTCCTGGCCCAAACGTTGTTTACCTAATCGGCAATCTGTGTACGACTCGGTTGTTTGTCCGTCAGCCCACGCGATGATTGGTGACGATGCATATCGGGAGAAGGAGATCAGATCGGAATTTCACAAGGTTGAGGAAACGTAGTACGATACATATGGAGTACTTCTCAATACGTCTATATATATATATACTCATGTTTTTGTAACCGAATCCTTCTCGATTTCTTAACAAAAAAAATCCGTCCATATAGATCGCATATGCACGCGATTTTCCACAGAAGCTCGAAATCGATCGGAATTTGTCCTACGTTGCTGATTACCAGCGTCAACCAACCTCGCTGAAGGATCTGCATGATCGGTAGGGGCGCAGTACAGGATCCAGTGCGCGGAATACGAGCTCTCTTGGCCGGCGCATCGTAATTGGAGAGTGGTAGCGGTGGCCTAGCCCTACGACACTACTCTCGACGATACGAGGTATGCACTATCTTCTTTTAATCAGATCAATTAAGTAGCGTTGAAACTGATTAGTTGCCCTGCCGAGCCAGCCTACCACGGTACAACTATCATCGGAAGATGCATTGCATGCGTCGGTAATTCTAGCCAGCTATATTATGCTCTTACTTGCAGACCGCAAAATAATAATTTCTCACAACGCATATACCACCGCACAAAGCTTGACATAGGTGGCATGTTAAATCTTTGTTTGTAGACAAAAAAAAAGGTTCATCTGCTGTAGCACAGAGCGTGACATGGGCAGCATGTTAAACCATAGTCTCTAGACAAGATATGCTTTTAAATTTAAAGTAATTAATTTAGTGCCAATCACAACCAGTGCATCTCAATAGTAGTTTCATTTATACCATGCCAATTCCCATGCAGGTCGTTTTCGATTACAATCTCAAGTCATGGGATATCAAGGAACAAAGAAGGAAAAGAATAGAGAACGGTATGCACAGATGACCGACGAAGTAAAGAAGGAGAAATTAAGAAAACGCCGTGAAGCTAGCTTATAAGCAAAACAAACCAATCAGAAAGACGAAGAAATATGCCGATTTGGAGCCAGAACAAAGGATAAGACAATGCGCGCAAAAGAAGCATAAATATGCAAATATGCAGGCAGAACAAAAGAAAGCTAGATTACAACAAATTGTAGCTAACCGTGAGTACTGGTGCAACACACCATGCAAAAAGTCAATTGCGATGATGAACCCTTTGTATATCGACCCAGAAGAAGAAGTTAGTAAATCTACCTTCAATGTGTACCAAGAGGTAGTCTGATATAAATTTATATCAAGTTATCACTCTAGGGTAGAATGTATCAATAAATAATTAAATACTTCCACCCTTCCAGCTATTTTTGTGTTTGAAAAAAAATAAGGAGGTGCCAACTTTTTCTTATATTGAGCGAACATGCACGATTAGCCCCACGTAGCGAAGGAATTGTCAGTTGTCGGATATTCGAACCGACAGTGACGCATGGAGTTAGAGCGACCTCTATGCTGCCAGGTTCTATTACTTGATTGATGATGAAAAAAAAAAAGATTCTATTACTTGATTTATTTATCTGCGTATAAGCGTACGTGGAAGGAGTATAATATTAGGACTGCCAGTTTTAATTGTGATCGATCGTTTCTTAATCCGTCTCAACTTTGGCTTTGCCTTCTTCCTTTGCATAATACCTAACGACGGTCCCAGCGGATCGATCTCCTCCACATCCATCAAGCCTCGTAACGCATACTGCCGGGCGCCATGGCTTCGCGACCCAAACGCCGACGACGACAAAGCACATCCGCGGCCGCGTCGGAGGCTCCCATAGCGTGGACACTGCCGGCAGATCTCCTGCTCGAGATCATCGCACGGTCCAACGCCCACGCTCTCGTCTGTTGCGCCGCCACCTGCAAGCTGCTCCGTCGTGACATCCTCGACCTGTCATTTATCCGCCGTGTCAGCCACCAAGCGGCTCCCCACATCCTTGTCTATTTGCGCCGTGACAGCACCCAGCCCTTCACCCTAATCCAGCCGGCGACCCCGGCAGCCGCGTCCTTCTGCCATGACCACCTCTTTCCTTTCTTTTCGCGCCGTGCCGCCGACCTATTTCGACAATGCACTATCGTGTTTTCCAGACACGGCCTCATTCTTCTCTGCTGCGTAAGCATCAACAACCGGCCGAACGCCGATTATCGCGACTACATGTCCGTGTACGACCCTATGAGCGGCGCCCGCACCTTCTTCTCCCGTCCGCCGAAGATCAAGAAAACCCCGGACCACTGCTACAGCGATTACATTCTGCTCACTACCGCCGACGGCATCGACTGCTCCTTCCTACTGCTCTTCATCTATTTCTGTAGATCAAGGATCAAAGTGCAGACCGCATCACCATGTGGTACGTGGGGCCCTCACACGTGTATGAGCAGCAAGGGCTTACCATGGGAGTCGATCGTAAGGCACCACTATCCCGCCGTCCTCCATGGCGGGATCATGCATTGGCTGGTCTCTCATGGCAAGAAAATTTTAAGCTACGACGTGGGCACAGGAAAGACGGGCTCGATAGAGTTCCCCCACACTGATTGCGAAATTAGCCAGCTTTACTTGATGACATCGTCAGACGGGAAACTGCTGAAACTACTGGTGATTGAAAGGTTCATCTTGTCAGTGTGGTTACAGCTTCCAATCTCATCAGCACCTGGCAGTGGTTGGTCGTTGGAGACTGTGATCGACATGGAGGAGAAGTTACGGTCGCTGCACCCAAATATCCCTCTAGATGATCCGGATGAACTTGTTGTATTTTGTTATTCCCAAAAGAGGGGTGGCGACGTCGTATTGCTCCGTATTCCTGATCCATATTGTTATGACAATGTCACCGTCTTCAACTTGGAGACCAAGGATATGCATACCCAAAAGTTTGCTTCCTTGCTGTTAGAGATTGACCTACCATCTCGTCTACAGAATATGAAAATCTTTTCCTAGCTAGCCATGTAAATAGGACACAAGCCGTGGCTCCATGTTTGATTTACCGTGAAAGGAAACATAAGTTGTATAACTCAACGAGTTTCTTAGGAATTCAATTCAAGTCTTTTCGATGCCTATCTGCCATGTCTGATCATGTTTGCCAGTGTCAAGTTTTCTTATCATCAATCGCTCATGTGGCATCTTCTTTCATATCTCTCGGTTTATTATATACTCCCTCCGTTCGGAAAAGGATGTCACAAAAATGAACTATAGATAGACCATTTTTGTGACATCCTTTTCCGAACGGAGGGAGTAATATATAATATACTTGGTCGTACCGGCGACCAACGCTTGTTGTACCGGCGAGCCCGGCCTGGACGGCTAGGGTTGGACGACAGAAAGCGTCACGGGCAGTGAAGCAAGGCGTGGCCGGGAAATAGGCGACGCAGACACGTACTCTGTGTCGCACCAGCGATCAGCGGCATGGGGTGGTCGGAGCCAACGCTGGATCACTGGGAGGATCAGGGGAATCGAGGTGGTCGGCGGCGCCGCGCCGGCAATGGAGAGATAGAGGAGACATGGAGGGTGAGAAGCGAGCGAATAGTTGTGCCCGTGGGTGTTCTGTGGACCGTTCTCCCTGGGCCTTGGCCCATGTGCGTAATCGGCTGATCGCTGGCGGCGCGGAGAAGCGAGCGAGGGAGGCGGTGGTTCGCTCGGTTACACAAACGACCAACTCCCATTTAATAGTAAAGATAATTCACTCCTGTGTTCACCTTCCCTTTTTCAACCCTTCCCCTACCCTCCTCCCAGTCCACGTTGTGCCTCCAGCCCTCACAACATGCCTCGCCATCACCGGTTCCTGCAAGGCGAAGAAGAACTATGGCCGCCGCCAATAAGTCCTGACTTCTGATTTTCACGCCCACGTCAAGAAGCCATGCAGTACACAGCTGATCTGGTCCGTTTTCCTGTGCTCAAACTGCAGACCGGCGGCAGCGGGCAACAAGACATGGTCGCACGCAGTCGGCTGTACTAACAGAAATCACCACCAGCACATGATGTCTGGGCCAATATGCGTACGATATGGCAAGGAGATATATACAGAATCAACGCCCCTCACACATGATTTGTAGGTAACTGAGTTATTGCTACTTGGCCTAATCTTCGTCATCTCACAAAGTCACAACGTCAAAAAATCTGTCCAGAAATTGAGGTATTAACTGCTGCTCTACTTGATCTTCTAATCTCCAAACCATTCTCCTCTGTCGTCATCTCACAGCGGCTTTCATGCAATTTTTAATTAATTTTCAGATTATAGCGAAACCAGACTGACCACTGGCTTCTCTTTGTTCTGTGTCGTTCTTCAGTGTAAAATATTGCGCTGAACGGCCATCGTGCAATTGTTCCCTTCACTTTCCAGATTTCAGAGAAACTGGACTAAGCATTGGCAAAATACAGTGTGGCACGGATCTCTTCTGCACGAGCTACACAAAAGGAGCACCCAACGATGCTTGCATCGGACCACCAGTAATTTATGCTTTCTTTCTTTCTTTCTTTCTTTTATATTGCCCTTTGGTTTTAGGAAAACTATAGAATAATTACTGTAAAGATGCTCAATATTTTGACCAAATAGTAATGCCAATTTCGAATCGTGTCATCTTTTTTGCTTATAAATGATTAGCAGAATTTTTTACTTCGATGTTTGTGTCAAGCAAATACATGATATGGACCACCCTTTCATGAGTACATACTTACGCATAGGACTGTAGCAAGTATGCATGTTTCAAAGCCTCACATATGCACTGAATCACAAAAGTTTTTTTTTTCTATTTTGAATACATTTCCCCATCATGCGCTGATCATTATGAGATATCTAATTTTGAAAAGATATGCCGCAAAAACGCGTGGGGGCATCATCTAGTTTAATTAAAAGTAAGCCCCATCGAAAGGTACACCAATGATTTAGACAAAAATAGTCAACATTTACGATACCAAATCATTATAAATAGGTTGACACTTATTAGTAATGCAGATATTGATATTTTTATATATTGCAGGTGAGTTGGCAAGATTTGACTTTTAACAAAATTTATATGCCTTATTCAGTGGAATGGAGGTAGTACTCACTCGGTTTCTATAATCATCGGACATATAGACACGGGGAGGGACACACAAATGCGAACACAACGCAGGTAGGGGCTTTGAGGCCACAGCCCAGGCGGCAAGTATCCATCGGAGACCTAATCATCGGAAGAAGAAGGCACCGATGTGGAGGCACAAATGGATGAGGCACACCCACCAAGGGCGTCACAGAGGCCATGGAGCTTCATGGCATGGGTAGCAATGGGCTCGTAGCACTGCGGTCCTTATTGGGCCAGCTGAGAGCTAAGGCATTCTTTGAGCAGAGCGGGAGGCGGTGGGACGTGGAAATCGCCCACGATCTTAGTGATAACCACCCCATGGCAACGGGTGACCGACAAGGGTGGTATAGAGCTGAGCGAACCCGAATCCATCACAGATCCAACCTCGCTGCACTAGGACTCCAGGAGATGGTGAGGGAGGAGTGCGACGAGTACGGCGACCCTGCAGGAAGTCCAGAGGGTGCACGGGTGAGCTGGCGACGCTGTCGAGCAAGGCGAGGAGCGCGTCACACGCAAGGGCGACATTGTTGTCGCGCCCACCTAGAGCAGGATCACCACACGAGCCATCAGAGGGTGGCCCTCGAGGTAGCGGCGACGGGGCGAGGGTGAGGAGGCTTAGGCGTAGGCGACCATGGAAGAGGGGTGGGGGCGGCGGACCAAAGAAAGGCACATACACACCCTCATTGTTGCAGGACTCGGTGGCACGCCAAGCACGAAACTTGCGGGTGATGATCATGCACGAGCCCCATAGCGCGCGCGAGACGGTGACCTCCTTGGGGACATCCTCGGAGTGCTTGAGAAGGACGAATGCGCGCACATCAGCGCAATCAGTGCCCATCCGGGATGTGGGGTCAACCTCTAGGGTTTTTCTAAAACTACTAAAGGTGCTCGTAACGCCGAGCCGGCTAAGGTTGCTCCACATGCATCCTCTTGGCAAGGATCACCACCACGAACTTCATGTCGCAAGGGATGCAGTCGGGTTCTTCTTCATGCACGAGCGAAAGGCGGTCCTCCCGTAGAAGAATAGCAGGTAATCCATGGCAATCTAGCGGTCGCCTATGGAGAGGAGCTTGGCGTACACGTCCCCAATGAACGAGCGGACCATGTTGACTTGCAGCCCGGGGATCTCGGTGTAGACCGCCTCGGAAATGGAGGAGGCAGGTGACGATAACGCCGCCAGCGACTTGATGTACACAGGACGTCCATACGACAGGTGCTGGGGGAACGACAAGTCGCACTCACAGGCAAGCGGTGGCCGGACCGGCCGCCAGCTCGGCACCGGATGGATTCATGATAGTAGCGCACAAAGTGTTTGAGCGAGAGGCACCGGAAACATCCGTACAGACTAAGGGTTTTGAATGGAGTGGGGGGGGGGGGGGCATGAGGGGAGGAAAGGCAGTAGGACAGCTCACAACTTCAACGTAGGGGGGGGGGGACGGGGGGGGGGGGTCGCTGGGCATTGAATTTGGTCGTACGATAGCAAGCCATAGAAGGAGGGCAACCATTATGGACAGCGGGTGGCTCGAGGAAAAGCATAGGAGGGTTGAGGTGCGTCGTATGGCGGTAGGGTAGAAGGAGGAGACACGGTTTCCTTAAGAGCATCTCCACCGGGGGCCTCCAAATTCGTGTCCGGCACCCCCCAATGGAGGCCGAATTGGGGGGTGCCGGACATGTGTCCGCCCCAGATTTGTAGGCTGCCCACAGCGGCGCACCCCAAAGGCCCGCCCCCCAAAGGCCAATTCAAAAAAAAAATCAAATCGTCAACACATCGGCGGTTTTAAGCATTTCAATACGAATTGATGTAATAAATATTACAACACAAGTTCAAATTTTAATACAAAGTTTAAATACGAATTCAAGTTTTAGCCATGACCTATCAAACAGCGCTGGCTGAGTCGCTTTGATGGTCCACAGGTGGTGCACGAGGTCATCGTGCAGCTGCTGATGTTTTGTTCCATCACAAATTTCCTGATGTATGGCAAGGAATTCTGCATACTGCGTCGGCACGCCCGGCTGTGGATGGGCCATAGGCCCCTGGAAATCGAACACTTCGTCGACCAGTTGCTTCCTGGTATCACGCTCGTCTTCAATGATCATGTTGTGCATGATAACACAAGCATTCATGATGTCACACATTTCATCTAGCGACCATGAAAGACAAGGGTAGCGAACAATGGCAAACCTGCCTGGAGCACACCAAAAGCCCGCTCCACATCTTTGCGAACTGACTCTTGCTTCTTTGCAAAATGACAATCTGCCTCGCCGTGAGGGTTGCGGATGGTCTTCACAAATGTAGACCAAGTGGGATAGATGCCGTCAGCAAGATAGTACCCCTTGTCGTAGTCATGGCCATTGATCACATAGTTGCATGGTGGAGTTAGGCCATCACAAAGTTTTTTGAACACATTGGATTGGTGGTGCACGTTGATGTCATTGGCGGCACCGGCGGTGCCGAAATATGCATGCCATATCCAAAGATCACAATCTGCCATGGCCTCAAGTATAACACTGCACTTTCCGTGGTGCCTGACTTGTACATCCCTTGCCAAGAAAACGGACAGTTCTTTCAGTTCCAATGCATGCAATCGATGCTTCCAAACATCCCTGGAAATTCTCTTGCTTTGCCCTGTGCCAAGAGACGAGCTATGTCTGCTCATTTGGTGTCCTCAGATATTGCTTTCCAAACACCTTCACAACTGCCTTGCAGAATCTGTAGGTGGCTTCGACGGCGGTGGACTCAGACATGCGGAGATAGTCATTCAACGCATCGGCGGGAAGCCGTAAGCAAGGCACCGTATGGCCGCCGTGCATTTCTGAAGTGATGAAAACCCAAGGAGGTCGGTGCAGTCTCTCTTTAGCTCAAAGTAGTCGTCGAATTCCCGAACGCCATGCACAATCGTCCTGAACAATGACCTGCTCATCCTAAAGCGCCGGCGAAATTCATGAGGCAAGTTCATCGGATTGTCGGCAAGTAATCTTGGTACAAGAGCATGTGCCAGTTGTCTGTTGCGTTCCTTGTTGGGCCTCCGCCCCTTCTCTGATCCTCCAAACTTCGGCGCCGCATCTTCCTCGATCGCGGCCTGTAGAAGTGCGGCCATGATCATCTCATTCTCCTCGATGTCGGCCGCAAGGGCGGCATCCTCCTTCATCAATTCCAAAAACATGACCTCGTCGTCGCTGTCCATGGCCTATTGGACGAAAGAAAGCAATGGAACAAAACCACAAATGAACAATCAACCAAATGAGCCTACGAACGAATGGTCGAACAGGTTGCGGGCGGGGGTGGGAGGAAAGAAGAGGCGTACCCGGCTTAGAAACTAGCTACGCTGGCGCTGGACTGGTCGCAGACAGGCGGGGGAACGGCGGCACGTGGGTCTGTGTTGCGATCGGCTAGGTAGCTGAGGTGCGAATCAGCAGGCGGCGACGAGAGTGGCGGCGATGGTGCGAATCGCTGATACGTCTCCAACGTATCTATAATTTTTGATGTTCCATGCTTGTTTTATACCAATTGCTACATGTTTTGTATCTACTTTACAACACTTTTATACATTTTCCGGGACTAACCTATTAACAAGATGCCGAAGTGCCAGTTCCTGTTTTCTGCTGTTTTTGTATTCCAGAAAAGCTAGTCTGGAAATATTCTCGGAATTGGACGAACTTCACGGACATCCCTATTTTCCCAGAAGGCACCAGATGGAGCAAAGAAGCAACGGAGAGGAGCCACAGGGGCCCCACACGCCATGAGGGCGCGGGTCCCCCCTCTGCCGCGCCCTCATACGGTGTGGGCCCCACGGGGCTCGCAGCCGCCGCCCTTTCGCCTACTTATTCCCCCGAGAAAATAACCTAGGCACCTGAGTCATTATCCACGAAAAGTTCCAGAGACGTCGCCGCCGTCAACCCTAGCTCGGGAGGGTCCAGAACCTCTTCCCGGCACCCTGCCGGAGAGGGGAATCGTCACCGGAGGCTTCTACATCGTCATGCCTGCCTCCGAGGTGATGCGTGAGTAGTTCATCTTGGACTACGGGTCCATAGCAGTTGCTACATGGTTGTCTCTCCTATTTGTGCCATCATGTTTAGATCTTGTGAGCTGCCCTACATGATCAAGGTCATATTATTGTAATGCTGCATGTTGTGTTTGCTGGGATCCGATGAATATTGAATATTATGTCAAGTTGATTATCAATCTATGCCTATGTTATTTATGATCTTGCATGCTCTCCGTTGCTAGTAGATACTTTGGCCAAGTAGATGCTTGTGACTCCAAGAGGGAGTATTTATGCTAGATAGTGGGTTCATGCCTCCATTGAATCTGGGACAGTGACATAAAGTTCTAAGGTTGTGGATGTGCTGTTGCCACTAGGGATAACCTAACAATGCTATGTCCACGGGCATATGTGTTTGTTTACATTACGCAATTTACTTAATGCGATTATCCGTTGCTTGCAACTTAATACCAACGGGGGACTCGGATGACAACCCGGCGGTGGATTATTAGTCATAGACGCAGTTGGATGACGGTCTATGTATCATGTCGTAATGCCCAATTAGATATCATAGTAATCATCATGCCATGTATTTGCATTGTCATGCGCTCACTATTTGTCAATTGCCCAGCTGTAATTTGTTTACCCAACATGTTAGATATCTTTATGGAAAGACACCACTAGTGAACTGTGGACCCCGGTCCAATTCCTTTACATTGATTAAACCACAAACTGCAAACTGTTCCTTTTTCATTCGCTGCAACTTAATACTCATTTTCCACACGAGACGTTTAATCCTTTGTTTTCAGCAAGCCGGTGAGATTGACAACCTCACTGTTTCGTTGGGGCAAAGTACTTTGATTGTGTTGTGTGCAGGTCCACGTTGGTGATCGTGTTGCGCCGTGCGAGCCGCCAACAACCTTCTGAAGAATCGTTACTCCTACTGGTTCGATAAACCTTGGTTTCATACTGAGGGAAAACTTGCTGCTAGGCTACATCAAACCTTCCTCTTGGGCTCTCCCAACGAGCAAGTACGTCTTGCATCAATCGCCGGTGAGAGGAAAAGAGGAGGAGGGTGTGGGGAGCAAACGATTCAGGTCACGCCCGCGATGTGTGTATGACGGGCGGGCCAGCCCTGTCAGGGCCATGTCCGCCCGATGTCCAGCACCCCCGAAAGGGCCTCCAAACTGCTGGACACGATTTTGCTCGGGGTGACCCTTGGGGGGTGCCGCTGGCGGTGTTTTTGGCCGTCGGACCCCCATTGGGCCTTTGGGGGGTCATTTGGAGGCCCCCGGTGGAGATGCTCTAAGGGGAGAATGGTAGGAGACGCGACAACGGTTGGTGGGGGTAAATGTTCCTCTACCGGGCTGCGAGGGGTGGGAATTAAACCGGGCCCACCAAAGCCAATTGTCACAGGGAGAGCCACGACCATGCGGGAGGTGGGCGACATCTGCGGAGCGAACATGCCTGACTGACGACTGGGTCCACCGACGTGAGGAAGCAAGCATCAGCCATGTCGAATTCCACGAGGCGTGGAAGGCTAGGCGAAAACGAGCAGAGTGCTTAGGCCGGCAAAAACGATGAAGGCGATAACATCCTGGGACGTGACAGCGAGGTTGAAAATGTGGTCGGCGGGGGGGCGGGGGGAGGGGGAGGGGGGGGGGGTCACGGAGGAAGAAGGACATGATGCTGGAAAGGGAGGAGGGGGCGAAGCAGGGGCAGGAGAAGGGAGGCGAAACCCAGAGCTAGCTCACCGGGCACGCACCAGGCGTGCAAGGAGGAGGCTACGGGCAAAGATAACGGGACGAGATGTAGTTGTCGCAAGCAATACCTGGAACGAACTCCACCCAGTGGAGAGTGCGGCGAGAGATGGCGGCGTCGCTGACCTGCGAGGAGGAACCTTCGAGAGGTGGCCACCAATGACGGGATCAGCCTTGGGTGGGTGATCTGGGGTGGCGTGGACGCACGGGGGCGGAGCGGCACTGCACATGTCTGCTCTCTCAGGACCGAGAGATACATGGAGGGAGGAAAATGTTGTTGAGGCTGGGTTAGGCGGGTCAACACAGGCGTGGGTGGGGAGTGCAGTGGAGGTTTGGGTGTTGTGGCCGCCAGAGTTGTGGGGGCGGTTCGCCCGCGTCGTCTAGAGCTTCAGGAGAGCTACTCATCTCTCTCCACGTCAAATCAGTAATTTATTATTATTAATCACGGGATATTTACATTTATTGACCTCTTGCAACACATGGGTATTGTGCTAGTATTATACATGCTAAATGTTATGATTTTATTTAGATTGTTAATCTTTGATTAAGATAATAAAATACGTCATCGAATGCTACTGAGTTTTGTGCATTACAACTTAACATCTTCTCAAGTATGCAAGTTGGTTTTAGATAAAAGGCCGAAAGGCCCAACGTTACGCCAAACGGCGACATTGATACAAAGTGTTGAACCCAGCATACAACAAAAACTGCGCGCACACACACACAAAGAGTCCGAGGTGCAGAAGAAGCCATACACCTTGCCGGAGAACGCCCGGTAGGAGGCTGCACACGCAACCAATGCCACACTAACTCCGGAGAGCAACAGTCCATGTACTCCAAGGCGGGGTCTTCAAGAAGAGCACGACGCTAAAAACGCCGCCACCGCCCGATCCAAAGATCTTGGATTTTTATCCGGAGCAAAGAAGGACCAAGAGGAGCCACTCCGACGCCTCCAAGGAGGGAACGGCGTCCACGGACGTCACCGCCGTGGCCCGAGAGGTTCCGGGCAAGGGTTTCCCCTTGGCATACACTCTCTGCCTTCTACACAGGACATCGAAGGTCGCCAAGATGACACCGAGGCCACTGCCACATGTTGTTGCTCGCCAGCAAACCCACCGCCCTACGGCTGTGGTCACCGGCCAGCACCCGAGACATTGGCTCGCCGCCAACCAACATGTCTCCCACCTTCAGGGCCGCCGTCCCGGCATCCCGACTCTGCGCACCGCGAACTGAAGGAAGACGGAAGCCACCACCACCCCGAGAGATGAGGACACCGGTCGGAAGGTGTCTCTCTCTGCTCAGGGAGATGAATTTTTTCATCAAATTCATCTACATATGGCCGAAGCACTCTCTCTGCTCAGCATGAGGAATTACAATCTTTACTGCATTTTCTAGCCCTTTACATGCATATGTGTGGACTGCCAAAGGTGACATCGGCACTAAGCATCTTTTCAACTGCATCATAAACCATGTCCATGAAGCCTCTGTCTCTGACTGAAACATGCCTATAGCAATAGGGAACATCCAGTTATGTCCATCTAGAGCATTGCATGCTGCCAATTGACCATTCCACTTTCCAGTTAAAAAAGAGGAGTCTATGCTTAAATATGGGCGACAACCTGCTTTGAAGCCATCGATGCAAGGTTTCAATGCCATAAAAAACTTAGAGAAATATACCTTGCCATCCTCTGTTACCTCAGTATCAATCTCAACAACACTGCCAGGTGACCTTTTCTCCACCTCTACTTTAAAGCTGTAACACCATATAATGCTTTCATTGCCCTTTGTTTTGCTTCCACACTTCCTTTTCAAAGTCTGTTTTTAGCTTCTTTGTTGTGGTGTTTGGTGTCTTGACTAAAATAGGAGTGATCTTTTCTGCAACCCAAGCCTGTGATGTCATTGTGGTTGGATTCTGTGAACTAGTAATGCAACTATGTACATGTGGGATTTGATTAACTCTGATGGTACTGCCATCATGCTGACTTCTAGCAGAAGTGTACCATTTGCAAGGCTGGGCACTCCCATCAAAACCTCTGCACCTCGCATAAAACTTCTTTTTATCAGTCCACTTGGTCTTGGCGTCAAACTCTTTCTTGATTGCATAAGTCTTGAAACACATTTTGAACTCTTACATGTTTGGAAACAACCTTCCTACAGCAATCACAGGGTTTTCTTTATCATACACAGTTACCAGCTCATCATCATACTCATCATTTACATCATCTGCAGCTTCATGCATCAACTCTTCATCCACATCTTCAAAATGATTTCTGTTAGCATCAGCAGTGTCACTTCTATCATCACTCTCCGTCTCCGTCTCCTTCTTATCTCGCTCATCTACTGGAATTCCAAAACAATCAGCCATCTCAGTGTCTTCCATAGGTGCAATGACCAAATCAGTAGTGTCAGCTAATTCTACTGAATTCCAGTCAACACAAACAACACCTGCATCAGTATCAGCCCCTCACCTAAAACTGTCACCTCAGTACGTACGGGCACGATCTGCCTCCGTGCTGCCCACTCATCATCTAACATCTGTGAAGCCAACTTTGATGGCACATATCCAACCTTTGAATCTGCACTCAGATCAACAAGCTCTGCTCGAAAAGTAGCCTCTTTGCTTGTCCAACCATCCTGCCGATCAATTTCTTCAACCATCTCTTCTCCATTCTCAATTCTAACATACTCGCCCTTCCAATTATCAAACCGTAACAATGCTACTTTTTGCTCCGGACCCCAAAGAACACTCTCTCCAAGTTTCTCCACCACATTCTTCACAGCCTTCTCTTCCAAAATTTGTAGCTCTTGGGGATCAATCTATGTAAATTCGACCTCCCATCTTACTAATGTATCTCTCTCGATGTTTCTCACGCTACCATCACCTAGCTTCGCCTTAGATACAAAGAATTTGACAGTGAATTGGAAGTTCCTCCGCGAAGCATCACCTCTGTTTTGAATGGCGACGGGATGTGTGAGGTAGCGGAATCGGAACAAATCGCATACAATTCTAGATAAAGAGAAGCACAAAATTAAAATTAAGACAAAAAGGGATCCATTTACCTATTTGAAGTAGTCTCGCCCGTCTCCTCGGGGTCCATCTCCTTCCCCCTCGTTCAGCAGCACACCGCTCAATCGAAACGAGCAGGCCCGAGACTGAGACGGGGTCTCAAATCGGCCGAGACGACTAGGGACAGATCCCAATCGAAACGAGCAGGCTGCCGCGCCGCCGAGAACAAAACTAGCCGCCGCCGCCGCCGAAGAAGGAGGGGAAGGGTGGGGAGAGGGCAGGGGCGGCAAGGTCAGCTCCAAGATTCAGTCGGCGGCCAATTAGTTGGGACCCACCTGTCTGAATAACGGGCTGTTTTTCGCCGAATTCTTCTAGCCCAACTAATTAAATCGGGCGGAGACAACATTACGACCGTTTAATCAACCATCTTGTGTCCTGGCTATTTTGGCCGTCCGAAACGTCGCGCAACAGCTATTTCATCCAAAGATGTCGTGTTTTTCACCATTCCGCGGAAAGACGTCGCACAGGCAGCGGTGAGGGGGAGGGAAGGCGGGGAGGAGGCCGAGCGGTGTGGCGGCTAGGGTTTCGCCCCTCCGCTCGCGGGAGCGGACGGGACCAAGGGCCTCTTTTCTGTGTCGTCGATAGGAAAACTACAATGAAATGAAATATGTTGTTCTTATCAGAAACATGCGTCCCCGTCATTATCGTTAAGTGGACAGCATCAACTACATTATATACTGGTATCTCAGTTGACTTGACCAAGCTTGCTTGATTTTGTACGCTGGCATGGAAATTACGTGGATTGTCGCCATGTATGCTGCTGATGTGTCGTTGACAGAGACTCTTTGATTATACAGGGTTTATTTTGCCCATGATGCGAGACGGCTTGGTAAACAACCGTTTTAGATGGCAGTTCCGATCCACCTAACATAACGCTCTAAGAACACGAGATGAAAACACCTTGTCGGCGCTGTGGCGCGCTATATGTCACTCGACGAATAACTGGATAGTACATTCTATTTTGTGTGGTGCACCGGTTAACATGAGTAATAAAGCTATCTAGGTTTCTTCCCCCGTTTCAACTCAAACAAAGAACATCCTTTCCAACTTAAGCTTCTTTGCTTAAGCCGTACGAAAGAGGGCAAATCAACAAATATATACCGACTCTTCAGGAATCCTTCCAGCTATTGTCCTCTTGCTTGGTCTACATCTTTTTTAGATAAAGTGGTTTTATTACTTAAAAGTTTAAGCATTACACTCGGTCTCTGCATAGGTAAGATGCACACAGCCACCAGTTCACCAGTAACCAATTTAGAACAAAAAGTAAAAAAAGCGAATTACATGTCATAATGAGAAAATGCAGATCCGCCTAAGATGCTGGTAGGTCTCCGGAGTCTATGTTGCCATCCATGCCGGGAGAATAACTCCCTGGCCGCATCCTCCAGCCTCAACGCCACCTCCAAAAAAAGTCACGGTGCTCCACATGCTGCAGGGCCGACCAAGCTCGTAGCGTAGCTGTACACCGATAGATAACCTGCATAACAGAAGCATTTTTATCGTTAAAAACCTTGTCATTTCTACATAGCCACAGCGACTAAATAACGGCAATCGCGCCCATCCTACAGAAGAGTTTAAACCTAGAATCCACGCTATTTAACCAATTGCCAAAAATGTTTGCAACAGTACACGGTGGATGTAAGGTAGAACCTATCTGGACGGCTGACCATATAGACCTGGCGAATTCGCACTGACAGAATAAGTGTGTAATGGTCTCGTCATGTTGACAGAAAATACACTTTTTACTTCCGTGCCAATTACGCTTGGCAAGGTTGTCTTTTGTAAGAATTACACCCCGACAAAGATACCACGCAAACACTTTAGTTTTAAGCGGTATCCTCATCTTTCAAATTTTGTTATTATCCTTAATATCGACTGGCACTTCGGGTAGAATTAGTGCTCTATACATAGAATCAACCGAGAATTTACCATTCTTCGTAAAATTCCATTGAAATTTATCTGGACCTTCCGACAAATGGACAGAATTCGATCGGATGAGCAATGCATTCCAGGATGCTTGTCTTGTTCCAAGTAAACTTATCTGAACGAAACATCTGGTGGGGAGGTACCCAACATCTTCGCGATCGTGTCGCTTTTGTTTCATACAATAGTGTACAGAGCCGGATATTGTTCTCTAAGGGTAGAATGGCCTAGCCATTTATCCTCCCAGAAACGAATTTCCGATCCATCCCTAATTAAGAAAGATCCATGTTGGAAAAAAAACTTCTTTGTAGCCATGAGGCCAGCCCAGAAGTGTGAATTGCCAGGTTTCCAAAGAACCTGAGAAACAGCTTGATCCCCCACATACTTTCTTCTAAGGAGGGTTTGCCAAACTCCATCTTCCGATAGAAGTTTGAAGAGCCATTTACGTAGCAAGGCTCTATTCTTGACCTCAAGGTCATGAACTCCGAGCCTTCCTTGGTCTTTAGGGCAGCAAACCACACTCCATTTAGTCAGTCGATATTTTTTCTTCTCGCAATCCTCTTGCCAAAAGAATCTTGATCGGAAATAATCCAATCGTTTTAAGACTCCTTTAGGCAATTGGAAGAATGAAATCATATACAGTACCATGTTTGTTAGTACCGAGCTTATGAGAACCAATCTTCCACCCATGGATAAGAGCTTGCCTTTCCAACTATCTAAGCGTAATTGAAGTCTTTCCTCCACCTTTTTCCATTCAGCATTTGTAAGTTTCCGATAATGAATCGGAATACCCAAATAGTTGATAGGAAATTGACCTTGCTCACATCGAAAAAGTTCAGCATACAAGGCGGCGTTTTCTCGAGCCTCGCCAAAACAAAACAATTCACTTTTATGGAAATTTATCTTAAGACCCGAAAGTTGCTCGAATGCTGACAAGATCAGCTTAACGTTACGAGCTTTTTCGATGTCATGTTCCATAAAAAGAATTGTATCGTCAGCATATTGAAGAATCGATAAACCACCATCAACAAGATGCGGAATCACTCCTTCAATTTGACCCTCAGATTTAGCGCGTTCGATCAAGATAGCCAACATATCAGCCACTATATTAAATAGTACTAGCGATAACGGTCACCCTGTCTGAGGCCTTTTTTCGTTTGAAAGTATTTGCCAGTGTCATCATTGACCTTAATGGCTACACTTACTCCCGAAACAAAGCTATTAATTAACGCGCACCACTCAGGAGAAAAACCTTTCATTCTGAGGGTCTGCTGAAGGAAAGACCATTTGACTTTATCATAAGCTTTCTCAAAGTCAATTTTAAGGATTACCCCATTCAGCTTTTTCCTATGTAGCTCGTGAACTGTTTCATGTAGGATCGCAACTCCATCAAGGATGTTGCGGCCTTGCATAAAAGCCGTCTGAGACAGACGAACTACATGATACTTATTATAGATGATCAGTAATATGATTTCCCACTTGAAAATTTTGGTGGACGATAGAGCAGCTAGTCCATCACCACCTCATCCTTCATAATCGTAGATGACAAACCTTTTTCGAAAAAAATAATTCACAACTGACTAGGATTCTGTACCGTCAAGGCCACGCCGAGGCCGGAGAAGATCTTCCAGTAAAGGAAGTAGAAGCTCGCGTCACGCAGATAAACGAGCATGGCAAGGCCATCCATTTGGCCGAAGATAGCGACAACTATGAAGCGCTGCCGCTGGGGAATCGCCATCAAACCCTGCACCAGCACCCGGTCCTCCCAGCCCATTAGTCGCCAAGCATCTCTCTCCAGCTCACTCGCCACCAAGGCCGGCCGAGTGGAGAAGAGACACCTGGAGAACGCCGAGGAGGAGGCTGGAATGCTTATTAAAGGAGCTAGCTTCCAGGGCCTCCAACTTCGTCTTCCACCATGGAAGCACGCCGGAGAAGCCCAACAGCTGTCGACCCGCGCCGCGCCCAAACGCGGAGATGGACAAGCTCGCAGGCTTGACCTTATTGACGGAGATCCCTGGCCTGCACGCCACCGCCAGCAACAGCTCCTGCCAGAGCCGCATGGCAGCGAAGAACAGGGACAAGCTGCACCAGATCCGGCCGGCGAGATCTCCTGCCCTACTCCCAGAGGGTTACACCAGTTTTCCTTCCTTCCTTCCGGCCAGCGAAGAATCGACAATTATGCTTAGTGATGAGGAGGACCAACTGATATGGAGTTATAACAAATAACAAGACCGGAGGGGGGGGACTGCACCCCGGCTTTGTCATTAAGGTAGAAGTGAGGACTCGAACCCGAGACCTGGCCCTTATGCGCATATGCATGGCTACCAATAGGAGTGATGAAACAAATGGTGTGTATTCATGGAAAACAATGTATTCCATTGTTAACTTCAGAGGGGTTACACCAGTTTTTCATTCCTTCTGTGTGGGATTTGAGAATTCTACCAAGGATTCAGGTTTTTGTTTGGTCGTTTTATCAGAATAAAGCAATGACTAGGGATAACCTCAGGAAAAGATGAATCCAAAACCCCTGGAATGTGAGTTTTGCAAAGAGATTGAAACGGTTAAACACTTGTTCTTCAAGTGTATTGTTGCTAGAATTCTTTGGGATGATGTCTTTGCTATCTTTGATATATCATTCAATAACTTTGAAGACATTGCATCTAGATGGTTGTGTAACAAGCGTTTGACTCAATTCAATATCATTACTTCTGTACGAGCTCTCCAATAGCAACTCGTTAGGCTTTGTACGAGCTCTCCATGATTGTTGTATCTCGCATGCTACTTTTTATACTCACTCCGATCCATAAAAAGTGTGGGTGCTTTGGTTCAATTGTGATCAACATTAAACTAAAGCACCGACATTTTTATGAATGGTGTTAGGTTAGCTGTGTGTGCATACTAACTATTCAGAGGCCATGTGTACTACTATGTATTCTTGTGATGTTATAAACTGTCCTTCTATGAACAACAGCAGCCTGCTCACGTATGTCATGGGGGTGGAGTGTACCTAACGCGAGACAACGAGAGGCGCTGACAAAGGGAGTGCGGACGTCACACCCGCCGGCCGCCGGCCGGTCGTCGTCCATCACGCGGCCGGCCAAACTTGCAAGATAACCAAAGCCCACAACATTTCCCCTTCCACCGCACTTTCCACGATGGTCATATTTGGCTATTCAATCCAAATCAACAATCCCACCTCAGCAAGAAACGAAGAAAAACAATTTCAAGTAAATCTCGAGTTGGCTGCGCAGTCCTGCAAGTTTTTTTTTTGAGGTTAAAGGCGGTCGTATCGTGCAAGTTGTTTTATTCCTTCAATCATTGGCTTTATTCCGTTACTTCAATCATTAGTATTAATGGAGCTCACACGATATGCTAGTTAGCTCTAAGTTCCAGCAGATACTATGTCAAGCAGGCTCCTCCTCTTCCACCTTTACGCCTCCTGCTGCTTCCTCCTCTCCTACCATGCTGTAGAGGGAGCTGCTGCCTCGCCCTTCTCCTTCAGCTTCGACTTCACCAATAGATCCAGCTATCGCCCGGAAGACCTCAATTTCGAGCGCGATGCGGTCGCCCAGCCTGATCTGGTCGACCTCACTTGTAACTCGAGGGTGAAACCCAGCTTTAATTGCGTCGGGCGGATGTCCTACGATTACCCGGTGCAGTTCTACGACACCACCACCGGTGAGGTCGCCAGCTTTTCCACGCGGTTCAACTTCACCATCACGCTCCAGGACAAACCCCCGGCGACGGCATCGCTTTCTTCCTCTCCAGCTTCCCATCCGTGTTGCCTAACATCTCTGGCGGGGGCAACCTTGGCCTCCATAATGGCGACGGGGCGAACGCCACAGGCACAGACCGGTTCGTTGCCGTCGAGTTCGACACATACAAAAACCCATTCGACACCATGTTCGAGCACATCGGCATCGACATCAACACTGTCCGGGACTCCGTTAACGCAACAAGCGTCAACGGCTCCATGGTCGGCAACATGACAGCGTCCATCACTTTCAACGGCACCACTCGCATGCTGGTGGCCTCTCTGCACTTTGATGACAATCCTTCCCGTGCCTCCTATGAGGTCAGTAGGCAGTTACTCAATGTCACGGACTTGCTCCCGTCGGAGGTAGCGGTGGGGTTTTCTGCGGCCACCGGCATAAATGTCGAGCTCCATCAGATTATGTCCTGGTCCTTCAACTCAACACTTGCTCCAAAAGGTACTTATTATATCTATGAACCAGATTACATTTGTAAACTTTTCTTGTATCATATACTGAGAGCTCAATTTTCTTTTATGAAGTTGCATATTTGTATATGGTAAAAAACTTTGAAGCTCGAAATATTTTTTTACTCTTCCAAAGGAGAAGTTGTATCTGAGCAGGGGGGACTCACCTCACCCTCACACTGTATTAACTTTCTCCTTTTCGTTTCTCCCAAATTAAAAAGTATACAATCTTCAAATTTGGTAGGTGAACGGTACAAAATAGAATGTGGATTTGCAAAAAATTACGTTAAAATATCTTGTGCAATTTTAATATGTACAATTATATATTTTATTCAAAATAATAATATTATACATATTACATGCATGGTATCAAACAAAAAGTACGAACTATTTCTGCCGCATATCAATTATCAGTGACCTGCAAAGTTGCACGTAGATATGTTGTTTTGTTTGAGAGAACAGAATGAAGAGTTTTCTAAAAAGCGAGAATAGTGAGATCTTGATGCAAAGTATGTATAACTGAGATAGGGATGTGTACGCGAGTCCATGCTCGGAAAACCATTCCCCCTCTTCCAAAACATTTGCTTGCAGTCAGTAATTTATTCTGTGAAGGAAAAACTATTTATTCACTCTAGTGCTAAATTTTGTATTAGATGATTAGCATCCAAACAACTTTTCCATTGATCAAAAAGATGGAAAACAAAAAATCTTTCGTACTAAACAATCACTACCACAATTAAATATCACTTTGATGAACAGAAAAAGAGAACATATATTAAAGCTTATGCAATCGGGAAAACACAAGTATTAATTAGGAACAAAAATATTTTAACGGTAAAGAAACATTCATTAGTATGAACTTAGTTAGTGCCATAGAAAAGACTGTCTTAACTCATATCGAACCGAGAGCAGTAAGGTGACAGAACGCTCAAGTTTGAGCTTATAAGACACATGGACAGCCCGTTTTTCCGTATGGCGTAATTATCACCAATCAAAGTTTTACCATTTAATTAATTTATGAATGGAATATTGAATCTCAATATATTTATTCACTCTCTTCAAAATATTTTTTCACTGATATCAGTAGCTAAGTTCGTCGTGGAAATACTATTTGGCCAACTTAGTCATGCCATTCATGTGGGTCGCACATAGGCAACAAACGCAAGCCCGCCTCTCATGTGGTGCTTCAACAACAATGAACATAGAACGATTTCCATTTGCATTGTGCGCCCACAACGGATATTGGTGGTTCATTGTCCCTTTAGGATACAGTACACATGGAGACTCTCTCTAACTATGTTCAACGAGGTCAAACCGCACACAACTGCTTATTTTACCCTGCTTTTAACAATATCTTTTTCGAAGATAAACTTTCAAAACCATATTCACATAGAATTCAAAGAGAATACTTTCACAGAAAAAATGTTGATCCATTTGAAGGCATTCCTATTTTCACCCCAAGATACACAATCGTAGTTCACAATTCATACATACACGACTATAGTTGACATACGTACCATGCATCTAAGTAACTAAGTACTATGTTTATAAAAATATAGTTGATTTCATTGTCATTGCACTACCAGCTTGATCCTTCCCTTATGTTCTTATGAGACAGACAAAGAATCGATCAAGTAATAAAAATATCAGCACCCCGATCCTCCTCAATATTTTGAAGTTATTTTTCTTCAAAAAAGTAGTAATCCCACCATCTCTCTGTACTAAATTCATCTGTATTTCCAATCCTTTAACAGGTCCTAGAAATAGAGTCTTATATGCAGCATTGATTGGCGGACCATTTGTGCTGCTAGTTCTAGTAGTCATGATTTTGTTTAGTGTGGCATGTTATAAGCATGTACACAGAGATGATTCCTTTGTGAAAGGTGTTGGGGATTTGGCTAAACGATTCGAGTATCGCGAATTGGCTGTCGCGACGGATGAATTTTCAAATAAGAGAGCACTTGGAGAGGGTGCTTTTGGCATTGTATATAAGGGAATGTTGACGGACCAGGACGGCCAACAACATCAAGTAGCTGTGAAGAGAATAAAGGGGACTAATGGAGAAATTAAGGATTTCCATGCGGAACTCAAGACCATTAGTGAAACGAGGCACAAAAATTTAGTCAGACTGAAGGGTTGGTGTTGCCGAAGCAGTGGCAACTTCATCGATTTCTTGTGTTGGTGGAGGCAGAAGCGGAGCGTTGAACTCTTCCTCGTATATGAATGGTCCCTAACGGAAACCTCGATGTGCACTTGAACAAGAATGAAGAAGAGGTTCTAACATGGGAAAAGAGGTGCGTACCTACTTTTATTGGATGCAAGTTATTAGTTTATGCTGACAAAAATAATTGTTTAGAAATAGAAAATGATAGTATCAAAATAAACCATTAAAAATGGGATTTTAAAAAATAAATATATTTGCATTTAACACAGAAGAATCTGCCAAAATATTGAACTTCTAAAATCACAAACCTTAATGAATTGATACTTTCAAGTTTTATTAACATATTGGGGTGTACCACAATTTGAGATGAATAAGCTTGTTCAACTTATCTAGAACAGAGAGCCTAAGAAAATACATGCATGAATGACAAGTCTCAACATTTAACGACGGCGTTCGATTTTGTAAGCAGGTATAACATAGTGAAGGGCATAGGGTCGGCTCTTCGTTATCTTCATCATGAATGCAGTGAATGTATATTACACAGAGACATCAAGCCAGGCAACATACTCCTAGATGAACAATTCAATGCCAAGCTTGCTGACTTTGGGCTGTCGAGGATTGCGCACCAAAACAAAGAATTAGCAATGCTGACAACAGGCAGCGAGCTGTTGAGAGGCGATGCCAATGCCAATCAAGAAGTGCTGACAAGAGCTATGGGGACGATAGCATACATGGACCCAAAGTGCATGATAGATGGGATAGTCAGCGTAAACCTTTGCTCTGATGTCTACAGCTTTGGAATCGTCTTACTGGAGATTGCATGTACAGGAAAATCCAAGACAGAAGTCTGGGATGTGTACAAACGCAACCCAGAAAACTTGGCGGATGCGGCGGATCCAAGGTTAAATGGCGACTTCGACGTGGCTCAGATGCAAAATGTGGCTGTCCTAGGACTCTGGTGTTCAATGTATGACGATACAAAGCGGCCTTCCATGAAAGATGCAATGGAAGTACTGGAGCACGACGCAGCATTGCCGAACTTAATCCAATGGGAGCTTGGAGTAGCTGGATCTGAAGGAAATGGGTCCATCGGCAATGGTGCTGATGGTACATGCTATTCAGCGACATCTTTAGCAAACGGTGGACTTTTGGTACAACCCCGACGACAAAACAAAAATTGGCTGCGTAGTCGAGCGATCCTGTCCTATGTAAAGCTGACTCATGCGAGCTAAACCGATCCATTCTTGTTCGACTCGGTTCTGCGTAGTCGAGCGATCCTGTCCCATATAAAGAAACATTGATTTGTATGAACTTTGTTAGTGTCATAGAAACAATTGTCTTAACTCGTATTAAACCGAGAGCATTAAGGTAGGCTCGAGTTTGAGCTTACAAGACGCGGCGTGCGGTGGTACTCCCGAATGGCGTAATTATTTTCAATCAAAAGTTTAACACTGTCTTAATTTATGAATGGTAGTTTGTATCTCAATTTATTTATTCACTCTCTTCAAAGTATGTTTTCACTAATATCGGCAGTTAGGTTCGTCATGGAAATTCGATTTATTCGATCTAGTCATGCCCATTCATATGGGAGGCACATGGCACATACTCTCTCCGTTCCAAATTACTTGTCTCAACCTTGTCTAAATTTGGATGTATCTATACGCTAAAATATGTCTAGATACATGCAAATTTGAACAAAGTTGACACAAGTAATTTGAAACGGAGGGAATAGGTAACAGATGCAAAGCATGTCTCGCATGTGGTGCTTCAACAATAAATGAACATAGAGCGAACTCCGCTTGAATGTGCGGCCACATCAGGTGAGATATCTATTGTCACATCTCTCAGTTTGGTTTATTATAGTATAACATACTTGACCGTGACATTTTACTTGTCATAACATGATGAAAGATCTTTGCCCCTACGTCTTTGTTCCCCAATCAGTGTCGGGTTTCCTCCTTAGGGAATGCACAATGTGGTGACGTCAGCCTTCTCTTGGAGTTGCCACGTCGGATTTTCGCTTAGTTGGAGGAGAGAGTGAAGAAATTAATTTTTCTTTCCTTAGCTAAGAGACGATCTCTTACAAAAATAAGTAAATACTATTTTCTCGATTGTATCATATGTCCTCCCTTAGAAACATAACATTTGACAAAAATGTAATTACTCTCATAAATTGCTAGGGACGGCAATAAGATACAATGCATTTCATATTTTTTTTCTTTCTCTAAAAGATGTGTCTGGCTAATAGAAGATGTGTCTTCTCTACCATTGTACATGACCTTATTGCCCACCATGTCACGTTGTTCACTTCAAACTTAGTTATGTTTTCTTGTCAAAACCACAAAATGTTTAGGACACAGGACTCTTCAGACAATCCTCGTATCGCAACACACGTGTGCTCGGTGCTAGTGTTCTCAAATTTCTAAAGAACGGGATGTAAAGTTTTTTGGAGTTAGTTTTTTTAGCAAAATTTAGAGGCATTTTTTTCTACTCCCTCCGATACTCCAGTTCAAAACAGCGACATATCGGAGGTAGTATACTGTTCTCGGCCCATATGCCGTGGGCCAGGCGGGACCCAGAGATGGGCCTCTCCCCACCGGATTTTGATGCGGAGATACGGGACCTTAGGGGCCTGTTTGGTAACCTGCATGGCTTTCTCACCTGCGTCGGGCCAGGCTGGGGAGGGCAGTGCTGGGCTACAACGTGATTTGGGCCAGGTTGGGCTAGTTGTTTGGTTGACTGCATCAGAAAACGAGCCACATTTGGCCCAATGTTTGGTTGCACTGTTTTTCCGATTTCGGCTCTGCAAAACCGACCTCCCCTTGTTTGGCAGCGTGAAGAACACACAGAAAGAGTGATAGAGTCACCCTATTCAAATTTGGTGAGGTTACCAGGCAATGCAAAGCAAGAAAGGAGGCAGAAATCATCTACTTAACACTGACTAACCATTGATTTCGTCAGGGGAACACACCCACTGACCCAAAATAGGGTTCCATACTTACACCCACAAGCTATGGTTAAAGAGTTTGGTTACAGGTGCAATCTGTGCACCTGATAAGTACTTACACCAGGGGAACACTCCCCTGGCATCAAAACATGAAGAGCATACAAAACAACTGCTCTTCAAGCAAGTCACAGTGAACCAAGAACTCACTTGCCATGAACTGGACAGACGAAGGCCTCCTCAGTGGAGCTGATGAACCTGAAGAGCTTCACCTTGAAGCCGTCGCCGACGAACTTGAAGACGAGGACATCTCCGGTGTCCAGCTTGATCTCCTTGGCGAAGTCTTCCCATCCTTTGAAGATGACAAGGTGGTCTTCGAACCACCTGAGCTGGACGAAGTACTCACAGCACTTGGTGGTGCGGAGTGGAATGCAAAGCTTCGGCTCCTTGCCGTCCTTCACCTTGGGCTTCTTCAGCTTCCACTTCTCCACCACCAGCTTCTGGATGTCAGGCAGGAAGACGATCGACTGAAGATCATCATGCTTCACCTCCAGGAAGAAACGCCGGGGAACGACACCATCAGAACAGTATCCCAGCTTTGGTGCACGACCCATGGCCCGTTCCCCTTTGAGCTTCTTGTCCTTCATCTCCTTCACCGCCAAGGCCAGACCTGGTACATGAGGCCTTGCCACATTTTGGTGGACGATGCAGTCAGTTAGAGGAGATGGAGGCTCCACTGTTCTCCTGCATAGGGTGTGCCAGTCCTGCAATGCAAGATCATAAGTTCAGGCAATGCAATGCACATGAACATGGACAATGTGCAATGCAAAATGATACATGAAGTACTATGTGCAATGCAACTTCATGAATTGGAGGCAATGCAATGCACATGAACATGGACAATGTGCAATGCAAAATGATACATCAAGTACTATGTGCAATGCAACTTCATGAATTCGAGGCAATGCACATGAACATGGACAGAGGAGGACGCGCGACGGTTCGTCGTGGAGGACGAGCGACGGTTGCCGGTGGAGCGTCGTTTGCTGGAGGAGGAGGAGGTATTGGCGCCGCGAATCTTGGCAGAAGGGGGAACCCAGGCGGCGGCCCAAGTTTGGGGAAGCTATGCGGGGCGTCCTGGACCAGATTGGGGAATCCAATCGCCGGACCCCCGACCTTCGTCACGGCGGCTGCATGCGCCACCGCTTGGACTGCCCTTGCAAATTCGGCGAGCCTCCGCGTCTCCGCAGCCGCCATCACTGCCGGGCTTGGCCGATGCGAAAACGGCGAAGGCCGCTTCATCGGCGGGGGGAGAGCGGGGTCAATCTGCCCCGCCGCACTCCGACGACCGCCGCCGGCCCCCTTCTCGCCAGCGAGGTCAATCAGCGCCGCCACGGAGCTGCAGGATGCGCTATGGCCGACGGGACCGCGGGCCGGCGGTGGGGGAGGAGGAGGCGGAGGAGCCGCTGCCATTGGGGTTTTCTTGGGCGGTGAGAGAGAGGCGATGGGACGTGAGAGCGGTGACAGAGAGGCGTAGGTGCGGGGGGTTATGGCGCGTCTCCCGCGCTTCTCCACGCGTGCACGCGTCCCCGCTGCGCTTCTCCACCCGGCCTGGCTACCTGGAAACGGCCGATTCGGCCGTTCCTATGGGGCCTGGCCCAAGGGTGCTTTAAACACCGTGTGGGCCTGTCTCCAGAAAAAACGGAAATCAAACAGCAGGCATGTTTCTGCAGCCAGCGGGCCTGGCCCGGCTGGCTGCAGGCTACCAAACGCGCCCTAGACGCTTTTCCCCGGACGATGGCCGCCGCGAGGGAGACGCTCGCCGACACCGCCGCCAGGGCCGCAGCCGAAGCCAAGAAGTGGGCGTCCGTCGCGGCCGAAGCCGCCGCCGAAGCCAGGAAGTGGGCGTCCGTCGCGGCGGAAGCCGCCGCGGAAGCCGAGAACTGGGCGTCCGTCGAGGCGAGCGCCGCCGCGGAAGCCGAGAAGTGCGTGGAAATTGCCTTGAAAGCCGAAGGGGAAGTCGAGAAGTGCGTGGAAATTGCCTTGAAAGCTAAAGGGGAAGACGAGAAGTGCGCGTCCATCGTGGCGGAAGCGGCCTCCGAAGCCGAAAAGTGGGCGTCCATCGCGATCGCTGCCGTCGCCAAACGGAGGTCCCTCGCGGCGATGTCTCAGGTGAGGGGATTTTCTGTCTATCCCTCACATCTCCTTCTAGGTAACCCCCAATTCCGGTGCCCTTCGAGGTCGCAGCCATGGAGCCCAACTTCCTGCCCGCCGCTCTGATAAAAGCCGAAGAATAGTCCATGATTTCGATTTCGATTGTGGTCCACTGGGTAGCTTTAGGATTCTATCCTCCGATCCCCATGGATCTTCCATAATTTTCAGATTAAACCTTGGAGCGCTGTTCTCGTTGACAGCAAACTGGACTAGAATTTACATTGTCTCTCAAAGCCCTATTGCTATTTTACTAGAGGGTGAAATAACCAAAGTCGTCTGCCTCATGTCCGCATAAGCTTTGCCACTGGTTTGGTAATATAAGTTGAGGATACTTTGATGCAATTGCAACATGATCATCGTGTTCACGCTTATCATAGTATAGCATTTCCTTACTTATATTCACTTCACGGCCCATCTCTGTACATCTAAGTTACTTTATCTTGATTTTATTCCCATTAGCAATAAGAGGAGAGTTTTTTCAGAGGTTTTCTAAACATTACTATGATTGATCTATGTTTCTATCTTTAGCACATAATTCATGATTTTCCGCTATTTCATTTGTAGGACAATGCAGACGTCAAGAAAGGCTTTACAGAGGAAGAGGGGGAGGAGGAGGCCAGTGGCGGAGCTGCTTCACAAGCATTGGGTTCATATGAACCCAATAAATTATGTAATATGCTTCACTAATCTAACACTGTCCATTGCTTATTAGTGAAAAATTACAGTATAAGCAAGCGACTGAACCCAACGAATTTATGTGCTAGCTTCGCCACTGGAGGAGGAGTTGGTCATCACCAACCCTAAGTTGGCCAGTCTGATATATCACTGCTTCGTAAGCACATTCAGCTGGCCTTTGCATCATACCCTGAAATCCTATCTGCCCATGAGTATTTCATGGGTTTGCTTGAATGATTTGGTAGAGTATACTGGGGTTTCTAGTCTACAGGCGTGCACATTGTACACTAGTTTGGGCACATTTTGTTGGGAGGACCACAGTTAGGCACTTAATTTCTTACGTTTTCTATCTTTCTGCCGAGCTAGCTCCATCTTAATTCAACTGCAATAACTTTTCCCGGTTCAGTGTCTGTGTGGTATCGCTTCATCATGGACTACAATTGACCTATCTCTAGGAACCTGTTTTTAGTTCTACATGAGAAATATGAGGGTTCTAATATTTTCCAGACCCTTAAATTATAGAAGAGAATTATTAGAACATTGAGGCTAACTGGGATGGAGCTGCCAAAAGGGAGAACCTTCCTAGTTCCATTTTGGCTAAATAACTCTGCATTCATACAAATGTGAATTATATGAATAACATGAAGTCCATATGGTTCATTTTGATATATTCGCGGTTCGAACGTTAACCAATTGTATGCCCCTTTCACAAAAAATTCTGTATAACTCCTTTAATTTGTTTCTAGTATGTACACAGTTCTTGCACTTAAAACTACTTCTCTAACCAAGTTGTTCCCATACTTGACATACTAGTTATGGATTACCATAATGGATTACGTGTTGTCCCCAGCCTACTCAATTTGGAGGACTAGTGGTTCTGTATACAATAGCTCTGCATGTGTACATCATTTTATGTCCCCAGGATTCATACAAGTCGGTTCCCAAAAACATTCCCATTGTCAGAAACTGAAGTATATCCCTTAAATCGGTAATACTGAAACCAAAACCTCCCCCTGATATTGATATTCCAGGGCCCAATGAAAAATGCAAATTCTTAAATTGGGTTTCTAGTCCACCGGTGTGCTAATTTTACAGAACTTTTTGGGTGTTTCTTTGGGACCACTGCTAGGCCCTTGAAGTTCTCATGTTTTCTATCTTTCTACCAAACCCGAAGCTTAAATTAACTGCAAGAGCTTATAACTGCTTAATGTCTGTGTGGCATCACCTCACCATCTACTATGCTATACATATCTTTAGAATTCTGTTTTTAGTTCAATATATCATATTCCAGGAGACTATTAATAAAATATATAAGAGAGTTATTTGAACATTGAGATTTTGAATTGGGATGGAGCTGCCAGAGAACCACGTAGTTCCATTTTGCAAAAATGAAGCTACTACATTGTCTGTTTACATTGCCTATAACCAACAGAACATTTACTACAGCACCAGGCAAACAAACACTGGTGCTTTGCTCGTTGCGCAACATTTGAGAGTTTTTCATGTGATTGAGAGTTTCCTCTCACCCTGTTAAGTATACTGACATACATTTGCTCTCACTTTTGCATGCTAGCTAACTTTATATGCATTACTTCTGCCATTCCGCAAACATTTTCACAACCTAATCTGTTTTTTCCCCTTCTTGCTTCCTGCAGAACATTGCCTTCGTCTTGCAGGTCATCTTTTTCATCGCCCACTTCTTCATATACTACAACACGACCAAAGTCTGGTGGCAGACTTTGGTAGCTGTTGCTATAGTGTCGCCTCTCCTGATAACAGCCCCCTACTTAATGCCTATGCTTAGAGATGTTTTCGTTACGGCATATGCAATGGGGCCCTCAAACACATGCAGCAGTGATCTCAGTAGCAAGCTGCTGTTCTCCGAGGAAGTGTAAGAAGCGTGGTTGTGAAAAAAGGTGCACCGTTTGGTAGCATGGGTGCTGCTGCCTGGTCTAGTTAAAGTTTAGCTCTGTGTGTGCACCTGGATGTAGTATCCTGAAAAAAATGTAACCAACACAAAGAAACAGAGGCATGCATCGTTTGGATCCAATTTAGATGAATGAGAAGTAACTAGCCTCTAACCAGCGTGGCAATTTGGCGCGGCGACACGCCGCACCCGTGCAGCGATATTGAATGTTGTTGATGGTATGACACTCAGAGAAAAGATTATGCATCATCAATTAGGATGATCAGGTACAGAAGGCAAGTAACAATCAAGTATGGTACAAACAGGGTGCATCAGGGAGAAAAACTAATCAGGTACCTTCCTTTTAGAGAAAAACTAATCAGATAGCACCACGTGTATTCACGTGTAAATATGGATTAACTAATAAACACCATCAAAAGGGTTTATCTCTTTAAGGAACGGATAATCAAATAAGATGCAAGAAAGACACACCACAACAGAAGATAAATGTATTAGCATTCATATATAATATCTTCGGTAGTTTCGTGAACCAAGGAAAATTAAGTTTAGAACATACTATCCGAAGCATGTGAGTGCCTTCACTTGCATCATCCCCTAGTTATCCGGATCAGCAAATTTTTCTGTACTTAAATTGGAGCATATCCTGGCAAAAGCTTCAAAAAGCATGAAATTAGGTAAGTAACCATTGTACTATAACTTGTTAATGTAAAAGCCTCGAAGAAAATTAGAGCATATCATGGCAAGATCCAAATTATATTTCGATAAAATCTGAGAAAGAAGCGACACTATGTAACCATAAACTCATTACAAAACAAAAAAGAAAAGTGAAACAGAAATTGAATAGCAGTACACTTGCTATAGGATGCAAGAAAACAGAGCCATCCATGGATAGTCAGTTGATATGAAAGGAGCATGCACATGAATCTGAACAATTAGGATATATCTCAGTCATCAATTATCGTATTTAGAAACTCACAAAATTAAAGCATTGGCCGTCATAAGCAGTGCAGTGCACCACAGCACAATCAAAATTAAGAGACTGCATATAACGTAGAAGTACCATTTATAACTGGCATTCACATGCACCCAACAATTAAGCTACGCAATATGACCTACTTACCAAAATCTTCGCACTGATACTCTTGTTCTTTATGGATGAAGCCATTTCAGAAAGCTCAGGAGGTGAATTCATTCGTGAGATAAAACTCGAAAGTAGAGCTACAGACTGTTGCAATGCATTTCTGATTTCATTAGGTAAGCATAATTCCACCGAGTAGACAGTAAGCATCCTGAATTGTAGTATTAACAGTACAAAACCATCAAATTTAGTAAACCTTGGCCAGTGGTGTCGAAAGTGCAGCATATGTAATTTGTAGATCAACAACATGTGAAGTGAATCTACGAAATGATGTTTCCTCTGTTCCCAAATATCAAGGTTTATATACAATTGTTCAACACACAACAAAATGCTAGGGATATCTATCGGTGCCATTGCTTCGTAATGCTTCATAACTGGCATTTAGATCACACGATGGCGAATACTCACGAATAAGACTTCCACAGAGTACTCATGAACACAGATCAAGCAACCAAGTGCTAGATATCAGCAAGCCAAACCAAACCAGATTTAAAGAATGAGACAATAATGTTAGACCAGCAGTAGGATGCCAAGTATGGAATTCACAAGCTACAAACAAAGAATAAATCAAATACATCTAAACGACTCGATATATCAGAAGATGACGCCTTTGCGCAGACACATGTATGTATGTAGTTGCTAACTTATGCAGATGGAAAGCTACCTCGTTCGAATCGAAGACAACCGGCGATGTGCCTTGCCTGCATTTCAGTATTTTTCACACAATGTTCAACCAACCAACAAAACAGCATCATGCATGATGATGCAGCTTCACCTACAAACTCATCACTCGGCGGTGTTGGGCCTACTCAAGACGTCGAGGATCTCTGTCCTCGTGCGCACGATGCGGTGGAACATCTCCTGCACCTGCCGCTCGAGCGGATCGAGCCCGTCCTTGAGCGTCTCGCAGACCTGCACAAGCTCCTGCGCGGCCTCCCGCACCTCAGCGTCCTTCTCATCGTCGAGTGGGAACTGTGCAGCGTCCGTGGCCTCCATGAGCTGCCGCGAGCACCGCTCGATCTGGTGTATCTCCTTGAGCAGACACGCTCCAGAAGAGGGAGCAGAAGTGGGAGGTCGACGAACCGGAGCCGGACCCCGAGCCGCCGCTGCTCCGAAGGTGGTGGCCGCGCCCCTGCTGCTGCTGCCCGTCTTTTGGTGGTGCGGTCGTCGTCGTCCTCTCCAGGCTCCAGCGACAGGGCCGAGTCCGACCACCACCTGCGCTGCCCCGCCGCGGGCACCCGCCGGCTCTCGGGCAAGCCGCTGACCCTCTGCGCGGCGCGACCCGAGCCGCTCTGGCTCGCGCCCATCATCTTGGCCTCAGGACATGGGACGGCGGCGAGCGGGATGGAGGAGTGGAAGGGGAGTGGAAGGTGGGCGTGGCCAGCGCGGAGGGGCTGCCGTGGCCGACGCGGAGGGGCGGCCGTGTCCGGCGGCGGTGCTGGACATGGGGGCGTGCACGGGGACGGGGAGGGGTTGGACATGGGGCGGCGGCGAGCGGGAGGGAGGAGTGGAAACATGGGACGGCGGCGAGCGGGATGGAGGAGGAGTGGAAGGGGAGTGGAAGGCGGCCGTGGCCGGCGGCGTGTGGGTGGCCGGCGCGCAGGGAGCCGCTGGCAGCGGCGGCGTCGGGGAGGAGATTGGGAGGAGAACTGAGGGCGATTGTGATTTAGGGTTAGGGTTTGCCTTTTATACGGAGGGACTGATCCGGTATTTGGGGCAAACGTGAGGGTTTTTTTGCGAAAACGCCATGCACTGTTGAACCCTGGTCAACACTGTAGATCTACAGTAAAACGTTCGCTGAGAGGTCGCGAAAAGGCTTGTCAGTAATACAATACTCGCTGTCGCCGCGCCCTTGGTGAGAAATTTTTGTTTGGAAGTAACATTTGTAAAATCTGTTCGAATCTTAAAAGCGACTAATTTTAATGTTAGAATATTAATGTATCCAAATATTGTCAAGAACATACACATAGACATATATAATCTTTTACACTCAAGGGATTGGCAACACAATTAATTTCCCAATTATATAGGCGAATTCCCCATTTTAGAGAGCCCATATTAACTCAGCTGAACCAGCATTCATCACAAAAACAACTGGTTCAATGGAGACCCGACTACTAATCCATTAGAATCACCAGTGGAAGCAATAGTTCCCATATTGTCAGTTGTACGCTTTGGCTGTGGAGGTCTACCATGCAGGCGAAAAGTGGACACAGTGCCCAACCATCCAGAAGAACATTGAGTGGTAGCAGGACATAAGAGAACCAACATTCCATCAACAATATCAATGGATGCACATCTTCCAAATAAAGATGAGAAGTTAAATCAGAGGAGGATGCAACACAAATATCCAACCAGAGGAACATAGATCGGCCATGGTATCAATCAGCTGCGCTTATATCATACAAACATGAATTAACCATGAAAATGAAAAGGAAGGTTGTAAACACGCTTGCTGTTCGTACGCAGATGAAGGAAAGAAACGCAGAGAAACAATATCATAGCAAGTATATCAGTCTGTACCTTCTTGAGTCGGTGGAGAAGAGTACGGGCCAAATTGTATTTAACCTCTCCTAAATGGACCGAGACCATTACAGTTTTGCCTGTCTATCACTGGTAGCACCATCAGGGGACCGAAAAACATAACCATTTTTTCAGTGCCTATAATAATAATATTGTTATAATGCATGGCTAAGAATCATAAGTAGCTAAGTAATGGATGGTGAATGGAAGTAATTTTTGTGTTATAGGCAGAATAAACCAAGAAATAGTATTTTTTGTCGGCACCACCCATGTGTATCATCAGATAAGCAGTGGCATGTAGCACAAGGCAGAAAGTTATGTTCGCAAGTAGAATAAGCCGAGTCAAACCAAAGGTGTAACATTTGCATAACTATGTTATGTTTCCGAATATATATAGTGGAAATTTCATTAAGTTAACAATTAGGCATACGAAAGCTACTATTGAACTTCCAATTGTAGAAGTAATAAAGGCAAATTAGATAGCAACAAACTCACCCAAATGGAAGCGAACCATATCTTCTTAGTTGTGCATGGACAATAACCATATCAGCCAACCCAGAACGAAATTCATGCATATAATTGGATGAATCTAAGGAAAAGAAGGTGCACATACCTCTCCAAGGACTTGTTGCTGCTCGTGTTGCAAGTTTGACAGAACAATCCAGCCTGAATGTCCAGTGCCCAAGAATCAGTACCTACCATAGCACATGAAAACAATAAATCCTTGCATGAAACTTGTTTAATTGCTCTCTGAAACAAATGGAACACCGGAGAAAACAAATGAAACTTCGGAGAAAAACAATCCCAACAATGAGTAGATGGATCTTTATTTACCTAATCTATCTCTATCCGCTTTTCTGGTATAACTCCCTAACTCCTAGAAGGAAATGATCATGTCGTTAAAAAACAAATGTACCATATTGGAAGATAAAATGTTATTCACTGACAGTTGTACATGCATATCATAATACCTTTAGAAAATAACATATGCAAAGTCATATTTTATTGGCTTCTTGCCTCTAATTTAATCTGGGGACAAACAAAAACTGCCCAAAAGATCATATCTTACATTGGAACAGTCAAAAAGCTTGTGATATGACCTTGCTTAAGCATAGGTTGAAAGGTACCTACTCTAGAATTATGGGTAAGTAATCTCCTGTAATTTTTCCATCTGTACATATTGTAAATCCCTGTAAATATTCTTTTCTCTAATAAAGGGCTGTGAGGGTCTCCCCTACAGTAATCATTCGAGAAACAACAAAATGGCTGTAATCCCTATCATCTAGGAGTCAACGAAATGGTCTCTGCCTTCTAGATATCTATTTCACCTTTTTTTCTTCAAAATATGTAATTTACCTCTTTGAACCACCATTTGCAGAACCAAATAGCAAGCCAAGCCTATGTTTTTAATGAGAACAAAAAGATGGATCTAGGACCAGACCCAGGTTATTAAAGTTCTCCACTGTGAGTGTTCATTTCATGGTCTTGCTCCATTGAAGCTACCTGTAGAGTTTCATAGGAACTCTAACGGTCAAGTTTTAATCAAATATAAAAAAAATTCTGAATATAATCATAGTAGTACAGTCACTGGATAGTATTTATAACTATGGTAAAGACTAATCTACCTTGATTCGTAAGAAAAAAAGAAACAAAAATTAGAGCAAATTTTGGATCACCATGTGCATGTTTTTTTCTTATCCGGGCACGCTACCTGAGAGACGGCATGGAAAATATATTGATCCCTACGTGGCTACGTGAGAAACTTAAAAAACCTGAAGAATCAGACTGTATTCTGCTAGTTGCAATGTGCTAGAGGGAATGTCAGCGATCTCCTTCTGAGCAGATCGAATACACCCTGATGATAAACACCACAGGAAAACAAACCGACAACCAGTGAGTAAGTATGTATGTATTGTGTTAGAAACTTATGAATAATAGTTTACAGGTCGATGAACTGAATGTGCAGGCTTATACCTTCAGTTTATCCCTGTGGTTAGTTGAAGTAGCCATTTCAATAGCTATAATTTCCTATTTGGTTAGCCATATTCTAAAAAATATATCAATTTTGATCATTCAATGATTTCTTGCTGCATCTCATGATCTTGTCAAAATTGGTTTTTTGAGTGCAATAATTAAATGGAATAGTTGTCTTCCAAATTATCTAGTTAGCTCCTGCTCATAAAATGGGAAAAACGCATAATTTTTAACTCTTCAAATGCACACATGTGTATCTATTGGAAAGCCAATACACCAACTGGTAGTATACGTATGTTTTCTCAAAGACAATCTATTCCAGAACTATGGCGACACATGGACAGTAAACATAGTCGATACATGGTCTATGTTAAAATGATTTAAACAGTTAATATTGCATTATCTTGTGACGAACTGTACAGAAGAAAAGCATTCTCTGCCTACTCGAATATGCAGGGCTCCATGAGGAAAGTTGAGTCCGTTACAGATGTGACACACACTATTAACCTGGCTTTTACCATGAAATCCTAAAAAATAGGTCAACAAATCATAGCCTTTCTTGTAAACACAAATCAATCAAGGTAGCTCCTAAATTTATGAAATGATAAAAAAAAAACTAATCCATCTGATTAAAGCGGCAAGCGAATTTAACCTGAAAACCATGTGGCTATCACACAATAACCCCACAATCTAGCATAGTAATATGAGGGGGAAATGCAAGTACATATAAAAAATCAAGAAAGGAAGAGAATAACAGGAAAATAAACAGCACAACCTAAATCCTAAGCTAATTCATCATGAGCACGACCTCAAAGCACTACAGTTCATCGGCACCTGGCAAGTCATAGAAGAGAACTCATCTCGAAAAGTTGTAGATGAGGCAGCGCTTGGAGGAGGTGATGTTGAGGTAGTAGACGAAGGAGGCGAGTGTCCATAGATCCATTCTTGAATTTAGTCACACATATATGGACAAATAAATGAATAGCAAGTTAGAACTGAATCTTGTAATAGATCACATCAGAGATATCGAGAAGAAAATGACAGAGCCATACCTACTGCATTTTCTAGGTGTATTAACGCCACCCCTCCCATCTAATTTCCAGTCTATTTCTTGAGGATACGAATCATTGAAAAGCGAACTCCTCCTATCAGTTGAGCTGCAGCCTGCAACAAAATTAGATAGTATATCAGCTACATATATGTCCTTCAGAAAACAAAAGGAAGAGCATAAGAAATCATTGGTTTCCTAAATATCTAACTTCCAGGATTATGTGTTTCCCTTATAACAACATAACGATCTTTTGATAGTTTATATACTTAGATGACAATTAATTCGGAAGAAAATGTATTCAATAATTTCTTAAAGCCAACACTAAACGTTTCTCACAAGATTGTATCCGGCTCTTGCATCACCTCAATAGAGAAGTATGCTTCAGCTAAATGAATTGTATTTATTGATCAATTAGCAAACAACTACGCATATGTAATCTGGCCTGAGGACACATGCACTGAGCCACCTGCAAATTCATGGGCTAGATTTGGGGAGCTCCGGGTACGTATGAAAGCACAATAACAATGGACAAAGGAGCGGAGCCAAGATATTTGAGAAAGCAATAAGTCTACCTTGCATACAATTAATTTGCTAATGAACTGACTAAAAAGTGGCCATAAGATAGAAGGTACCTGAAAGGAAAGATGAAGCAAGTAAAACATGTCAACAATGGTCTAATGGCAACCCAATTTTTTCTCAATCCTCATGACTCACTCTCCATCTACAAATCATGGAAAAGGTGGTACCACCCTAGGATAACTCATCTGTTGGATAATATAACTGAATGAAAGGCAATGTCTCTCTGTTTTTGTTAGACTTGTCAACCATGCATATTTTCAACAGTTAACATGAAGCACATTACACAATACTACCACCAATAAAGCTTGAGATGACAATCTGCCAGAAACATCAAGGAAGAAAATGCACTACCTTCATAGAAAGAAACAACCCAATCGAAAGCTGTGGCTTCATATACAAATTGGAACTGTGAGCAATGTCGAAACCCAGAACGGAGAGCACCTGGCAGGCGATGTCGGCGAGGAAGAGCTCAGAGGCGATGCGGCGGCTGTCGAGGGAGCCGCCATCTAAGATCCGGAGTTCCCCGGCGCGCTTGTACATACCGTGGCATCGCCTCAGAGCTCAGAGGTGATATGAACCTGGCTAAAGCAATACAAAAGCTTGTCGCACTATGCATCTCCTAAAGCTACAATACACCATGACAATTCTCTGGCTCCGAGATTTCAGTCAGTACGGTATATCAGGAATGCTCTTTGAGACCAAAAGAAATATTTGACATAAACAAATACTTTCTACAGTACATCAAGAATGCTGTTTGAGGCCAAAAGTAATATTTACCATAAAGAAACACTTTTGTGTGTGAGAAAGCAAATTGGGTTGCAAAATTCAACGATGTCCACCTAGACCAAATTACATAATTAAGAAAGATTACAGTGGAGTACACGCTAGCATTTCTCAGCTCCATCGCACCTTACTGCTAACTCCAAATGATTCTTTTGGAGAAAGAATTCGAGCTTGAAATCACCGCGGTCATGGCGGATATAAATCCCAGCCCTAGATAGATAGCTCTACGGCATGAAATTGACTCAGACATCAGAGGGAAATGGAAAAGATTTTACAGTTAGGCTACGAACGTATTTGTTCGTCGTCGAGGATGTTCGGAAGCGGCAGAATTCGTCGAACCTTGCCCAGTATCTTCCCGGTGACGGCGCGCGCGCGGCCGGCGGGGACGGCGCCGTGGACGGACGCGAGGAGGGCGCCGGAGGAGGGGTGGAGGCAGACGCGGAGGGTTGGCGCCGTCGCCGAACCCTAACCCTCGGGGTTGGGTTGTGCACGGCCGCATCAGGTGAGGAGGAGCGAATCGCCGGAGTAGGAATGGAGAGGACGGCGAGGCGCGTGGTTTGCGCCACAGGACGGCGGCGGAGGTGCCCGGACCTCGCCGTAATTAAGGGGCGACGGCGGCGGCGACCAGCGGCGCGGGAGCGAGAGCAAGAGGAGAAGAGGAGTGCGTGCGGGAGAGTGTGGGGGGTGGTTTTGCAATTTAGCCCGTGGATTTTCTTAATTCTTGAATTGGTCCATCGCCTCACGGTTTAGTGGACTGCGGGTTGATATCTGTTTTTCGGAGGGTTTTTTTTGCAAAACCGTCACAGACGTCTTCTGCTGACCGTCCGATCGCCGAGCGACGGCTCGGATCGAGTCACTGTAGAGACACTGTTTCAATTCTACGGTACCTACTGTAGCATATACAGTGTGGAGCGCGGTGAGACCGCGATTCTTCCCAAGTTTAATATATACTAGGTGAATTTGGTGCGGCGACACGCCGCGCCCTTGGTGAAATTTTCGTTGGGTTTTCTTCCTTTTGAAAAAAAAATTATATGATGTTTGAGTGGAAAAATACATTTAGTCATGTTGTTTCTGTACACCAAAATGGGAGCTGTATGATGTAACAGTCATATACTCATATGTTTTTTTGAGAAAAAATACATCAATCTACATGTACATTAAATTAGTAATGCTACAACAATTTGAGATTTCCTATACCTCTCAACCACATTGACAAATCCATGCAGCAAAACAGAAGCAGCAGATCATTTGTTGGTGGAAATGAGCATAAGCAAACAAAAAATTCTAACAAACATAACTTATTTAGAACATGTACACAAATACTTAGTATAGACTAAAGAACTTCAGGAACTTGCCAGGCAAAGAGAAAACACCATGGCAGCAGCATCTTTGTTCTCACCGAAATGCAAAAGTTCAACAAATCCAGGTTGTTGGACCTAAAGCAAATTTCTGCTGCGAGCAACAAAATATGCAAGCAAATGTTCAGACTTGCTGTCAAGAAGCAGTATCATTGCACTCCAAAAAACATAATATATATCTACAGGGGTAAAATGAAATTAGGCAATGAATTCAATGTCACGAATTTAAATTAATAAGGGCATAGGAGGGGCAAGATCATAACCAAGCAGTACTCACTCAAGTAGATGGCGAATCACTCTGTAATCGGCACCCAAATCAAGTGCGGATATGTTACTGCCTTGGTTATATTTTTTGCACTCGGTCTGCATGACGGTATAGACACCGGTCTGCATAACAGAACTTACAATATTAATCCAGATAATTATGTGCATCAATCTGTTTAAAGTAATAACTGGAAACAACCATATACATGTGGACATGAGTAACACAAACATAGCTAAAGACAGCTTTGTCAGGTATTATCGTCAGATAAAAGGTACCTCACTGATAAAGTATTGGAAAATAAAGTACAAAGTATGTTGATACTGAACGAATACACAGGTACCCAAGTGTGTCGCATATTAAGGCTGTAACATACAAACAATACTTGCGACGTCGGATAAAATGGGGGTCCAGTGTATATGGCTGCATCTACATCAAAGAACACATGTATATTTAGCAGACTACACAGTTGTAGGAGTCAACTGGAAAGAGTAAAATATAAAGGAGTAATCTGAAAGGAAAATAAACATTGTTTAGCCCGCATCCCTGTTATCATCCCTGAGTACAAATCTGAGTTAGAGTAATCATATATACCCAACAGAATACTACCAGCAATCTAGCTAGCATAGCATCTGCCGATACCATTGCTTGCAAACAGATGGAATTAAGACTAAAAAGTAGATGAGAAGTAGCAGATCATGCTCAGAAGTACTGACTAATAATTGGTTAAAGAATAAACATATCTAGAATCTGTTGAACTTACCGTGCGCAGGAATTTTCATGTCATGTTCTCTGGAGTACCATCGAGGTAGGCACCGATCTGTTTTTTTCCTTTCAAGGAGGTGCATAATCGGTTAGTAGCCTGTGCTCACATCTGTAATAGTGCAATCACAATATAAGAGAGAATGGATGTTTTGACACTAAGAACTACTATGTAGTAATATGTCAAACTGAATGCTCAATGTCAACTTAGAAAAGCATCAGAATAATAAAAAAGTTAGTGCCCTCTGCACTAAAAGGCACACTATTGTTCAAGCAAGCATTTCCGTCCTTCACGTCCTGGGTAAAACTCACGATAATAAGAAATAGAAGAATCGTACCCAAAATCCAAAACATAAGAGGACAAAAACATGGAAATAAACAGGACCAAATAATTGAGATCGCAGGCTTTAGATACAGACATAACTGTACTGCAAAATACCTTAATGCAAGTGCTCATAGTATATGCTATCAGCCGGTCTGTAGGCTCATTTATATTGTCGTTTTTTATTTTTAAATGGAAGCTCTTTCCCTGTAGACATGAGAGGAATGGAAGCTAAGAGATTAGACAAATCACTAACAGTTTGGAATAGGCAAACGAATAGATATGGTAAAGCTGAGCTCATCAATATCGTCATGATTGTGTCCTAAAATGTGTAACATCTCATATGTAAACTATATTTCATAATCTAGACTGAAATGTATGCAGGCTTGACATACCATTCAAAAGTTTAGTCAGAAAGAAATAAAAAATTTGTAGAGCAGACCTCATGACTTGTACATGAGGAGAAACAATTGAAAACTACAATAAAAATATTGCAAATCCTACCACTTGCAGTACGCTGCATCTGAACATTTAGACATATGTAAATTGCAGTAGAAGCATTGTGCTAACCATGAAATTGAAATTAGATTCTTCACAACTCAATAACTTCTTGCCGACTTCTTTCTCTACAATTATTTGAATGATTATTAGCATCCGATGGAACCTGCTCAGTTCAGATACATAGGATCGATATGACGGTGCAAGCCATGCTGCAAGCAAGAAAAAAATAGAAGGAGAGGTCAATGGATCCCGGTCTGGTTGAATTGTTCATATAAGCACACAAGCACATACACACATGCACGAGCGATTGAGCGCGAGAGGGAGGAGCAGGGGTACCAAATCGAAACATGGCAAGGTGGACGAATCCATGACGGGGCGGCTCAGATATACGGCTTGGCGTTCGCCGGAACCCACGGCTGGAAGCCGCGTCCAGCATCCACCACGCGTTCCCCAGAGATCCCCGCCGCCGCCCACGACACCACGGTGGCTGCCCGAACGGGGCGTCCAAGCCGGTAGAGCCGCGGCAAGGGCGGGAGGGCTGGCCCCGCGAGGCGGAGGGGTCGGACGCGGCCGCCGGTCGGAGGCACGGGTCTGCGCCAAGGGGCGGGAGTCCTCATCGCCGGCGTTTTCCAAATGGCCGCGGTCCGCGGCGGTGCGGTCATCGAGTGGTGCGAGGCGGGACGGCCGTAGCGCGAGGCTCCGCCGCCTGGACACCCACGAGGAGACGATGGAGCGGCCCTGCCGTGCGCCGCCGAGGGCGGCTCGCCGTCGTCCGCCTGCTCGCCGCTTGTGCTCGCCTGCGTCGCCGCGGGCTTGCGTCGCCGTGCGGGGCCCGCTCGCTAGCGCCCACGCCTGGCCTCGCTCGAGGTCGTGGCCGCCTGCCGTCGCCCGGCCTCGCGAGCGCCGCCTCGACCTCGGCCGTGAGCACGGGCGGTGAGCTGCGGCGGCGAGCTGCGGGGGTGTGGGCGGCCGCGATTCCGGCGGCGGCAAGGAGAAGCTCACGCGCGTGGGGAGGACGCAGGCAAGAAGCCGTGGCCGTCTTTTCTTTGTGTGGCACCGCTTTGGCTGATTTTCTTTGTTCGTGATGTAGCATGAGGCTGGCAGGTGGGTTCCACCATGGCACTGTTCAACACTGTAGCAATCTACAGTGTTAGCTACAGTGTCGCGGCGAATGTGAGAGCTCCATTTATAGGTAAGGTAGGTTTGATATAGGTAGGTAATACTTGACCGAGACATTTTACTTGTTATAACACGATAAAATAACCCTTTCCCCGACGTCTTTCTTCCCCAATCACAATCCTGCTGTCTTGTTTCCTCCTTATTGCTCACCATCTAACGTTCTTTTAGAGTTCAAAATCATGTCTACTTCAAACTTAGTTATAATAGCTCCTAATTATGAGTTATTCGTTTTGTTAAAATGTTTTGTATTGTTCGGTGTTTTTTTAATGCGAGGGTCCTTTTCGCAAAAATATGATTATCTTAGTTGCTTCGACATCCTCGTCTTTTTCTTCCGTGTTTTCTTATAAGGCCACAAAATGTTTAGGACTTCAAGAATCTTTTGGCAATCATCTTATCGTCGCGTAACGTTTTTCCTTCGAATACGCTTTTCATAGCAACATACTGAGCTGGTGTTCTCAAATTTCCGAAGGGGGATGTAGAGATTTTGGAATTAGTGTTTTCTTAGTACTCCCTTCTTTCACTAATAAAAGAAATTTCAGATATTCTTGATTCATATGTATATAAACCTATTTTAATATGTTCACTTAGTTTAGTACGTATGTAGTCAACATTAATTTTTAGTATGTATATAGTCAATAAGTATTAAAATAGTTAAAATGTCTCGCATTAATGAATGGAGGGAGTACAAAAATTAGGGAACTATCGGTATCTCTTCCATTTGACATGGGCCATGGTTGGGTGGCTATCCCTTGGGTGATTAGTTGTAGGCACCTTTCGTGGCCCTGTGTTTGTGTTTGGTTCATGGTGTGGTGTGGTTGAGGGTAACCACATTTTAAGCATTTTCTTCAAAAATGGTGGTTGAGCTCAACCACGAGAAAAGCAGTGGTCGAATCTAACCACTAGCGCATCGGTCACTTGCGAAACATTTTACCGCGTGTTAGATATTTACCCCTTTTAAATATTTGAATAAAGTTTTCCTTTTTAAAATATATTAAGAAATTTCACCCCTTTTAAATATTTGGATAAACTTTTTTTCATATACTAAGAATATTTGAACAAGCTTTTCCGTATTAAGTATTTTAACGAATTTTTCCGTTCAAAAATATATTAGGAAATTTTACCCATTTTAGATATCTTACATATTAAGAATCTTTAAACAAACATTTACTTTTTAAATATTTGAACAATTGTTCTCTTTTAAAATATATTGAAAAAATTATCCATTTCAAATATCTTATATATTAAGAATATTTAAACAAACCTTCCCTTTTAAACATTTGAACAAATTTCTCCTTTTAAATATTTCAACAAACTTTTATCTTTTAAATATTTGAAAAAATGTTATGCCGTGCTGATATTTTATCCCAATATATTAAGAAATTTTCCTTATCAAATTATAATATAAGTAGTTAAAAAACTTTTCTTTTTCAAAGTATATATGGTGTGGTGTATTTTCACCATAATTCTTGAGGACATGCTTAGAGCCTGCGTGTTGGCTTATGGAGCCAAGTGGGAGGATTGCCTGCCGTTCGCTAAATTCTCCTACAATAATAGTTACCAAGCCAGTCTGAAGATGGCCCCATTCGAAGCTCTGTACGGGCGTAAATGTCGTACTCCCCTAAACTGGTCACAGACAGGGGATAGTCAAGTTTTCGGAGTCGATGCCCTGCGAGAAGCCGAAGAGCAAGTTCAACTGATCCGTGACCGTCTTAAAGCCGCTCAGTCCAGGCAGAAAAGTTACGCCGACTCCAAAAGGCGAGACTTGAGCTTCAAGACCGGAGACATGGTGTACCTGCGCGTTACACCACTCAAGGGAATGCAGCGTTTCCATGTCAAAGGGAAGCTCGCACCTAGATACATCGGGCCCTTCCGAGTTAATGGCAGACGCGGAGAAGTATCTTACCAGCTAGATTTACCCCCACACCTGTCCGAGTTTCATGATGTGTTCCACGTATCTCTACTCCGGAAGTGCCTGCAAGTTCCTGGCGCTACACACTCATACCAGAAGGTGGACCACCACACTATTGACCTCAACCACGACCTCACTTATCGGGAGCGACCACTCCGGGTGCTCGAGGAAGATATCCGTCTGACCCGTAGACGCAAGATCAGATTCCTGAAGGTCCAGTGGACCAACCACTCGGAGGAAGAAGCCACTTGGGAGCGTGAAGACTACTTGGAGCGTGAATTTCTCGGTTTCCTTTCCTCTTCAACTCTGGAATCTCGAGGACGAGATTCTCCTAAGGGGGAAGGTCTGTAACACCCCAATTTTCCTAAACTTAGAATGGTGGTGTTAGTCTAGAATTTTCCAAACTAGCAAAAACTTTTGCTTGATTTTTAGTCCACTCTTGCTTGCTTGGTTTTAATTTGATTCTTAGCCCTCTAGTGTTGTGTGAATCCTTTTGGTGTCATTTTAAATGAATTCCTCTAGTTTTAAAATTAGAGTCCTTGATCTTCATGTTTGTTAAAACTTAGCCAATCTAGAGCCCTAGATTAAGCAAACCTTGTGTGATTCTTGACATGCAACTTGACCTCCCTGTTCTATGAATGTTCCACTTTTAGTTTATCCCTGGTTTGACTTTTTGGAAGCTTGTTTTAGCACAAAACCATCTAGGTTTTTGGACCTAATCAAAACAGTGACCATTGGGTCATTTTTCTCAATTTGCTCAGTTTCAAAAATTCTTTCTTCACTCCTTTTAGCTAGCATTCTTTTGCAGCACCTCTTTGGGGTCATCCCACACTTGGGCATGCTTAGCCCTTGTGTTGGATTAGTTGGAATCGATTAGTATTATTAGTGTCACTATTAGTGTTAGACTTTTAATCCTAACACTACCCGAAACCTCATCCCTCCCCTCTCCAACGGCACACTCAGCTGGAGTAAAGGAAGGAGACCAGCTCCACCTCACCTTGGCCCCACATGTCATCCACCCGGCTTGCCCTTGCCCACTCTCCTCTCTTCTTTTTCTTCCTTGCCCAACCGGAGCTCACTCCCTCCTCTCCCACTGGCCAGAGCACGTCGCCCATGACCACGCCCTCTCTGTCCCCCTCTCCACCGCCCACTCGAGCCAATGGACGTGCTCCTCTCCCTCTCCTTGGACCCCCTGGTCCGAACGAGCCCGAGGAGACGCCCTTGTCCTAAAACCCGACCCCGTGCCTCTCTGCTCCCCATTCCCCTCTCAGACCTTGCACACACGCCCCCTCTCTCCCCCCTGGACGCCCTGCTCGCTCCCGTGCTCGCTGCTGCTCGAGAACGACGGAGACAACCCGAAGGTTGCCGCCGACGAAACCCGGCTGTGCCGCCGTTTTACTCCTGCTTTCCCCGCCATTTTCGGCCGTGGAGCTTTCCCTCGTCGAGGCCTAACCCCTCCCCCTCTTCTTTTTGCCCAGAGGCCGCCGGAGTCGTCGCCTCCATCCTCGACCGGAGGAACACGCCGCCGTCGCCGCCATGGATGCCGGCCACCTCCGCTGACGCCGTCCGTGCCCGTGCCCCTCCCTCGACCTTCTCCACCGTCCGCAACCCTCCGCCATCGCATGCATCGCCCCTAGGTGAGCCGTCCGTCTCCGCCATTTTTCCCGGCCGCGAGCTCGCCCTTGCGCGCGCGTCGCCGCGCAGACGACGAAGGAGAGCCGTAGATCCGACGATCTACGGCCCTGTTTGAATCCAGCCCGGCGCGAATCGTTTCCTCGCGCGGGCGCGCGCGCCGCGCCATGTTGGGCTGGCCCGCATCGCCACGGCCCAGATCTGGGCGGTCCACAGCCAAATCCAGCCCTTGCACGGCCCCTTTCATTTTTTTTCTGATCTTTTTTCTATTTCCTATTTCTGTTAGATTTGCATGTTTAGTTTAATTGATTTGTGGTAGATCTGTTAGTATTTTAGCCTTAGGATAAATTTTGTGTGGTTCTTATGTGTTTTCTAAAACATGCAGAGCCAGTGTTGTGTAAAAATATTTTATAATTTGTGCAGTGCATTAAATCATGTAAAAAGTGTGTTTAACATTCAAATTGGAATATCTTGAGCTAGGATGATCCAAATAGAGTGAATCCAATTTCTACAGAAAGCTAAAATCAATACCTTTCCATAGGATTTAACCTTGCATGCAGGAGATTCTTAGAACTGGAGTTTTAATTCTTTTGGTGTGGAGACCAGTAGCTTTTGTAGGATTTTTAATTCTTGTTTGGTGGTAGATTTTGATGCAAATCCAATTTCTATGGCTTTGTTTGTTTGTTAGCAGTACTGTGTTAGAAGGATATATTTTTAGGAGTATTATTTTAGGACTTGTGCTTGTATCCCCAAAACAGCAGTGTTGCCACAACTAAAAGTCATATTTTAATTGATGGTTTCTTTAATTGCTTGTGTTTAGGATTGTTTAGACTTATGTCCAGAGTTGAATTGTGAGTGGAAATGCTTGTTGGTTTGTTTATTTACTTCAGATTGTTGTCAACCCGCTTCCTAGAGCGACGATAGTTCCGTTTATTTTTCCGGTACTTTAGATCCGCAAGAGGAGGAGCAGTACCTGGGAACTGAACCGGTCTACGAAGCAGAACAAGACCAGGGACCCTTTGCTGAACAAGGCAAGCCACCTCACCACTCTACTGAAATCCTATTATTTTCACAAGCATGTTTTGTTTCCAAAATAAAATAATGCATGTTTTATTTCCTTTGTGGCATCTTGCCACCCAAAAACTATTTTACAAAATATTGTTTGGCCAAAAGATATCTACTAGTATATAGTAGGTTTATAAGAATGAGTCTTTACTTGAGAAGCCTTCTACTGAAGGCGCTATCAAGAAAATTATATTTTCTAGTAGCATATCCTTATACTCTTACCTCAAAACTTTAGGATGGGAGCCTATTTTCAGTAAATGTTTTTCGAGGAAAAACCCGAGATGCTGGGAGCACTCGGCGAGAAAATGTTTTATAAAACCCGAGTTCCTGGGAGCAACCGGAGAGTTTACGAAAAACCCGAGTTGCTGGGAACATTCGGTGAGTTTACGAAAACCCGAGCTGCTGGGAGCAGTCGGAGGTGGAGATGTTTTTTTGAAAAACAAAGTACTGCCCTAGCGGCCGCCTGAACAATTAACCCGTGCAACCACACTACCTGATATGGGTAGGGCTTAGCCGGAAGCTTGTCTGTCTTAGTACGGAGGATCTCATACTCTATAAGGGCGGGCCCTCGAAGCCGGGTTGTCGTTGTATGAGGCAATACACATGTGGAGGATCCGCGCCGGACGATTACGTTGGGTCCCCTGCCGTGGCGGTGTGGCGTCCTATGAGAGAGACCAGGGGTCTAGTGGAGCACACGGTGCCGGGGGGAACAAACCTAGCGGAGTCCTCTGTACTAGGGTGGATTAGTGGAAAGCTTTGATCATGTTATCCGAACCCCTGCATACTGTCGTATGAGGACCGTGGCTGATCACGGCGGAATGACTGTTTGGTGTGGTGAAAGTGCACCACCTCTGCAGAGTGTAAATCTATTCGAATAGCCGTGTCCTCGGTCATGGACGGTTGGAAAGGCCACCGATCTAGGCGTATGGGCATTTTTATGTTTTAAAAGAGAAAACTGTTTTCGACAAAGGAAATGGAGGCATCGAGGAGGTACCTGGGAGGTACGGATTTTTGGGCGAGGATGGTTGGTCTCGGGGAGTCAACCAGTCGGAACCCGGAAAGGAAAAAGGGCATCCCTACCCTAGTGTTTAAAAAAAAAGTTTTACAAAAGTGTTTTCAAAAGTGGGAATGGTTTATGCCATTCCTAAAGGAAGGAGAATTATATCTCCAAAGACCTTTTTTTTAACAAAGATATAGAGAGGTTGTATTCTCTATATCTAAAAGCATCGTTTGCGAAAACTAAGCCCTCTAGTTGTATATAGCAGCTACCCCAGTTTTCGAAAAATGTCTTATTGCATTACCGTGAAAACTTAAGCCTTGAGGTGGTCTTGCGAGTACATCATTGTACTCATGGCTGTGTCCCTGGATATTCAAATGTTCAGATTTCTACGAGGAGGCCTACGCTGAGGAGGAGGAGTACGTCGACGACTACGCCGCTTAGCTGTCACCGGTCAACCGCACTTGTGTGAATTGCGTCCGTTGGAGGCGAGGTGTCGGCCCAGTGGAAACCAGGGTACCACGGGCCAGGCCTGCTCAGGCCCACGACAGTCTATAGAAGATTTCACCAAGTCAGCCTGGAGAGGCCTCGCGAGGCAGATTCCCTCGAGAGGGCTCTCCACAGCCTCGAGAGGGTCTTTCCCTCGAGAGGCCCCTTCTGCAACCGAAATACTGCTAAGTCCGGTGCCGAGGCGCACCCCCTCGCGAGGCCGCCCTCGCGAGGATCCCCTCGTGAGGTCAAAAGCTCTGTCTCCCAGACAGAGCGCACATGGCCTCTGCGCGCGCCGCAGAGTGACGCGCGTGACTGCGCGCGGTGACACCCGCGCCGCAGTTGCCTCTTTCGTGCTAAAGGTGGTCAACAAAGCAGCACCAAGCAAAGCGGACTACAAGAATTGCCATTTCCGTGCTAAGGGGACCGTGGTCCGCTACATGCCAAGCAAACGTCACCGTGGGCGCGCCGCAGAGCTCTGCGCGCCCAGGCTTATCGTCCTTGGCCGGTGGCTTTGCAGCAGGGAAGGACACGCTCTACTGCCATGGACCAAGTCCATGGACACACTCCTGGCCGTGCACCGTCCTCCACCTCTGTCGCCATGTGGTAACCCTTCCCGCCCAAGGGCAATGAGGGAAGAGACCCGAGGCTCATATAAAAGGAGGCTGTGTACGACCAAGGGGGATTCGGACCATTGTCGACTCATTCCACTAGCTAGCAAGAGAGGAGGGCAAGTTCTTCTTCCTCAGGAGCTCCGCCATAGCTTAGCTTGACCCTCGACAAGCACCAGTTGTACTGTACCTCTTCAAGCAAGGCAATACAGACAAGCAGGACGTAGGGCTCTTACACCTCACGGTGGGCCTGAACCTGGGTAAAAGACTCGTGTGCTATCTCTGTCGTGATGTCCCTCAGCGAGCTCGCCGAGCACCGTCGCCGAGGTAGCTGAGGGTTGTTTGACTCGTGTTCAGCCCCTTACTCGATTCCTGACATACGCGAGATATACCGCTAGTTCCTGGGACTAGTCTCCGACATTTGGCGCGCCAGGTAGGGGGCTGAGGCGCGTCTTCAACCTCTCCTTCGCCATGGCCGAGACTCGAGCTGAGCGCCTCGCGCGCCGGACTTCTGGCAGGGTCAACACCGAGCCTGTCGCGCACCGCCCGCGCGGCCGTCCGCGCACGAACACCGCTCCAGGGCCCTCCACCAACCCCAAGCCCCGCGTCGAGCACCGGAGGACCAGGACAACGACGGCGAGGAGGAGGCTTCCTCCTTGCACCCGTCCAGGGAGCCTGGCGCTTCCTCGCAGAGCCGGGCTGCTCCAAACCCGAGCGCTGCCCTGCTCATGGCAGACGAGCTGCTGCGCTACCGCCCAGCTCAGGCGGGCTACGACGACTGGATCAACCGCATCGCCGAGCTCGTCCACGCCGTTGTGCCTGCTGCGACGCAGGCACCCTCTCGCTCGCTCGTGCACCACTCTGCTGGGCGCGCGGGGGCATAGCGCATGGCGCTCCTCCTCCGCCACCACCCCCGCCACCTCCTCCAGGAGGACCTCCAGCTGGGCAACCAGTTGGACCACCAGCTAGGAACCACCGCGCTGCCTCGCACGCCTCCTCACACACGATTGCATGATCGTGCAGAGGGCGCCAGAGGACGCGCGTTTGGAGATCGAGCGCCAGAGGGACCGCCACAACCGTGCTGTCCAGGAGATCGCCGCCGCAGGGCGCCAGAACCGCCACACGCTCGCGAACGGCGCCGTGGTGTACGCCACGGGCTGTTCTGCGTTCACGCGCGAGCTGCGCCGCGTCGTCTGGCCCGTCAAGTTCAAGCCGGACCTGCCTCCACGCTACGACGGCAGGACGAACCCTCTGGAGTTCCTGCAGCTCTACACCGTGTCCATCCAGGCCGCGGGCGGCGACGACAAGGTGATGGCCAACTGGTTCGTCATGGCCCTCAAGGATGCAGCCCTCTCGTGGCTGCTGAACCTCCCCGAGAGCACCATCAACACATGGGAGGAGCTCTGCAAGTGCTTCGTGGCGAACTTCAAGGGCACGTACGAGCGCGCCCTCACCTACAACGACCTCTGTGCTGTGGGCCAGAAGCCTGGCGAGACCCTCCGCAAGTTCATCCAGCGCTTCAGCCAAGTTCGCAACAAGATTCTGAACATCCCCGACACGCAGGTCATCTCCGCCTTCAGGGCAGGTGTCACAGACACCAGGATGCTCGAGAAGCTGGGCATCCACGACAGCCTCACCTCTGTGGTGAAGCTCTTCGACCTGGCGGATAAGTGCGCCAAGGCTGAAGAGGGTCGCCTCTTCGTCAAGAACGAGCCAAAGACGGAGCCTGCTGAGGGCTCCAAGCCCAAGAAGAAGGCCAGCGAGAAGCGCAAGACCACGGCTGTCCTTGCGGCAGAGCCTGACGCCAAGCAAAAGCGCGTGGCTTCTACAGCCGCTCCAGCTCCAGAGGCCGCCAAGAAGGACGAGCGCCCATACTGCATCCTCCACAAGAGGCACAACCACGCCACTGAAGACTGCTGGGAGCTCAAGAAGCTCAGCGACAGCCGCGAGCAGCGTGAACAGCGCCAGGGACGCGACGGCCGCAATGGCCGCGCGGTCGCGGGGGCAGACGCAACAACAACAACTACCAGCAGAACCCCCAGGCGAACGCCGTCCAGCCAAACCAGAACGACAATCTCCCTGACGAGAACCCTGGAGGCTATCAGGCCCCTCGCGGGGCTGCATGCATCCTCGGCGGGGCTCAAGCGCCCAAGTCCAACCGCCACTTCAAGCAACTCGCTCGCGAGGTCAATGCCGCACTCCCTGGGATTGAGGCGTCCAAGCCCTCAAGTGGTCGCAGTTCCCATCACCTTCGACTCAAGCGACCACCCCAAGTCCACCGTGGCTGTAGGCACCATCCCTCTGGTGTGCACCCCCACCATCAACAACATTGCCGTCACCAAGACGCTCATTGATGGGGGTGCAGGCCTCAATGTCATCTCTGTCGAGACCTTCGAGAAGCTTCAAGTGCCCTACGAGAGGCTCATGCCCACCAGGCCCTTCTCGGGGTGACAGAGGGCACCACTACCCCTCTGGGGCAAGTGAGGCTCCCAGTCACCTTTGGGACAGAGCAGAACTACCGCACGAGCTCATCGACTTCGACGTCGCGCACATTGGCCTGCCCTACAACGCCATCCTCGGCTACCCCGCCCTCGCGAAGCTCATGGCTGTCACTCACCATGCCTACAACATCGTCAAGATTCCAGGCTGCAGTGGCACCATCACTATTCGTGGCCAGGTCCAGGACGCCATGCGCTCTGTCGAGCACGCCTACAAGGACGCTGCGGCGGCATTTCCAGCTGACGAGGATGCTGTGGAACCCCTCGAGAGCCCGCCAAGAAGAAGCAGCTGTTCTCTCAGGAGAGGGCAGCTACGAAGAAGGTGCCACTGGACGCCAGCGGCTCGGGGGCTAGCGTCACCATAGGCGCTGGCTTGCCTATCAAATAGGAAAGCGCGCTCGTCACCTTCCTCAGGGCAAACTCTGACATGTTCGCTTGGACACCGTCAGATATGTCCGGAGTACCGAGGGAGGTGATCGAGCACCACTTAGCCGTGTGTAAAGACGCACGCCCGTGAAGCAAAAGGCACGGCGCCAAGCGCCAGAGAAGCAAGAATTCATCATCAAAGAAGTAGAGAAGCTGAAGGAAGCACATGTCATTCGAGAAGTTGTACATCCCACTTGGCTCTCCAACACGGTGGTTGTCCCCAAGCACACCGGTGGAGGCCGGCTCTGCATTGATTTCACAGACCTCAATAAGGCCTGCCCCAAGGACCCATACCCCATGCCAAGGATAGACCAGATCGTGGACTCAACCGCTGGCTGCGACCTCCTCTGTTTTCTGGATGCCTTCTCAGGCTACCACCAGATCAAGATGGCGCAGGAGGACGAGGAGAAGACAGCATTTCTCACCCCTTGCGGTGTGTTTTGCTACGTCTGCATGCCCTTCGGCCTGAAGAATGCTGGCTCCACGTTCCAGAGGCTCATGAGGAAGGCCTTGGGGGCTCAGATGGGAAGAAATGCAGAGGCCTACGTCGACGACATTGTGGTCAAGACTCGCCAAGAGCACACACTCCTGAAGGACCTCGAGGAGACATTCGCCAGCCTGCGCAAGGTGGGCATCAAGCTGAACCCCGCCAAGTGCGTCTTCGGGGTACCATCAGGCAAACTCCTCGGGTTCCTAGTGTCTCACCGTGGCATTGAAGCAAACCCTGACAAGATCAAGGCTATAGAAGAAATGCAGCCACCCCGTCGCCTCAAGGACATGCAACGCCTCGCGGGATGCATGGCCAGCCTTGGCCGTTTCATCTCCAAGTTCGGCGAGAGGGCGCTGCCATTTTTCAAGATCATGAAGAGGTCTGGCACGTTCAAGTGGACGCCTGAAGCTGACAAGGCATTTGAAGACCTCAAGAAGTACCTGGCCAGCCCACCAATCATGGTTGCCCCACGACCTCGCGAGCCTTTGAAGCTGTACTTAGTAGCCACTCCTCAAACGGCAAGTGCGGTCCTGGTGGCAGAAAGGGAAGAGCCGGTCCTCGCCAAGAAAGACACTGCCTCTCCAAGCCCAGTGCCTCCAGATAAGGAAGTAGCCTCTCCAAGCCCTGAGCCTCAAGTCGAGCCTACACCGCAACGAGCATCCTCGCCGAGGCCCCCCGCAAGAAAACCTCGACAAGGCCCCTGAAGAGCCTCGCGAGGAGCCCCATGCTGAAACCCCAGCGACCACGCTTGTCGAGCACCCCGTCTACTTCGTCAGCACAGTGCTGCGGGATGCTCGCGAGCGGTACACCATGCAGCAGAAGCTCCTCTTCGCGCTCCTCATCGCCTCCAGGAAGTTGCGCCACTACTTCCAGGGGCACCCCATCAAGGTGGTCACCTCATACCCCCTGGAGCAGGTCCTGCGCAACCCAAACGCGACAGATCGCGTCGCAGGCTGGGGCATAGAGCTACAACCCTTCGAGCTCCAATTTGACACCACAAGGGTCATCAAGGGCAGGGCGCTGGCAGACTTTACGGCAAAATGGACGGACCCTCGTCAGGAAGAGCCTCAAGAGGAAGAAGCCACACCTTCAGGAGGCACAGTGCCGAACTACTGGACCATGCACTTCGATGGAGCGTTCGCACGCCAGCAAGCGGGGGCTGCTGCCGTCCTAACTTCACCTACAGGCGACAAGCTCTTCTACGCTGTCCAGCTGTGCTTCTCGCACGATGACAAGGTCTCCAACAACATTGCTGAGTATGAAGGACTCCTCGCCGGGCTCAGAGCTGCGATCGCCCTTGGCGTCAAGCGCATCCTCATCAAGGGCGACTCCCAGCTCCTCGTCAACTTCTCCAACAAGAGCTACAAGCCTAAGGACGGCTACATGACTGCCTACCTTGAGGAAGTCCGCAGGCTCGAGAAGCACTTCAGGGGAATGGAGCTCATGCACATCCCGCGAGGAGAAAATCAAGAGGCGGACGACATCGCCAAGCGAGCGTCAAAGAGGGAGGCCCAGCAGGCGGCGTGTTTGAGGAGAGGCTCCTCAAGGCCTCGGTAAAACAGCCAACAGAAGCAGTCGCCATGGACATTGACGAGGAACCTCCCCAAGCACCAGCAACTGGAGCGCCAGACTGCGGTCCATCCTCAGGAGCGCGCCTGCTGTTAACACTTGTGCGCCAAACCATCGACTGGATCGTCGAGATAAAGAGTACTTGCAAGATGGAATCCTCCCTGAGGCAGATGCGGAAGCAAAAAGAATCGCTCGCAGGCCAAATCATACTGTCTCCACGAGGGCGACCTGTACCGCAAGCGTCCCAACGGGATGGCGTTGCGTTGCGTCCCCTCAGAGGAAGGCCGCCAGCTGATCAGGGACATCCACAGTGGAGAATGTGGTCACCACTCATGTGCGCGCACCCTCGCGGGAAAGTCTTCAGGAGTGGCTTCTACTGGCCTACGTGCTTCAAGACGCCACTGCGATTGTCCAGTCTTGCGAGGCATGTCAGTTCCACGCGAAGCAAATTCACCAGCCCGCGCAAGGACTTCAGACCATCCCGCTCTCCTGGCCGTTCGCGGTCTGGGGGCTGGACATCCTGGGACCTTTCCCACGAGCGCAAGGGGGCTACCGCTACCTCTACGTCGCCATCGACAAGTTCACCAAGTGGGCAGAGGTGGAGCCAGTGTGCACTGTTCCAGCAAGATCAGCGGTGAAGTTCATCAGGAGCCTGGTGTGCCGTTTCGGCGTGCCCAACCGCATCATCACCGACAACGGCACGCAGTTCACCAGTGGCGCCTTCAAGTCTTACTGCGGCAGCCTCGGCACCCAGATATGCTACGCCTCAGTGGCTCACCCACGAAGCAATGGGCAAGCTGAGTGCGCAAACGCTGAAGTGCTCAAGGGCCTCAAGACCAGAAGCTTCAACCGCCTCAAGAAACACGGCAAGAACTGGATTCAGGAGCTCCCATCTGTGCTCTGGTCCATCCGCACAACTGCCACAAAGCCCACTGGTGAAACGCCGTTCTCCCTCGTCTACGGAGCTGAAGCAGTCCTCCCCAACGAGCTCACGCACGGGTCCCCGCGAGTCCTTGCCTTCAACGAAGCAAATCAAGAGGAACTCCGCAACAACGACTGCTGCTGCTTGAGGGAACCCGCTGCCGCGCAGCCCTCAGGGCAGCAAGGTACCAGCAAGATCTCCGCCGCTACCACAGCCGCCACATACGGCCACGCACTCTCGAGACAGGCGACCTTGTCCTCAGGAGGATCCTCTCCAGGGAAGGCCTCCACAAGCTCTCGCCTATGTGGGAAGGGCCCTACAAGGTCACGCACATCTCCAGGCCTGGCGCGTGCGGCTCGAGACAGAAGACGGCATCCCCGTCAAGAACCCGTGGAACATTCAGCATCTACGCAAGTTCTACCCGTGATCAAGTCACGTCAGGCATTTTTTGTCTCAAGAGGGAGGCGTACGCCATCACATCCCGAGCTTGACAAAGCCTTTCCCTCCACGAGGGCTACATCATCTGAGCTCTCTCTACAATGCGTCGCCTGGGGCCGCGAGATGCCTCAGCCACTCCGTGTGGAACCCCATGCTCAGACATGGCGGAACTTTATCCCATGCTCAGACATGGCGAACTCTATTTTGGCCACGCCAAATGTAATGAACTAATTCATCTCAGCATGAAACTATGTGGCAGCCTTCGCGCGCCGTTATGTAATATTGCTGTGGTAAGCAGCTAATTTTCTGCACTCATTTGCGCTCATACTTACCCCCATGCGTATCTCGCGAGCGGGGGCTGAGCACGGTGCCTGTGCCTTGGGACCATCCCAGCAGCATCGCAAAACCCAAAGGATCCGAGCTCTGAACTCACAGGCTTGCTCCCATGCATGTCACCTCATCGCGAGCTCTGAACTCATGGGCAGCTCCCGTGCACGTCACCTCACCAAGGACCTTGGTGCTTATTCTCCTCGTGAGACACACATAGGGAAACTTATGAGCACGTGTGAGTTATACAACCATGCATTGCTTGTGGGTATGCCTATTGCTCTTACGCAGGAAAGGGCTCGGAGATCAGCCTCAGGCAGCCTCGAGAGCAAAAGCCTCGCCAGGGAACCAGAAGCCCTCCACAGGGTCGCCTCGCGAAGCTAAGTATAAGACTTGTTAAATTCCCTTTGCTGGTTTTGCCTCTCGAGGCCTCTCTCCCTCTCTTGCGCCTCTCGAGCTGTTTTTCTCTCTTGCGCCCCATGGGCCGCTGCACGTCAAAGGGGGTTCCCGAGCATCGTGCCTCGAGAGCCCTTACCTCTCTAAGCCTCATGCACCCCCCGGCCTTGCTGAAGCCCTGACTCGCATACCGACGCGGCGGTGTTGTTGCGCTAAGAGAAGGGTCCTAACGACGTAGAGCACTAAGGACATGGAAAAGAGATAAAAGCCTCGCGAGAGGCGCATAACTACTCACGACATGTTCAAACAAGTTCTTTACAAGCATAAGTGCTTAAAAGCCTAAAACATAAATGGTGCACAGGCGCATTTCATCGCAGGAGCTGCTCAGGCAGAAGGAGCATCGTCATCGCTCTCCTCGAGATCCTCGTCGCCTCCTTCCTCAGCGTCCCCCGCGCCTTCATCATCTTCTGGGTCGCCACCCTCTTGAAGCGCTGGATGAAGGCTACCACGTCCGGCCACACCTTGGCGTGCAGCTCCGAGAAGTCCTCTCGCGCGACGGGCGCTGTCACAGTGCCGAGGTCGAAGGTGGGCTCGGAGCGCACGAGGTTGGAGAAGATGCGGCACACGGCAACGCCTAGGAGCTTGCGGCTCTCCTCCTCAGCGAGCTCGTCCACGTTCTCCATGGCCTCTTCCAGCTTGGAAAGGAGCTGCTCGAAGAAGGTGAGGTACGCCGCGGCGTTGTCGTCCCCTCCGGAAGGGACCGCAGGAGCGTCGACCTCCAGGCGATCCAGCAAGGCGCGCCCGCGCTTCACCAAGGACTTGAACATGCGCTTGCGGGTGCGCGTCAAGACCTTCAGTGCCACCGCTTGGTGCCGAGCCTGCTCGACGAGAGCCACGGTAGGCTCCACTTGCTCCTGGAGCGAGTGCAGGTCCTCCCACAGCAGGGCGAGCTCTTTCTCCGCGCGGTCCTGAGCATCCCTGGCCGCCTGGATGCGGTCGGCCGACCGTTTGTTCAGCTCCTCAAGCTCCTTGACGCGGGCCTCGAGCTCCTTGCGCCTCTTCGTGAAGCGGTCCTCCTGGGTCTTGAACTTGTCCTTGTACTCCTTGGAGACGCCGTCGCGGTAGAGCTTCATCTTGGCGGCGCTGTCTTCCTCGAGCTCCTTCTCCTTCTTGGCGAACTGCTCGTTGGCCTTCGGAGGCGCTCCTTGTAGTTGGCCTCATCCTGGGCCACGCTGCCCTCGCGGGCCTCCAGAGACTCGAGCCGCGCCGCTTGCTCCTTCTCCACCTGCTCGACCTGCTCTTCCCGCTTGAGCAGATCGTCCTCGCGGTGGGCAAGGTCCACGCTGCGCTGCTCCAGCTGCTCTCGCGGGCCGCAAGGTCCTGGCGAAGCTTCTCCAGGCCGTTTTTCACCACCTCGGAGTCCGCGATGATTTTGTTCTCAAGGTCATGGAGCTCCTGGTGCTTGGAGGCGCTCTCCAGCTCGAGTGACTCGCGTGCAGCTTCGACGGCTTCGCGGTCCTCCCTGAGCTTCTCGAGAGTCTCCTCCGCCTCGCGGACCACGCTCTCGCGGGTCTCCTTGGCGAAGCGTACGGCCCCCTCGCGCTGCGCCCGCGCTGCCTCGCCCGCGCGGCGCCCTTGCTCCACCGCCTCGTGAAGGAGGTCCCATGCCCTGTCAAGCTCGGCACGCTCCTCCGCGTTGGCCTGCGCCTCCTCGACAAGGTGTCTCTCGAGCACACCATCGCGTCTCTCGCGATGCTGAAGACGGAGCTCCGGCGGGCAGCGCTCGGGCGCGGGCGCCGCAGAACTATGTCGCACGCATAGCTGCCGGACCCAGAGGACTCTGGCCACGAGGAGGGTCCAGCGACCTCGCGCTGGGGGCTTGGCGCGGTCTGCAGCTGCTGCTGGGGCTCCGCTGCGCCTGGGGGCTCCTCTGTGGGGAGGCCTCCCCTTCTTCGACGATGGGGGCCTCCTGGGGGTCAGGCACCCCCTCAGGACGGGCCTCGGTGCGCTCCTGCACCAAGGGTGTTTCTTGCTGCTCCCCCGTGTTGGGAGCAGCCTGCTCCGCTGCAGCCGCCCGCGCTGCAGCCTCTGCCTCTCCTGAGGCCGCCTCAGGGGCGGCCTCTTCATGGACAGGGTCAGATGGAGGGGGCTGCATGCCAGCCTCCCCCATCGCGACGTCGACAGGCTCCTCTGTCGACGCGGCGGTCTTCTCCGCCTCTTCTTCGATCACCTCCTCCTGCTGCCTTGCAGGGGAGGCCTCGAGCCTTCCTGGCGACGTCGCCGTCGCCTCGGACTCCAACTCCGCGCGGTGCTCATCCGCGGGAGGAGAGGAGGCCGTGGCCTCTTGTTGAGGCTCCACGACCTCTGGCGTCCTTGACGCCGTGGCAGAGGCCGAGCTCTCGCCAACCTTCCTGAGCCTGCGCCGCTTCACTGGCGCGGCAGCAATCCTGCAAGAGGCAATAAAACTCCTCAGGAGGGTTTCTCAAGGAGAGCTGTGCAAGAACACAAGAAACAAAGAAGCAAAGCTTACTCCTCAACGTCGACCCATTTCGTCGCGGAGCGCTTTGCACTCCGCGAGGGCGCCCGTGCCTCTCCCTCGCGAGAGGAGCCCTCTTGGGCTCCCGCAGGCCTGTCGTGCGCCGCCTTGGTCCTTGGCTCGCGGCGGCGAATCAGGGGCTCGTCGTCGCTCTCCTCCTCGTCTTCCTCAATGCGTCGCGAGGGAGCGACCTGGAACGAATCCCCGCTGCCTGAGGAGATCACCTGGACCTCCGCCTCAGGCGCTGTGTCTCTCGAGGAGCTAGAAGCCCCGCCGAGGGATTGAGCCCTCCAGAGGCACCTTCAGTCTCTGCGCCCGCGGCGTTGGACTCCGTCGCCCCTCATCAGGCATCACCTGCTCCGCCTCCTCAGATTCGTCATGGAGCTCGGCTTGCCCCTCTACCAGCAGGCCCCGTGGGCCAAACTCCGGCATCCCCTCCACAAACTTAAGCCATGATCCGAGATCGAACGCGTAGAGCGGCTCGGCGCTGTCGTTCGCCAGCTTGGGAATGTTCGGGGAGGTGAAGAGAGTATCGATGATGCTCTTCGCCTCGTCCCTCGTGATGCTAGCCTCGTGCAGGCGCATCCCATCCTTCGCACCGGTGTACAACCACATCGGCTGCGAATGAGCCTGGAGCGGGGCGATGCGGCGCCTCACGAACTCCAGGGCCACCATCTGGCCCGTGAGGTCGGCCTCGCGGAGCTCCGTCAGGCGATCCATCACCTCGCTCTCTCCTGGCCCTGTGAAGAGCCTGCTCGACCAGCCGTTCCTCTTCAGCGGGGGCGCGTCTGGGATCTCGAAGAAGCGGCTCGCCTGCCCGGTCCTCACGAAGAACCACCGCATCCGGAACTCGTCCACTTTCTTCTTCACGCTGGTGACGGCGTTCTCGCCTTCCCAGGCGATGGGGATGTAGGTGCCGCCCATGCCGTCTGCGATGCGGAAGGAGACGCACCCAGTCCGCTCGCTGGGCGCCGTGTTGCGCAGCGCATAGAAGCTGCGGAAGAGCGCGATGGAGGGCCTGATGCCAATGTAGGCCTCACAGAGGAAAGCGAAGATGGAGAGGATGAGGATGGATTTGGGGTGGAGATGAAGGAGCTGGATCTGGTAGAATTCCAGGATCAGCTGAAAGAAGGCAGAAAAAGGGGGAACAAGCCCCGCGAAGAGGGAGTGGCGGAAGACGGGGTAGTAAGTGTTGCGAGGGGTGAGGTCGGTGATGTTCGCTGGCTTCATCCTCGTGGCGCCCTTCTCATTGGTCGCCGAGGCAGCGACGAAGCGCAGCTCGTCGAGCTGCGCCTCGGTGCCGATGCGGTACCCCGCCAGCGCGGGCTTGAGGCTCCCGCTCTGCTTGAAGGAGGCTAGCTCCTCCGCCTCAAGGATGGCCTTCCCTTCGCGGGATCGGCGGCCTTCTTGGGCGCCATTGCAGCAGAAGCGCGAGAAAGCGAAAAGTTTGGAGGGGAGAACAGCTCGGGGAGGAAGGAGGCGAGAGCAGAAGATTGCGCGGAGTAATGAGTGCCCGCGCCGGTTTCTTCGCCTTTAAGGCCTGGAGGAGCCGTTGCCGAGGCGTGGTGGACCCCACCGTCACGTCAGTAACCGCAGAGACGAACGTGGGTTCGTGGGTGGCCTTGCTAGCTCGCCACGTGTCGCGGGCCTGGCAGGCTCCTGTGGGCCCACGCCGCTTCGCCTTCGTCTATAAGCCTCCTGCGTGCCCGACGCGGGCCTGGGGGCTACTGTCGACGCAGTGGATACCAGGGTACCACGGGCCAGGCCTGCTCAGGTCCACGACAGTCTATAGAAGATTTCACCAAGTCAGCCTGGAGAGGCCTCGCGAGGCAGATTCCCTCGAGAGGGCTCTCCACAGCCTCGAGAGGGTCTTTCCCTCGAGAGGCCCCTTCTGCAACCGAAATACTGCTAAGTCCGGGTGCCGAGGCGCACCCCCTCGCGAGGCCGCCCTCGCGAGGATCCCCTCGTGAGGTCAAAAGCTCTGTCTCCCCGACAGAGCGCACATGGCCTCTGCGCGCGCCGCAGAGTGACGCGCGTGACTGCGCGCGGTGACACCCGCGCCGCAGTTGCCTCTTTCGTGCTAAAGGTGGTCAACAAAGCAGCACCAAGCAAAGCGGACTACAAGAATTGCCATTTCCGTGCTAAGGGGACCGTGGTCCGCTACATGCCAAGCAAACGTCACCGTGGGGCGCGCCGCAGAGCTCTGCGCGCCCAGGCTTATCGTCCTTGGCCGGTGGCTTTGCAGCAGGGAAGGACACGCTCTACTGCCATGGACCAAGTCCATGGACACACTCCTGGCCGTGCACCGTCCTCCACCTCTGTCGCCATGTGGTAACCCTTCCCGCCCAAGGGCAATGAGGGAAGAGGCCCGAGGCTCATATAAAAGGAGGCTGTGTACGACCAAGGGGGGATTCGGACCATTGTCGACTCATTCCACTAGCTAGCAAGAGAGGAGGGCAAGTTCTTCTTCCTCAGGAGCTCCGCCATAGCTTAGCTTGACCCTCGACAAGCACCAGTTGTACTGTACCTCTTCAAGCAAGGCAATACAGACAAGCAGGACGTAGGGCTCTTACACCTCACGGTGGGCCTGAACCTGGGTAAAAGGCTCGTGTGCTATCTCTGTCGTGATGTCCCTCAGTGAGCTCGCCGAGCACCGTCGCCGAGGTAGCTGAGGGTTGTTTGACTCGTGTTCAGCCCCTTACTCGTTTCCTGACATACGCGAGATATACCCCTAGTTCCTGGGACTAGTCTCCGACACGAGGGCCGACGCTAGCCACGAGCTTCCGTTGTATCTTAGTTAATTCCGTCCTGCGCGACGATGATTTGCAGACTTGGTCATGTGACCACTTCGTGTTGTAAGACTTTTATTCGTACGACTTGAATGATGTAACTCTTGATACCATGTTGGTTATGTGATTGTGATGCACTGATCATTGGGATCGTGATCTATTTTACATAACGTGGACTTCTCGGACCGGTGGTCTGAGGGGTCCTTACAGACTTGGTATCAGAGCCATCGTTGACCTTAGGAGACTTTAGCTAGGTTGGGCGTCGAAGTCACGCAAAAAGGTTTTCCGTTAAAGACTTAGGAGAGGTGTCAAAAATTTGCAGAATATACTGCTGTATCCTCTCCCCTCTATTTCAATTACCATAAATAACTATATTCGCTTTAATTGTTTCCACTTGCTGCTACTTAAAATTTTGCACACCGCTCACTAATTAAGCCTTCCTTTAAAATTTGTGTAGATGGCCGACAAGTTTACGACATATATCCAGTTGGGAGCGCAGCCTACCCCGGGGGTTGCACCGCTGTTCCAGGCCGAGCTTCTCGCGTTGACCAGGCTTCTGAGGCGCCCACTCCCTGAGCTGCGTGGAGGACGCGCTCTTCCGTTCGTCGGCGAGGAGACGTCCTGGAGGGTGAGGTGCACCCTTCGAGGCCCTCTTGTGCCCCGTTTGCGGAGGAGCTGACCGTGGAGGCCATCGAGGCCACCCAGACTGGAGCTACTGCGACCGTCCTTCTGCGGGCTCTCGCTCGCTTGGTGCACTTCCACAGCGCCGAGTTAGTCGGCACCCGTTTCGAGTACTTCGAGAGGCACGACGACCAGGGCCACTCTATGCCCTTGCGCCCCCACCCGTCTTTGGGCTGCACGTGGAGGACTTGGGGATCCTTCTGGAGCACACTCAGGACCAGCTAGCCCACAGTCATATGGAGAGCGACCTTCGCCGTATGCAGTGCATCGACGCGGAGAACCGCGTTACGGAGGCCGAGCAGGACACCGAGGCCGTGGAGGCCCAGCTCACGGAGTCCCAGGACAAGCTGAAGACTGCAGAGGAGAAGCTCAAGGCCATTGAGGAGCGCCTGACGAGGTCCAGGACAGCGCTAGGGAAGGCGCGACAAGAGACCGTCGCTTCGAGGCTCGTTTCAAGACCGCCCGGTACTGGTAGCTCAACCTCAAGCGTAGGGTCGATGATCTTGAGGCGACCATTCAGCTCCGCGACACTCGGATCACCGAGTTAGAGGAGGAGCTTGAGGAGCTGTGCAAGGAGAACGACGATCTCCTACCCGACGACGAGGACCCGACGGAGGATATGGACGTGGAGCCCGAGAGTGAGCAGGAGGACGACGACCTCCGTGGTGATGACACTGACGCCGGCTCGGAGCTGGTTATGTCCGAGGATGAGGACCCCGACGAGCCCCCTTTCTTCGGCGACGCACCTACCTCACCTGACGTCACTGCCGCAGACGAGTAGCTACTTCGAATAGCACTTTTGAGTTAGGACCACCCTGTCGCTAGTCGTGTGGGTAGCGATCGTGTGATCTCGTTGTTGTGAGTGTGGTAGCCTTGATGTTGTAAGGCGGTTGATGTGTTAGACTTTGTATTCGCGAACTCCTGCGAGCTTGTATCGAGACCTTGTTTTCGAGTTAGTCTTTCCGTTGTGTCATGTATCCTTGCTGCATTAGTATGATTGTTAATGTTTGCATTGCCTGCCTGTTTTTTTATTCCGTCTCGTCTGTTTTATCTATTGCTTGCTTGGGGTTTTAATTCTGCCGTTTTCTCACTTCAGTATGGCGAGAGATCCACCACCACCACCCGAGCCCACTATGGCCCAGCTGATGCGTCTCTTCATGGAGGACCGTGAGGCCGCTCGTGCCGAGAGGACCGCTGATACGTCTCCAACGTATCTATAATTTTTTATGTTCCATGCTTGTTTTATACCAATTGCTACATGTTTTGCATCTACTTTATGTCACTTTTATACATTTTTTGGGACTAACCTATTAACAAGATGCCGAAGTGCCAGTTCCTGTTTTCTGATGTTTTTGTATTCCAGAAAAGCTAGTCTGGAAATATTCTCGGAATTGCACGAAACTTCACGGACATCCCTATTTTTCCAGAAACACCAGATGGAGCAAAGAAGCAACGGAGGAGATGCACCAGGGAGCCACACGCCACTAGGGCGCGGCCTGCCCCCCTGGCGCGCCCTAGTATGGTGTGGGCCCCTCGGGGCTCGTCAGCCGCCACCCTTTCGCGTACTTATTCCCCCCGAGAAAATAACCCTAAGGGCCAGAGCCATTATCCACGAAAAGTTCCAGAGACGCCGCCGCCGTCAACCCTAGCTCGGGAGGGTCCAGAACCTCTTCCCGGCACCCTGCCGGAGAGGGGAATCGTCACCGGAGGCTTCTACATCGCCATGCCTGCCTCCGGAGTGATGCGTGAGTAGTTCATCCTTGGACTACGGGTCCATAGCAGTAGCTAGATGGTTGTCTCTCCATTTGTGCCATCATGTTTAGATCTTGTGAGCTGCCCTACATGATCAAGATCATATTATTGTAATGCTACATGTTGTGTTTGCTGGGATCCGATGAATATTGAATATTATGTCAAGTTGATTATCAATCTATCTATGTTATTTAAGATCTTGCATGCTTTCCGTTACTCGTAGATGCTTTGGCCAAGTAGATGCTTGTAACTCCAAGAGAGAGTATTTATGCTAGATAGTGGGTTCATGCCTCCGTTTAATCTGGGACAGTGACAGAAAGTTCTAAGGTTGTGGATGTGCTGTTGCCACTAGGGATAACCTAACGATGCTATGTCCACGGGCATATGTGTTTGTTTACATTACGCACTTTACTTAATGCAATTATCCGTTGCTTGCAACTTAATACCAACGGGGACTCGGATGACAACCCGGCGGTGGATTATTAGTCATAGATGCTGTTGGATAACGGTCTATGTATATGTCGTAATGCCCAATTAAATATCATAGTAGTCATCATGTCATGTATATGCATTGTCATGCGCTCACTATTTGTCAATTGCCCAGCTGTAATTTGTTCACCCAACATGTTAGTTATCTTTTATGGAGAGACACCACTAGTGAACTGTGGACCCCGGTCCATTCTTTTACACTGATTAAACAACCACAAACTGCAAACTGTTCCTTTTTCATTCTCTGCAATTTAATACTCATTTTCCACACCATACGTTTAATCCTTTGTTTTCAGCAAGCCAGTGAGATTGACAACCTCACTGTTTCGTTGGGGCAAAGTAGTTTGATTGTGTTGTGTGCAGATTCCACGTTGGTGATCGAGTACGGCGCCACCAACAACCTTCTGAAGAGTTGCTGCTCCTACTGGTTCGATAACCTTGGTTTCTTTCTGAGGGAAAACTTGCTGCTGACTACATCATACCTTCCTCTTGGGGTCTCCCAACGAGTGCACGTCATCAAGCTTTTTCTGGCGCCGTTGCCGGGGAGACAGCAGTCTTCTGCAAGGGGAGTTTCACGCTTCCAATCTCTTTACTTTGTTTTTGTCTTGCTTAGTTTATTTTATTTTATCTTGTTTGCTTTCAATTATCAAAAACACAAAAAAATTAGTTACTTGCATTAGTTTACTTTCAAGTTATTTTCTGTCCTGTTTTTAATTCTGCTAAAATGAGTACTCCTGAGAACACTAAGTTGTGTGATTTCACTAGCACGAACAACAATGATTTCATATGCACACCTATTGCTCCACCTGCTGCTTCAGCAGAATTTTATGAAATTAAACCTGCACTTTTAAATCTTGTTATGAAAGAGCAATTTTCTGGTGTTAGTACTGATGATGCTGCTGTTCACCTTAATAACTTTGTTGAACTTTGTGAAATGCAAAAGCTCAAGGAAGTAGATGGTGATATTATTAAACTGAAACTTTTTCCTTTCTCCTTGAGAGGACGTGCTAAAGAATGGTTGCTATCTTTGCCTAGAAATAGTATTGATTCATGGACTAAATGCAAAGATGCTTTTATTGGAAAATATTATCCTCCTGCTAAGATTATTTCTTTGAGAAGTAGCATAATGAATTTTAAGCAATTTGATAATGAACATGTTGCTCAAGCATGGGAGAGAATGAAATCATTGGTTAAAAATTGTCCCACTCATGGACTGACTACTTGGATGATCATCCAAACCTTCTATGCAGGATTAAATTTTTCTTCGAGGAATTTATTGGATTCGGCCGCTGGAGGTACCTTTATGTCCATCACTTTGGGTGCTGCAACAAAGCTTCTTGATGATATGATGATTAATTATTCTGAGTGGCACACCGAGAGAGCTCCAACAGGTAAGAAGGTAAATTCTGTTGAGGAAACCTCTTCCTTGAGTGCCAAAATTGATACTATTATGTCTATGCTTGCAAATGGTCAAACACATGTTGATCCAAATAATGTTCCTTTAGCTTCTTTGGTTGCTCAAGAAGAGCATGTTGATGTGAACTTCATTAAAAATAATAACTTCAACAACAATGCTTATAGGAATAATTTTGGTAATAGCAATTATAGGCCCTATCCTTCTAATAGTGGCAATGGTTATGGAAATTCCTATAGTAACTCCTACAACAATAATAAGAGTGTACCCTCTGATCTTGAAGTTATGCTTAAGGATTTTATTAGTACACAAACTGCTTTCAATAAAACTGTTGAGGAGAAATTTGGGAAAATTGATGTGCTTGCCTCTAAAGTTGATAGTCTTGCTCTTGATGTTGACTTGTTGAAACTAAAGAACATGCCTCATGATGTTAAAGAGAGCAAAACTCTCAATGCTATACAAGTTAAAATTGATAACAATGTGAGGATGTTAGCTGAATTGCATGCTAGATGGGAAAGAGAGGATGAAATTGCTAGAAAGAATAATATTGCTAGAGTTTATACTATTACTACTTCTGAAAATGCTTCAAACTCAAGTGTTACAAACCTCCTACCATTAATGGCAAGATAATTGGTGTTGGTAATGTTTCCACTTCTATTGCAAAATGTCCTAAATTGCCTGATAACTCTGAAACTGTCCTTGATAAAGATGCTGAAATTTCTAGCAATAAGGAAGATAATAACTCCATTACTTTTGATGATAATTTTGATTTTGATGGTTGCAATATTTCTGAAGTAATTAAGTTCTTGCAAAAGCTAGCTAGAAGTCCTAATGCTAGTGAGATAAACATGGCTTTTACTAAACATATTACTAATGCTCTCATCAAGTTAGGGAAGAAAATTAAAATGAAGCTTCTATCCCTAGGAAGTTAGAAGATGGTTGGGAGCCATCATTAAATGAAATTGAATGACTTTGATTGCAATGCTTTGTGTGACCTTGGTGCTAGTATTTCTGTTATGCCTAAAAGATTTATGATATGCTTGATTTAGCACCTTTGGAAAATTGTTACTTGGATGTTCACCTTGCTGATTCTACTATTAAAAAACCTTTGGGAAGAATTGATGATGTTCTTATCATGGTTAACAACAATTATGTCCCCGTTGATTTTATTGTCTTGGATATTGAATGCAATCCATCATGCCCTATTGTGCTGGGAAGACCTTTTCTTAGACTGTAGGTGCTATTATTGATATGAAAGAAGGGAATATAAAATATCAATTTCCTCTCAAGAAAGGTATGGAACACTTTCCTAGGAAGAAGATTAAGCCACCTTATGATTCTATTGTTCGAACAAATTACAATGTTGATGCTTCTTCACTTGGTAATACTTGATGCATGCTTTGTGCCTAGCTAAAAGGCGTTAAAGAAAAGCGCTTATGGGAGGCAACCCATTTTATTTTTCTGCAATTTTTCTTTTTTGAGTCAAGGAGTTGTTTACTTCTGTAGCAACTCCTTTGTATCTTTATTTTCTCGCATTGTTGTGCCAAGAGTAGCCTCTAATGTTAAGATGATGCTTAATTTTGATTGCTGCGCAGAAACAGATTTTTGCTGTTCACTGTACGAAATTAAAATCACCAGATTGTTAAAAATCTGAAATTTTTTGTGCGTAATCTTTATGAATGTCTGAATCTTTCATTAGTTCAAGTTTTCGATCTGAGCGTCGTAAGTGCCTCGAAAAAATTCGTCTTTGCGGACTGTTCTGTTTTAGACAGATTATGCCTTTTTATTTTGCATTCTCTCTTTTACTAGTGTTGAGTGAAATTCTTTTTTGGGTGGAAGAGCTTCACATAACATCAGTGGCTGTAGCTAATGTTTAAAGTAACAAATCATATTGCGTCTTTACAGAACATGTGAGTTTTTGATTATGCACTAACCCTCTAATGAGATCTACTTTGAGTTTGGTGTGACGGAAGTTTTCAAGGGTCAAGAGAGAAGGATGATAATAGGATCAAGAAGAGTGAAGAGCTTAAGCTTGGGGAGGCTCCCATGGATCTCCCCAGCATATTTCAAGAAGACTCAAGCGTCTAAGCTTGGGGATGCCCAAGGCATCCCCTTCTTCATCGTCAAAATTATCAGGTCATCTCTAGTGAAACTATATTTTAATTCTTTCACATCATATGTGCTTTTCTTGGAGCGTCTGTGTGCTTTTATTTTCAGTATTGCTTTTATTTTCAATAAAGCTTGACTGGACCCTAGCATTCTTGATTGGGAGAGAGACACGCTCCGCTTTTTCATGAGAATACTCCTGTTCTTCACTTATACTTGTTGAGTATTCATGTCGTGGGGTAGATAACACGGCAGATGCTACCTTTGGGCAGCTTGATGTTTTGGGCAAGGCGACTCTGGTGTCTGGGAGATTGTTTAGCACTGCAGGGGACAAAGGTTTACCCAGGTTCGGCCTCTCCATTGGAGATAAAGACCTACTTCCTACTATCTTATTATTGATCTCGATCTCGATAACCCGGCTACGACAACAGAGCCGGATCTCGATCTAGGTTACAAAGCTTGGGCGTGTCTCTCTCGATGGTTCTCTCGCCTACAGCTTGGGGGTTATGAAAGTCTTGCTAGTTATGACTCAGGGGCCGGTTTATATAGATACCGGGTCCTCTAGTCGCGTACAAAGTTAAGCCGGGTTCTACCCGAACTCGGAATCCTACTCTGGCTCTTCTGGTCTTCGTGTATTCCAAGTCTAGAACCGCCTCTTGAACCGCCTCTTGTACTTTCCTGAACACGTCCTTCCTTACCCGGGTCACCGCCAAGATCCTGGCCCAGAAACATAACCCGGCCCATCTGTTGGTTAGCTGGCCTCGCCGGGCCTCCTGCCTGGCGGGTCATGCTTCCCTCTTTATGGGCCTACCGGGTTATTATCCCTCCATCAGTAGCCCCCAGGTTAACCAGGTAACCAGGTTGCCACGCTTTGCTTCTATCTTGTGTTGCTTTCTTGATCAATGCTGGTATCCTGGCTTGCCGGGTTAACCACCTGAAATACAAAGAATAGCAAATATACAACATATCAAACTTTCATTTCCTTCTATCTTGCTAGGCCAGCTCGTCTTGGCGGGTTATACCATAACCCGATTTTCTCATACTGGGTCATATGTCTCCGGGTCTCATACCCAACACTTAGTGAAAATTTCAACTCAACCATCACACTGAGACACCATAAATGAGTCAAGGAATATTCTCTTTGTTTTTTTCTGTTTGTCGTTGACTTCCAAGGGAAGATAAGGACCTTATCCACTCATTTTTACCTCAATACCCCTAGGGTTTCACCGTGGCTATAAATATGTGACCACAGCCCACAGGGTAAGTTTCCCCATTCTCGAACTCATCTCCTACCTCACGCTCGCGTCACTGCCGCCGCAACCGCCGAAACTCCGATCTACAATCAAGCCCTCCAATCTCAATCAATCTCCAAGGTAACCTCGATTCTTACTTTTATCCATTGTGCGCATCCGATTCCAGCGTTTATTTCATCTAGATTCAACCCGCATTTCTTTCTCCGCATCGCATCTGGAACTAGGGTTCTTAGCGTCTCTTGCTGTTCTTCCCCATTGTTACTGTTTAGGCACCTTGACCATGGTGAAGGAAAAGAAACTTGCTGGAGGACCCAAGGCCGCAAAGAAACTTGCGAAGAGACCCGCCAACACTGGAGCTGGTGGATCTGGCGCCACCGTCGCGGCTGCTCCAGTGAACTGGACAAGGTCCAGTGCGACCAAGACCACCCTTCAGTCTTTCGTGAACCGGGGCGAACTCCCGGCTCAGAACGAGATCCAGTGGCGCGCCCCTGGAGAGGAGATCCGCCCAAACCCCAAGGAAGGTGAAGTGGTAGCTTTCTTAGATCACGTCCTGCGCGGTTTCCGCCCGCCGGGTTCCCTGTTCTTTCGCCGGGTCTTAAAATACTACGCCTTAGGCCACAAGACATAGGCCCCAACTCCATTCTCAACATCAGCAACTTCGTAGTTTTCTGCGAGGATTACCTACAAATAGCTCCCAGCCTTGAACTTTTTCTTGAATTTTTCTACTGCAACCCCTCCCGCAAAGACAACCTTGGCCCTTACGGTGGAGTGGCGATCCAGCGCCGGAGGGAATGTGATTTCCCGGCTCTTGCTCTTGCCAGCCATCCAAAGGGATGGCAAAACACATATTTCTATTTCAAAGACACTTCACCCGAGTTAGATGATGCTCGTTACCCGGCTTTTCGAAACTCGGGCATGACCTACGAAGCAAAGATGAACAGCTATGCCGCAGACACAGACCGGGTCAAACTCGAGCCCACGCTCCGCCGGGCCAAAGCCCTGCTCGCACATGGACTCAGGGAACGGACTTGGTCAAGTGCTGGATCGGCTGGTTCATCCAGCCCCTCAGCATCAGGACCCGGCTCTTCTGTGAATACACAGAAGAAACTACAGACAGTATGCGTTATTCAGAGATCACTCTGCTGGATGACCAGATCATGAAGAACGCCAAGAGGCTCCTTGGCGAAAAGAAAACTGAGATTGCAGTAAACGGGCTCGCCCCATACAATGCCAAAAACAAGCCTCCTACGGTAAAAAACTTGTCCTTACTTGTTTCTGTAATCTGTATCCCGGTTTTTCTTGCAAACTATCTTACTGATACTTCTTTTTCCAGGACTCCAAATGGTGGAGTGCAGATTACACCCCTACGTCCTCTGCTGAAGAGGACACAGAAAGTGACGACCAAGATGAAGACGAAGAAGAAGGTGAGCCAGACTCCATAGGCCGGCTCTTCCTCGAGCTGATTAACAACGAAGTCCCCAAAAAGGACACTTCTACTGATAACCCGGCTCATTTTATTCCAGGCCTCAACAACCCGGCTCCTGACGTACCGCCGGGTCCACAAGCTGTTGCACCCACTCCTCAAAAGAGGACCCGGGCCGTCATTGCAAAGGTTCCATTTTCTCGTTTCTCAACTTGTACAATGAACTCATCTCAAACTCAAGTACAAACACAGGAAAAGGAACTTGAGAAGGAAGCTGAAGCCAACAAGAGACCGCGGACCCGGTCTTCTGCTAGCCACGTTACTCTGAGCACAGGTATCCCTCCCTGTTCTTTATCAAGCTGGGCCAAATCAATCCAGAAGACGCCCAGCAAAAAGTACCCTTTGGCTGGCAAAATCCGGGTCCCTAAACGTTCTCGTTTGTCAGATTCCTCCTCGGACGCTGTTAGCACGCCCGAGGATTTCCACATTAACACCGGGTTAGAACTATTCTCCTTTCTCTTCATTTTTCAACACTTTGATCTTTTCTGTAACTAACCACACTTCTTTTTACTTCAGTGCCAAAGCTATTGTGGAGGAAGACCCGGAATCTTCTCCAGCCGCATCTCCTCCACCTACCAGAACTGAACCCTCTCCAATGGAGGTACAAGTTGAGGAGGCGGGTCAGAAAGAAGAATCTGGCGCAGAAAACGTGGTAGCTTCACCACCAAGTCCCCCACCAAATGCTCCAGAACCAAGTCCAGATGCGCAATCACCCGGGCATGGGTCTGGGACCAAAGAAGTAGACCCGAAAATTCAGATCACCGGGTCTAAGCAAGGCCTAGCTCCTGGCGTGTCCACTGCTATTGCCAAGGTCACTGCACCTGAAATCAAGGTGGACCCCTCTGCCAATGGCAAGGACCCAGTTCCTTCTTTGGATCTGGCGGCTCTAAACTCCATGTCCACACCAGCTCTATGCGATGAGTACTTCTCTCGCCTCGCTCATCATAAAAACTTGGAGACTGAGCTTGTCTCTCTGCTTTAGAAACGGTACCAGATATTCTCTTAACTTTATTTACCTTCTTACTTCTTGTGTAACTATACTCTTACTAGCCCCCAAGCACCAAGGATATCACTTGCTGATGAGCTTGGTGCTTGACACAGAAAAGAACTTATATAAAAAACTTCAAACCCGTAGCCCCCAAGACTCGGGTTGTCTACGTGTGACAAGCTGGGACTTTAGCACTTTCATTGTCTAAAAACTGCACATTGCACAAAAGAAACTTTGAATACTGTAGCCCCCAAGTGCCGGGTTAGCTGCCCGCAGCAACCTAGGACTTTTACATCTTTTACTCCATATACATAAGTTAGAACTTCAAACATTGTAGCCCCCAAGTGTCGGGTTAGCTGTCCACAGCCACCTGGGACTATTACTTAGATAATTTCAAACTTTCACATATCTAGCTCCCAAACGCCGGGTTGCACACCTGCGGCGACCTAGGGCTTTACCTTTTTCTTGTAAACTTTGAAACTCTGTAGCCCCCAAGTTCCAAGCTAATAATTCCTTAGTAACTTGAGGCTAAACTGTACACTTCTTCCTTTGCAACAGGAACATGTGAGCCAAGCCAATGAAGAAGTGGCCCGGCTCCAAGGAGCCTTAAAAGCTGAGACTGAGACCCGGGCTGAAGGGGCAAACAAACTGCAAGCCCTGGAAGAAAAAATAACTGCCTTGACGCAAGAGAACTCTGACTTGAAGCGGGACATGCAAGAGCATGAGGAGAACTTCCAAGAGCAGCTGACCAATCTCCAACAGAAGTTGGATGCAACTACAAGCGAGCTGACCCGCCTGAAGAAGATGATCAACTCCATGGTTGCCTCCCTTGTTGGTAAGCACAATATTGTCAAACCCGGTAAACTTTTTCCTGTTCTAAACTCGACATGTGAACTATGCCTGACACTAGTTTCCACTTTGCAGGTGCACGTGATGGCAACATCCGCAAAACCGAAATTGAGAAAATCAAATGCATGTATACACTGGTGCGCCAACTATACTTTGGAAGCTGTGAAGTAATCAAGGCCGCCAGGAACTGGGAAAACCCGCCCAGCACTTATACTGAAGTGCTGGGTCATCTGCCCACAATGCCAGACTGGATCCAATTGCTGAAGAGGTCCGCGTGCAGAGCCGGGGCCATGCGCAGCTTGGCTTTGGCCAAGGCCTATTATCCCAACCTGGAACCGGGTCCCCTTGCCTCAGGATTTCACCAGTTTAATGCAGATGGCACTCCCTTTGACAGGAAGGCCTACGGCCGGGCTGTAAAGCAGACCCGGCACGTGGCTACTCAAATTGCCAACGGTCTGAAACTGAACTCCATACAATATGGCTACAACGCAGCCAATGAAGAAATTATTGATGAAGAACCTCAGCGCATTGACCTCCTGCAAAGTTACAAGGAATCAATTGCTGCAGACCCCACTGTTCCTAGTACTTCCGCTGCGCCAAGCTCCTCAACTCCCACTGTGCCACCTCCATCGCGCGCACCAGTGGAAGATGAAGATGAAAATTACTTCCAATCCCTTCAGCTTGTGACATGGCGCAACAACGGAGCCCCCAAGACCCGGGAAGCAGACGCAGAGACGGCCAAGGATGACTCGGCAAGCGCCAAGAATGGCACCCCTGCTACAACTCCATCCACTAACCCGGCTCCGGAAGCCGGCTCTTGAACTTATGCAGATGCTGTGTCTCTGCTAGAAAACTTATGTCATTCTGCCCTTGGGGCACCTTATTGTAATAACTTTAGCTGTTTTGATACCATGCCTGTGATGTGTGCTTTTGCACTTGTTTGAACCTGGATAAAATCACATGACGTTTGAAATACCCAATTGCTTGTCTTCTGTGGTTTTGATGACCCTTTTGATTTCTTTAACTGTGAGCCGGCTTTCGCATGGATATCCTGGCGCAACTTCTCTGAGAAAAACAGGGTCAAACCAAGTCCCAATGGGCATCATGGTTGATTGAGTTTCCAGGTGTGCAATCAGGCCATATAAGTGCGAGTCACATCAGCTGCACAGCAAGATAACCAAGAATACTAGTGGCATAAAAGCCGGGTCTTGGGATTGCAGCTACAGACTTTTAAGTAAGAGCCCCCAAGACCTGGATCAAATGTTTATAAAGTAAAGGGCTTATGCCTCAGTACCCCATTGATCCAAAATACTGGTGGGACGCACTCTATGGGCATCCTCAAAAATAAAAACTTAAACAACTGCAACTAAAACTAAACATGCACACTACTAAACTGAAAATAGGACAACTAAGAGTCACTTGGCCGGGTGACAAACTGTGAAACCCGGACAAACATATGAGCCGGGTCCTGGGGAAATAACTTAGCTATCTCAATGACAAGCCCCCAGGACCAGGCTTAACCAAGAACTGCCACAATGCACACATAACAAAGAAAAATAACTGACTTATAAAACTGAAACATAAACTGAGACAAAACAAATATCTGTTTCAACCTTCACTTTATTGATAGAAAAGGTTAGGTCAGCAAGCCGCCTCATTAAAAACCTTCCAGTCCCCTTAGGTACCCGGTAAGGAAAAGAGCGCGTCTGAAACCTGCTGCCTGTTACATCGTGTGTTACATCTGATGCCTATTTCTCATGCTAAGTATAATATGGGCGCAGCTGCGCAATGTTCCATGGCCTCTCACGCTCTTCCATGAAAAGGTGAGTGTGTTGAGTCATTGACTGTCTCTGATTTTTCTCGAGCATCCACCAAATATACGAACCATTGTTCAATTTCTTGCTTATGATGAAGGGTCCTTCCCAAGGAGGAGATAACTTGTGCATCCCTTCCTTGGACTGCACCCATCGCAACACTAGATCACCTTCCTGGAAAGTGCGAGTTTTAACCCGGCGACTATGATATCGCCTCAAATCTTGCTGATATATTGCTGATCTCTCCAATGCTTGCTCTCTATTTTCCTCCAGCAGGTCAACAGAATCCTGCCGGGTCTTCTCATTTTCTGTCTCCACGTAAGCCGCCACACGAGGCGAGTCATGAATAATGTCACTTGGTAAAACTGCTTCTGCCCCAAACCATGAAGAAAGGGGTCATCTTTGTGGATCTGTTTGGTGTTGTATTGATACCCCAAACCACTGATGGCAACTCCTCAACCCACACTCCGGCGGCTCTGAGACACGGGACCCGGAGACGTGGTTTCAACCCTCTTAGTAACTCCTGGTTAGCTCGTTCAACTTACCCATTGGCCTGAGGATGAGCCACAGAAGCAACATCCAAACGTATACCATTGTTTCCACAAAACTTTGCCATCTCACCCAAGGACATGTTAGTACCATTGTCTGTGATAATACTATGGGGGTACCCAAACCTGTGTATGATCTGCTTCAAAAATTCACTGCTGTTGCCGCCTCACAATTTGTAACTGGCATCACTTCAACCCACTTGGTGAACTTGTCAATAGCAACGAGGAGGTGGGTTTTCTTGCAAGGAGACATTCTAAAGGACCCACCATATCAAGCCCCCAAACTGCAAAGGGCCAAGTCAAAGGTATAGTTCTCAACTCCTGAGCCGGCACATGAATCTGCTTGCATACCTTTGACATCCATCACATCTATTCACCAGCGCTCTGCATCTGCCTGGGCTGTGAGCCAAAAGAATCCGTGTCTGAAAGCTTTTGCAACTAACGATCTCGTTGAGGCATGATGACCACAATCTCCTTCGTGAATTTCCTTCAGAATTTGCCGGCCCTCCTTTCCAGACACACATCTCTGATACACCCCTGAGACACTTCTTTTGTACAACTCGCCATCTATAACCACATAGGCCTTGCACCGCGCACAATTTGCCGGGCTATGACTTCCTGCTGGGGCAACTCCCCTCTCAAAAGATATGCAAGATATGGTTCTGTCCACTCTGGAATTTCCCGGGTTACTGCCACCAACTGCGAATCCGGGTTTGCCAATTCTTCCTCATCCTGAGGCTTGACTGATGGAGTCCATAGCTCGTCCAAGAAAACATTAGGTGGAACCGGCTCTCTGCGTGAGCCGAGTCTTGACAAAGCATCTGCAGCATCATTTTTCCTGCGGTCAATGTGATCCACCTGATAGCCTGAGAAGAACCCGGCTACCCTATCCACCTCTCGCCTGTAAGCCGCCATAGTTGCATCTTTTCTGTCCCAAGTTCCTGAAACTTGCTGCGCCACAAGATCTGAATCCCCATAGCACTTGATACGCTTGATATTCATCTCCTTTGCCATACGCAAACCATGCAACAAGGCCTCATATTCTGCCACATTATTGGAACAATCAAAGTGAATTTGCAAAACATAACTCAGCTTATCACCTTTGGGGAAGTTAACACAACTCCAGCTCCTGAACCTTGCTCTTGCTTAGACCCGTCAAAATGCATAACCCAAGATTTGAGACTCGGGGTAAGAGGTGGTGCACTCAACTGCGTCCAATCATTAAGAAAATCTGCCAACGCCTGAGACTTGATAGCTGTGCGAGGCACATAATCAATGTGATAATCCCCCATCTCAATTGCCCACTTGGCAATTCTTCCTGTAGCTTCTGAATTTCTGATGATATCTGCTAAGGGAATAGAACTGACCACCGTAATTGGATGCTCCTGAAAATACGGCTTCAACTTTCTACTAGCCATGAAAACACCAAACACTAGCTTCTGCCAATGTGGGTATCTCTGCTTTAATTCTGATAGGACCTCACTAACATAATAGACCGGCCTTTGTACCGGGTTCTCTTTTCCTTCCTCCTCACGCTCAACCACCACCACGGCACTCACAGCTTGAGGCCCGGCAGCAACATAAACAGCATGGGTTCCTTGGGACCCGGGCCGCTAAAACTGGCGCTTCTGACAACTGCTTCTTCAAGGCCTCAAAGGCCTCATCTGCCTCTTGATTCCACACAAAATTATCTGTTTCTTCAATAACTTATATAAGGAATAGCTTTTTCTCCAAGCCGGGAAATAAACCGGCTTAGCGCTGCCACACAACCTGTCAACTTCTGAACATCAGCCAACTCCTCTGGTTTTTTCAAACTCTGGATTGCTCGAATTTTTTCCGGGTTTGCCTCAATTCCACGCTCTGACACAATGAAACCAAGTAACTTGCCCGCTGGAACCCCAAACACACACTTTGTAGGATTAAGCTTCATCTTATACTCTCTCAAATTCTTGAATGTCTCTGCAAGGTCATTAATAAATGACCCGGCTTTCTCTGACTTGATAACCACATCATCAACATAAGCATGCACATTGCGCCCAATCTGATCATGAAAACAATTCTGGATACACCTCTGATAAGTTGCCCTGTTCTTCAACCCAAAAGTCATGGTCTTGTAACAAAAAGCACCAAAGGGGGTGATAAACGACGTCTTCTCCCAATCTTCCTTGTTAAGTTTGATCTGATGATAACCTGAATACGCATCCAGAAAACACAAGAGCTCGCTACCTGCAACAGCATCCACGATTTGATCGATGCGCGGCAGTGCAAACGGATCCTTGGGACAATGCTTGTTCAAGCTCGTGAAATCAATGCACATCCTCCACTCATTATTCTTTTTCAGAACCAAAACCGGGTTAGCTAACCACTCTGGATGAAACACTTCCATGATAAAGCCGGCCTCCAAAAGCCGGGCTATCTCTTCTCCAATTGCTTTTCTCCTCTCTGCATTCATTTTTCTCAAACCTTGTTTTACCGGCCTTGCCTTAGGATCAACATGTAAGTGGTGCTCAGCGAGTTCAGTTGGAATGCCTGGCATGTCACTAGGTGTCCATGCAAAAACATCCCGATTCTCACGGATGAACTCGATGAGCGCGCTTTCCTATTTGTCAGTTAAGTTTGTCCCTATGGCGAACTGCTTGGAGGAATCCCCAGGCACAAAATCCACCATCTTTGTGTCCTTTGCTGCTTTAAACTTTGCCCTGTCATCTTCTGTCATTGGCTTCTTGAGCGCTGTGTTATCCTGTGGGTCAACATTTGATCTGTAAGCTTTCAACTCCTCTCTAGCACAAGTTTGCTCTGCCAGGGCTGCATCCCCTTCATCACACTCTGCTGCTATTTCCTGTTACCATGAACAGTGATGATCCCATTGGGACCTGGTATTTTCAACTGGAGATACACATAACACGGCCTTGCCATGAACTTGGCATAGGCCGGCCTTCCCAACAACGCATGATATGGACTTGGAAACTTTACCACCTCAAACGTGAGCCACTCTGATCTGAAGTTATGGATAGACTCGCCAAAAGCTACCTCTAATGAAATTTTCCCTCTGGTGTGGCTGATTTCCCGGAACTATACCGTGAAAAATCGTTGATGTTTTCTGTAGCTGTGACTCCTTCAAACCCATGCGCACAAACGTGTCCCAGTACAAAATGTTGATACTACTGCCACCGTCCATCAGAACCTTTTTCAACTCAAAGCCATGAACTTGGGGAGCAACAACCAGTGCAAGCAGACCCGGATGCTCCACCGCCTCTGGATGATCTGCTCTACTCCAAGTGATTGTATGCTCTGACCACCTCAAATACCTTGGAACCCCAGCAGCCACTGTGTTAACCGCCCTTTTGACTATCTTTCTCTCTCTTTTTGTTGTGCCACTGGTGTAAATGTGATACTGGCCAAGCTGCCTTGGCTGCTGTGAAAATCCTCCTTGGTTACTCGTATTCTGGTTCTGACCCGGGTTACCCGTAGGCACCGCGTTTGCTCCTGTCAAGGGCCTCGCAGCCGGGTTAGGGCTCGGGGCGGGTCCTCCACTTCTATTTGCTCCCTGCAAAGCTCGCTGTACCTCATTATTTTTCCATCTGTTCAAATCCACACATTGTGCCAATGAATGATTGGAGGGTCTACCCATCTTGCTGTGACGAGGACACGGCATCCTGAATGCTTATTCATTGCTCATTGGGCGTGACCCCTGATAATTACCTCCACCACTATAATTCCCACTGTTTCCTTGATAACCCCTGTTTTCCTGATAACCTCTATTTTCCTGATAGTTCCCATCCATCCTTTGCCGCTGAAACCCAGCATTGGTGTTTGCTACTAGCTCTGAATTCCCTCGTTGTGTCCGCGCTTATGCTGATTCTGGTTATTGTTATTGTTTCCCTGGCCATTGTTATTTCTTCCACCATTATTTGCCGTGCCTTTCCCCTTCTCCTCCTCAGGCTCATCCTGAGTTTTGTCCGTGGCAGCATGCCTATTGCATGCATCCATCAACTCCGCCATGGTGACCGGCTTAACCCGGTGCCCTTCCTTCATGCGACCCAGCTTTTGAACAAGTGGTGCGTACTTACAAGTTTTCTCCATTGATGAAATTGCGTCCTTGGGCTCAATGCCAGATGAGGAGTGCAAGATCTCCGTGACCCGGCCCATCCAATGACGTGCTGACTCGCCTTTCTTCTGTATACAAGGATCAAGATCCTCAATGGAAAATAAACGCTTGCACGTACCCTGAAAATGCTTGGTGAAAACTGCCTTCAACTCATCCCAGGAATTAATGGACTTCTCTGGCAGATTTTTAAACCACAACTTTGCTGCTCCATCGCTCATCATCAAATACATGTACTTGGCACAAACATTCTCTGTGGCATTGCGTATACACATTGCCATCTCATAACTGCTCAACCAGCTGGCCGGTCCCATGCTGGGCTCATAGTTGGATATCTTGCTTGGCTCCTTGAACTTCTCAGGGAAAGGCTCCACTCTAATGGAATCTGAAAGACATTTTGGCCCGGCTAAACTAGAAGAACTTGCTGAAATATTGATATTACCGGGTGAGCTTGCAGACGCCGCTGGCGCAGGACCCGGCCCTCCTTGCGGTACTCCTGCTGCAGGTACCACCGGGTTTGCGTTGCCTGCACTCCTTCCCGCACGTGATCTATTGACTATCTGCTGAGCTATGGAAATTGCTGGGGCGGGTTGATGCTGCTGATTATTTTGATTCTGATTTTGCTGGGGCGGGTTTTGCTGCTGTGCCGCTCCAGGCCCGGCCAATGGCGGGTTACCTCCATTACGGCTCTTACTACGATACGTTGTGGAATGCAGTGCACTTTTCTCCCTTGAATACTGAGTTTGCTGGACAACCGCAGTACGTAACATGTCAATGGCACGCCGGGCTTCAATCTCTGCTGGCGAAACTCCCAATGGAATACGATCAAGCGCGAAAGTTGCAGCATACACGTTATCCGCCGAATTTGAATAGTGACCCGCCGGCGTGTGAAACCTTGGTGTCCTAGGTGGCAGACCCGGATTTCCCCCGGCTCCCCCAGCGGGCAAACCCGGCGCTGCGGCTGCTACAACACCGGCTCTCCCTGTTCCTCTGTTTTGCTCTGTGCTTGCTCTAGCCACTGGTGCCACCTGAGTAGCGCCAATGGGCTGATCTTCTGGGGTTCTAAACAACGCCGCTACAGGTACTGGATTCGCTGCACTCTCTCCACGGGCCAGCCGGCTCTGATGCCTCCTCTGGTGAACCCGGGTTACCTCGTTGAGACGATTTTCCTCCTCCTCTATTTGCTTTTTTCTTGCTTCTATCTCTTGCCTTTCTGCCTCTGCGTCTCTGCGCATCTGCTCTAAAGCCCGGCGTGCTGTATCTAGTTCCATTGCTCTAACTGCTGCATTTTCTGGGGTAACCAATCTGGTAAGCGCCGATGGATCTAATACCAGGCCATTGTTAAACAAGGCCGGGGCTGCAACTGTGTTGCTTCTTTCCTCTCCTTGGGCCCGGTTATGCAGGAACCCAAAACTGTTTCTGTACATTGCTATGTCCTCACTTTCATCTGACACTGAAGCCGGCTCTCCATCAACCCTCTGATCCGCCAGCTCCAATATTGGGGGCAGTTGCTGCTGCTGACCCGGCGTAAAAGCCGGTGGAACAACAGCTGATGGTGACGGTTGCAAGCTGGACGAAGGCGCAGTATACACTGCTACCCTCCGAACCGGGCTTGGACTAGACTCTTGCTCCTCGTCATCTTCCTCTTCTGCATCATACCCGAACCGGCCTTCAAACAGGGGCAGGATTGATTCTGACCGGCTTGATCCACCATGTCAGCCGGGATTTCTGCCGGGTTATCCAGCCGTTCCTCAACTTCAGCCGTGCCCACTGATTCCTCACCATCAGATTGGACAATTGTGGCAGCTCCTGACACAGAATCATAATCTCCATCACCAGCAGATCTAGTTGTAATCATGCCCACAAAAACATTAAATTTGCCAATTGGAATAACATCACCTGATTCAAGCAGATCAGATTCCGGCCCCCAGCCAAAATCGTCGACGATGGATTCTCCTTGTGCATTGACTGTGATCTGGCCAAAAACGAAGTTCTCAGCCCCTCGCCTTGCTTCTCCCATGATGGTGACACCTTTGGACGCGATTCCCACAGACGGCGCCAACTGTCGTGGGGTAGATAACACGGCAGATGCTACCTTTGGGCAGCTTGATGTTTTGGGCAAGGCGACTCTGGTGTCTGGGAGATTGTTTAGCACTGCAGGGGACAAAGGTTTACCCAGGTTCGGCCTCTCCATTGGAGATAAAGACCTACTTCCTGCTATCTTATTATTGATCTCGATCTCGATAACCCGGCTACGACAACAGAGCCGGATCTCGATCTAGGTTACAAAGCTTGGGCGTGTCTCTCTCGATGGTTCTCTCGCCTACAGCTTGGGGGTTATGAAAGTCTTGCTAGCTATGACTCAGGGGCCGGTTTATATAGATACCGGGTCCTCTGGTCGCGTACAAAGTTAAGCCGGGTTCTACCCGAACTCGGAATCCTACTCTGGCTCTTCTGGTCTTCGTGTATTCCAAGTCTAGAACTGCCTCTTGAACCGCCTCTTGTACTTTCCTGAACACGTCCTTCCTTAGCCGGGTCACCGCCAAGATCCTGGCCCAGAAACATAACCCGGCCCATCTGTTGGTTAGCTGGCCTCGCCGGCCTCCTGCCTGGCGGGTCATGCTTCGCTCTTTATGGGCCTACCGGGTTATTATCCCTCCATCAATTCATATCTAGCGCTGTTCAGCTTTTAGCTCTTGTTTTCATGTATCTCTTTTCAGAGCTATTAGCTTTCTTTTGTAGAAAGTACTCTCTTGCTTCACTTATATCTATTTGGAGAGTGGTTGAAATAAATTGATTGGTGTTTGGTTGGTTCCTAAAATGTTGCATGTGGTAATTGGTATAAGGAAAAACTTGCTTAATCTTGTAGATCACTATTATGGATAACTTGATACTTGTCAATCGTTTTGAGTTAACAAGTAGATCATGATTAAATTTGTGCATCACATGAGTTAAGCCTATTAGTGAAGAACTACCGTAAAGCTTGTTGAAAATTTGGTTTGCATCGGTGGTATCTCTAAGGTCTAGATATTTTCTAATAAACGAGTTTGGTTAACAAGGAAGACGGTATGAAGTCTTGTAACGTTTGCAATATGTCTGTCATATAAAACTTGGTGTACGGGTTGATATTCTTGTTTGCTTACAAAAACCTTGCTAGCCTAAACTCTGTACTGAGAGGGAATGCGTCTCGTGCATCCAAATCCTTGAGCCAAAATCCATGCCATTTGTGTCCACCATAACTACCTATATGTGGTATTTCCTTGCCACTCCAAGTAAATTTTTCATGTGCTACCTTAAATTATTCAAAATGTTATTATTCCCTTTTTGTGTCAATGTTTACGAGCTCATGAGGAATTAGTGTGGTTATTCTTTATTCTGGTTGTCAAATGGACTTTCACACCTGGACTAGCGGCATATACATCCGCTTATCCTCTAATTTTGCAAAAAGAGCTGACAACGGGGTGCCCAGTCCCAATTAATTACAACTTTAACCATTAATTCTCTTCACACTTTTGCCCTGATTCATCAGTAAGCAATGACAACACAGCGAAATATCAGCATGTGTGTAAACCAAAGAGAAAAAGGGATGATCTGCCTTGCTGGTATAAATAACGTCCTTATGGGAGCCGCTCTTGAAAGTCCGTTTGACAGGTAGAATACTGTTATCACCCGCTACCATTCGTTGACAATTAACAAACACCTCTCAAAAATAGTTACTCCTCCATGGTATGTGATTGATGGAAGGCACCCGAGGATTCGGTTAGCCATGGCTTGTGTTAGCAAGGTTGGGAGGAGTATCAAATATTTTATGCAATCTCTATATGCTTTCAAAAACCTAAAAGCTCTAGCACATGATTTAATCCCTGCTTCCCTCTGCGAAGGGCCTTTCTTTACTTTTATGTTGAGTCAGTTTTCCTATTCTTTCTGTCTTCCACAAGCAAACACTAGTGTCAACTTTGTTACAACATGGGTTATATGCAACGTATTGGACTTGTTATACTGCTTTGTGTTGACATTATCCATGAGATAAATATGTTGAAAGTTGAAGCAAATGCTGAAGCTTAATTCTTCCTTTTATTAGAAACTATTGCTTTATGAGTTAACATCTATGCAAAACAGTTTGATGCTTGTCTTGAAAGTACTATTCATGAAAACGTTTAGTTTGTGTGATTCATTGTTTACTCATTATCTATTTGGTAGCAAATTATAGACCATTGACTTGGATCACTTCATTCAATTACATGTGCCTTACAATATTATATGATCAAGGTTATGTTGGTAGCATGTCACTGATGACCCACAAGTATAGGGGGTGTATCGTAGTACTTTCGATAAATAAGAGTGTCGAACCCAACGAGGAGCAGAAGGTGCTGACAAGGAGTTTCGGTAAAGGTTTCACTGTAAATGCTAGCAGACAAGTTTTTAGGGGTTTTTGATATAGCAGGTAAATAAAATGCGAGTAAGTAAAAGACAGTAATAATAATTGCAGCAAGTGGCCCAATCCTTTTTAGAGCAAAGGACAAGCCGGTTGGTTTACTTATGATGACAAAATGTTCTTGAGGACACACGGGATTCTAGTCAAGTGCTTTCGCTTCACATAGTTGATTAATCTTTATTGTTTTGATAAGTGTTGTGTGGGTGAACCTATGCTAATGCACCGCCCTTACTTGGACTAATACATACTTGTGATTATACCCTTGCAAGCATCCGCAGTTACAAGAAAGTAATTAAGATAAATCTAACCACAGCCTTAAACTCTGAGATCCTACGCTCCCTTGTGCACCGGTATACTAACGGGGGTTTAGGTTTCTGTCACTCCGGCAACCCCACAATTAGCAACCAAATACACAATGCATTCCTCTAGGCCCATAAAGGTGAAGTGTCATGTAGTCGACGTTCACACGACACCACTAGAAGAATAGCACCACAACTTAAATATCAAACCATTAAATATTACTCAACATAATTCCACTACTAACAGCGACTTCTCCCATGTCCTCAAGAACTAAACAAACTACTCACAAGACATCATATGGATCATGATCAGAGGTGATATAATGATGGATAACAATCTGAACATATACTTTAATTCACCGATAAAACTCAATAGCATCAACCACAAGGAGTAATTAACACCGGGAGAGTTTCCCCTATGAACTAACAAAGTATAGCCCTAGATGTTACAGCGGAGAGATGGTGCAGCGGTGATGGTGGTGACGTGATGGAGATGATGATGATGATGATCCCGATGAAGTCCAGCACGATGACGATGAGGATGGCGATGATCTCCCCCCTCCGGGAGGGAATTTCCCCCAGATTTCTCCCTGCCGGAGAGCTTTTCTCTCTCTGTTGTTTCCGCCTCGTGGAGGCGGCGGAATATTTTCTCACCCCCGTGTCTTAGGGTTTCTGGGGGATGAAGTACGCGAAGGGGGAGCGCCTGAGGTGGGCCAGGGACCACACCTCCTGGGCGCGGCCAAGGTGGGCCCGCGCCCAGGGGTGGTGTGGGCCCCTCCTGGCCCATCTCAGCCTCCCCTTTTGGCTTAGTCCATCTTCTGATAAAATAGGAACATCTGTCTTCTGGAAATATTTTTGGAGCTCCAGAAATATAGTGCCTTGACGTGCTTTTTCCAGCTGAAATCTGACTCCGGCAGTTAATTATCCAATATCATCAAACATGCAAAATAAGACAAAATAACATAAGTAACACTCTTAATATGAAATATATCATTGAATAACAGTAAATTATGCTATAAAATAGTGATGCAAAATGGACGTATCAACCCCCCCAAGCTTAGACCTCGCTTGTCCCCAAGCGAAAGCTGAGCTCAGTAAACTAGAACAAAAGTTTATGGAGTGAAGCGTCGATAATAAAGAATACGGACAAGAAGCATCAGTATTACTAAACAACACAATTTTTAAACAGCAACTACTCTTCATATAACCTAACTTGAACATGAGTAGTGAAACAACCACAATAAAAATACACGAAGGAAATTATAGATTAGTAATGGCACACTTCATTCTTGGTCATAGAACAATAAGCAATCAATACTTATCTTTCGAAAGGAGTCTTTATATTAGAGCTTATATTGCAGAACTTCCACTCAATTATCACACCTTCTTTACAGTCATTGATAACTTGCAAAGCTATATTCTTAGAGGCAAAAGTCTTTGTGCTAAGACAAGGAAGGATAAAAGACATGATTGACAATATTAATGATATATATGGTTGAATCACAACAACTCAAATGCTTGCTCAAGGAAGAAGGAAATAGGTGTACTGACTCAACATGAAAAGTAAAAGAAAGGCCCTTCGCAGAGGGAAGCAGGGATTAAGTCATGTGCTAGAGCTTTTTAGTTTTTGAAATCATATAGAGAGCAAAAATTTGAGAGGTGTTTGTTAATTGTCAACGAATGGTAGCGGGTGAAAACAGTATCCCCTGTCAAACAGACTTTTAAGAGCGGCTCCCATGAAGGACGTTATTTCTACCAGCAAGGCAGATCATCCCTCTTTCTCTTTGGTTTACACACATGCAGATATTTCACTGTTTGTCATTGCTTACTGATGAATCAGGGCAAAAGTGTGAAGAGAATTAATGGTTAAAGTTGTAATTAATTGGGACTGGGCACCCGTTGCCAGCTCTTTTTGCAAGTTATTGGATAAGCGGATGTATATGCCACTAGTCCAGGTGTAAAGTCCATTTGACAAGTAGAATAAAGATAACCACACTACTTCCTCATGAGCTAGTAAACATTGACACAAAAGGGAATAATAACATTTTGAATAATTTAAAGGTAGCACATGAAAAATTTACTTGGAGTGGCAAGGAAATACCACATATAGGTAGTTATGGTGGACACAAATGGCATGGGTTTGGCTCAAGGATTTGGATGCACGAGAAGCATTCCCTCTCAGTACGGTGGTTAAGGCTAGCAAGGTGTGTAGCAAGCATAAAAGTTGGGGGATACACACAAATATACATGTAATAGAACCATGCTATCTTCCCTGTAAGCACAAATGTTTTAACTCAAAGAATACTAATCTTATTGGCTAGCAAGAAAGAAAGATAAAGGGATAATATTTTTGCATGTAATTCCCTCCTTCTACTTAAGTTTTCATGGTATGTTGCTAATGACCAATACTAAGTTTGCCACAACTAATATAATTACTTGATGTACCCAAAAGTGGCGCAATACCAATGGCAAGATCAGCACATAGAAGATTGCAACTAAAATAAAGTACCGAAAGTAAAGGTGGAACTTCTCATTAATATTCTGAACAAAACACACTCAAACCAACGGATACATGGATAACTAAAGGGTGACACTCCACATCGCAAACCATCTTATAAGATAACTTCTCTACTCATGATATGACCACGAAATTATAAAAACGAAAGGATAAAGATGATACTGGGCACTCCCCCAAGCTTGGAACAAGCCAAGGGAGTGCCATTACCCCTTGACGATTTAGGCTTGATCTCTGGTGGTGAAGAAGACTCCTCGTCATCAAATTTCCAAGGCAGAGGCTCCCCATCAACGAAAGAGGATTTGGTTTCCAAGAACCTGAAACTAGCAGCTGAGCTTATGCGTTTGAACCTAGCTTCATACTCACAGTTTTGGTTTTGAAGATCGTAAATTTGCCCTTGTAACTTGGATGTGTTTCACTAAGTGCGAAGATGTTATCCCACAGCTTATCAGTCTCCTTCTTGTGTTCATCAATAAGCTCATCAATGATCTTGTGGTTGATCTCCACTCCGCGCTCTATCATCTTCTGGTACCGGAAAACTTCATGCTCTACTTCTTCTAGCCTAGCCTTCATGTCCCCTTCAACCCTTGACATCTTCTCGAACAAGGACTCCATCCACAAGCCGCATCTCTTGAGGGTGCTGCTTCAGCTCATTGATGTATGGGTTGACGACGTTCTTGAAGAAGGTATCCTTCGGAGCCCCGGATGAAGACATCTTCTAATCTTGGAGCTAAACCTGGCAGAAACAGCTCGAAAACAAAACTCGACGAAAACACGATATACGGACCTCGGGAGATCCGGGTGATTATATAGCAAAAAGTTTTACGACAAAAGGAAGGTACAGGACGAAACGGGGTCGGAGACGGGCTCCGAGGAGCCCACACCCACCAGGCGCGGCCAGGGTGGGCCCGCGCCCTGGGGTGGTGTGGTGCCCTCGGGCACCGTTTCCTACCCTTTTCCGACTCATAATTTTCCATATTATAAAAACAATAAATAATTAAGTTGGAAAGTAAATCGCGAACTTTTTCTTACCGAAACTGTTACCTATTCCAAATCAGCTTCTGCAGTTGTCTGAATTTGACTTTTTATAAAATCCTCTGGAGTTACCACTTTGATAAATCAACATCTTCATTATAAGAATCTCCAGAAATGTAATGCTTGAGTCTTTGACCATTAACCACTTGTGGTCTGTCCCCATCTAGAATTGATTTTAATCGCACCTGAGCGATAGACCTCCTCGATGATATAAGGTCCTTCCCATTTTGAAAGTAATTTTCCTGCAAAAAATCTGAGACGAGACCTATACAATAAAACTTTTTCACCTACGTTAAATTCTCTCTTAAGAATTCTTCTATCATGCCATTGCTTAACTTTCTCTTTAAAGAGCCTAGCATTTTCATAAGCTGCATTTCTCCATTCATCTAAAGAATTCAAATTAAGCAATCTCTTTTTACCGGCAAGTTTAAAATCTCTATTAAGTTCTTTCACCGCCCAATAGGCTTTATGTTCTAATTCTAGAGGCAAATGACAAGCTTTTCCATAAACCATTTTGTAAGGAGACATTCCCATAGGATTTTTATAAGCAGTTCTATAAGCCCACAAAGCATCGTTAAGCTTTTTAGACCAATTTTTTCTAGATTTATTAACAGTCTTTTGCAAAATAGATTAATCTCTCTATTTGACAATTCTACTTGACCACTTGTTTGGGATGATATGGTGAAGCAATTCTATGATTAACATCATACTTAGCTAAGTTTTTCTAAAAGCACCATGATAAAATGAGAACCACCATCAGTCATGAGATATCTAGGCACACCAAACCTTGGAAGATAATATCTTTAAGCATTTTTAATGATGTCTCACCATCAGCACTAGAAGTTGGTATAGCTTCTACCCATTTAGTAACATAATCAACAGCAACAAGTATGTGAGTATAACCATTTGAGGAGGAAAAGGACCCATAAAGTCAAATCCCCAACAGTCAAAAGGTTCAATAACAAGAGAATAATTCATAGGCATTTCATTACGTCTACTAATGTTACCTACTCTTTGACATTCATCACATGATAAAACAAATTTTCTAGCATCTCTAAAAAGGGTAGGCCAATAAAAACCTGATTGTAGAACCTTTTGTGCAGTTCTATCTCCAGCGTGATGTCCTCCATAAGCACTTCCATGGCATTTGCTCAATATTTCTTTCTGTTCATACTCAGGAACACATCTTCGCATAATGCCATCTACTCCTTCTTTATACAAATGTGGGTCATCCCAAAAATAATGCCTCAAATCATAAAAGAACTTTCTTCTTTGCTGAGCTGTAAAGGTCGGAGGCAAATACTTGGCAACAATAAAGTTAGCATAATCAGCATACCAAGGACTTTCGCGTGAGCTTACCTTTATCGCAGCCAATTGTTCATTTGGAAAACTATCATTAACAGGTATAGGATCATCTGAAATGTTTTCTAATCTAGACAAATTATCAGCAACAGGATTTTCAGCACCTTTCCTATCTACAATATGTAAATCAAATTCTTGCAGTAAAAGTACCCATCTTATGAGCCTAGGCTTAGCATCTTTCTTTTCCATAAGGTATCTAATAGCAGCATGATCAGTGTGAATAGTAACTTTTGAATCAACAATATAAGGTCTAAATTTATCACAAGCAAAAACAACTGCTAAAAATTCCTTTTCAGTAGTAGCATAATTCTTTTGAGCGGCATCAAGTGTTTTACTAGCATAATGAATAACATTTAACTTCTTGTCTACCCGCTGTCCAAGAACAGCTCCTACAGCAAAATCACTAGCATCACACATTATTTCAAAAGGTAAAGTCCAATCAGGAGGTTGAACAACAGGAGCTGTGATTAAAGCCTTTTTTAGAGTTTCAAAAGCTTCCTTGCAATCATCATCAAAAACAAAAGGTACATCTTTTTGAAGAAGATTAGTGAGGGGTTTTGAAATTTTAGAAAATCTTTAATAAACCTCCTATAAAACCGGCATGACCAAGAATACTACGGATACCTTTCACATCCCTTGGACAGGGCATTTTCTCGATTGCTTCAACTTTAGCTCTGTCCACTTCAATACCTCTTTCAGAAATTTTGTGCCCTAGGACAATTCCTTCATTAACCATGAAATGACATTTCTCCCAATTAAGAACAAGATTAGTCTCCTCACATCTCTGCAAAACTTTATCAAGATTGTGCAAGCAATTATCAAAGGAAGTTCCGTAGACGGAAAAATCGTCCATGAATACTTCCACAATTTCTTCACAAAAACCATGAAAAATAGCAGACATGCATCTTTGGAACGTAGCAGGAGCATTACACAAACCAAAAGGCATACGTCTATAAGCATAAGTTCCATAAGGACAAGTAAAAGTAGTTTTCTCTTGATCTTGTGCTTTAACAGCAATTTGTGAGAATCCAGAATAACCATCAAGGAAACAAAAATGAGTTTTCTTAGACAACCTTTCTAACATTTGATCAATAAAAGGCAAAGGATAATGATCTTTCTTAGTTACTTTATTGACCTTTCTAAAATCAATGCACATCCTATACCCAACTACTACTCTTTGAGGAATAAGTTCATCATTTTCATTTGGTACAACAGTAACTCCTCCTTTCTTAGGGACACAATGCACAGGACTTACCCATCTACTATCAGCAATAGGATAAATTATACCAGCATCAAGAAGTTTTAATACCTCATTTCTTACCACTTCTTTCATCTTAGGGATCAAGCGACGCTGATGCTCAACAACAGGTTTTGCATCGGGTTCAATGTTGATGGCATGTTGACATATAGTAGGAGAAATCCCCTTTAAATCATCCAAAGTGTATCCCATAGCTCCTCGATGTTTCTTTAGTACTTCTAATAACCTTGCTTCTTCATTACCTGAAAGTTTAGAACTAATAATAGCAGGATATACTTTCTTTCATCAAGATAAACATATTAAGATTATCAGGTAAGGTTTTAAATCGAAGACAGGATCTTCCTTAGGAGGCGCTGAGGTACCCAAATCTTCCACAGGCAAATTATGCTTAAGTATTGGTGGTTGACGAAGAAAGGCATTGTCAATCTCATTCCTTCCTCCATAAATACTTCACTTTCGTGTTCCTCCATGAATTGCTGCAAGGCATTGTTAGGAGCAACAGCAATAGAAGCAAGTTGTTCAATTGAAATTCTCATTAGGCAATTCAGTTTCATAAAGTTTTTACCAAACTTAGAAAATTAAACTCATAAGATTCTCCATTAAATTTAGTGTAATTTTCTCTTTCTTACAATCTATAATGCACCACATGTATTCAAGAAAGGCCTACCAAAAATAATGGGACAAGTTTACTAGCAACAGAACCAAGTACTAGAAAATCAGCAGGGTATTTAGTCTTACCACATAAAACTTCAATCTCTCACAATACCAATTGGAGAGATAGTTTCTCTATTAGCAAGCTGAATAACCACATCAATCTCCTCAAGTTCGCAAGGACCAATTTCATGCATAATTTCTTTATAAAGATCAAAAGGAATAGCACTAGAACTTGCACCAATATCACATAAACCATAATAGCAATGTTCTCCTATTTTGACTGAAAGCACAGGAACACTTGTTTTCCTAGCTCTACTGGGATGTGAAACAATATTAGAGGCATCTTCACAAAAGATAATATGTCCTCCTTCTACATTTTCAGTTACCAAATCCTTTACTATTGCTATTGTGGGTTCAACCGCTATTTGTTCAGCAGGTTCTAAAGCTTTCTTTGCACTTTTATTAACCACACTAGCTATGATAGAATGTTCCTAATTTTAACAGGAAAAGGTGGTTTCTCAATATAAGGTTCTGGCAAGATACGATCAACAGTATGAACTTCAATGTTTTTTATTGGCAGAATTAATTATCTTTGTAAGGCAAATGATACTTATTGCAACTTTCTTTAGGAACATCAAGATAAGAGGCAAAAGCCTTGTAACAGTTTGCAATAACTTGAGAATCAAGACCATACATATCATAGAGATTACGAAAATTATCAGTATTCATAAAAGTTTAATGCATTCGTAATCATACTTTATACCTGATTCTCTACCTTTGTCGTTCTCCCATCCTTCAGTATTTTCCTCAATCCGATCAAGAAGGTCCCATTTAACTTCCTCTTTATTACGTAAATGATCCAGCACAAGAGGTATCCAATAGAGTTTTATCTTGAAGAGAAAGCCTTGCATAGAAGTTATCAATAACGACATTACCAGGAAGCTCATGAATGGGGCATTTGAGCATTAATGATTTCAATCTCCCCCACGCTTGGGCAATACTTTCTCCATCATGAGGCCAAAAATTATATATATGATTCCGATCTTGATGAATTTCACTAGGAGGATAAAATTTAGAATAAAAGAGAGGCACAATCTCCTCCCAGCCAATAGAACGCCCATTCTTCAGCATCCTATACCATTTTGCAGCTTTACCAGTCAACGATATAGAAACAATTTCTTCTTGACCTCTTCCATTGAAATACCTGCACACTTGAACAACTCGCATAATTCATGAATAAATAGCAAATGATCCCAGGAGGGACAGTTCCATCTCCTGCATAGCGGTTATTCGTAACTCGTTCAACAATTTTCATAGGTATTTTAAATGGAATTACTTGATCAGGTGGTTCCTCTTCTACTACCGTAGCAGTGGTAGTAGTATTTCCAAACAGGGATTCAAATGGAGATCTCTCCATGATAAAATAAAGTAGCAAGCAGAAATAAAAAAGCACCTACAGTAAAAGTTTCCCTTACCAATTCCACTCACCAATAGCGCTTCACTCCCCGGCAACGGCGCCAGAAAATAGTCTTGATGACCCACAAGTATAGGGGGTGTATCGTAGTACTTTCGATAAATAAGAGTGTCGAACCCAACGAGGAGCAGAAGGTGCTGACAAGGAGTTTCGGTAAAGGTTTCACTGTAAATGCTAGCAGACAAGTTTTTAGGGGTTTTTGATATAGCAGGTAAATAAAATGCGAGTAAGTAAAAGACAGTAATAATAATTGCAGCAAGTGGCCCAATCCTTTTTAGAGCAAAGGACAAGCCGGTTGGTTTACTTATGATGACAAAATGTTCTTGAGGACACACGGGATTCTAGTCAAGTGCTTTCGCTTCACATAGTTGATTAATCTTCATTGTTTTGATAAGTGTTGTGTGGGTGAACCTATGCTAATGCACCGCCCTTACTTGGACTAATACATACTTGTGATTATACCCTTGCAAGCATCCGCAGTTACAAGAAAGTAATTAAGATAAATCTAACCACAGCCTTAAACTCTGAGATCCTACGCTCCCTTGTGCACCGGTATACTAACGGGGGTTTAGGTTTCTGTCACTCCGGCAACCCCACAATTAGCAACCAAATACACAATGCATTCCTCTAGGCCCATAAAGGTGAAGTGTCATGTAGTCGACGTTCACACGACACCACTAGAAGAATAGCACCACAACTTAAATATCAAACCATTAAATATTACTCAACATAATTCCACTACTAACACGACTTCTCCCATGTCCTCAAGAACTAAACAAACTACTCACAAGACATCATATGGATCATGATCAGAGGTGATATAATGATGATAACAATCTGAACATATACTTTAATTCACCGATAAAACTCAATAGCATCAACCACAAGGAGTAATTAACACCGGGAGAGTTTCCCCTATGAACTAAACAAAGTATAGCCCTAGATGTTACAGCGGAACGATGGTGCAGCGGTGATGGTGGTGACGTGTGGAGATGATGATGATGATGATCCCGATGAAGTCCAGCACGATGACGATGAGGATGGCGATGATCTCCCCCTCCGGGAGGGAATTTCCCCGGCAGATTTCTCCCTGCCGGAGAGCTTTTCTCTCTCGTGTTTCCGCCTCGTGGAGGCGGCGGAATATTTTCTCGTCCACACCCCGTGTCTTAGGGTTTCTGGGGGATGAAGTACGCGAAGGGGGAGCGCCTGAGGTGGGCCAGGGACCCACACCTACCTGGGCGCGGCCAAGGGGGCCCGCGCCCAGGGGTGGTGTGGGCCCCTCCTGGCCCATCTCAGCCTCCCCTTTTGGCTAGTCCATCTTCTGATAAAATAGGAACATCTGTCTTCTTGGAAATATTTTTGGCTCCAGAAATATAGTGTCCTGATGGTGCTTTTTCCAGCTGAAATCTGACTCCGGCAGTTAATCATCCAATATCATCAAACATGCAAAATAAGACAAAATAACATAAGTAACACATCTTAATATGAAATATATCAATGAATAACAGTAAATTATGATATAAAATAGTGATGCAAAATGGACGTATCAGTCACCTCAAAAATTATTTTGTTTTTATCGTTTACCTACTCGAGGACGAGCAGGAACTAAACTTGGGGATGCTGATACGTCTCCAACGTATCTATAATTTTTGATGTTCCATGCTTGTTTTATACCAATTGCTACATGTTTTGCATCTACTTTATGTCACTTTTATACATTTTTTGGGACTAACCTATTAACAAGATGCCGAAATGCCAGTTCCTGTTTTCTGCTGTTTTCGTATTCCAGAAAAGCTAGTCTGAAAATATTCTCGGAATTGCATGAAACTTCACGGACATCCCTATTTTTCCAGAAGACACCAGATGGAGCAAAGAAGCAACGGAGAAGATGCACCAGGGAGCCACACGCCAATAGGGCGCGGCCTGCCCCCCTGGCGCGCCCTAGTATGGTGTGGGCCCCTCGGGGCTCGTCAGCCGCCGCCCTTTCGCCTACTTATTCCCCCCGAGAAAATAACCCTAAGGGCCAGAGCCATTATCCACGAAAAGTTCTAGAGACGCCGCCGCCGTCAACCCTAGCTCGGGAGGGTCCAGAACCTCTTCCCGGCACCCTGCCGGAGAGGGGAATCGTCACCGGAGGCTTCTACATCGCCATGCCTGCCTCCGGAGTGATGCGTGAGTAGTTCATCCTTGGACTACGGGTCCATAGCAGTAGCTAGATGGTTGTCTCTCCTATTTGTGCCACCATATTTAGATCTTGTGGGCTGCCCTACATGATCAAGATCATATTATTGTAATGCTACATGTTGTGTTTGCTGGGATCCGATGAATATTGAATATTATGTCAAGTTGATTATCAATCTATGCCCTATGTTATTTATGATCTTGCATGCTCTCCGTTGCTAGTAGATGCTTTGGCCAAGTAGATGCTTGTGACTCCAAGAGGGAGTATTTATGCTAGATAGTGGGTTCATGCCTGCGTTTAATCTGGGACAGTGACAGAAAGTTCTAAGGTTGTGGATGTGTTGTTGCCACTAGGGATAACCCAACGATGCTATGTCCACGGGCATATGTGTTTGTTTACATTACGCGCTTTACTTAATGCGATTATCCGTTGCTTGCAACTTAATACCAACGGGGAACTCGGATGACAACCCGGCGGTGGATTATTAGTCATAGACGCTGTTGGATAACGGTCTATGTATCATGTCGTAATGCACAATTAAATATCGTAGTAATCATCATGTCATGTATTTGCATTGTCATGCGTTCACTATTTGTCAATTGCCCAGCTGTAATTTGTTTACCCAACATGTTAGTTATCTTTATGGAGAGACACCACTAGTGAACTGTGGACCCCGGTTCATTCTTTTACATTCATCAAACAACCACAAACTGCAAACTGTTCCTTTTTCATTCGCTGCAATTTAATACTCATTTTCCACACGAGATGTTTAATCCTTTGTTTTCAGCAAGCCGGTGAGATTGACAACCTCACTGTTTCGTTGGGGCAAAGTAGTTTGATTGTGTTGTGTGCAGGTTCCACGTTGGTGATCGAGTAACGGCGCCACCAACAACCTTCTGAAGAGTTGTTGCTCCTACTGGTTCGATAAACCTTGGTTTCATACTGAGGGAAAACTTGCTGCTAGACTACATCAAACCTTCCTCTTGGGGTTTCCCAACGAGCAGGCACGCCTTGCATCAACCGCAAACCTCGCCACACTGCAGCACCTGGCTCAGATCGCCGTCAACCACAATGGCGGTCAGGGCAACGATGAGGCCCGTTCCAAGCTGCGGGACTTCCAGAATACCACTCCCCCGGTGTTCTCTCAAAGGGTGGATCCACTTGACGCGGATGACTGGATCCGTAAGATCGAGAACTGCCTAGAGGTCGCCCATGTTGGCGACAATGATAAGGTGGTCTATGCTACTCACTATCTCTCCGGTGCCGCCCGAGCCTGGTGGGAATCAATCAAGATATTGCTGCCTCCAGATGAAGTTGTGACCTGGGAGGCCTTCAAGACCAAGTTTCTAAAGCGTTACGTGCCATCGGGACAAGTCAGCATCATGCGAGAGAAGTTCCTGCAACTGAAGCAAGGCGGTATGTCAGTGGGTGAGTATCTGGAGAAATTCACCACCCTGGCAAGGTATGCGCCTGCCGACACTGACACGGAGGACAAAAGGAAGGAGAGGTTCCTGAATGGGCTGCATGATGAGATGCAATGCATCCTGGTGGTGATGCCCTTCAACGATCTGGAGTCTCTGGCTGATGCAGCCATTATGATGGAGCACAAGCGTAAGGCGACTTATGACAACTGCAAGCGCCGGCAAATGATGCAGCAAGGCAGCAGCAGCGGCAACAACAACAACAACAACAACAACCAGCGTCTGCGCATCACACCTCCACCCAGGCCTGCTTATCAGCCGCCACGACCTGCGTACCCACCATCAAGACCCCAGTCTTCTGCACCCCGTCCAAGTTACCCCACTCGCCCACTTGTTCCTCGCCCGGGAGGCGGCTACAACCCCGGTCTCAACTCCAACCAACCGCCAGCCCCAAGACCCACCGGAGGATGCTTTGCCTGTGGACAGCCTGGGCATTTCTCAAGGGACTGCCCCACCAAGCAACCTGCTGATAATCGATCCAATGCTACCAAGATGAACCAGGGATTAGTCCGACCCCCTGGAGGCAAGGCCCCTTACCCGAAGAAGGGTGGGCACATGGCGAGAGGACACCTGAATCATATCAGCGCCGAAGAAGCTCAGGAGGCACCTGACCTAGTGATGGGTACGTTTCCTGTCAACTCCGTACCTGCTGTAGTTTTGTTTGATTCCGGAGCATCCCATTCGTTTGTCACCGAGCCGTTTGTTAAGAAAAGTGGGATGGTCCCAACTTTGATGAGTCGACCCATGTTAGTGCAAATTCCGGGAGCCACCACTAAGTCTAGCCTTTCGTGCAAGGAGGTGCCCGTAGAAATCCAGGGAGCCCGATTCCATGCTGACCTTGTGGTTTTGGGAAAGCAAGGTATAGAAGTGGTTTTAGGAATGGATTGGATGGCAGTAAACCGTGGAGTCATAGATTGCAACACAAAAACTATCTCCTTAACCAGCCCGGAAGGAGTTGAAGTTGTGCACATCTCTTCGCTGCACTCCTTGCCAGGACATTGCCATAAGAGTATAGCTGTGCCCACTTTGGAGGAGGTACCCGTAGTTTGCGAGTATCCCGATGTGTTCCCTGAAGAGTTACCCGGTATGCCGCCTGATCGGGATATCGAGTTCATCATTGAGTTAGTTCCTGGAACGGGACCCATAGCCCAGAAACCTTACCGGATGAACCCCCAGGAGCTTGAGGAATTGAAGAAGCAGCTGGATGATATGCTTAGGAAAGGGCTGATTCGCCCCAGTGCCTCACCATGGGGATCTCCAGTGATCTTCGTGGATAAAAGGGACGGTACCACTCGCCTATGTGTGGATTACCGGAAGCTGAATAACGTGACCATCAAGAACAAGTATCCACTTCCAAAGATTCAGGATCTGTTCGATCAACTCAATGGAGCTCGAGTCTTTTCCAAGATCGATCTCCGCACTGGTTATCACCAGCTGAAAGTAAGAGAGACAGACATACCGAAGACAGCCTTCACCACTCGTTATGGGTTGTTTGAATCCACCGTAATGACGTTTGGCCTGACCAATGCCCCTGCCTATTTCATGAATCTCATGAATAAGGTGTTCATGGATTATCTGGATAAGTTCGTAGTGGTTTTCATCGATGACATCCTGATTTACTCCAAGTCAGAAGAGGAGCATGAAGAGCATCTGCGGTTAGTTCTAGGCACCCTTCGTGAGCATCAGCTTTATGCCAAGTTTAGCAAATGTCGATTCTGGCTTAAAGAAGTGGCATTCCTTGGGCATGTGATATCAGTTGATGGAATATCTGTGGACCCCACTCTTGTCAAGTCAATCGCTGACCGAGAAGCCCCCACAAACCAATCTGAGGTGAGATCTTTTCTCGGATCGGCAGGATATTACCGTAAATTCATCGAGGGATTCTCAAGTATTGCCAAACCCCTCACCCAGTTGCTGAAGAAGGACAAAAAGTTTGAATGGACTGACAAGTGCGAGGAGAGTTTCCAGGAGATGAAGAAGAGATTAACCACAGCACCCATCCTGACCATGCCTGATGTGACTAAGGATTTTGTCGTATATTGCGATGCTTCCAAGCTTGGACTAGGTTGTGTCCTCATGCAAGAGGGCAAGGTGATCTCCTATTCCTCGCGACAGCTCCGCAAGCACGAGCAGAATTACCCCACCCATGACCTAGAACTTGCTGCTGTAGTTCACGCACTCAAAGCCTGGCGCCACTATTTGATGGGCAACCGTTGTGATATCTACACTGACCACAAGAGCTTGAAGTATATCTTCACCCAGCGTGAGTTGAATATGAGGCAGCGTAGGTGGATAGAGCTCATCAAAGATTATGATCTAGACATACATTACCACCCCGGCAAAGCCAATGTTGTAGCTGATGACCTTAGTCGTCATCCGTGTTCTCTCAACGCCATGATCAAGACCCGGCAACCAGAACTCTGGGAGGAACTGGACAAGATGGGCATTGAAGTAGTTAGCTATGGAGCTGTGGATCAACTCATGTTGCAGCCCACATTGTGGGATCAGATTAAGAAGGCACAGAAAGGTCACAAGAGTATTGAAGGAATCAAGCGAAGAATGGAGAAGGAAGAAGTCCCCGGGTTCACCATTGACCCCGCGGGCATTCTTTGGTATAAGGGCCGCATCTGCGTACCGTCCGACCACGACTTGAAGCAGCTAATTATGAAGGAAGCCCACGAGACGTTATATTCCATCCACCCTGGTGGAACCAAGATGTACCAGGATATCAAGGAGAAGTTTTGGTGGCACGGCATGAAGTGAGAGATCGCATTCTTCGTTCAAAACTGTGATGTCTGTCAGCGAGTCAAGGCCGAGCACCAACGACCCGCATGGTTACTCCAACCACTCAAGATACCAGAATGGAAGTGGGATGAAGTCGGTATGGACTTTATCACAGGCTTACCCCGATCCAATCGAGGGCATGATGCCATTTGGGTCATTGTGGACAGACTTACCAAGGTTGCTCATTTCATTCCTGTCCGCACCACTTACCGGTCTGACCAACTAGCCGATCTATACATGTCCCGTATAGTTAGTCTCCATGGGATACCCAAGACAATCGTGTCCGATAGAGGAACCCAATTCACCTCTCGTTTCTGGACCAAGCTTCATGAAGAACCACTACAAGAAATATGCTAACTTGTGACCCTCGATATTGGTCACAGAAATGGTCATGTACTATCATTTATGACCTTTTTGTGACGAAAAACGATTGGTCAAAAGATGAGCGTCACAAATGGCAATATGTGACCTTTTTTGGGGATTGGTCATAGACGATTGTGACCAAAAACAATGGTCACAGATTTTATAACCATTTGTTTTGGTCACTGGCGATCTGACCTATCCACGTCAGATCCAATGTGGCATGGCTGACGTGGCAAAATTGTGACCAATTTAAATGGTCATACAGCAGAATCAGCCCAGTCCAGTTCTCTGCTTTACATGGGCCGAGCCCAACAAATGAGAATTTTTTCCTGTTAATTCTTATCAAACTACTACATGGGCCAAGCCCATTATTTCGGCCTTTTCACTTTTGGTCCGTGACAATTGATTTCTTTTTTGCAAATGGGTCCCAACTGTCAGGTTCTGGTCAGTGGGTCCAAAATGTCAGATGTAAAGTGGGTCCCAACTGTCAGGCTCTGTTCTGTCCCAAATTTAGGGTTCTGGTAGTTGGGTCCCATTTGTCAGGATCATGATTTCAAAATGCCATTAAAATTTAAAACCAAACTGACAGAAAACAAAAATAATACTTAAAATAACAGTAACTATAAATCTGATACATCATATAACAAACATACAATGGCTCTACAAGTGTAAAATATGTCACATGAGCCAAGTTCGTGATTCTGTTGCCTCTTCTCTATCACATAAACTCTAACACAGGCAACAGAACCTGGGAGCAACAGAACCTGGGAGTTGACAAATAAATAGTACACCTCATTTCAAATAAACAGTACTATCCTTGGAAGCATCTTTGCTAATGTCCTCCACGTTCTCATCAGTCGCAACTGCTTCGGCTTCTTGTCAGCGATCATCCTTTCACCACTTGGGCACATCAGCGTTCATAGTTCATAGCCTTCAATATAAGCAAAAGAAGAGTTATGACATGGCACCAGGCACATCAAATAACCAAAAGGTACCAGTAGTTTTTACCACCAAATAATGCTCTGTATTGATGTAACATGTGAAGCGGAACTAAAGGACACAGCTTGTTAAGGCTAGATAAATCAAATGAACATCATACATAAGCTGAGGTCAAGTTCTGATAACAAAAACATAGTAGTGCCAGGAAACCAAAACGTGCCAGAATAAGATGAAATTGTGCAAAAACCATCGGTTGAAGATTCTACAGGGTCCATGTATAGACCCCCTCGTGTCAAATAAAACGAAATGGAGCAAGCATAGCACAGTCGACATAAAGAAACAAGCATTGCACTCTACATACATGCACCAAGCTAGAGAACCCGGTGTTGACCTGTAGCTTACTAATACCTAACGGACTGCAATACCAGTTGGAAGAAGGAATATACAAACACAAAAGGCACAAACGGCAGCAGCAATTGATTTGAGCTTGACCAAACAGAAAATTTAGACCTTTCAGTGCTGATGTCGACGATCTCTTGAAGGGCGGTGTCTAGGTCGCTTTGGGGAGAGCATCAAGACCTTTGGACATCAACAGGGCCATGGCTACAAGCGACGGAAGTCGTCGGCAGGATGAATCCGCAGCAGAACCTGCACATCACAGACAAAGACACTATTATTAACATGTTTTTTTATTACCGATACTATCATTAGTTGCATAGAAATCATCTCGCTACATTAGATAGAGCGAGTTCACAAAGAGCACAGCAATATACACACACATACATAATCTGCTGCTCAGATAAAAGGGAGTACACTTGTGCATGCACCAAGGAGATATGAGATGGAGACTTGGACAATCTCTGGACATTACATAGAGCGAGTTCACAAAGAGCACAGCAATATACACACATAACAACAGATCATTGTTAGTTTATATGTACTGATTTGCAAAAGAACAAACAATGCTGTGATGGAACTACCACAATCAAACAAAAAGTTCACAATAAATAGACAGATTATCAGTGGGGACATTCTCACAGCAACAGAAGCTCCTAGGAGCACGATCTGGGTACGGGAATTAAACAGCTCCTGGCTTAAACTACGGACAACAGACTCAACATTGAACTATAGATTCTATACAAGCATGTTTAAGAATATTTTCTGATCTTCGATTCTTGCAAGTTGGCAACTATCATCACAATTTGGAAACAGAGGGGGAATGACCGAGTGAGAGCAGAGAACCTTGATGGAGGGGACAGGGACGGCTTGATGCCGAAGCGGCGTGTTAAGATGAGGTAGGCACTGTCGATGTGCTAGGGTCGCCGAGCTCAGGCCGCCGGATCTGCAGGTGGGAGGTGCCGCGGCTCCAGCGGATCACAGCGTGTGCGTCTTGTTCCGGCGCTTGCTGACGCTTCCTGTGCCCTTCATCTGCGGGCCATCAACGCAACACAAAAGGTTCTGTTCAAGAAGAACAGAAGAGACACCTGGGGTCTGTAAAGACAACATCATCCAACACAGTTAGAAAAACTCATGATGTAACCCAAGTAAGTACTTGAGGACCTGGGATCACAAATGGATCTTAGAAATTAAAATTCTAATACAGGTATTATACCTATATGACTATACATGAACCAGTAGTACTAGTACTTAAATACTAATACAGTTAAGCAAAAATAATGCTTATAAGCTAAGTCTTTATTTAAAAAGCAGTAGGTATACTGAAACCATTGTGTGTATGCCAAACAGAAATAACTAGATTGGTACCATATTGCAATCTAGTTATAGTAATTGTGGCTACCATATTCATTTTCAGAATGAGACATGCCATATTTTCCAATTTGGCACCCAGAAATGACAAGGAATGCAAACAGAGGCAAAAACTCATTTAGCAAACTAAGGTATCAATGCTTGTGGCGCAATTAATAATCAGGTAATCATTGTATTGCACCATTGAAATAATAGTATATTCACTGTAAGAAACACATTAAAGAACAAACTGGACAAATATAGGTAGGAATGTTCTATCAGATAATGATTCTCTTTGTGTTCATTGCCTTAACAGGGCTACCAGTCTACCAGAAGGAAGAACAGAGATATAATTATACACTAACGGGGACATTAGCAAGCATACAGAAGTAGCCTGCATTGATCTAAGCCTAAAATAAGTATGCCAAAATACTAACATGGGCATCACAAGTGGAGTTGGTCGATTCCACAGAGACATGAACAACTAGCACACGACACAGGGACATATAGTTATGCAGAGAGCAGGAAATCATACCGGGACGTTCCCATGGCTCGAGCGTGTGGATGTCGACCTAGACGAGCGTCCCTGCGAAGCTCGTCCGATGCTCACCTTCTTGTAGAGGTAGTGGCAGACGAGCAGATCCAGTGGCAGAGAGGAGGGGATCCGGCGGCGGCCTTGTCAGAGAGGAGGATGACGCCGAGGCCGGCTGCGGTGATGAACCTGGCGCTGGTAGTCGACGCCGACGCGGCCACGCCGCTCGTGCACCGTCGCCTCGTGGAGGACGCCGCCCAGAGCCAATGGACGGAGCTGCGCGCTAGCAAAAGCAGCACGCAGTGCCGGCGAGGGGCCTGGAGGACGCCGGTGCCTCTCTTCTTCCGTCGCGCAGGCGCTCGTCGCCGACGTACTTCTGTCGGTCGCTCTCAGGTCATCGTGGCGAGAGAAGAAGGGGATGGAGGCGGGGAGGATGGTGGCGACAGAGGAAGGAGGTGGAGGCGAGAGAGGGACGGGATGGAGGCGGGCAGGACGGTTGCGAGAGAGGAAGGAGATGGAGGCGGGGCGTGGGAGACGGCTCTGCGGCGGGGTGGGGCTTTCGTGGAGAGCGGCGGCGATGGGTGAAACGGGGGATGATCTAGGGTTTGGGAGGCGCCGTCGCGAAAGAGGTTAGGTTAGGGTTTTCTATGGAGAGCTGATGACGAGCTGGATTTATACCAGACTAGCGCGCTCACGATCGTCGGATTGCCATCCGACGGATCGCTGTGCTCCACCGCTGTCCAACGGGCCTAAAGCCCAGGCGAGGATCGGGCAGTGAGAGCTGGACTGGGTCGATTTGGGCCCAGTACAGCATAATATTTATACCATAAAAAACTTGAAGTTGAAGTAAATAAGTTTAAGGGCTTACTTTTTGCATAAATTATTGTGCTTATCATTAGAAAATCATATTTAGATACACAAGTATTAAATTCGAAAAAATATAAAACCTAGACACGAACGGTCACGGCGGCGACTTCGACTAGATCTCCTTCCTCTAGATTTCGAACAAATATAAAACCTGTACATTCACCCAAAGGAATGCATTTCCGAGCTATTTACCTATTTATTCCCATTTAAACGGTACCCTGCCGATTCAGCTGAAAACCGCTAGATTTTGAACTGTAGCCGCCACATAGCTTGCCCGTTATTTTTTCGAAATTTCATTTTTAGGCTCACAAGTATCCATTTCATTAGAGATACGCCAAAATATCCACATGATTCAACCACTAGACACAAACGGTCACGGCCACGAATTCGACTAGATTTTCAAATGAGCACACAAAATTCAAAAAAAAAATCAAAATAATGGAAAACCTTCGCGTAGCGTCATCATATGTGACGTAGCTACGAGAAAAAAATATAAACTTGCAATTCGGAAGTTTTATTGAAAACGTGTTCACAGAAACTTGCTATCATGAATAGACATTCATAGCTTTCAAGACTAACAAGCAGTGTTTTGGCCACATTCATGACATAGTTTGTCCAAACGTGCCCAAATTTGGCACATGTGTGCATTGTGGCATGACAAACAATGTTGCCGACCAGCGATTTCGACATGTTTCATAAAAAAATCCACTTTTCATTTTTTAAGTGCTAATAGCCCGACTTTTTGTGAAGCGGCTACCAAGAGTATCGTACAAAATGGAACCGATAAAAATTGCTCACATAGTAGATGTCATTCTATGTACAATCACCAAAAAGTATTCATTTCCGAGCTTTCTACCATTTTCCGGTCAATTAAACGGTTTCCTGCCGATTTGGCTGGAAGCGGGTCAAATTCGAACTACAAGTGGTATATATCTTGCCCGTTATTTTTTTGGAATTTCATTTCTAGGTTCACAACTAGTCATTTCATCATAGATACACAAAAATATTTAAATGATTCAATCACTACACACGAACGGTCATGACCGAGACTTCGACTAGATTTTCAAACAAGCATACAAAATTCAAAAAGAATAATTCCAAAATTCAAAAAGAATAATTCCAAAATAATTTTTTTTGGAAGTTGATGTTTTCATTTCATCATGTCATAATTTTAAAACCCTGCATTTGAATTTAAAAGAATAATTCCAAAATTTTATTTCAAATTCTTCAAAACCCAATATATAAGCTTAGGGGTATTTTGTATTTTATTTTCTCTAAAAACAGTACTAATAGTCCATAATGACAGAGGACATCTTTACAAAATTTTCAAAATTTATTTGGTTGAAATTGGAGTTCAAAATTAAAAGTTATAAAAGAAAACAGAAAATAATATAAAGAAAAGAACAAAAAAAAAAGAATCAACCGAGCCGGCCCAGCCCACCAGCGCAGCCGAACCAGGCCGACCGGCCCCCGCCTCCCCTAGTTGGGCCAGATTCGGCCCAACAGAAAAATAGAAGAAAGGAGAGAGAAAAAAAAAGAACATGGGCTGCTTGCTGGCTGGGGAGATGGGCTTCGCCCCAGTTCGGTTCGGGCAGGCGGCCCGTTATTTTTTTCTTTCTCTTTTTCTTTTTCTATTTCTGTTTTTCTTATTTCTTTTATATCTTTTGTTTTAAAAGTCCAAAATACTTCAAACTTGTTTCTACAGTTTGGTAAAATTAATATCTATCATTTAAAATATTCAAGCACACTTTTCCAATACATTTCAAAAATATAAATTCAAAATATTGTATATTTGCTTAATTGACACTTTATGTCATTTTAAAATAGGTTTTTAATAAAATCATTTGTGACTTTTTAAAATCAAATAAAACAACCACAAATGTAAATATTAAAATAAGTAATTTTAAACTTATTTGTTTTTCAAATAAATTTAATTTATCAAAACCAATTTTTTTTAAATAGAACAAGCTTTAAAATACTTTATAGATATTGTTTTAGGGTTTAATAAATAGTCAAAAGTGAAATATTTAAAATCAAATAATTGGAATAAAACATTTTAGGAGATGAAGGTTTCTTTGAAATACCTTGAATAAAATAATTTAAACAAACTCAAATTTTGAAATTAAAGATTACTTGGATATTTTAAACTATTAAAGTTTTTTTGAAGATGCCAAATGTTTTCTATTATTTGGTTTCTGTTAGAATTTTAATGTTTTCTGTTTAACAAAAACAAAAGTTTCAATTTTTAGTGATTTTTAAACATTCCAAAATATTGGGATGTTACACATAAGCAGTGACACGTAGGCGAGACTGCTGAGTTGGCTGTCCAATCAGAGTGACAACTAAGCGAAAATGACACATAAGCAATGACACATAGGCGAGACTGCTGAGTTGGCTGTCAACTCATGTGAATGACCATTTAAATTGGTCGTCATCGGCTAGAAAAAATATGTTAAATTAGTGTTATTTGCATTATGACCAATTCATGTAAGGAGATTATGACCTTTCTGACAGATTTGGTCATTATATTTTCGAGTTTAGACCCTCCAAAACAGCGAGTGACCAAATGGTACAAAATGGTCATAGATCTATGACCAATATTTTCAGGGTCACTGTCAAAAGGTCATAAGTTAGCATATTTCTTGTAGTGAACTAGGGACAAAGCTCTTTTTCAGCACCGCTTATCACCCCCAGACGGGAGGACAGACGGAGAGAGTAAATCAAATTCTTGAGGACATGCTTAGAGCCTGCGTGTTGGCTTATGGAGCCAAGTGGGAGGATTGCCTGCCGTTCGCTGAATTCTCCTACAATAATAGTTACCAAGCCAGTCTGAAGATGGCCCCATTCGAAGCTCTGTACGGGCGTAAATGTCGTACTCCCCTGAACTGGTCACAGGCAGAGGATAGTCAGGTTTTCTGAGTCGATGCCCTACGAGAAGCCGAAGAGCAAGTTCAACTGATCCGTGACCGTCTTAAAGCCGCTCAGTCCAGGCAGAAAAGTTACGCCGACTCCAAAAGGCGAGACTTGAGCTTCAAGACCGGAGACATGGTGTACCTGCGCGTTACACCACTCAAGGGAATGCAGCGTTTCCATGTCAAAGGGAAGCTCGCACCTAGATACATCGGGCCCTTCCGAGTTAATGGCAGACGCGGAGAAGTATCTTACCAGCTAGATTTACCCCCACACCTGTCCGAGTTTCATGATGTGTTCCACGTATCTCTACTCCGGAAGTGCCTGCAAGTTCCTGGCGCTACACACTCATACCAGAAGGTGGACCACCACACTATTGACCTCAACCACGACCTCACTTATCGGGAGTGACCACTCCGGGTGCTCGAGGAAGATATCCGTCTGACCCGTAGACGCAAGATCAGATTCCTGAAGGTCCAGTGGACCAACCACTCGGAGGAAGAAGCCACTTGGGAGCGTGAAGACTACTTGGAGCGTGAATTTCTCGGTTTCCTTTCCTCTTCAACTCCGGAATCTCGAGGACGAGATTCTCCTAAGGGGGGAAGGTCTGTAACACCCCAATTTTCCTAAACTTAGAATGGTGGTGTTAGTCTAGAATTTTCCAAACTAGCAAAAACTTTTGCTTGATTTTTAGTCCACTCTTGCTTGCTTGGTTTTAATTTGATTCTTAGCCCTCTAGTGTTGTGTGAATCCTTTTGGTGTCATTTTAAATGAATTCCTCTAGTTTTAAAATTAGAGCCCTTGATCTTCATGTTTGTTAAAACTTAGCCAATCTAGAGCCCTAGATTAAGCAAACCTTGTGTGATTCTTGACATGCAACTTGACCTCCCTGTTCTATGAATGTTCCACTTTTAGTTTATCCCTGGTTTGACTTTTTGGAAGCTTGTTTTAGCACAAAACCATCTAGGTTTTTGGACCTAATCAAAACAGTGACCATTGGGTCATTTTTCTCAATTTGCTCAGTTTCAAAAATTCTTTCTTCACTCCTTTTAGCTAGCATTCTTTTGCAGCACCTCTTTGGGGTCATCCCACACTTGGGCATGCTTAGCCCTTGTGTTGGATTAGTTGGAATCGATTAGTATTATTAGTGTCACTATTAGTGTTAGACTTTTAATCCTAACACTACCCGAAACCTCATCCCTCCCCTCTCCAACGGCACACTCAGCTGGAGTAAAGGAAGGAGACCAGCTCCACCTCACCTTGGCCCCACATGTCATCCACCCGGCTTGCCCTTGCCCACTCTCCTCTCTTCTTTTTCTTCCTTGCCCAACCGGAGCTCACTCCCTCCTCTCCCACTGGCCAGAGCACGTCGCCCATGACCACGCCCTCTCTGTCCCCCTCTCCACCGCCCACTCGAGCCAATGGACGTGCTCCTCTCCCTCTCCTTGGACCCCCTGGTCCGAACGAGCCCAAGGAGACGCCCTTGTCCTAAAACCCGACCCCGTGCCTCTATGCTCCCCATTCCCCTCTCAGACCTCGCACACACACCCCCTCTCTCCCCCCTGGACGCCCTGCTCGCTCCCGTGCTCGCTGCTGCTCGAGAACGACGGAGACAACCTGAAGGTCGCCGCCGACGAAACCCGGCCGTGCCGCCGTTTTACTCCTGCTTTCCCCGCCATTTTCGGCCGTGGAGCTTTCCCTCGTCGAGGCCTAACCCCTCCCCCTCTTCTTTTTGCCCAGAGGCCGCCGGAGTCGTCGCCTCCATCCTCGACCGGAGGAACACGCCGCCATCGCCGCCATGGATCCCGGCCACCTCCGCTGACGCCGTCCGTGCCCGTGCCCCCCCCTCGACCTTCTCCACCGTCCGCAACCCTCCGCCGTCGCATGCATCGCCCCTAGGTGAGCCGTCCGTCTCCGCCATTTTTCCTGGCCGCGAGCCCTTGCGCGCGCGTCGCCGCGCAGACGACGAAGGAGAGCCGTAGATCCGACGATCTACGGCCCTGTTTGAATCCAGCCCGGCGCGAATCGTTTCCTCGCGCGGGCGCGCGCGCCGCGCCATGTTGGGCCGGCCCGCATCGCCACGGCCCAGATCTGGGCGGTCCACAGCCAAATCCAGCCCATACACGGCCCCTTTCATTTTTTTTCAGATCTTTTTTCTATTTCCTGTTTCTGTTAGATTTGCATGTTTAGTTTAATTGATTTGTGGTAGATCTGTTAGTATTTTAGCCTTAGGATAAATTTTGTGTGGTTCTTATGTGTTTTCTAAAACATGCAGAGCCAGTGTTGTGTAAAAATATTTTATAGTTTGTGCAGTGCATTAAATCAGGTAAAAAGTGTGTTTAACATTCAAATTGGAATATCTTGAGCTAGGATGATCCAAATAGAGTGAATCCAATTTCTACAGAAAGCTAAAATCAATACCTTTCCATAGGATTTAACCTTGTATGCAGGATTTAATTCTTTTGGTGTGGAGACCAGTAGCTTTTGTAGGATTTTTAATTCTTGTTTGGTGGTAGCTTTTGATGCAAATCCAATTTCTATGGCTTTGTATGTTTGTTAGCAGTACTGTGTTAGAAGGATATATTTTTAGGAGTATTATTTTAGGACTTGTGCTTGTATCCCCAAAACAGCAGTTTTGCCACAACTAAAAGTCATATTTTAATTGATGGTTTCTTTAATTGCTTGTGTTTAGGATTGTTTAGACTTATGTCCAGAGTTGAATTGTGAGTGGAAATGCTTGTTGGTTTGTTTATTTACTTTAGATTGTTGTCAACCCGCTTCCTAGAGCGACGATAGTTCCGTTTATTTTTCCGGTACTTTAGATCCGCAAGAGGAGGAGCAATACCTGGGAACTGAACCGGTCTACGAAGCAGAACAAGATCAGGGACCCTTTGCTGAACAAGGCAAGCCACCTCACCACTCTACTGAAATCCTATTATTTTCACAAGCATGTTTTGTTTCCAAAATAAAATAATGCATGTTTTATTTCCTTTGTGGCATCTTGCCACCCAAAAACTATTTTACAAAATATTGTTTGGCCAAAAGATATCTACTAGTATATAGTAGGTTTATAAGAATGAGTCTTTACTTGAGAAGCCTTCTACTGAAGGCGCTATCAAGAAAATTATATTTTCTAGTAGCATATCCTTATACTCTTACCTCAAAACTTTAGGATGGGAGCCTATTTTCAGTAAAATGTTTTTCGAGGAAAAACCCGAGATGCTGGGAGCACTCGGCGAGAAAATGTTTTATAAAACCCGAGTTGCTGGGAGCAACCGGAGAGTTTACGAAAAACCCGAGTTGCTGGGAACATTCGGTGAGTTTACGAAAACCCGAGCTGCTGTGAGCAGTCGGAGGTGGAGATGTTTTTTTTGAAAAACAAAGTACTGCCCTAGCGGCCGCCCGAACAATTAACCCGTGCAACCACACTACCGGGTTGCTGTTGTATGAGGCAATACACACGTGGAGGATTCGCGCCGGACGATTACGTTGGGTCCCCTACCGTGGCGGTGTGGCGTCCTATGAGAGAGACCAGGGGTCTAGTGGAGCACACGGTGCCGGGGGGAACAAACCTAGCGGGAGTCCTCTGTACTAGGGTGGATTAGTGGAAAGCTTTGATCATGTTATCCGAACCCCTGCATACTGTCGCATGAGGACCGTGGCTGATCACGGCGGAATGACTGTTTGGTGTGGTGAAAGTGCACCACCTCTGCAGAGTGTAAATCTATTCGAATAGCCGTGTCCTCGGTCATGGACGGTTGGAAAGGCCACCGATCTAGGCGTATGGGCATTTTTATGTTTTAAAAGAGAAAACTGTTTTCGACAAAGGAAATGGAGGCATCGAGGAGGTACCTGGGAGGTACGGATTTTTGGGCGAGGATGGTTGGTCTCGGGGAGTCAACCAGTCGGAACCCGGAAAGGAAAAAGGGGCATCCCTACCCTAGTGTTTTAAAAAAAAAGTTTTACAAAAGTGTTTTCAAAAGTGGGAATGGTTTCTGCCATTCCTAAAGGAAGGAGAATTATATCTCCAAAGACCTTTTTTTTAACAAAGATATAGAGAGGTTGTATTCTCTATATCTAAAAGCATCGTGTTGCGAAAACTAAGCCCTCTAGTTGTATTGCATTACCGTGAAAACTTAAGACTTGAGGTGGTCTTGCGAGTACGTCATTGTACTCATGGCTGTGTCCCTGGATATTCAAATGTCCAGATTTCTACGAGGAGGCCTACGCTGAGGAGGAGGAGTACGTCGACGACTACGCCGCTTAGCTGTCACCGGTCAACCGCACTTGTGGGAATTGCGTCTGTTGGAGGCGAGGGCCGACGCTAGCCACGAGCTTCCGCTGTATCTTAGTTAATTCCGTCCTGTGCGACGATGATTTGCAGACTTGGTCATGTGACCACTTCGTGTTGTAAGACTTTTATTCGTACGACTTGAATGATGTAACTATTGATACCATGTTGGTTATGTGATTGCGATGCACTGATCATTAGGATCGTGATCTATTTTACATAACGTGGACTTCTCGGACCGGTGGTCTGAGGGGTCCTTACAATGATCCGGATAAACTTATTGGATTCGATGATTCCCAAAAGAGGTGGCGACGTGGTATTGCTCGATGTGACTGAGCCAGATTGTTACGACAATGTCACTGTTTTTGACTTGAAGACTAAGGATATGCACGTGCAAAAGTTTGCTTACTTGTTGTTAGAGATTGACCTACCATCTGGTTTACAGAATATGAAAATATTTCCATAGCTAGCTATATAAGTAGGACACCAGCTGTGGCTCCATGTTTGATTTACCGTGAAAGGATACATAAGTTGATTAACTCCATTGGCGGAGGACCCCTACGGGCGAGGTAGGGCGGCCGCCCCACCTTGAATTTTGCCAAAAGATCGAGTATATGTATGCATCTCTGGTATCAGCAGCAGATCGAGATTTTCCAGTTCGTTGGTGGTTAGTTCGTGTGTTCCTGGGCGTTCTTTTTGAGAAGAAAGAGAAGGGAATAGGTGGGCTGGCACACAGTTGGTTACTGGACCTTTCTGGCCCACGTTGGAAGCACGATTTGTAGGAGTAGCGCTCACATGTTCGACCGGCAAGCTAAGAAAAAAAAAAGCAAGGAAGACCGGTTGTCTCAACAAGAAATAAAGAGAAAGGTGGCAGCAAATTATAGTAAGAACGGCAATTTATTTCTTCCAATTTTTTGCAATTTGTAAGTGGCTAGCAGCTGTCCGATAGGAATTGTCAAGTTCACTAATTGTGTTCATATAGAATAAGCGATTTTTGATGCCGTGTTCATTATAAATTAGTGATCTTTTTGTGACAATTCCTTTGATGGTTCAAAGTTTGCCCGACCTCAATTTTTTTTCGTCCTCCGCCATTTAACTCAACGAGTTTCTTAGGACTTCAATTCAAGTCTCTGTCTGCCATGTATTGTCTTGTTTGACAATGTCAAGTTTTTAATCATCAATCACTCATTTTGTATCTATTTTCATATCTCCCAGTTCATTATATAATACTCCCTCCGTTCCAAATTAGATAACTTCCATAGACATCTATGGAAGTTATCTAATTTGGAACGGAGGGAGTATAATATAATCTCTACTATATAATACGGCTTAAGGTGATGGTCCGTCCGCACCGTTTCCCTAAGAAAAAAGTAAAGGAAACACAATATCGATCAGGTCTCGGCACCAGGCGTACGCATCGGACCTGGATTCCTGGAGCAGTCCGTTTCCTTGGATTCCTTTTGTGCCCTGCTCGTTTACCCTACTAGCAGCTCCTCCCGTGATCCATGGAGCAAAACCAGTGGCTAAAGAAACCAAGTACACGATCGTTGAAAAACCAAACGATACGTCCTGCTCCGTTGCTCAAGAAAACCAAACGACCGAGTACACGATCGCTAAAAAAACTATACGATAAGTCCTGCTTCGTCGGCCGTCGCCATTGTGCAGGACCTGGTGAACAAGGTCGCCGACCCAGGCGACGCGCGCTGATACGTCCTCATCTGTCTGTACGTAGAGGAGGGGAAGAAGCTCCGGTCGTGCCCGGCACCCGGGTGCGACCACATCCTGGACGGCGAGCAGCGCCCAGCTGCTGGAGAAGTTCTGCTCGTGCGGCCACGGCTTCTTCCTTCGATACGTCCAGAGCTAATAGGTTCGTTACTGCCCCATGGAAGACATCAAGAAAAGGACGTACAGAGGTCACGGCTGATTGTTCCCCGCTCACTCTTCTCCATGCTGATGTAAACCCCACCTCCTCCCGCCAGCAGCCGTGGCTGAGATGTTCTCTGTAATGACTTTGACTGCATCATTCTGATTTTGTTGAGAGCACAGATGAAGATAGATGAATATGTATATGTTGTTGCACGCAAGGTGTTTGATAAATTGGTTCTTTCGCATCCAGTGTGCCGCTTATGGTTATGTGGAACTACGTGGATGCATACTGTTGTACATCCTCTTTAAGTGAATGTTGTTTGCTATTGGAGACATAAAGTATTGAATTCGTAACTGCAGCTTTTACTTGAAGCCAAAACTATCTGTTGATGTGAACACAACTACACAAGGTGCACTGGCACATGATTGCACTTTTACTATTACTAGATCATGTAGGCGCGCGTTGCCGCGCCCATCCATTGGTACAATAGATTAATTGTCAGGAATTGATGAAAATATTTGTAGAATTAAAATTCATGTCAGGTTAACTAAAGTAAACATAAGTGCTGCACTGAACCAACAAAGGATATATAAGCCTTTCTACAATTTAAAAATAGACTGGCTAGCCATGCCACTTGACATTATCAGAGTTGGAGACCTCATGAAATGAATCTTTACTCACTGACGAATATATGGTAATTTTAATTATAGTAACAGATAAGAAGAGCATGAACAATCACAATAGATTTCATGCAAGATCTAACGGTTCAATGTTTTAAGAACCTACATAGAAATGTGTTTGTTGAATCTTGCTGTGATCTGGCGGGGGGCATGCTGCAAAACCTGAACAGTAAAAAATATTCTTGGAAGACCCTATCTTATTCGCCCTCAAGGCTAGGTTACACCGGAAGATTTTCTGTAATTTCTCCATCCTGTGAAAACAAAGAAAATAATTTTTACTATCAAAAAAAAAAATTTACCTACCCAAAAGGATAACCAAAATACAAAGATCTACAAATAATTAGATATGAAGCAAGTAGTTTGAAGAAATGCATACCACATCCCTTCATCATCTTATGTTTAAAAGCTTTGAATGCTGGTTGCAGATCAGCCTTTCCAAGTACGCTGACCTGCAATGCTTAGCACAGAAAAACACAAAATATTCAAGTTAGGTGAGATGTTAGTAGGTTGCATAATCATAGAGCTAAAAACCTGGCAATCTGATATGTAGCTATTGCTATTTTCTGCAGACCCAAATCGATTAACTTGTTATCGTAACTGTGTTTAATTTACATGACTACATATATGGCAACCAAAGTAATGCTGCAATTGTTAAAACCATTGTGAAGATCAAAGTGGGAAACTAAATTAAGCAAGATTTGTATATTCGAAGACTAAACGAATAAATGATACAGTTTGCGTCACAATTTTCTCTAGCAGCACAACTAACAACACAGTTTGCGTTATAATGTTCTCCTAAAAAGAAGGCAAACCTCAAAATGTTGGTTCAAGGATTTGTCTTCAAAGTTCCCCTTTATATTTGTGATAAATAAATAAAATAAATGTAATCTATGTAGAAGATAGAGAGGGCCCAGGCTGGAGCTAAATTATAAATGGTAACACCATCAATCAAGTAGTATTATGCTTAGCTGATCAGCTGGCAATTGAATATAAAACCACATTTTTTGCATTTTCTAGCTTGTAGTATCAATGCAGCAATTCAAGTTTAGTAACTTACTTGCCCACAATGCAAAGATAATAGTGAGTCTTTCTTCTGACACCTATCAGATAGTTAGCATCATTATATCCAACACTTGGTTAAGAATATAGCTATGCATAGACTACTTATTATAGAGACTTGAGACATAAATGGTTCGCTGAATGTTGTCCTCTTGCTGCCTTGCTCTCTCTCACTCTTCCTCCTCCTTCCATGACTAATGTGTCCATACGTCCTCTAGAGGAAAAATAACAGACCGCACCTTGGTTGTGATTCCTTTTCCATTTTTGCAATGAAAAAAAGTAATCCAATCTTAACTATAATGAGCATATGATAGCAACGGAGACACGAACAAATTTATATCAGTTTACATAAAGGACGACATATTTTTTTGAACAGCAATGCAGCTAGAAGAATATAGTAGTATACTGATTGGCTGATCATTTGTCAATCTGGCCTTACCAAAGCAACATGCAATTCAAGAACATCACCAGTTTGCGATCGTTGCTACTCGAGAGGCCCTACAAAATCAAATCAACCAACAGCAAAAGTCAGTTCAGTAGATACTAATGGCATCAACAGACCGAGCCACAAGTAACCAAGAACAAATACATTGTACTGCAACCGTACATCAATATTCTGAGTTCTGTGTGTAAGCTGTCAGCTCCATCGCCTCGCCGGCTCACCGCCATCTCCGTGGGCACCCTCGCCGCCAACACCACACCAAGGCCAAGATCGACCGCCTGCTCGGGTTGGAGGTTGCCCCTGTCCGGAGGAGGAAGAAAATTAGGACGAAATGACAGAGGATGGGAGGATCAGGCGGCTCGACGAAGACAGAGGGAGAGGCGCCATCGCCGGAGAAGACCTAGGTTTGCTTGGAGATTTTGTTAGGGGCGAGTTCTAGAGTGGTGGTGGACATCGCCGCCGATCCAGAGAAGGGAGAAGACCGTGTACGACGCCTCGATGAGCTGCGATGCAGAACCGTGCTCGCCGACGTTGATTACAGCGACGGAGGAGACTAAGTGACGGCGGCAGCGCACGAGCGAGCGGAGAGAGGCGAGAAGGGGAAGAGCGAGGGGTTGGCTGGATCAATCGATCGATTGCGCCTGTTGGCGGAAACGTTTCAGCTAGTTTCGCTGTGGGCTTTCTGTGGGCTCCGATCAACCACGTACGGCCAATTTGTTTTCCAGTGAAGCGTCCCCTAGGGACATCCGGCCCATGCGGAATCAGACGACCAAAAAATGAGCAGATCCGGAAAATGGACGGCTCTGGATGCTAATGGTCTGGGAGAGCTCCCTCTTGTCTTAGTTTTAATGTCCCTAATTTCCAAATGATATGCATGAAAGTTGTATATTTTGTAGCCTCTCTCGCCATGTTGTCCCTCCCCTCCGGTTGTGTAGAGGTACTCAGGGCAAATGATTACCTTTGGAATAATGCGCCTGCTTCAATGCCCATGTAAGCATCCTTTTTAAAATTACGCAAAAATAGTTTGCATTTTATGCTCATTGTTGTAATTAAATATTAATTTGAACCTTGTCGTGGTGACGTGGTGCTTATTACGAGATTCTGCCGCACATGATGTCACTTGATCCACCTCTTTCTCTTATAGGTGAAACGCTGATGATTTTCAGATCACATTGAGAAATTTTCAACGCTAAGCGGTGAAAAGACAGTAATAGTATGTCGGAAGCTGCAATGAAAAAAAAAGAGTAAGTCCATTCTTTTCTGCCATCACTAAGAGATACATTAGGAATATATCTGTGCTTGGTAAATTAAAGAGTCAAAAAAAGGTAATCCAAGGGGAGATCACTTCCGAGAAGGTGGCTTACATGGATTAAGAAAATACAAGGTGCATTCTACATACATTATTTTTTTGTTGAACAAATCAGATGCAATGGACGTGACAATCAGTTATGTCATCCACTATAAATTTGTTTGCTGCCCCGTTGCAACGCACGGGCATTTAGCTAGTATAATATAATATACTTGAACGAGACATCTTACTTGTTTTTTTTTTAGATTGACATCTTACTTGTTATAACACGATAAAAGACCCCTAGCTTTCCCCAACGCCGTTCTTCACTTCTTCCCCAATCACTATTTTGGTGCCTAGTTTTCTCCTTACTGCTCAGCATCTCACGTTTCAAAGTTCAAAACTTAGTAACAGAAGCTCTTAATAATGATTATTTTAGTTGCTTCGACATCCTCGTCTTTTCCTCCCGCGTTTTCTTGTCAGAACCACAAAATGTTTAGGACATCAAGACTCATCCGACAATCCTCGTATCCTGGCATAACGTTTTTCCTTCCAATATGATTTTCATAGCAACACACGGTACTATAGTTTCCTCAAATTTCCGAAGGGCGGGATGTAGAGCTTTTGGAATGAGTGTTTTGTAGTACTCCCATCGTTTACGTATGTATGTAGTTTTTTTTAAGGACATGATGTTTTGGATCATAGATTTAGAGGTACCCACTATGAAAAGTAAATTTTTAATGCATTACAAAATGTCAAAAAATTTCTAACAAAAATTTCACAAAAAAGGACATTTTGTGTGGTCTATATAAAAAGGAGAAAAAGATGTCTCTTGAAAATCATTTTGAAACACTGGAATTTGTCTTTTTGGCCACATAAAATGTTTTTTTAAGGCTAAACTCTTTGTGCTACATAAAATGTCTGATGTACACCCAGATTTTTGTCTGAATTTTCGACATTTTAAAATGTGAATTTTAAATAGTGAGTGCATCTACAATCACGAGTCAAAACAGGTTTCCCATATTAAAATACTCTCTCCGATGTGATATAACCGTCGACAAAAAACAACTATTCATATTAAAACACCCACGACAGTTTTTTTTCGATCTAGTTAAAATATCTTACATATGGGGAGGAGTACAAAACTATGGGAACTACCGGTACTTAGAGCATCTCCAACAACCACTGGAAATTAGGCGCACGCGTGAAAAACTGCTATTTTAGCGTACCGCGGGGCAGTTCACGCGCTCCAGCAGGTGGCAAAGTCTATCGCAGGAAAAATCATGCCACGCGTGAAAAAGCGGCAGCGCCTGCGGGGTATATAGCACAACGCTTTCATCGCGCTAGACAGACACGCGACGCTCAACCGCTCTTCTTTCTCCCACGCTCGTGCTGACGCTTCCTTTTCCCCACCACTTCGCTCCGCCAATGGCCTCCGCCAGCATGCCTCCGCGCCCGCCGACACGTTGTCGAGGCGGACGAGCGCACCATGGCGGAGTGGTGCACGCGCTTCCCGCAGGACGTCGCTGCTGAGAACGAGTTATGGGCAACGAGGACGACCGAGCGGGCGGAGAGGAGGGCAGAGCGCGCAAAGAGGAGGGCCGACAAGCGGGCGCGCAATGCCGCAGCCAAGGAACAACTCTACGGCCAGACCACCTGGGCCGGCGAAGATCCCAGGTGGGATGATGTGTGGACTTCGTCCGACGAGGAGGAGTATATTAGGTTTACTAGTTGAATGCCCGTGCGTTGCAACGGGCCATTAAAAATTTTCTTGCCATATACGTAATACACATGAAATTTCACGTGCATACAAGAGATAAACATATAGTATTTCTGAACAATAAAATTATATTTTGCTTAAAATACAATCTCTCCTATCTAAAAGAAAGATTTCGTTCCTCTCGTACGTCACTACGTTTCGTCCTTCGTCCAACATCCTATCCACACCGCCCCATCCCCGGAAGGAAAAAAAACCGCGACATGCCACCCCCTCTTCAACCCACGCCGCCGCCGCCGCTCGGACGCATCCTCCCCCGTCGCCTCTCACTACCGGCGTGCACTTCCACTCGAGCTCGACGCCGTCGGCAGTTCGTCCGCTGCCCATGCCACCGCCCCACCTCCGCCGGCCACGCCCGGACGGGGAGAGGAACCGAGGAGCCGATGTGGAAGACGAATAAGGGACGACGGAGGCCTTCTCCCGATTGTTCCCATGGCGCAGAGAAACTGGGAGGCCGACAAAATGTGAGTCTCTCCAATCTCCTCCCCTTCTTCTGCAAATCTGGATCCCTCAGGGCCGCATCTTGATATGATTTTGTTTGCATCGGATCTGAACATGGAGAATGCACAGAAGGTGTTCGAGAGAGTTCTTGTCCGAAACGTAGTGTCCTCGACGTCGATGCTGAGCGGGTGCCTTCAGAATGGTTTCGCCCAAGAAGGACGGGTGATGAGGCGAGGGCACCTACTGCCGAGTGAGCACACAATGGCAAGCGTGCTCACTGCTTGCACCATGCTGGGTAGTTTACACGAAAGGACTTCCAGGTCAGTGATCAAACAAGCTTCTCAAAAACTCACACAACAGAAATGACCTTTGTGGGGTGGCATTTGTGGATGATCACTAACCTGTATGAAGGGCATTTGCTTTACCTTCTATGGTGCGCATACTGTCTGCAGATTTACCAAATATTATATGAATACTATGTCACCGGCTTGCTGCGTATGTAATTTGAAGTTCAGTACTTTTTGGTACTACAAGTTCTTTCTACCTAAAAGTTGTTTTCATTATAGATGTTTTCGTGGAAATTGATTCATTTAGATAACTCTGTAGATGGTTCATGAAGCCGTACAAAGGCTGGAAAGAACACATGATTGTTCATATTTTCTGAGAGGTGATTGATTTAATCCACAATACATCATATTTACGTACCTTTCTTTAAGTTTTTGCTTGATAAATATATGTTTCTCACTATACAGTGGTCGTTAATTTGTAATCCAGCGCTGCTTTGATTTTACGGTGCGCATGATTTCCAAAACTTAAGGAGTTTAAGTGAACCACTTCACATAGTGACCCTTTACTTGTTGTCGTAGTTTTACTACAATTTTCAGCTAGGGCAATAACTTTGAACAACCTATTTCCAGCAGCACCTGTTTTCCAAGGTACAACAGCCCAAAAATCCTAATCCTACATGGTTTGTTGAGGCATGTGTAGTTATGTAATGATGACTATTGTTCTGCCATATGAGAAGACCTCCATTGAGAGAATCAAAACGTTGTTTTGATGCAGTAATTTTGACGATCTGACCAAAATAATCATCGATTCATATTACTCAAACAAGAAAATGAAATAATCAATATGGACATGGTAGATAATGATTTGACCAATGTTTTCATTGATTCATCTTCAGTCAAACAAGAAAGTGAAACATATGCATAATCATGGTTAAACGTTTGTTGAAATCACCCTCATGTTTTTACTGTTCTGTTCCATCATATTTTTCTTCTTATTTATCGCCTACACATTGTACAGGACTACAGATTCAAACCGCCTTCCGAACTGATGAAAGCCGCACGACACCTCCCACTCCCCAGGATGAAATGCATGCTGGGATGAGTTACTTCCATTGAACTATATGGAAGGGTGTACCAAAACTCGTGCATCGTATTGAGATTTGTCTGAAAAAAGATGGGATTAATGAGCTGCTTCTTTACAACGCAATTCTCATTCAGTTCTCCTGGATGGGTGCTGACCGTGATGGTACTTTCTCCTATCCCACTTTATGAACCAGTAATTTTTTAAGAAAATGATGATTATGTGAAGAGTTTCTGTCACACATACCAAACTTGGTAATGGTACATGTTAAAAAAGATTGATTCGTTCTCCTCTAAATTAAAATGTTGTATGTTCTTCTAGCAATTATTCCTGTATGTTATCCATTCTCCATTTATAAAGTTAACTGAACTTCCTTTTATATTTACGTGCTTGCAGCCTGCTGTGCCCAGCGATGCCTCTCCTCCTGTATGTACCGCCACTTCCCAGCTCTCTCTACCCCATGCGCTCAGCGACTGACGCTGCCAGTGTCAAGGCTGACAATAGTGCTTATGCATTATGATGGTCTCATCAGTGACACTCAGGATGACAGATACGTCTCGTGCGCCAAGCCGCCGTCGCTCCTCTACATCACACGGTCCCCGTGTCCGTGGAGCTCGTCCTCCAAATCACCGTACTCGATACATGTGCTCTTTATTTGTGAGATAGTGTAAGATATGCCTTTCTAACAAGCTCAGCAGACATCCATGATAGTTAGGTCATGAATTCATGATTTTCTGTCAACCTGCTTAACAGTGCAAAAACGATGTAGAAGGAATTGAATAAGGAGGCTTTTCTTATACATCTACAATTGATCAGGTCAGGTGCAAAATTCCGGGGTTTCTTTGTCTTCCTGTTCATGCATTTGAGATACCTATAATACGTGAATCATTTACATCTTGCTAGAACCCATGTCTTCACTTGGTTTTTCATTATAGAATAGAAGTCCCTGTTTCCTAAATAGGAGTATTGGCTTATCAGATTTATACGCAATTAACAAGTCTGTAGTGCTCAACATGGTTCACTGAATTTAAAAGGAGTCCTTCAGGTGCAGAGTTCAAATTAAATATACGGACTCTCAGCTTCTTCGGGTATTAATTGAATGATTGATGCTGACAATGCAGTGACCCTCTTATATATTGTTGCTCATTGCCAGAGACTAAATAAACGGCACTTCTATTTTTCTGCTCGTTGGTCGATGCTAAATAGATGGCATGTTCTTGAGTATTATATTCACGTTTTCAATTGATTTCATGCTTTAAGATGCAAAGTCACCCACCTGTTTGCATTGATGTTTTGATCCCAAATATAAGGGCATATGTACATATAGAAATTATTTGTTGTGAACCACCCTTAGCTTCTATGCACATCTATGCATGTGTGCATTTGACTTTCTTTATTGGTGTAACAATATACATTTAGCTTGCTATCAATTGTGTGAAAAAAACCTTGTTCTAAATTTTTAGTCTACATTTCAATTTGCATTCTAATTTATACACATGTGTTTTGATAGTTTTGCAGACCCCTGATGGTTGCATGGTGGTCACCTTTTTATACAGATGCGACCCTACAATGTATTTGGAAAATCTGAACCACACTGCTTCCGTTGTCCTACAATTTGACCTCTTTCGTAGATAGTAATGGATGAATAATTGATGATTCGAGTATGTAAGTACGTTGCACCATAGATCATGAAAGGTGGAGATGAAAGGCGTCTCCACGCGGTAATGCTACACGATGTGAGAGTAGGGGTACTCTACTCGCATTTTAAGATCCATGTATCAAAGAGAGTAAATTGTAAACATGATATGTGAAAATTCTGTAAATTTATCGGGTTGTTTATTAAACGATCTTGCATATCAATACACAAGGTTAGACGATATATGTGAAATATAGAATTGTTTGATCTCAAAAGGTTTGACTGTAAGTTTTTATTTTTATTATTTTTTCAATCATCGTGTATGACAAGAGAGAGATGGGGCAAGTACATGTTAGACACAATTTATGTTGAACAAGTAGAAATTGTATGTCCCCGTTGCAACGCACGGGCAATTAGCTAGTTTGATTAAAAAAAATAAGTTCATATACAGATACAACCAAATAATTGTCGCTTGTTGACTAAGATTCCAATTTCCTTGTATCATGTAGACGGTTCCGTCAAATTAGACAATTGTACCAGAAACACCTGCAGTGTGATTATCTACACAACCTACGCCTATTAATTATCACTTTGAACAAAAAATATTAGACCAGATTAACACTATTCAGAAACAAAGAGAAGTGGATAAATTTATGTAACTATGCGTAAGAGCATTTCTAAACAATCACAGGAATGTAAATCTAAATATGTCTACCTAGATTTATGTCTGCAGTTTTATTCTACAACCAAATGAACTCGCCATAGATGTCTTCTGAGGCAGATTGTTTAATATGAAACATAGGACACAATCATAATTGATTAGTAGTTATACATAAGGGAGATTTGTAGCAACTTGACAGGACCAATACCGGGGGTATAGGTGTACCCAGATTCAGATACAATAAGCAGAAAAGCACGATGTAGATTACCCGGAGGATGATATTTCTCTACCCTTATTCCTCAAAATGTGCTTCGACCACAAACATATATGTACAATCTGAGAGATATGCACTCCCTCCATGGTCCTCCCATTTTTCTGCACAGCAGCAATACGACAGATGAGTTCAAAATAATAGATGAGTACCTCAAGAAGCTAAGATACTCTTAAAGTGGTACATATAAACTGCGCTAGATGAAAAGCTTGCAACAGTGGACAAATTTAACAAATTGAAGGTTATGTTGGATCCAACAAAGGTGCTACCAAAAACTTGGCCATGTACAGAAACACTATACTACAGCAACGGAAAGCAACATGGGTATTCGAAATTGCAATTCAGAGATCCTACAGCACCGGGAAACATGATATCTTTATTTTAGGCATGAATACAGATCTTGATTTATACCTAGTACATTCCAGCTAGAGGATCATAATATTTTTGTCAAAGTATAAGCCGTGGTTGAGTGAAATGCTTCTTGACGGGAATAACTATATACGTATTTCTAGATAATTTTGAACAAAGCTGACACCACAGAATAGTTCTAATGGAAAATTTGCATGTCTTTCTCATATGCAACAAAAGGATGTTTGATATAATGTAAAACTTTTACTGAAAGTTCTGACTCCATTCCTAGCATACAGATCGAAGGGGCATCTCCCCATCACCGATTTTAGCCCCAAACCAGCAAAGCAAATTAATTAGCGAAGTGTACCCGGCGCTAACCTGTAGTATGCCACATAGGGCGGTCGAGAGGCATGCGTCCATCATCGCCGGCGCAGCCACCGTGCGCCCGACGACCCGACCACCTACTCCTCCCGTCGGGCACGACCGCTTCTTCCACATCTGACGCCTACTTACAATTGCCGAGAGGAAGGCGAGTCCCTTTGATCAGAAGAAATGCGTGATGTGCAGTGCAGTGCAGGGGAGAGGTCATCGCCCCACACTTAGCTCAGGCCACAGCAACCCCCGTGAGTCAGGCAACCGGCCCCTTTCCTCTGTCCTCCTCCACCATCTCCTCGTGCTCAGCTCTGACACCGCCACCACCTGTCCTCGGTCGCCGGCAATACAGGTCTACAGCAGCCCTTGAAGCCTTGAAGCCAGTCGTTGCAAGGAATATATAGAGAGATACGGTCGCGGCGCCGCTTCCCTTTCTCCCGTCGACTTCTCGATATACCGCCGCCGCCGCCGCCGCACCATGAGAGGAGAGAGGGATTCGGGGGAGGGGACTGATCCAGAGGTGATTGGGGGCAAGGGAGGCAGCGAGCCAGAGCCGCTCTGGGTTGCCTTAGATGGAGGAGAGGATATAGGCTGGGGTTAGGGGGAACCACCGTTGGAGATCGATAGGTGGCGGCTGGATGCGGATTGCGGAAGAACCATGGAAGCTCCGTTTTTTCGTTCGGTCAAGGAAGAGACGAATCGATAAGAGGGGATCTAATACGAATAGTTATTTTCACTCGGTGGTGGCAGTACTGTAATATCTACCAAAACACAGGGGCAGAATCGGAAACTGAAAAAACGTACCAACACCTCCTCAAGCCGTATTATATAGTAGAGATATAGCAAAATGCCCGTGCGTTGCAACGGGTTTAAAAATAAATCAAACATGTTAGGTTTTAGGTAAACTCGGATTTTTGTTGTATCATCAATTTAGAATTATATTGGCTTTGTCCTAGATTTCAATTCTCTTACACGTCCCATTATACAACAATCCTCGCAAAGGTAAAACAAATATTCATAACTTACTTTCTGATCTTCATTGTATATACATCATGGGTATCCCAAAGTCAGCTGAAGATATATAGTTCATGACCTCTTGTTCTGCAGTCCTCCTCACTTAAATTCTTAAACATGCGGTTGGTAAAAGAAACATGACTCTTTGCATCATCTACATACATGGTGTATCACCTAATAATATAAGGATTTGTAAATATCAGTACTACACATGATAAACTAAAACATTAAATGCAGATTAGATTTCTCATTTCATGATATGTGAAGCAAGCATTACATTGTGTACCTTCATACTATGTAGTAGGAACATAAAACAGATGCCAATGCTCAATAAGAAGCATTTTATAACAGGAGGAGTCTTTCACAAACCTGGGCAGGGCTTTGAATCAAATTATTATATGAAATTAAGATATCTCGGCTAGTAAATCACACAGCAGAAGAAGCACATGTCCAAGCACAATACCAGCACCGAGGAAGCACAAGCATCTCTCTGCTAGTAATCACACAGCAGTGTTGGTAGTATCTCTCCCGATGCAGATGCACCCACTGAAACCAAGCAAAGGAAGCAGTACAGTTAGCAACGCTCATCTACAGTTTCTCTCTCAATCAATCAATAAGCAGCAGCTCTCTCCGTCTCTCTTAACAGCAAGCAGCAGTACCTCTCCCCAAAGTTCAGTCCCGCTGCCGATGGCCGCCCGAGATTCAGCACCATGTGAGAACAGAGGACAAACCGCATCAGCAAAGCTCTGGATCAAGGCGCTGTAGAGGAACGCATCCAGGCTCCCGACGGCCTCAGGGCCTTCAGCGCGGCCCCGGATTACGACGATGCGAAGCACGCGTCCCGGCTCCCGCCGGCAATGAGGGCTTCCAGCGACGGTGTACAGGCGGCGGTGTTCCCTCGAGGATTCCGGCCAGCGGCCAGCCGGCAATGAGGATTTCTCGAGGTATAGCACGGGAAAGAGGGAAAATAGACCAGGAGCTCACGCTGCTGCAGAAAACTTGCTCAGCCGAAGCGGGTATGGACGGAGAAAACGTCAAGGTTGACAGCGACGACCCCCCGGAGCGGAGGAAGATGAGGACGATGCCGTCGATTCCATACATCCCGTCTCGATTCAGTTGGAGGGCGGGAGCGGCGTGACGAGAAGGAGTCTATTCCGTGCTCGTTCGGCCTCGGGGACAGCGGCAGCGCCGGCGCAATAGAGAGGCAACGCCGGCGACTTCGGCTGTACGCGGGAGAGAGATAAGCTGATGAGAATCAGTGGTTCTCTCTGCTCCTTATCTTAGATGACGAGCACGAAATCCGGGGGCACTACCTATCTCCAACTCTCCAAATTATCGCCGGATGCTTCGCCGAGAGAGATCCAGAGGAGGCCCGCCCGAGCGTGAGAGGGACGCAGGTGCGGTTCGATTCGCAGGAGGCGGAGGGGTTTCGCTCCGGTGCGGCGGCGTGTGTTGAGGAAAGGAAGGGAAGGGAGACGCGCTCGATTTGGGTGGGGTTGACCGGGACTGGGGAGGGTGCTGCTCCGAACGGGCGGCGACGGAGCTCGGGAGATGCCGCGGGGGCGCGCTCCGCCGGACAGGAGATCGGGTTGGGGCCCTCCGCCGGTCGGTCGGGAGGAGGCGAGGAGCACGATGGGATCGTGAGTAGCTGGGTTTCTCGCGTGGAGTCACTTGCGGTGGCAAAGGGTGTAATTAACCTAAGGATGAGGGGTAAAATCGGAAATCTAAAAAACGTACCAACACCTCCTTAAGCCGTATTATATAGTAGAGATTATCGCACTCTGCATTTTAGTATGTCGGCGACTCTGCTTAAATTTCACTATGAACTAGGTGTATTTATTTGTAGTTTAATTTCTATATTCCAGTTTGATCTTATTTTGAGTTGAAAAAAGTGTTTGCTTTTAACTCGTCAGGAAAAGCTCACACTGCGTGTGCAAAGCAACGCCGCTAAACCGCATTTTCACGGCTGTTGGAGATGCTCTTATTTCTTCTTCGAGACTGTTCTCGGCCCATTTCTTCCAGACACTGAGATTGCGCCTTTCCCCACCGGATTCCACATCAACTCGTCCCTCCCAACTGCTTCCTCCTGGAGACGATGGCCGCCGCGAGGGAGACGCTCGCCGCCACCGCCGCCAGGGCCGCAGCCGAGGCCAAGAAGTGGGCGTCCGTCGCGGCGGAGGCCGCCGCCGAAGCCAAGGAGTGGGTGCCCGTCGCGGAGAAAGCCGCCGCGGAAGCCGAGCACTGGGCGTCCGTCGCGGCGGCCGCCTCGGGAGCCGAGGACCGGGCGAACGCCGGCGCGGAGGCCGAGAGGTGCGCGTCCGTCTGCGCGAACGCCGACGCGGAAGCCGGGAAGTGCGTGCCCGTCGCGGCGAAGGCGGCCGCCGAAGCCGAGAAGTGGGCGAACGTCGCGATTGCGCTGCCGCCAAACTGAGGTGCCTCCCGGCCGTGTCGAAGGTGAGGGGCTTTTCCGGTTGTCCCTCTCATCTCCTTGCCGGTAGTAACCCCCAAACTCCGGTCCTCTCCTTCGCGGTAAACCCTAGCTCCGGTGCCCTTCGAGGTCGCACGCACGCCGCTCAATTGAATACACTGCATAAAAGCTGAAGATCCCATGGTTCCTCCATATATTTTCTGCTTAAACCTTGGAGCGCTCTTCTCGTTGACAGCAAACTACACTAGAATTTCCATTATCCATTTCACTAGGGTGTGAAATAAACAAATGGGAATTATATGAATAACATGAAGTCCATTTGGTTCATTTTGTTATACTCGCAGTTCGAATGTTGTAAAGCCAATTGTATGCCCCTTTAAAAGGAAATCATGTATACAATACATACTTCTTTAATTTCGTTGTAGTATGTACAGTTGCTTGCACTTAAACTACTACTTTAGCCAAGTTGTTCCCATACTTGACATACTAGTTATGGATTACCATAAATGGATGACGGGTTATTCTCAGCCTACTTGATCTGGAGGACTAGTGACTGTGTATCCAACAGCTCTGCTTGTGTATATCATCTTAAGTCCAGGGTTCATACAAGTCCAGTATATCTTAAATCAGTCTTACGAAATAAATAGTCCAGGACCCAATGAAAAATGCAAATGCGTAGATTTGATTTTCTACTCGATAGGCATGCTAATTGTACACAACTTTGGGGACTGTTGGGACCACAACTAGGCCCTTAAATTTCTTATGTTTTCTATCTGTCTACCAAACTCTATGCTTAAGTCAATTGCAATAGCTTTTTATGAATGGCATGGAGTCAAAATGCCCCCTTTTGTTATACTCACGGTTCGGAGGTTGTAAAACCAAGTGTGTGCTCCTTAAAAAAAAAACCATGTATACACTATATTCTCTTACTTTTGCATCCTAGCTAACTGTGTATGTATTACTTTGCCGTTTCGCAAACATTGTCACAACCTAATCTGTTTTTTTTTTCCTTGTTGCTTCCTGCAGAACATTGCCTTCGTCCTGCAGGCCGCCTTCTTCGTCGCCCACTTCTTCATTTACTACAACGCGACCAAATTCTGGTGGCAGGCTTTGTTAGCCGTTGCTCTAGTGTCGCCTCTGTTGTTAGCACCCCTCTACTATACTCCTCTGCTTAGAGATGTTTTCATTAAGGCATATGCAATGGGGCCATCTAACACGCGCATCAGTGATCTTAGGGCCAAGCTGATGTACTCCGAGGAAGTGTAAGAAGCGTAGTTCTGAAACAGGATCACCATTTGGTAGCATGGGTGCTGCTGCCTGCTGTCTAGTTAAAGTTTAGCTGTTTGTGGGCACCTGATTAACTAGGCATCACTTTGGGATAATGACTTGGATGCAGTTGACTCAGTTGTAGTTCAATATGCTTTGTGTGCTATTTCTACAGTTCGGCTTCAAGTTTGAAACTGAGATGTGTGCACTTTGTGTTTTGTCTGGCAATTATGAGGTCGGCGGGAGTCAACAATTCAGCCCAATGTTAGATATCAAGAATTCCAGTGATAAATTACATGCCTTGTTTCTGGTCTTAGAAAGTCAGTTCCGTTTCCTCTTTGAAAGTTTGTTCTGTTTCCTCTGAGATCATAGCAACTCCTGGCCAGTAGGCAAAACTGTAGCGTGCATTTAGTCCGATCCCATAACTCTTGGCTTAGTCAAGAAAATCCATAACCTTCTGAATTTAGTCCATACACTATGATCCAACACCTGGCTATATTACTTTCCATCCACGCAAATGGGGATTTTATGAGTACAATGAATGTCATGCATGTCTTCACTTACAGATTACTTCGGAGGAATTGTGTCCATACCATCTGACCGAACACCACACGATCAATACAGTTCAGTCAGAGAAATATCTACATTTTGTTATTTTCACGGTCGAAAGTTGTAGCAGCAAGTGTGTGCTCCTTTCACCAGAAGTTCATGTGATAGCTATGCCCGGCTACATCATCTCAAGTCTAGGGTTCATACGAGTGTTCCTAAAAACCTAACAGTTCCCATAAACTGAAGAATGCCAGTATATCCTCTAAATCGGTCGTACGTTTTGTGGAATGTTCTATGGAGGTGTGCCGATCATGGTGACCTTAACGCAATTGGGTCGACATGTCCGGGGAAGTGTCAGGTAGGAAGTTGCTTCGGCCCTTCAAATGGCAGAAGGCTCAACATATGTGACAGTTACGGAGGCACCTAAAGGGATCACCATAATACTGTAGATGGTAGCACGGAAGAGCGAGCATCCTCTAGCAGGCCTGGCGGAAGATATAGCCGAGGAGCCACTGCTGCGGTTACTCCAGAATGGATGAAATTGTTACTCCTATCGTGGAGCCACTGCTGCAGTTATTCCAGTTCGTGGAGACGTGGAACCACTGCTGCACATTTCCGATATTTAACCCAAAATGAGCCTGCCTAGTTGAGCTCGCTCTTCTGGTTGAAGCCATGTTTTGGTGCGCACTACGAAGAACTGTATGTGTATGAATGCCATGGTTAAACTGATAGACTCATGACGTAAACAATAACTTATATACATAGCGGAGATACTTAGAGAATACTTAGAGAACACTGAGATAATTTGTGAGTCTTTCAAACAACATGTTCAGTTCAAGAAAATATGGTTAGGAAGATAAACCTCGTCTAGGTTTAAGCAGCGCCACATTCTGCACGAGGGTCATGGCAAAAACTATACCTCAATAAAGAAGAAGCAATGACAAACTTGTTATTTTTGCAAGCCTCAATCATTTATTTGACCAAGAAAATACTAAATATAATATTTAAACCAAAATATGTTTACTAATAGATAAATATATCATTGCAGACACCATATAACATATATTAGGTACCACAATCCACTAATAACATAACATAATGTCAATGTAGAACTACCAACAACGAACGAGTAGAGCACGTGGACCGTGGCCCGCTCCCGCTCGATGAGGAAACCCGCATGCACGCATCGACCGGGATCCGCCTCGCTGCAACCAAACAAAACCACAACAAAAACGGCCCGCCACGGAAATAAAATAACCAAACCCTAACTTCACCTCTCTCTCTAAACCAAGCGCCGCCACACTCCTGCATCTCGCGCTCGCGATCCCCTCTCTCTCCCGCTCCGCATCTCAATTCCTCTCCCTCTTCGCCAGAGCGGCCTCCGATGGCGTGTCTACCGTGTCGTCTTCGCAGGGGATCCCGCCTTCCAGAACCACGAGGAAGGCAATGGGCTAGGCGAAATCTGCCCGGAAGCTCCGAAAGTAGCAGTTTTGATGGATCTACATGAATCACTATACTTTTCTACCCGATTTAACTTTATGTTAATTTAAATACAAACGAGTTGGACATATAAATACAAACGTTAACTTTATGCTAAACTTTTTTACTTAGATACTTTCTCACAAGATCTTTATTTGCATATTTGCACTTAGTTAAAATCAAACACATATAACCGCTACTTACATTCTAAAGTTTAATGTTGTGCTAAATTAATGATATTAGGAAGAAAAATCATGTTATTTTGTTGTCATTGAGTTTAGAATTAAATTATACACTTAATAAATGATTACTTTGTGATAGTAAGATCTTGATGTTGCAAAATTATGTTAATTTTCTCTTACTCATTCAGGAGACATGCTAAGATGTGACATATCTTTAAAATAATAAGGACACGTCACACTTGTTCATATATTTTTATTTATCGTTAGAAGCGTTATATTATTTCTATGTGTCCGCTCCTACTTTAATATGGTTACATATTTGGTAGATTACTCTAGAGTGTATATTGGCTGCATAATATCTTCAATGAATTTTAAGATATAAATATATAATTGTAGAGTATATAAATTTTCTACAAAGTGTCTTTAAATCGTTAGCATGCTCATTTTTTGTGAAAAATTGGTCCTTCCTACTCATGAGTTCAAATAGCTAGGCCGCAAACATTGAGGACGCTCAGGAGTTAGTCCACCACGGCACCACCCGCCTATATTTGGGATAGCTGACTTTGGAAGAGTAAGAAGATGGTGCCGAGAGTTAAAACTTTTGCCTGGAGACTGCTGCGCCGAGCGAATCCCTTCAGGCTCTCGTGCTTCCAGGTTTTCCAGGCACATTAGTGGTATTTGCTCCAGATGTGGGCTGGTGGAAGATGACATGCATATTTTCTTCACTTGCGCTTTTGCTAGGGCTGCTTGGTTCCAGGACCCTTGGTTCGTTAGGCCGGATATCTTTGTCCAAGGCTCCAACTCTCTCTCGCAGATTGTTCTCAACTTGCTTTCACTGGATCACCCTCACATGTCTATTCATAATATTTTCACTTTTCTTTGGTGCTTGTGGAAGTCCAGGAATGACCATCGCTTCAGTAGGAATCAAAACCATCCACATCAGGTGAAGTTGAACGCGGCGGCTCTGCTGATGGACCTTGAGATGGACGAGGTCCAGATGACACGCATGCCGGGGGCGACTACCTCGCAATTTAGACAACCACCTCCCTGCTCGCTGCAAGCTCCGCCTCAAGGCTCCACGGTGTCTTCTGATTTTTTGATTGCAGGTCCAAAACTGTACGTGGATGCTGCATGGAAGAAGAGAGTTGCTAATGCTTCAGCCCGAGCTGGTCTTGGAGTCTACTTTCATGTGCAGGAGGCCGAGACGCATACGGATGTGTTTTTTCAAGCGACCGCAACAGGTGTGACATCTGCGTTCCAAGCAGAAACGGAGGCTTTGCTCCTTGCAGGTGCAGTGGCGGCATGACTTGGTTTACAGCAACCGATGTTCTTCACGGACAACCTCGGCCTGGCCAAAGCTGCAGAGGCTCCCTCTTCTTCTCATGCCTCTGTTCTCTGGGAAACAAGGAAGCAAATTGCAGAATTTCAGGACTTGGTCCAGCCTTTCAACCCCAAAGTTTTTCACGTTAAAAGAGATATCAATGGGTAGCTCATAATTGTGCGCATCAGGCAAAACGATCATGGCGATCTGAGCCTATCTGTTCCTGTAGGAACTCAGCTCACAACAACTCTTTGTGGCTTGTGCCCTGTGCTAGCTGCTTCTTCTCATATTCAGCTACATGGCATTGTAATTCACTATGTACTATGTTTCTGAGCTGAATGAAAGTTGGGCACTTCGGTGCCCTTTCCCGTGTTCAAAAAAAAAAAGTTGGCCCTTATGGTAAAATCCGACTACTATTGTACAATCGAACCCCCCCTAGAAAACCTTGCGGGTGTCACTAGCCACTTCCCTCTCAAAAGTCATGCTCGTCTCTGCTAGACTCACCGACAATCCTGAGCCACCCATAATAATATTCCTCCTCCCGCCCCATCCTCCCTAACCGTCATCATCATCGGCAAGTCGCGAGTTGATCGTATAGAACTACCACAATCCGAGCTAAATTTCGAATACTACCACTTTTCGGCTGAATCACAAACAACTATCATATTTATTAGGTTCTTTTTTCGCAATGTGCACAAATATGCGTGTAAACCAAAATTGACAGCGAATCTGACAGCGGGACCCACCCCAACTTGATGACGTAGCAAATAGGGACAGCGCACGGACACTGCCGTTGTATGGGGCCCACTGTCAGGTTAGTTGGAAATAAAAAATAGAAGAAAAAAACTCATCCGCCTCTTTTTTTCTTTCCTTCTCTCTCTCCTCCGTTTCTTTCCCTCCCCCGTTGACCTTCTCCGCATCCACCGCCGATTCCCCAGCTCCAGGCATGCAAGCTACTCCAAGTGCGTTACCTGTTCGAATCTTTTTATCTCTCACCGTATGGAGCTTCTTCATATTGGTTATAAAATTGACCTGTTCTTGGTCTTTTATTAATATCAATCAAATGATAAATTTTAGTTTTTAATCCATATGTATTTAAAAATATTTTAATATGTATGTTTACTCATTTTAGTATGTGTGTAGTTTATATTAAAAAGACATGATGTTTTGGCTCATAAGTTTAGATGCGCCCATTATGAAACTTACATTTTAAACGCAATACAAAATGTCAAGAATATCCTAACAAAATTTCGACTGTATATCCGTACATTTAATGTCCGCAAAAAAGTTTCACAAAAAATACAGGTTTTGTGGCCTGTATAAAAAGACTAAAAAATGTGTCGTGAAAAATCATTTTGGAACACTGAAATTTATCTTTTTTTACATGGGCCACATAGAATGCTTTTTTAAGGCCAACCTTTTTGTGCATACATAAAATGTCTGTATGTACACCCAATTTTTCGTTTAATTTTTTAATATTTTAAAATGTGATTTTTAGATAGTGACAACAAGTTAAAACAGATTTCCCATATTAAAATAGTTAAAATGTCTTACATTTGGGAACTACTGGTATTTCTTCTTGTCTTCTAGACTGTTCTCGAACCCTGAGATTGGGGCTAATTTTTTTTAATAATACATTTTTTTAAAGAAATTTGACAAATATTATGGGTTTTCGAAAAATTACACTAATAATGCGGCCTCGGCCCAGCAGTGGTCGACAGGTGTCGGCCACTGTCGGCCCAGCTGTAGCCGATAGGTGCCTGTCGGCCCAACTGTGCCCGATAAGTGTCTGTGGGCGTGCGCGCCGGGCTCCGACAGGCCTATCGGCCTGGCCGTGGCCGATAAGTGTGCCTTTGCGTGCGTGCTGGTTTTTGCTCTTTTTTTTTTTTAACTACTCGGTCAACTCCGATTAGATCAGATCGAGACTTAAACTGCTCTCCAGGACATGCTCGAGGCTCGAACAAGACCTGCACCTAGCAGATCGAATCGAGGCAGCCGCCCGTCGTTTCCGTTCCGGCCGCCGTCCCCGCCATACCGCGCTGCCATGAGCTTCCCCAGCCGACCCTGTACCCATTCCACGCCGTGGCTGGCCGTGGCGTGCTGGCCGTGCTCGTGCCGGCCGCGCCCGTGCCGCCGGCAGGCCGCATGTGGCCGCCCGTGCCGCCGGCAGGCCGCATGTGGCTGCCCGTGCTCGCCGGCAGGCCGCCCGTGCTCGTTCTGGCCTCCCGCGCCCGCGCCTGTGGCCGCCCCCGCCTGAGCGCGCCCGTGCCGGCCGCGCCCGTGCTCGCCGACAGGCGGTCCGTGCTCGTGCTGGCCGCCCGCGCCCGTGGACGCCCCCGCCTGTGCGCTCCCGTGCCGACTGCGCCCGTGCTCGTGCTGGCCTCCCGAGCCCGCGCCGGCCGCGGCCTTGGCCGCTCGCGCTCGTGCCGCCCGCCCCCCGCCCGTGCTCGCCGCCCATGCACCAGTCGGCCTGGCCATGGCCGACAGGCCCTATCGGCCTGGCCAAAGCCGAGCAGGTGCTCTGCCGGATCGGCCACGGCTAGGACGACAAGGACATATCGGCTTAGGGAGGCCGCAATATTTTTTGAAAAATTGCAAAACGCATAATATTTGTCGAATTTCCTTTTAAAAAAGTATTATTAAAAAAAAATTAGCATGGGCCTCTCCGCATCAACAGCGAGACGATGGCCGCCGCCGGGAAGACACTCGCCGCCACCGCCGCCAGGGCCGCAGCCGAGGCCAAGAAGTGGGCGTCCGTCGCGGCGGAGGCCGCCGCCGAAGCCAGGGAGTGGGTGTCCGTCGCGGAGAAGGCCGCCGCGGAAGCCGAGCACTGGGCGTCCGTCGCGGCGGAAGCCGCCGCCTCGGAAGCCGAGGACCGGGCCTCCGTCTGGGCGAACGCCGACGCGGAACTCGAGAAGTGCGCGTCCGTCTGCCCGAACGCCACTGCGGAGGTCGACAAGTGTGTGTCCATCACGGCGAACGCGGCCGCCCAAGCTGAGAAGTGGGCGAACGTCGCCATCGCCGCCGCCGCCAGACTGAGGTCCCTCGCGGCGGTGTCCAAGGTGAGCGGATTTGCTGGCTGTCCCTCTCGTCTCCTTGCCGGTAGTAACCCCCAAACTCCGGTCCTCTCCTTCGCGGTAAACCCTAGCTCCGGTGCCCTTCGAGGTCGCACGCCGCTCAATTGAATACACTGCATAAAAGCTGAAGATCCCCATGGTTCCTCCATATATTTTCTGCTTAAACCTTGGAGCGCTCTTCTCGTTCACAGCAAACTGCACTAGAATTTCCATTATCCATTTCACTAGGGTGTGAAATAACCAAAGTCCTTCTGCCTCATGTCCACATAAGCTTTGCCACTGGTTTGGTAGTACCAGCTGACGATACTTGGACGCAGATTGCAACATGATCATCGTGTTCACGCATGTCACAAAATACCATTTGCTTACTGCCATTCACTTCATGGCCCATCTATGTACATCTCTAATGCATTTCATCTTAATTTTATACCCATGAGCAATAGCAGAAGCAGTCGATTTTTCAGACGTCTATTAAGCATTAGTATGATTCCTCTATGTTTCTATTTTTAGGGCATAATTCATGGTTTCTGCTGTTTCATTTGCAGGATAATGCAGACATCAAGAAAGGCTTAAAGGAGGAAGAGACGGAGGAGGATCTGGTCATCACCAACCCTAAGTTGGCCAGTCTGATATATCACTGCTTTGTAAGCACAGTCATAACTCACCTTTGCATATACCCTGGAATCCTCTCTAGCCATAAGTAACATGTATTTTTCATGGGCATGCTTTCATGATTTTCTAGCGTAATTTTGGTTTTCTAGTCTATAGGCGCGCACATTGTACAGTAGTCTGGGGGTAGTTGGTCGGGACCACAGTTAGGCACTTAATTTCTTACGTTTACTATCTTCCTGCCGAACTACAATCTTAATTCAACTGCAAGAACTTTTTACTGCTCAGTGTATGTGTGGCATCGCATCATCATCGACTACATTGGACCTGTCTTTAGAAGCCCTTTTTAGTTCTACAGGTGAAATATGAGGGTTGTAATATTTTTCCACGCGACCCTTTAAATATAGAAGAGAATAGAATCACAACATTGAGATTATTAACTGGGATTGAGCTGCCAAAGGGAAAGCCATAAAAACAAAAGGAATTATATGAATAACATGAAGTCCATATGGTTAAATAATTTTGCATTCATCAAAACAAATGGGAACTATATGAATAACATGAAGTCCATATGGTTCATTTTGTTATACTTGCAGTTCGAAGGTTGTAAAGCCAATTGTATGCCCCTTTCAAAGGAAATCATAACTCTTTCAATTTGGTTGTAGTATGTAGAGTTCCTTGCACTTACACTACTTATTTAGCTAAGGTTTTTCCATACTTGACATACTAGTTATGGATTACCATAAAGGGATGACGGGTTGTTCCCAGCCTACTTGATCTGGAGGACTAGTGACTGTGTATCCAACAGCCCTGCTTGTATATATCATCTTAAGTCCAGAGTTCATACAAGTCCAGTATATCTCTTAAATCAGTCATACGAAATAGATATTCCAGGACCCAGTGAAAAAAAATGTGCAGAGTTAGTTTTCTATTCCATAGGCATGCTAATTGTACAGAACTTTGGGGGCTGTTGGGACCACAACTGGGCCCTTAAATTTCTTATGTTTTCTATCTTTCTACCAAACTTCTATGCTTAAGTCAATTGCAATAGCTTTTTATTAATGGCATGGAGCCAAAATGGTCCCTTTTGTTATACTTACGGTTTGGAGGTTGTAAAACCAAGTGTATGCTCCTTCAAAAAAATCATGTATACACTATACTAGAATTATTTTGTATGCATGTGTTACTGGCCTAGTGCTTGAGTGCATGTCTAGTGGAGTTAGTGGGCTGAGTGTGAGAGTGCGTGAGTGAGCCTTTTTAAGTCGTTATTGTCTGCATGTTTTGTTGAAAGAAATACAGTGAGGAAAAGGTTGGCCTCTGTGAGGTAGCCGACGCCCAAACCTTTTGTGTCTACTGTGTTCTTGTGAGAGTTCAGAGTTAGAGGAGAGGAGTTGAGTGATTCAGGTCCAACAAGCTCTGCATGTATACATCATCTTAAGTCCGGGATTCATACACGTTGGTTCCCAAAAACATTCCCATTGTCAGAAACTGAGAAGGCCAGTATGTTCCTTAAACCGGCAATACTCAAATCAAACCCTTCTCCTGATATTGATATTGCAGAGCCCAACGAAAATGCATATGCATAAATTGGGTTTTCTAGTCCATATGGGTGCTAATTGTACAGAACTTTGTGACGTTTTGTTGGGAGTTGGGACCACATCTAGGCCCTTGACATTTTGCTGTTTGATGTCTGTGTGGCATGGCATCACCTCATCATCTACTATGTTGGACCATCTTTAGAATTCTGTTTTTAGTTCTATATGATATTTTCCAGGAGACTATTAAAATATATAAGAGAGTTATTTGAACATTGAGTTCTTGAATTGGGATGGAGCTGCCAGAGAACCGCCTAGTTCCATTTCGCAAAAATGAAACGCCCACATTGTCTGTTTACATTGCCTATAGCCAACATTCGAGAGTTTTTCATGTGATTGAGAGGTTCCTCTCACCCTGTCAAGGATACTGACATATATATTCTCTTACTTTTGCATCCTAGCTAGCTGTGTATGTGTTACTTATGCCGTTTTGCAAACATTGCCACAACCTAATCTGTTTTTTCCCCTTGTTGCTTCCTGCAGAACATTGCCTTCGTCCTGCAGCTCGCTTTTTTCATCGGCCACTTCTTCATATACTACAAGGTGACCAAAGTCTGGTGGCAGGCTTTGTTAGCCGTTGCTCTAGTGTCGCCTCTCCTTATTGCGCCCCTCTACTATACGCCTATGCTTAGAGATGTTTTCGTTAAGGCGTATGCAATGGGGCCCTCTAACACGTGCAGCAGTGATCTCAGTGCCAAGCTGATGTACTCCGAGGAAGTGTAAGAAGCGTACTTCTGAAACAGGTGCACCATTTGGTAGCATGGGTGCTGCTGCCTGCTATGTAGTTAAAGTTGAGCTCTGTGCGTGCACCTGGTAGGCTAGGCACCACCCTGGGATAATTGACTTGATGGGGTTTGACTCGGTTGTAGTTTGCTATGCTTTGTGTGCTGTTTTCTACGGTTTGGCTTAAAGATGGAAATCGAGATGCGTGCACTTTGTGTTTTGTCTGGCAGTTCTGAGGTCGGCAGGAGCCAACAATTCGGCCCAATGTAAGCTATCAAGAGTTCCAGTGATAAGATTACAAGGCCTTGTTTATGGTCTTAATTAGGTTCTGTTTCCTCTTCGAAAGTTGGTTCCGTTTCCTCTTTGAAAGTTGGTTCTGTTTCCTCTGAGATCATAGCAACTCTTGGCCAGTAGGCGAAACTGTGGCGTGCATTTTGTCCGATCTAATAACTCCCCGTTTAGTCAAGAAAATGCACAACCTTCTCAATTTAGTCCATACACTATGATCTAACGCCTGGCTATATTACTTTCCTTCCTGCAATTGAGGATTCTATGAGTACCGTCATGTATGTCTTCATTTGCAGATTAGTTCGGATGAATTTTGTCCATACCATCTCGCCATACGCCTCGATTTTGTTGTCCGGAATCTGCCGCCGTCCGAAAGGAACCACTTCTACCGGGTTGAGAACACGGCGACACCCCAGGGCGATAACACGGCGTCTTGCCGAGATGACAATGTGACGCGGCGGATGCACAGGTTCGCGCGGCTCTTTATCTCTCAGTCCGCCCAGCGCCATGGTGACAGCCTGCAGGTTTGCTCCACCGACTTGCTTGCGTGGGTGCGGCGCGTGTTGATGCCAGCATTGTCTTGCGTTTTCTTGCATAATCTCGTCAGTTGGGTCATTGTTACTTCATTTCATTTTCTTTTTTTGCGAATTGTTAATTCATTTCTTTGATTTCGTGTGCATGAGCGAGCATTTGTTGTGCGCATCCTATTGTACAGCTCGAGGCGTGCTCTCTTCACGCTCTGGCTCCGAATGATATATACGCCGCAAACAGACGTGGCGTGAAGAATGTGTTAGATCAATTTTTTCTTGATGACGGCATGCGAGCAGCACGAACAAATGGCGCATGCGCGGCATGGGTCGGGCTCTCAGATATACTCCCTCCGTTCCTAAATATAAAATGTTTTAGCTTTTGTAGATATTCATATGTGTACAAATGTATCTATACACGTTTCATGTGTAGGTTCACCCATTTGAGTATGCATCTAGACAAAATGTGTAACATCTAAAACATCTTACATTTAGGAACAGAGTGAGTATTTGGTTGACCCTTTTTCGTTACCGTCGACGGGACAAAGTGGTGGGACCTGCATGTAAGGAAATGGTTTAAATCGTTTGTTTCATCTCTGCTGACATGGAAAAGAAATGGGCCCACATGTCACAAAACGAGTGAAACATACGACAAAGGTGGCGGACCTAACGGGAGGCGAAATAGTGACACGGTCGTAATCTACCCAGCATTAGTTTCTACTGATCGAGATGCAAATCTTTTTGCACTTTGTTTAACTAAATTCGCCTTTGGTATATTCTCTAAGGGCAAAAAAAAAAAAGGAAAACCTTGGCGTTTTCAAGTTGCTGGAATCGAGTGGCATCCTGGATGAGTGGAGTTTTCCGATGCTCTTGAAGCAACCGAGGTTAATTTGACCGATGGCATGGAAGACAAGTTTGGCGTTTTCATCTTGCAGGAATCGTGTGGCATCCTAGATGTTAGGAGGTTTGAGGTTCTTTTAGCAACTGGGGTTTGACCGATGCATGGAGGCGAATTTGTTATTCGCCAACGGACTAAAAAAAAAAATAAAATGAAATCTGCTGGTTAGCAGCCGAGGCCAACAAAGTCGTCTTGTACAGTTAGCACAGTAACAGTGCCGTTAGGAGGCTGCTAGCCGGCGAGTCAGCGGCCAGCCGTCGACGCAACTCGTTAGCCGCCATCCATCCATCAACATTGGAGAGGGTACCAAGCAAACGGGCTATCTGAGTCGCCTGCCGAGCAGAGATGAGAGCTCGTAAAGAGGTGGACGTTTTCTTCAGAGAACGAGGCATGGAGACATACCATTTTTTCAGCAGTCAGCACCATTCGTCATGTACTGTTCGGGAATTGGTACCAATTCAACGAAGTCTACCTCTGTATACCAAGTCAGGTATTCAACCACGACGAAGCAAACGGGCTATCTCAGTTGCTTGCAGAGCATAGATGAGACAGATGTAGAGCTTTTAGAGAGTAGACGTTTTCTTCCACTCTTAATATCTGTACATGCACTTAGTAGTACTATAAAACTAGAAATGACAGGAGCATGGAACCCCAAGCTCCAAACATGGCGACCTCCATCCATGGCTCCCTTCGGCCAAGCATGTGCGGCAACAGAAGGCAGCCCTCGTCGTCCGTCACCACCAACGCCACTCGTCAGATCATGTCCACTGCCAAGGTTCGTTTCTGCCTCCCAACTCCGCTCTGGTGACGCCGAGGACAATCAATCAAAACTGCATATCTTGTGTTTTCAGCCATATTTCAAGGAGCTTCGGCAGCAGTTTGCGTCAAGGCTGGGGGGTGTAAACCGTGTCTCCAAAAGGTTGCTGGGTGCATTTGTTGAGACTGCTTTCACATTCAGTCATCAGCCTTTACGCCCCACCGAGGTACGGAGTAAATAACTAAGGATATGACATTAAACTTCAGGGAGAATTGCTGAGAGTTTAACCACCACCTGTTCGGATTTCCTCAATCATCTATGCAGGGTAATTTTGCTCCCGTCGAGGAGATCGGCGATATACGGGAGATATTAGAAATCACAGGAGAGATCCCAGCAGATTTTCCAGAGGGTGCTTATATAAGAAACGGTAAGACCCCTCAATTTCACCCTGCCTTCACTGAATTATCAAGATCATGCACCAGAATCCTGACTTATTGCACTGGTTGTCGTGTCATATGCAGGTTCGAACCCTCTCTTTGGAGCCCTCCATTCGTCACACTCCATTTTTGGCAAGTCACACGACATTTGGGTTGAAGGAGAAGGCATGCTCCACGCCTTGTACTTCACCAAGAGCAGCGACGACAACACGTGGTCAATCTCGTACACCAACCGCTACGTACAGTCCGACACATATAGGCTCGAGAAAGAACTCAAGAAACCATGCTTTCTCCCTTCCACTGACGGTGACTCCCGTGCGATGCTCATCGCCGCTGCCCTGAATACTGTAAGTACAGTATTCGCTTGCTTGCTTGCTTGCTGCTGCTCAATATGTCACTTCTTTCTCTCCTGTTCTGATAGTTATGGGATGCTTAATATAAATACACACAGCTGAGGTACGGAAAGGCTTTCAAGAACATGAGCAACACCAGCGTGTTTGAGCATGCTGGGAGAGTCTTCTCAGCCGCGGAAAATGACAATCCCCATGAGATTGATCTGTGTAGTCTTGGCACGCTAGGTAGCTGGAATGTTGATGGTGGATGGAAGATGCCATTCACTGCCCACCCCAAGGTCCGTCACTCCGTCCTCTCGCTTACTTCCTGAAAATGATGAACTGAATATAATTTATAACTGTTTGGTTCCTGTACAAGTATCAAAACTTGTTTATTATAACAAGTGCGTGATGTAATACTTTAGTAAGAGGAAATAGTAACACCATAATTTGAAATAGTGTGATAAAAGTCGTTAAACAAAGCACAAAATGCCATATTACAATGCCTGTCAAGATCTTGTTAAAATAACATGGTCACGATATAGTGCCTAAGTAGGTAATACCAAATAGTAATGGCGTAATTTGAAATAGTATTATGAAAAGGGGAAAAAAGGAACGAAATACAATAACTGAGAAAACAATAAAATTCTCTTGGTCTACATGCGTAATTTTAAACTGTTATTCCAGCATAACACTAATGGTACAACAATTCGCAACATTCCAAGACTTTTTTAGTTCGAATCTGAAACTTCAAATGTTGCTACATATATTACAACTATTTACTTTTGGAGAACTTCCATGGATTCAAAGTTCCGAACTGTCCCGAATTGATAGAAGATGGCAAAATGTGCATTACAGCAGCATAAAAGGAAATCCACGGCAAAGAGAAAACATGAAAAGACCACATTAACTAGCACAAGTCAAACATAGTGTTCCACTATAAACAGAAGAAGAAAACAGAAGCTCGCATGGATCACATTAAATGAGTAATAGCACCAACAATATTATTACCGAGTGGAATGAAAATGAGAGGTAACTTTAGCAAACGTTTTTGCATGCTTGTGATAATCTGGGAGGGAAAAAGTAGGAAACTGATCCCGCACCATGAGCTTGTGGAGTTATTGCCCATGTTACAAGACCTGTTAAATAAATGCATGTTATGAACTTATGATATATACTCTCCCATGCATAATCTAGTTAGTTTTCAGGACAGCATTTCATTGTCCAAGCAGCACATTGACTGTGCACATAACTGTTGCAACAACAAAAGAAACAATGAAAAAGTCATCCCCGGTACTAAATGTTCATCTTGTTATTTACAGCATGAGAAGCTAAGTTCGAATCTACACAAAATATAAGTGGATGCAGCTACGACAGACAATTCCAAGCTCTATTCATGTTAAACCTTAAAACCTTCCATGAAGTCCTTGACTCCTCATTGAACCCAGGGTGCTTTTCCTGTAGGAATTTGAGAGTTGATGTTTTGGGTATATTTACAATCTTGCCTTCCCATGTTTAATCCATGCAAGCTGTCTATGTGAACAGGTCATCCCTAGAACAGGAGAGTTGGTCATCTTTGGGTTCAGTGTGAACAGGCCTTTTCTAACAATTGGAATTGTCTCAGGTTTTTCTATTTATAAAATTCATTTTCCTGTTATGCCTGATTAAAGACATCAGTTCAAGACTTGATTCCATACTGTCATCTGCAGCTGATGGTAAGAAACTAAAGCGGAAGGTTGCTCTCGACCTAGATCGATGCACATATTGTCATGAAATAGGAGTTACTGCTATGTAAGTTTTTCCATAACGCGAGCTGCATTATTGTGACGATTAATATTTTTTTCTGCCATACAGAAAATTTCCCTTTTTAAAACTTATATAGATCATTTTCATTCAATATTAAGCAAAATGCAGAAACTAATGTACTAAAGTAGCATACAGTGAACTTGAGTGGACAGAATAGAACATGAATAAGTTAGTTGCCAGGGCAAACTAATCTAATAGTAATATCAATTCTGTTAGTAAAGATGTCGTTGTGTTGCACGGTCTTTGGGTGGATTCCTCTCCTAGAGATAATGGCTATTTCTGACATTCCTATATCTACAAACCCTGCTTTTCTGAATTGAAATGTGTGCAAGTTTTGCGTGTTCTCCGGAAAAAATCTCAACTATATTATAATGAATGTGTCAATTGTGCAATGATAATGATTTCAACTATGTGTACATACTAACAGGTGATAGATAAATTCTTCATTTAAATTTTATACATAGAACACATTTATTTAAATTGAATGATTATTTTAATTATATATTCAAAACAAGGTAAAAACAAAGGACGCACACATGCGTAAAGACAGTTGGTATTTAACAAAGCAAGATATTTTTTAGAAGAACAGCATATTAGCAATTCAGCAATGCAGAGAATCAAAAATGATGGAATCAAATATCAACTTGTGAGTGTAGGTACAACATTATTTTAGACTCTCCACTGACACTCAGCAAAGAAAGGATGCTAAGAGGTGCTCCGTAAGTACTAACAACAATCTTGGTCTTAGTTTAAAAAGAAATGAAGTGTCCAATTCATCCATTGTATGTCCCTCATGTAGGCTGATTGAATTCGAAAAGGACAGCTATGCAAGAATAGGGGTCATGCCCCATTACGGCGATGCAAACTCAATAATATGGTTTGACGTACAGCCATTCTGCACAATCCATCTTGTCAACTGCTTTGAGGAAGATGATGAGGTAGAAAGATAAACAATCACAGTATATACTTAATGTTGACGTATTGAAGTATTCACTGGTCTAAGCGTACTCTAGAATGACTGCACTCCACCAATTTCTCACCCAAAAAGAACAACCACTTTTGATCAATAAGTACAAATTGCTAAAATTTGCTCAATGGTCAAGAAGTTACAGGCCTCTTTGATCCCAGAATTCCCAAATGCTGAAGAGGAATATATAGGCATTAGATGTCATGACATGTTCTTTTCCTACGGGGATAAAAAACATATGAATAAGGAACATAAGTTGTTGTGTGCACCACAAGAAAAACAGAGGAATTTTCATGAGGGATAAGGTGGATCCCATAGTTATCATAGGCACAAAGGATAGTTTCCTAGAGGTTGGACTCAGTCCAAATCTACCTTTCGAAATTGGAATCGAGTGCAAAGTGACCATAGGAAAAAATCCAAAAGGACTGTAGTCCCACGAATCCAACAAGCTCTATAGGAAAAAAATTTAAGGATTGAAATCCTACAAAATTCATTAAAATGTATGAGGCCTACATATTCCTCAAATCACTCAACGATTTCATGTTGGGCAGGCACTGTCAGCGTCACGTCTGAACCCAAAAGGGGATGACAACATCAGACTGGTAGAGTTTCGGGATCTTAGGCAAAGCCGTGACCTAGGGGAACTCTTGGGATTACAAAAGGTAGCTGGTGGGGAGTCGTAGCCAGCACAGTATCAGATTATTACAACTTAAAATAGGACGACCTAGACTGAATCCCCAAGTTGGATCTACTACTGTTTTCTATTCTCATACAACTTTTCTGTTAGAGATTGTCTTAAGAAAAACAACTTTCCGGATTGAAGTTTTCCAAGTAAAGTGCACTCTTTCCCCTTAAGAACAACCTACGTGTATATAACTGTTCATGGGTTCCTCTTTCATAATCTATGTTATAATTTTCTCTTATGTAATGATTTATTAGGTCATTGTAAGGGGATTTCATGTGCCAGACTCTATCATTATGGGCCCAAGGCTCATCAATATGATGGAAGAAACAACCAATGAGGAGTATTCTCGCTTGTATGAGTGGAGATTGAACTTGAAAACAAGGACAGTTGCAGGCAAATACTTAACTGGCAAGGAGGTTGCTCTAGAATTCCCTGTAATCAATGACAAGTATGTTGGCTTGCGCCACAAGTACGCATATGCACAAGTGGTAGATTCTCTAGCAACCGTTGCCGGTGGTCCTGGAATAGGTATTGCTAACATACATTGTTACATTTTTTAATGGCTATATGCACCTTCCATTCAAACAAGAGATACAAGATAATAGTTATTGCCCATACCTTGGTCACTTATACCAGCTTTGCTTGTCCAGATACTTGTAGCAGAGCTCATACACAGTTTGGAGTGTCATGTGGGCTCAATAGGTACAGAACAATAAGGGGTTCTATTGCTTGACTACCCCAAATATTAGTATCAGTGGATCATGAAATTTCTAAAGTAATTTTTCATGATTTTTCTTTGACACTCCTTCCATTCCTAAACAAGGCCTCATTTATGAGAACAGGTGACGGCCCTATTAAAATATATTAATATATGAAATAAATAATATTGATTTTTACGCAATGCAACTAAATAGAACAGCCACACAATAGGTGAAGAAGGTACTCTAGCTTTGAGTCCCTAACTCACCCCTACACTTTTTTGGCCACATAAGACTATTCCAAAGTAACACCACAAACAGATGAGGTGCATCTCTAGTAAAAAACAAGTGTTGTCCTAGAAATCATGCAAAAATAGTACTCCCTCTGGTCCGGTATAAATGTCGGAGTAATTGAGCTGTGTACGTACAAATACATAGCACTCCTCACGACACTTTTATTGGATCGGAGGGAGTACTATTTTATATTTCCCCAACAATACCTTTATGATTCATCACACTAGGTATACAAAAATGATATGAGTATTTTGAGTGTTGCCGAGGCCAGGGAAAATCCATGTTTTGAACCACGTGGACCCGTATACCACCAAATCCATGAACCCATTTACAAGACCTATTGACTCATTAGTCCAGCTTATAAAACCATGGTTTTATTAGGTTTTGCAAATATATTGCAAAAGACTTTCTGATCAAACTAATCTTTGGTGTATACGTACAACACATCTGTGACTGACGTATATGATTTAACTTGATAATACGTGAAATAGTTTTGTTCTTACATATAAGCTTCATGGTCACGTATATAGTTCTGCCAACTAATATACCATGTGAATGGCTATAGATTTAAATACAGAAAATGTCATCTCTTAGCATCTCATCACATACAAACTTTATGCAATATACTTTAATACTATTCTCAAACTTCAGTACGACCAAAGTTCGGAGGTTTTGCAAAATTTATCCTTGATGAAAGAGAGGATATGACCACCAAGGTATTATCATCTTCAAAGAAGTTTTTCCACTTTGGTTTGTCAAATAACATTAACTTCCTATCCGTAAATCTTAAAGGACACAGCCAGAGAGGATCTAATAAAGGTCGAGTATCATCACCTTGACAGAAATCAGTTCTGCTCAGGAGCAACTTTTGTGCCAAAGGTCAATGGTGCGAACGAAGATGATGGCTGGATAATCTCTTATGTGCATGATGAGGGGACAAATAAATCGGAAGTATGTTTTTTATAGATCCAAACGTCTTTCACTATATCTCCTATAATGGTTCTGTTACCAATAGAGGAAACGAGAACATTCTAATTATCGGCATCTGGTCATCTAGCTACGAGCAAAGAGCCTTTGAGCTGTTTCAATGAATGTAGAACCTATTTACTCTCCACAGTTGCTAAAATCTTTGGAAACACCCATTTATTTTATCCTAAGTGAAACTTTTGAAACCTTTGAAATATCGATGTCTATAATATCAAATAGATACACTGGGAAAATATATTTCATGATATCTATTGACAATAGTTTGGTATTGTAGATGTTGATATTTTTGCTGTGAAATTGGTCAAACTTTAGAAAGTATGACTTACATTTCGAACTAGGGAGTACAAGTTATCACCAAGAGTCCAAGGCTTTCTGCATCTAAAACTAGGACTGAATGAGGCATATTAATCAAAAGTTCTAATGACTGAAATACGGAAGGTATTTGTTTGCTACCTTCAGCATCACATAGTAATAAACATTTAAAAAGATCCGTCTTCTCATGTTGTAGGTCCATATCGTCAACACTCGAAGATTTGGATGTGGGCCTATTGCCAAGATAACATTGCCACAAAGAGTACCCTATGGTTTTCATGGAGCATTTGTTTCAAAAAGCAAAAGACAAAGGAGCGATTTCTCGTCTAAGGATATAAGCCCTGCTATTACCACTTGATGTAGTACTACATATTCGTTTATCATGCATAAGTCTTAAAGTTCGTTGAGACCTTGACTGTATGGCAAATATGTAACTTCGATCCTATGGTTTTCATAGAGCATTTGTCCCACGAAGTACACAACAAAGGATAGACTTTTCCTACAAGCCTGCATTTACCACAAAAACTGAGCCACTTCAGATGCTTAAAGTTTGTCGGAGATGCACATGGTTGTGTAATGAACAGCTTTGTCACTTAACATTTAACTATTCACTAAAACATATTCGAACAAAGAGAGGTTACAAGATAACAATGTACTTTAAAACCTTATTGCTATACAAAAATTATAAGGTGCTAGAAGATCAACAACAATTTATTGGTTGTGTCTCAAATAAACCACGCAGATGGTCTTGCAAGATGCCAATATGATGGTGTAGCACTCTGCTGTTCATTCTAATAGAAATGGAACAGGGGTGTGGCCCTAAAGGTGACTATTCAGTTGTGAAAATGTACTCCTTTGTATCCACGTCAACATGATTACTAGCATACATTATACAATACAATACTTTGTTGAATATGAATGTACCGCACAATTAATTTCTTACCACAGCAATCAAATGGCTGACATATGGTGAACACTCATCAGGATTTAAAACGTTAACACTCAAGTGCCCAGAGTTTCCACAACACACTGAACTGAAAAGCAACTTTTGGATAAACAATGGCATGGTAGCAAAGTTACTAAAAATTTCAATGGAACAAGGGAAGTTGTTATTACATTCAGAGAAAGATAGAATATATTTGGAATTTCAGATGATGCAATGATCTCTCAAATTTATCAGCCGTATCGATATTACAAGAAGATAAAGAAGTAGCAATATGATACAGGTACTGAAGGCCAAATTATTCAATGTACATAATTTGTCATCACATGGTAGACGCAAATACATATAAAATCACAGATTGGTAATTATATTTCTGTGACTAACAAAATTCATACCGGGTTATCTTTGAAACTGCCAAAAATACCAATTGTACATGTGTATCAATGAGGTATATCCACACAATGCTATGATAGTTTACCTATTTCTTCAAGCTAATAAAGTTGAAACTATTTGACCATGAAAGAACTCTTGCAGCTGCAGCCCCCAACTGCACTTGGATTTGTTGAAACCTGCATATTATAAAGGCATACATAAGTTGTAACAAACTCGGGATATTCAGAACCGTAACAAGCCATGTGTGCGATTTGAATGAAGAAAAAGAAAAGTGGAGCAGTGAAGCCACATGGGATGGGGTGGGGAGGGCCAAAGAGCATAAGATGAAGGAGCTAAAAAGAAGATCAGTGAACCTACAACGAGGTCATGATAGAGCTCACAACTTCATAAATTAAGCGACAAAGATACACCTTCAAGAGCTTACGAAGAAGCTCAGGCATTGGAAGTGTTATTTCAGACTTTTTGTTAAAAAAAGAATCACTACGATTTGAACATGATGAGGTCATTATTATGCTCAGGCATAATAATGATGTCACTGAAAATATAGTTGATGATAAATAAAATAGACAGTTGGATAAAGCTAGCTCAAAGATTTTTATAAACGAACTATTCAATGACCAGGAGAAAATGTGATATGGCTACCCCGATCTCTACTGTTCTTGCTGTTGTCACAGTTGACAATGAAGCTGTGAAAAATATACACCACATATATCGAAGTGCTTATGGCTACTTCACGGAGATAAAGAAGTACTACAAAATACTGTATGCATGCATGCAGAAGCATTGGGAAAGTGAATTTGTCAAGGAGAATTTTTGTCTGGTTCAGTTTCAAGTGGCATCACAAGCTACCGAGTAGAGTCAGATAAGAACCAAATTATGAGCCAATGTGATTACACTGAAGGAATTTAGGATGGCTTCAGATGAACATAGCGCACCGAGAGTGTCGGGGATGTAACCCGGGTACCCCAGAGTTGGTGGTTTTATTGAGTTATTAGAAGAGGCAGCAAAGAAATAAATAAAAGATAAAGGAGGAAGCAGAAAAAACACTTTGGACCGACATTGGCCTAGCCCAGACCGAGATACCGTTTACTGGCCCAAAACTGCATTTACCTCGGCAGGCCGAGATATCCTCCAACCCCGGATCGGGCCACCAGCGGGCCAGCAGCGCTCCGCGCCTCGGAGCAGGCCGAGATCTCCGAATCCCGGATTGGGCCGAGACTGCATCACTTCGGACGGGCTGCTGTCCCTCGCGCACGAGCAACCGCAGGACGGGCCGACATCTCCTGCGCCTCGGGCCAGGCCGACGTTGGTTGTACCGAGTTTTACTTACCTCGGATGGGCCAACAATCGCCATATCCCTGATGGGCCAACCGCTCTCCCCATGGGCCACGCCAGCACCGCAGCAGCTACATCGGCTGGGCCGAGATCTCCAGCGACCACTTCGCTCGAGCGCTCCATCGACCGAATCATCACCGACCGAATCATCGCCACAGGCCGCACCCTCGCACGACGCCACGCCTCGGTCGTCCACGGACCGAGATCGCCAGGGGCTTCATCGACCGGCGCCAGGTACTACTTCGACCGGCATGCACGTTGCCGAATCGCCCCCAGCTACTTAACTCGGTGGCATCCCGAGCCACTTCCTCGACGAGTACAAGATGCCATCTGCCACCCCCAGGGGAAGATAAGAAGCTGACTAGGAGATGCAGGAGACAAGCACAAGCGGACAAATCAAGGACAAGGCGGAGGACAGACAGGACACCCCAAGCCCATCTCTGTGACGCCTCAACAGTGGGGACGAGACCCCAGTGGTCATCTCAGCTACAGTGCTGTACATGTGTGATGCAATTGTGGGCCATCTCTTGTCCCCTGGGCTTCCTATATAAGGAGCACCAGGGGGTGTGCTCTCTTCAGCCCCCGACGGGCTCATTTCTCCTCCTTGCTCACAGGAGCGTTCATCCTCTAGCTAGAGAGCCTCTTACAGGCAGTTTTGTGCACAGCTCCAGGAGCAACTTTGTAGCTCGCATATGCAACTCCATATAGTCAGACATGCAGGAGTAGGGGCTTTACCTCCTCACAAGGGCCCTGAACCTGGGTAGATCGTGTGTGCTTTTGTGTCTTCCGTGTGCGCTCCTTAGCGCGCTATCCCTCCCCGAATCCTCTAGCGTCCATCGGCCCCAAACTTAAGCCTACCCCTAGGCATCTGTTGTTCCATACGACGACAGAGAGTCTAGTATGTTGAATTCCTATTTAAATTGCGTTCAGTTTGTACAGTTGCATGCCAGAAATATAAGGCACACACCATGCTATTAATTAGTGAATGAGTACTAGCCAAGTTAATTACGTGCAGCTGTTCTGGTCGTTTGTCCTTGTGTTTGACTCGGCTGTAAATAACCCAGGCCGTATGCCATTGTAAGGGACTCGAGTTTGTCCTCTTTTAGTGTGGTGTGACTAAACCCACAAAACAACCATGTCAGGGTGACAAATTCCGTGTTTATGTATCTCCTTATGTTAAAGGTTTTGATCTGACCGTTGAGGTTGGTTGAGCAACATTGATGATCTACAGCCTTTGTTTCTAGCATAATTTTGTGAAAGTCGAAAAATCTCCCTGTGACTACCCTATCTTCGATCTATTTTTCCTCAATAAAATTCGCTCATCAAATACTCCTATTTTTTATTTCGCTGCTAATTGCTTCCTATGGGCGGTGAAAGCTCAGGACCACCCCTAAATCGTCTCAGTGCAAGCTGGCCGTATCAACATATGACTTTTCCCAGTTGCCTGTTAAAAACATTCCACTACAAGAAACAAAGAGCTAACTTTGAAAACTAACCACAAAAGCTGAGCGTATAAGTTCCTCCTCATAATCCACAGTGGCACCTTTCACAAAGTCGTACGAGATATCATCCACAACCAATTTAACACCATCTTTTTCAAAGATCCTACAAGTATAATGACAATTATGAGACAAAGTATAAGAAAATATAGAAGTATGATGCCACAAACTACGCCAATTACTGGTCAGATATACAGTTAATTCAAATGTCTGTAAATATCTGAAAAATGAAATAGACAGGATAACTGACTTACCGATCATCTGAGCTTTTCTTGTTATCCAGAGAGAAAGAATATTGAAATCCAGAACATCCGCCAGCTTCAACGCTTACTCGCAGCATCTTACCTTGAGCAGACGGTTCTTTAGCTTGTAACTCTTTCAGTCTCTGCAAAGTATTAAATTGGCCAAGCGCTTATCAAAAATGATCAAAGGTCATTTCAAGATATCTTGACAGTTGACACGAAGCCATAGACAGTTACAACATGAAGCCAATGTATCAAAGAAAATATGGTAGAATTGCAGAAAGTGTCTCGTACATACGCAATAGTCGAAAATGAATCAAGATAAAAATACAGCAATAATAATTGTCTTTTCAAAGAAAGTACCACCTATGTTCTGATATTTATTGTAGTTCCTTTTGCAATATCATAATTTAATTTTGTGACACTCGGCTTTACAAACCAGAACTGTCAGGATATGATTTCTACTGTCAGGATAAGAAGTACAGAACATCGGATGCGAGCATGAGGCTAGCTAATACATTGGTTTGAACATTTGTTTCTACCAAATACCACCGATCGAGCTGTGTAGTAAACGGAAATAGATGTAAAATTCAACTGTCTTGGGCATTGAACCTAGGCATCCACAGAACACCCAGGTGCCGCCTCTATAAGCACTAGACAGTTAGCCGCCAGACCCCCCTCGCAGGCAGGAACAGCATACAAAACCGTGTCTATTAACCTAAAATGAATTTCAGATTTCTAAAACTGTAGCAGTACAGCTGCAGATTTTAATATCGTTCCGGAGTCAATCCCACACAGAACACCGGATTAAGTACCGCGAATAACCGAATGTTCGGAAGACCTACCCGGACGCAGCCCTCCGTCATGCGCACGGGCTCCGGCTCCGCGAGCGATGGCGACGCCCGCTCTGCGGTGGAGGTGAGGAGGCGGAGGCGCTGGTTCGCGCGGACCCGGCCGTAGACCAGGGCCGCGAGGCGGCGGAGCGGGGGCCGAGACGAAGCCATCGCCGGTGGGCGGTGGCTAAGAGGACGGCGGCGAGAAGCGCGGCGGCGCTCTACGGCCGGAGGCGGAAGGGGAACGCGGGTTTGGGCTGATTCAGCTTTGTTTTGGCCTCGTCTACGTGGCAGGCGGTGCTTATGCACAGCCTTTTAAGCCCTGCTTTATAAATAAAATCGACAAATGATGAGGCAAAACTCTTACAAAGAAAATCAAAGACAAAAGGAAGAGTAGACATCGAAAACTCCTAGGAGAGCCCGAGCTCGTTTGGACCTGCGGATTGCACTACAACAACCACCCAGCATCATTTAAAGATCCAGCAGGACATGTACGTATGGTTTTGGTCGGATCGTATACAATACCTGTACCTGCCGAAATTAAGTGGAACGGCTCAGCATTAAATGTTGGGTAGGAAAACTCAAAAAAAAAATGTTGGGTAGGAAATATGGAGAGCCTTCTCCAGCAAAGGGTCAGGTAAAAACCTGTACCAACAATGCTGGTAAAAATTCTGCACCTATGGCTGCGGAGCTATACTTGCAGACAAGATAAAAATCCACATTCCGAAAATTTGCCCGACCATCTCGCGCGGATCTGGCACAGTGCAAAAAATCCAGTATCTGGCAATGACGGCTCAGTTATGATATCAGCCACAGGAATACCACTGCAACGACCTCTAAGAATGGGTGCTCTCGTGTCCCGGTCCTGCTCCATTAGCTGTGTGGACCTGGTCATTAATTTCTTCGCACATTTGAACACAGAAATTATCTCCATAAATAACTGGCACACGGATATAGATCATCCCATATTTTGCAACATGTAACTCTATTTTTTTCAGGAGGTGCATTTTCTAACACGCCATAGTGTACAGTTTTGCAAACTCTAATAAACAATCATTCCAATAAGAGCCCAATCCCTAAAGTTCAATCGAACAACCAATACACACCTAAACCTGGCCTAAGATCAAAGGTGGGTTTTTGTTCTTCACGCATGTTGTCTTCCGGTGCCCAGTCAGACCGCAGTTCGAGCACCTAGCTTCCTTCCTTTGCTTCTCCTGGCCAACTGTCCTCTGCGAGCAAGTCGTGCTCTTGTGTCCCGGCAATCTGCAGATAGTGCAAAACCTTGTCCTTTTCGACGTTTCCTCGTATCCAGGCCTATCCTGGCTATTGGTCGGTCTCTCACCACTTCAGTTTTTGGCAGGGGCAAGAAGTGCAGGATCCAATCACAGAGCAAAAGCCGTATCGTTGCTGCAGATGCTGTCGGATACGGCCCGCACAACAAAGGTTTCCTTTTTAGGTGTCAACTTCTTCATTTGCCTCTCAAGGAGGCCCAACCCGTCTCCTTCTAAAGCCAGAGCCGATGTCTTCACAATGCATCCTCGAAGCCCTTCCGTTGTACTCTCGTACGCCTCCACATTGGTATCCCCCATCCGAACGAGCTCCAAAGCTGCCGTGCAAAGCTGAAACACTTCACATTGTCTTGATCTTTCTGGTAATGCTTGAGGTGGGCAGGCAGTACATCACGATCTGTGAGGTTCTTGCATCCTTTAAATGTTCAATCCCTGCTTCTTCCAGGCCTTATCCCGAAAGAGCACAGTCGACCGCTTCACTATATGCCTCTCCGGTATTTCCCTAACGCGTATGTGCAGCAGCACTGCAGCACCTAAATAGAAACAAGGGTTACTGCGTTTAAAGACTGCTGCAACATTGGGAAAATAACTAGAGCGGTCGCAAAGCAAAAATATATAGATTTTGGAAATACCTGTACCAACAATGCCACGAAGAGCCCATTCAGGGAAACCTCATTGATGTCGTACGAGCCTGACTCGAACATCGCCTCCTGGAACTTCTCAAACATGGACCTTGTATGTATGTTGGAAGCATGCTTCTCCAGTGGGACATTCTGCCGGAGAACAACACCCCCTGGACAAAAGATAAACAGCCAGGAAATGTATTAGTGTTCCAGCTTTTGACCACATGCTGCAAACTACAATTTACCTACGGCTGGATCCGAATTTATTACACAACTGGGTACTTACAATTCTTGTGCGTTTCTCCTAGAACTGACTCCTCCGAATCCATGTCAACAACTTGTTGTACTGCTTCACGAACACATGCATTGCAGAACTTGGTGGCACATAGTTCTTCAGCATGTGGTTCGCGCTCTCGCTCTGCTTGGTGCCTTGTTTCATATATCTGTGTCAAGTATGGGTTCTTCTCTATGCTGTACGTACGCAGCATGTGCTTCCAAGCATCCTCAAACTCTTGAGGTGTGAGCATCTGGTTCACAATCCGGTGAAACTCTGTCTTAAACAGGCTTCGCTTCCCATAAAGATCTCCGAGTTTCTCCTTGGCTTTGTTTAGAACATGCCACTTGCACCAGCAGTATACCCGGCAGAATCTTTGAAATCGCCAGCTCCATTGCTCTGCATTGATCTGGAAGGCAAAGAATGTATTAACAGAGGCCAAAAAAACCATAAGAACAAAGAACACTCATAATTTTTATTAATGTCATCCCAGCGATACAAAAAAAAGCGACCCAATTATGCTAACCAAAGATATTCTTTCTACTATAAAACACAATACAAGGCAAGTTCGGGCCAAAATTCTAATCATATCATTCTACATACCCCCAAACACAACAGCAATTTCCTATGCCCATATCTGCACACTCCTAACTAACATTTTATCATAACATCGAGAAGCTGAGTTTGACTGCACAGCAGGTTTGCGATACAGAAATACAAGTAGCAATCACCATCAAGTAGGATAACATCAGCATTTATCCATGTAAAAAAACATCAGCATTTATCAAATAACAAAACAGGGACACAGCACGGCTGGACAGAACGAACCAAAAATGTGGAACGCCATATTTACCAAAGCAATGAAACTAACCCTAAACCGTTATGCTAGGCATTATTCTACTCACCAAAAAAACTTAGGTTTCCCCGTTTTTGTCAGAACTATTTCTTATTTGAAACAAGTTGGAACTCGAATTTACTGGCAAATACCACCCACATCGCCAACTACAATTTTCAATTCTACATGTGCAGCATGCGATTCCAAACTGAAAACAGGGTGCACACGCGTATATGGAAATACCAACAACAAAATATGCCCACTCATTTACTGATGCACTACATTATCACCGGTTCACCATGCTTGCTGATTATAATTTCAGTTCTCCCCCCGGTACACACTACGTCACGTCTCAAGTTCAGAGGCACTCGAAAGTGCCTCCAATTACTGAAAAAGTGCGGGCAAATGTTTTTTGAGGCAGAAAAAAAAGTGTTAATTTTGTTCATGTTGGCAAAAGTATTTAGTGGCAGTTTTCAGTAAGTGCCTCAAAATTCATTTACTGGCAGTCTTAAAAGTGCCTCAAATTTCAATGTCTGGCACTCTTAAAAGTGCCTCAAAATTCACTTGCTGGCACTACTAAAAGTGCCTTCAAATTCAATTACTTACACTACTAAAAGTGCCTCCAAATACATGTACTGGCAGTACTAAACATGCCTTCAAATTCAATTACTTGCACTTACAAAAGTGCCTCCAAATACATGTACTGGCAGTACTAAACATGCCTTCGAATTCATTTACTTACACTTCAAAAAGTGCCACCAAATACATGTTCAGGCAGTTTCCATAGAAGGCTATTACAGGTTTAACAATTGTAGCAAGTAAACATATTGCAGGTTCAGAACTATTACAGGTTTAACTATTACAGGTATAACATCTTTCGAGAATTTCTGTTGAGGAGTAACCTACGAACTGCATCTATGAGACAGGAGCAAATATGAAACTGGAGCATTTATGAAACAGGAGCATCTATGTTGACAGCTACTGACAACATACGACAGCTACGGTGGTAGCCTCAAGCCTGTAACTTACATTATTCCTCAAGCAACTGCCAGATATCTACTTTCATCATGAACCAATCCAGACTGAATCTCTAGGCTGTGAATTCACATTCTTCCACTTTTTCTTGCATGAACCTTGTGTCGCAGCAGCCACCCTTTGCTTCATAATGGATTCATGTGGTTTACCTGTCAAATTTAGTTTCATGTGATTTTACAAGCATGTTATATCTTATTTGAGTGTTAATTATAAACTACTCAAGTTCAAAAATACTATAATACTGAGTCGTGTACTTACCAAATTCTTCATATGTGCATGCTTAGAACTAGACAAAGGCTAGCTTCTCAAAGTTCAACACAAAACATAAGGCTCTAGTTAAAAGTGGCAATATATTTAGATTTAGCATGGTCAGTCAATTTCCAACTCGCGAATGCAGGAATTTACGAATGAAAAAACAGAGCAAAGTTAAATTCCAATTTTATAGAACCACACAATATTTTGCATGAAATTGTCCTCAAATTAAGCCTTGCATATTTTGCATGCTCTGTCCTGGAGCCTAATTAAATCTGGAGATTCAGTTATAGCCTAGACAAGAAATAAGTTGTCTCCCTCCCACAAAATGCCAAAGTACATGGAAATTTAGAAGAAATGTCTCATATTTCTTGGCCTCACCTTTTCTCTCTCGATATGTTTAGACCAAAAGCACATGCCCGATGGTTCTCTACCCAAAAATTTGTAGACTAACAGTGGGAGGTTACAAACAGAAATGTATTCAGAGCACTAACAAGGTTCAAGTAGCATTCACTACCAGCAGACTGAATATAATTACTCGAAGAGTAGTTACTCTGAGCATCTTAAAGCACGTCAATTCTAAGATATTAGTAGCAAAGACTGCACTTTTATAGGAATGGATCACCAAAGCATAGAAATAGTTTTAAGTGCTGAAGTGTTAAAAATTTCCAACTAAAGGTCTGTTAAAAGAAATACTCAGTATATCCTAGCATCATAAATATATCCTAGTATAAAATACATAAGCAAGAAATATTGCTAACTGCATTAATGGTGGCATCCTTGTGAAATCGTAACTCCCGCTGCCTGGTATGTTATGAATTACGGTGCCCTGATGTTCTGCAGTTGCTACCACTATTTTGCATTAAACGGTAAAGAGGTGCTGGTATTGAGTAATGCCTCCTCGTTCTCTCTTTCCATGACCCTATTATCTCCCTTTCTTTCGGAACAGTTAAGCGATGGGAGAAAATAAGCTGCCAGATTTTGCTCATATCTCTTCGTCCCACAAAATTTGCAAGGGGGACTGAGAGCTAAATCACGCCATCTGAAAACTACCTTCACATCCTGACTTTACTTCATGCACAGGCACATGCAAAACAATTCATTTCACTAACCTGATTCGAGATGTCATAGACAACTATGGCGGCGGTAGCACCCCTATAGTACATGGGGCCAAGCTATGATACCTCTCCTGCCCAGCAGTATCCCAGATATCAAACTTCACAGTCTCGGCATTAACAGCCAAGGTTTGGGAGAAGAAAGCCGCTCCGATCATTGATCCCTGCAGATAAATAGACCGATAATTATCATTTTCAGAAAAAAATCTGCAGACATTTTATCTTTAACAAAAGGAGTATATCAGCGTAAAATCTGCAGACATTTTATCTTTAACATATTTGTAGTATGTATATCTCAGGAAATCAATCTTCCATCATTAAGAACTTGCCAAACTATGCAAAGAGCATAAAACAGCGAAGAAAATAGTAAGATATCAATTAAACACATGTACTTGATAAGAAAGTGATCTTGCAATTAAATCGAACACTAGCAAAAATTTCCAGCATAGATTTCTTATGTGCATACAATTCAGCACCTCACATACACATTGATTTGAGGAAAACATCAACCATAAGCCTATTAAAGTATTTTATTGCATTATTCCTACAATAAAATGTATCACCAGGATATCAAAACATTTAATCCACACACAAGCTCAGTTCAAGGAAATCAAATGAGTACTATCTAGAACCTAAACCAAACTGCAGAACATATCAAACATGCATATAAACAAATTCTTCAGTTAACAGTGTAATTTGTATTCAGATTCGTCAGAGCAAAGTTACCCCAAAATCACAGATGCTCAGGAGCATCATGCAGCACAATCTAGTGTCAAACAAGGCCAGATCAGAGAACGTGAGAGGGAGAGCCGAGGGATTACCACACCGTGAAAGACGAAGAGCGGCGACCACCACTGCGGTTGAAGTGTGAAAAAACCCACTGCCTTCCTGCAACGGCGGGAGCCGAGGGCGTAGGCGAGGAGATGTAGCCGAGCGGCAACCACACGACCACCATCCCTGACCACAGCCGAGGAGGCGCGGTCGAGCGGGGGCACGAGGGGGAGATGGAGGAGACGTGACCGGCGAGGAGACAGCAGGGGGCGGCCATGTGGTGACCTGGTGGAGGAGATCTAGCCGGGAAGCAGCAGCCCGCGGAGCTAGGGTTAGCCGGGGGTGTCTGCGCGAGAGAAAGGAGGGGCCACGGCGGTGAGGAACCGGTGGTGGAGACCATGCCGGAGCAGCGCAATAGAGCGGAGGCGCCGGAGCAGCGCCAGAGAGCGGCGGCACCGGAGGCGGCCGGCGACGGTCGGAGCTGCAGGCGTCGGCGGCGAGTCGCCAGAGAGGAGTTAAGGAAACGAGAGAGAGATGGAGAGAGGAAAATACGAGAGAGAGGTTAACCCTGGTCGAGAGCGGAGGGACTAATTTGCGTAACTTAAATTGTATTAGGAGTATTCTGCAATATGTATAACCATTGCGGAGAGCGAACCCTTATCGGATCAAACAATTGCGGCACTTTTGCTAACTGCCGCGAATTAGATGAGGATTAGCGTCACCTTTGCTAACTGCCGCGAATTAGATGAGTATTAGCGGCACTTTTGCTAACTGCCGTGGAAGATTAATTTGCCCTCATCAAACATTGCCGTCACTTTTTGGGAGGTGCGTTGCTGATATTTTAAGGCACTTTTATTTTTAGTGCCGTAGATTAATCGATATTTAAAGGCAGTTTAACTAACTGCCGATGATTAAGGCACAATTAGCGGCACTAATTGAAATCTGCCGCCTAATGACAGTTTTTTGCGGCACAAAGGGAAAATGCCGCAACGGAAGTGCCGGGAATACGGGGTTGTGGTGTAGTGACATAGCTACGTATACTGCATAATTTACAGAATACCCTATTATGATGGCAAAAGCAACTACGCAGCAAGTATGTATCCAATGGGTTAACACGCACCGGCTGTAATTAGTACGAGGCAACCTACCATCGCTTCGAAGCAGCTTGATTCTGCTGTCCTCCGGTATCAGACTCAACACCATCCAACTCCACAGTCTTTGACTGCACTTCCTTCCTTTTCCGGCCATGCTCCCGCGATCCCGAAGAATCGGCTGACCCTACACTGCTTGTACCGCCTTGATCAAGCGGGGTATCCACCTCTAGTCCGGCGACCTCGTCGCCGGCGCAGTTCAACCGCGAACCACACCTCCCCACTTCGTCATGGGCATCACTCAAGCAAATCACAGCAGCCAATACATCTACCCCTCCACCATCTCTTGCCACCCTCTCCACCGATGCCAATACATCGTGGCACGCAATGCTAACCTTCGATCCGCGTCGGGGAAGAACTCGAGGGTCATGGCCCCGCGGAGATCTACACCTCTAGGCCTTGCCGGCAGACGGTAGGGGGTCACCGGAGGAAATACTTGGGTAAATCTATGGGGTGGCACAGACAAGTCTCCCTCGCCGCCGGTTGGCCAAGAACAACTAGTCCAATAAAAATGCATTTAAGACCAATGGTCTATCCGAGCCCCTCCGTTATGCCCCACATTTACTCTTCCTAGGCGTACGCGGTACAGCTACGGTATGGCAAACTTGTACCCACAACATACGATTCCACGCGGACCCACAAACCCCACTACGGCAGATCAATCATCCAGTACCGCGAAGGCACGTCGCCCGGAGCAAACGAGCTCGAGCTCGCAAAATCCGCGTGACATATCCAATAGACGTCTGAGACTACCAATTAGAGCTCACACCATGCTTTCATCGGGTCTCGTTGCATCGCACTCACCAAGATGACGCCAGAGAGGGCCACCTGCCCTCTTGCTCCCGGTTGTGGAGCTCCGCTTCTGCCAACAGACAACAAGGCGTAGCGAGGGCAGTGACAACCAAGGCATGTGTGCATAAGATAAGAGATCGTCGAGATCGTCTCACCCCAGAGCCGAAGAGTTTGGAGACAAGATCTGAACTTGCCCGCCTATGACAACAAAGTGGCACTGAAAAGCACCAGCGCTCCACCCGGAGCGTGTCGCCATCGTCAAGACAGAGACGATCGAGGGTTTTCATCCGGAGCCCTGATGCGGAGAAGGTGACCACAACGATGGCCCCAAAGAAGAACACAAGACCCAAAAGCATCGTCGCCGTTTTGCGTCGGAGTGTTGAGCTTTCGATGGTTATAATCCGAATAATCTGATTTTCTACGGAAATGTTTAAACCAATAGAGCACAATTTGTAATTAGTGAGTAGTGTGTAGTTCATCCTTGAACAACAACTTACTTAAATGGTTTTTCGTACATACTATGAAATACAAGTTTGTTGGGTTATTAAGTAGTAGAGCGATTATTTTTAGTTTTGTGGGTTGATGATGTACATTGCGCATACCGATCCGATTAATTTTATTTCCGCCCCAAATCCGCATCGTTTCCGTTCCGAATCCATGATCATATGTATCCGCCACCGAATCTGTAACCGTTCATTATCCGATCCGATCCGAATCCAAGAAAAAATATGATAAAAGATATGGTAGAGGCAAATTCCGATATGATCCGATCCGTTTACACCCCTACAGCTAGTGATCTGCAAGATAACACATACCATACTTAATCATTCATGTCATTCATGTTCCATACTTAGAAGATTTCACCAGCGATTTAGTCGAAACTCACATTACAATCATCACGAGGCACCAAAGCACAAGAAACTAAAATTGAATAAAAATAAAAAGGCATACTGAACACATTATCCATCATTTAAACTACGATTTTATACACACACCACAAATACCTTTGATACATCACACACTTACGACGATAGTCTGGCAGAGCTAGCCAATTTCTTCTCCTCCTCAATTCCCATCCAGCCCTCCTCCATCTCCATGGTTGTCGCGTGCCTTCTCCTACTCAGGGAGGGGCCACGAAGGCTTCGGCTCTAGCAACGCCGATCTTCTCCGAGACAACGTTCTCCAGGTTGGCTTCGACCTCTATCCGCATCGTCTTCATCTCATGTGATAACCAGTTGCGCGTGACGCTCGCAAAGCTAACTGTCGCCGCCCAGATCAGAGTGTTGGCAATAGCACCCCACAACACCTTTCTGAAAGTAGGAAGTGAATCACCTTGTCGTCTGCACTCAACAGAGTAGTCTTCCGTGACTTTCCTGTGGAGCTTGGCGGGGTCACGGGCGAATTCGCTGTGGTGCGGACTATGTTTTCTTCGACTCGGTTGAGCTCGGATCTCACCTCCGGAGGCACCGCCGGCGGGATCAGAGACACTTCGGTGTGCGCGACCCGAAGGACAGTGGCGGCGCTTGGGTAGCAGTTGGAGGCGGCGCAGAGGGCGGGAGTGGTGGCGGCGGCGCGGATGCTGGTGGTGACGGCAGCGCGGCCAAGAAAGTATGCCATGGTGATGGTGGTGACGTCCTAACGAGGAGAACGCTCTAAATTGAAGCCTTGCGCTTGGGTCAAGTCAACGGGGGTCTTTAACAATAACACCCATTTTGGAATGACAATTTGCTGGAATGGAGCCGGATCGAGGAAAAACGTGTTAAGTGTCCGGCCAATATCTTTGCTTTTAGTTCATTTCGAATTTCTAGTCTGAATTGGATCCAAAATTTGAACAGAAATCTGAATTAGGATATACAGTGATTAGTTCTAGAAATTTGGACTAGCTGGCTAGATGTTGTAGGGGTGTGAGTGGTGGCTCTAAAATGACTAGTAATCGCACACAAGTAAAACACGTCTGGTCTATAAAAAACAAACAAAACTGCATATCACAATTCCTCAAAAAAAAAAACTTACCAATCACAATATAATTCATTAACAAGAACATCTCAAGCTCCCATGTTCTCACTACTAGGAAAATCTGTACAATAGCCCCGTTACAAGTGGCGTTCATACCAAGACAAGCCACTCATATTGTAGTGCTCGCATCCGGCACGCCGCCAATTAATACAAATCTACCAATGACGTGCAGAATGGGTTAACACGCCGACAGTACATGGGACCCAAACGTCCACCCGGACGGAATATACTAGTGACGTGAAAATATGGCGGCAATTTGTTACAGGTGGGGTGCGGTTGTACACGCCACTGGTAGCCACGTAGTGGTGACGTGCGCATTAAACCGGCACGTCACTGGTGGCGTCGAGCGTTGCATGTATAAGCTTCATAAAAAATGCGTGCATGTACCCCTCCTGCATCCAATCCGATCGACACGTGCTGAGACAGTGCAGCTTCCCATAGCGCTCTTCATGCGCACAACCACCCACCCCCACTCTGGGCACCCACATCCGCCGTTAAAAACGCAACCCTCTCCTAGCCCGACTCTCGGCTCTCTAGATCTTACCGCCCAACCCCTTTCCTTCCACCACTGATCGGATCTCGACACCCACCCTCTACTTCCCCCACTCTTCAGATCTAGCCACCGTCGCAGTGAGATGCACCGTGTGCGTGCGCATGACGAGCCGGTCCGGTCTCGCGCGCCTGATGCTCGTTGTCTATTGTCGATCCCGGAGGCATGCACCCTCCCACAAAGCTCCGTTACCGACCGATTGCCGGCTGCCAGTCCATGTGAGGGAAGGCACGGCTTTTCTACATCAAGGTGTGGCAGTCCATGCCATTGGAGAAGCGACGTGACCTATGTATGCGATGTCATTGACATTGGGACGACGTGGTGAAGGCGAAGTACTAGGCTCGACGAGGCAGCTTCTTTCCCACTGGCGGCAGTCGCTCGCTGCCCGCCGAGTGGTTTGCGTCCGACAACGAGCTGAACTCCGACGAAATGGGAGAGCATGAAGAGAAAGAAGTGGAGTGAGGCGACTTCAAGGACAGTGGGAAGCATGCAGGCGGCAATCAAAACATTCCTGGCATGACCGTCGCAACCGCCACTACCACCGCCATCGCTGGTCGTCGACATCACCTCCGACACCGCCTAGGGCGGCAACCTAGGAGCATGCAAGTTTCCCAAGGCCGGAGCCAAATGTGCCGCTTAGATTACAGTTTAGATTGAAATTTCGTTTACATTTGTAAAATAAATATAAAAAATGAATGAAAAATCGTTTCCGAGTTGTTTAAATTTATTTTGTTTGAACCCAATTTGGGTCGCCGGTGCTAGCTCCCCTGCAGTGTCTCCTTGCGTTTGTTGAACCCAGTTTGAAGCTGCAACTCACATCGCTATAATCATCATTCATCACGCATCAAAGCACAAGAAACTAAAATTCAAAACAGATTGCGCTCTCAACACAACACAGAAGATTAATGACTACTTCAATTAAGATTGATACATAGCAAATAGTAAGTTCGACGCATTGCACTTAAGATGATACATGCTGAAATGCTGATACCCGCTAGGTCGCTACTCTTCTCCTCCTCCCTCGCTATGTCTTGGGCTTCAACGATGCGGACACTTCTCCCTCCCTACTCCACGGCCATGCATGACCGTGAAGACCCCGACTCCAATAACACCGACCTTCTCCCTGCCTCGAACGCCTAGGCTTTAGCGACACCGATCTTCTCGGCGATAAGGCCATCCAGCTTGGCCTCGAGCTCCATCTGCGTCTCCTTCGCCAACTTGGAAATCCGCCCGCGGATGGCTTCCACAAATGTGGTCGCCCCCCAAAAAAGCGTAATCGAGAGGATGACACGCCACACCACCCTTTTAGTACGAGGATTCGAGTCACCTTGCTGCATGCACGCGGCAGAGTAGTCCTCCATGACTATGCGGTGGAGGTTGGCGAGATCTGCGGCGACTTCCCTGTGGCGTCGGGCGCCGTCTTCCTCGATTCGTGTGAGCTCGGATCTCACTTGCGGTTGCGGAGGCGGCGCCGCCGGGACTGGTGAGCCTTCAGTGTGCACGAACCGGTGGACGACGGCGGCACTTGGATTGCGGCAAGAGGTGGTGCCGACGCGGATGCGGATGACAGAGGCAGCGCGCCGAAGAAAGTATGCCATGGTATGGACTGCGCAAACGGCAACACTGTGAGGACTGAGGAGAACGAAGCTGATTATTGAGGTTGTTGAGCTACTACGGTCAACGGGTCGGGGTCTTTCTTGTAGGCTTATTATATGCACATCGATTCGCTGGAATTTTTATTTGCTCGAAAATATGGCAGTGACGTTTAATTCTATGGCACGCCACCGTAATATATGCTACTCCGTCGGTATGTTGCTAGTGGTGTGGTCTATGCACAGTGCACACCGTTGCGATACTAGTGGTGTGGGGTTGTAACAGATAACAGTGACGTGATACTACTGTTGTGCTGTCTCCTTACCCCTAGTAGCGTTTTTACCACACCACTAGTTGGTAATTCTGCACTAGTGAAAAAACAAGAAACGAAAATTGACAAAAAAAAAAGGTAAAGCATATGTTATCACCAGCACAAGAGAGGTTATTTATCATTTCAATTACACTTGGTAAGCAAATACATTGCACTTAAATGATACATGGTACTGAGACGGTGAGACCGACTCGAGTTGAGCAGTTTCCTTCTTCTCCATCCCCTCCTCCATGGCCGCATCCATCTACGACCTGCTCCGTGGCCACGAAATCTTGAGCTTTAACGAGGCGAGCCTTTCTCGCCCCTCCTCCATGGCCATGGCCACGAAGGCCTCGACTTCAACATCGCCGACCTTCTCCCTGCCTCGAATGCCTCGGCTCTAGCAGCGCTGACCTTCTCCGCGATACGGCTCTCCAGGTCGGCCTCGAGCTCCATCTGTGTCTCCTTCACCAACGCGGAGATCATCTTGAGGGTATTGGTCAGGCAGCCAGTCGCCACCAAGAGAAACACAACGGAGGCGCAGACACGCCAGCCCACCGTTTTAATGCGAGGATACGAGTCACCTTGCTGGATGCGCGCGGCGGAGTAGCCCTTCATGACTTCCCCGTGGAGCTTGGCGAAGTCATCCGCGAGCTTCCTGTGTTGCCCGCTGAACTCGTCGTTGATCCGGTTGAGCTCGCGCTTCACTTCCGGAGGAACCGCCGGCGGGACCGGGGAGTCTTCGGTGTGCGCGAGCCGGCGGACAGTGGCGGCGCTGGGGTAACGGCTGGAGGCAGCATTGGGGGTGGAGGCAACGGCGGCACGGATGCGGCTGGTGGCTGCGGCGAGGCGAAGAAAGGATGCCATAGTGGACTGGACTGCACACGGCGCGACCTCGTGAGCAGAACGAAGCTGCATTATTCAGGATGTTCAGCTACTACGGTCAACGACGGGGGACGGGGCCTTTCTTTTTATTAGCAATATAGTAAAAGCCAGTTTAGAATGTACTATACCACGGATTCGCGGTGGTCTTAGAAAATTTCGAAAAATAGAAATTCAACATGTTTTAAGCAATTCGACGGATTTCATGAAGATGGTGACTTCTAAAATGTTCATTTCGATGATCAGAGCCGCCGCCTCCGTGACTAGCGCCTCGCGTCCGAGGACGATGACGAGGCGGCCCTCCGCTTAACGTAATACGAGTAGTTTCTGCACGGAGGTTTTTTACTACTCGATCCGGCCGGACGTAAAAAATGTACAGCAATCTGGATGGCAACAGGCCACTTCATAATGTGTGCATAAAATGGAATTTATGGGATACCGACCAGTCATTAGCGTGGGACCAGGACCATACACTGGTTTGAAGTGTGAACCAGCGCGACTGCAGGAACATTACATGAGCACAGGGACTGGTAGTGCATTTAAGATACGTATCGTGAGAGCAAGTACTCACGCTCTGTTCTGAGTTTTTTTTTCATTTCAAAAAAAAAATTGTATGTTTTAACTTTTAACTAAGCATATTGAAAAAAAATACTCTCTCCGTCCCAAAATAAGTGTCTCAAAGTGGTACAAAAGTTCATGTATTTATACATGTTTTGTGTCTAGATACATCAACTTTTTAACAAATCTAAGACAATTATTTTTGGACGGAGGGAGTATTTACAAAAATATATATGAAAAATATCAATATAAATAATACAAAATAAATATTACTACAATCATCATAAAATATATTGCCGTATTATATGAAAGTAGATATTGACAGAGGGCCTATAATAAGATAATGTAGGTGGGCTATAAATTTAAATACTACCACCTCCATTTCTTCAAAAGAAGGCATATAAATTTAGTCAAAAATCAACATATATTAAGTTTGACAAAAAATATAGAGAAAATTATGAACATATAAAGTATCAAATCAGTATTAATAGATCCACCATAGAATATATTTCCATATGTTTATTAAATATTATAAATATTCATATTGTTTGTATAATATTTTTCAAGTTATATTACATTGACTTCTGACTATAAATATACGCCTTGTTTTATGGAATTGTTTTATGGAATGGAGGTAGCATATTTAGAACAGAATAAAAGGAGAGAGAATAGGCTGAGCTCCAAAAAAAACGTGAGTGTATATGGTGGGCCATGCATTACTGAAATAGTACATCTCTATCTCCCTATATATAAAGGACGGAGGATTTCTCGCGTTGTGGTCGCGCTCGGGTACTGTTCACGTGAACAGTTATGAACAGTGCTCTTTTTTTTGCAAATTCTTTTTTTTTTTTTGCAAATTTTTTTACCCCAGAAATCTTTTTAACATTTTTTCCACAAAAATTATATACACGAAACGTATGCGCGTCGACGGGTAGGCTCCATCCTCGTGAACGGTTTCGAGTACTACCGATTCTAACTCTTCAGTTTTGGAGGATTTCTCGCGCTGTGGTCGCCCCGGGTACTGTTCACGTGAACCTATATATATATTTATATATAATGGACGAAGGATTTCTCGCGCTGTAGTCGCCTCGGGTACTGTTCACGTGAACAGTTATGAACAGTACCCGGGGTACAGTGCTCTTTTTTTTGCAAATTCTTTTTTTTTTTTTGCAAAATTTTTTACCCCAGAAATCTTTTTAACATTTTTTCCAAAAAAATTATATACACGAAACGTATGCGTGTCGACGGGTAGGCTCCATCCCCGTGAACGGTTTCGAGTACTACCGATTCTAACTCTTCAGCTTTGGAGGATTTCTCGCGCTGTGGTCGCCTCGGGTACTGTTCACGTGAACAGTTATGAACAGTACCTCAGGTACAGTGCTCTTTTTTTGCAAATTCTTTTTTTTTTTGCAAAATTTTTTACCCCAGAAATCTTTTTAACATTTTTTCCGCAAAAATTATATACACGAAACGTATGCGTGTCGACGGGTAGACTCCATCCCCGTGAACGGTTTCGAGTACTACCGATTCTAATTCTTCAGTTTTGGATCCAAATTCGCACAAACATTTGACGCATTTCTGTCCAATTTTTTGCAAAAAAGCCCCCGTGTTTCCAAAAAATAATATGCACGAAATATATGCGCAACGACGGGTAGCTTCCATCCCCGTGAACGGTTTCGAGCTAACTCCTCAGTTCGGTATCCAAATTCGCACAAACATTTGACGCATTTTATCCAATTTTTTTGCATAAAAGTCCGCATGTTTCTAAAAAAATAAAATACATGAAATATATGCGCGTCGACGGGTAGATTCCATCCCATGAACTGTTTCGAGTTTTGTCTCCTACTGTTCACTTAACAGTTATGAACTGTTCACTTAACAGTTATGAACAGTACTCGCGGTACAGTGCTCTTTTTTTTCAAATTTTTTTGCCCCATAAATATTTTTAACATTTTTTCCCCAGAAATTATATACACGAAACGTATGCGCGTCGACGGGTAGGCTCCATCCCCGTGAACGGTTTCGAGTACTACCGACTCTAACTCTTCAGTTTTGGATCCAAATTCGCACAAACATTTGACGCATTTTGTCCAATTTTTTGCAGAAAAGCCCCCGCGTTTCCAAAAATTTATATGCACGAAATATATGCGCGTCGACGGGTAGATTCCATCCCCGTGAACTGTTTCAAGTTTTGTCGACTCTAACTGCTCAATTTTGGATCCAAATTCGCACAGACATTTGACGAATTTTATCCAATTTTTTGCAGAAAAGTCCCCGCGTTCCCAAAAAATTATACACATGAAATATATGCGCGTCGACGGCTAGGTTCCATCCCCGTGATCGGTTTCGATTTTGGTTGACTCTAACTTCTCAATTTTATATCCAAATTCACACAAACATTCCACTAATTTTGTCAAATTTGAATTTCCTTCAACATTTACTATGTCATTACAACAAAACATTTCATACATAAAATTTCTCTTAAAGGCCGCGCAAAGCTCACTGCAAATAAAACGGGCAAAGTAAAGATAGGTAGTTCGGCAAAGCTCACTGCAAATATGTGTGTATACCTGTTTAATAGCAACTTCCTCTGTCCCCAATTATAAGACATTTTGGTAGGCTAATTAATTAGGGACGGAGTTAGTACTTAGCTAGTAGTTAACTATAGTAGTGGTATTGGTCCCGATATCTCTACCATGCAAGTAGGTTTGTGATTACAGAGCGTCGCCCTCCTTATCCTCTCCCCGCTACAGTGCGCAGAGGCGATTTTTGAGAGTCGACCTTCGATCCACCTCTTCCGCCGGTGAGGCGTGGGTTCCTCCCCCTCCGTCGGCTGCTCCGGTAGCGGGAGGGTGGGGAAAGCCCGCCTCACGGCGTGTATATATGGTAGGGTTCGTAGGGTTCGGTAGGTGCTCGGCCGGCGATGCTTTGGAGGTGCTGGAGATGCTGGTTCGAGTTTTGCTGTCGGCGTGGATTCCCTCCGGCGGTGGCGTTCTCTAGAGCTTCGCCGTCCCGCGCGCGACCTGCTGGAGTCCGGAAATCGGCGGATTTCTTCGGCTCCAGTCACCACGGCCAGATCCGGCAGCGGCGGATCTGGGTGAGTTCGAGACGGAGGTGGTGCATCAGATCTTCGTGGCGGTGCAGGCGGCGCCGGCAGTAGTCTCTTCGGAGGCGGTGTTGAAGACTTCCCGTTTGCCTCGTGGTGGGCTCCGGCGATCCAAGATTTGGGGAGCTTGGGCAGCGGCGCGTCAACGGCAGCTCCGTCTTCGTCTTCGTCGCCGAGATCCAGCGGTATTTGTTATATTTTTATTGTGTTCTGGGTCTCTGTAAGATCTGTTGCGTTTCCTCTGCTAGAAAAAAAAGCAGGTTTGTGATTCGGTGTGTGGGGACCCCAGACTAGCCGTCCGAAATACCCGATTATGCTTAACACAACGATCCCGTGATCAGTATGTCGTTGCACATAATCCGAACTGAATATCAAAGTTTACATCCATACAATACCGAGTTTCAAGTCTTACACACATGGCCATACTGGCCTAATTATACATAGGTGCCTTCAAGGGCCAAATCATCTTTATTCAGCGGAAGCTACGGTAGTAGGGCTAATCCATCAACAACACCCGACAGGCAGCTGACTTATGAAGATCTAGTTTGCATAGACGTCGCCGAACTCCTCTTCAACGTAGGGCTCCTCGAAATCTGGCTAAGACAATAGCCAGGGACGAAACCAATATGAGTACATTTGAATGTACTCGCAAACTACCCCAACTAGAGTAAGCACTAGTTTTAGTCTGAAAACTTTTACTTAGCTTTGAAACATCTTAAAAGAAAGCCTTTTCTGAAAAGGGGTAAGAAGAAATTTTTACAACTATCCTTTAAGAAGACATCATTTTAGCTGTTTCCCCGAAACTCCTCCGTTATCCAACCACATCCCAAATCATGGTTCCCAAAACCCATCACAACCTCGTACCAACTCATTGGTACAGGTATGCAACCTTTTCCACTTCATTTCCTTTCAAAACTCAATATTTTATAAAACTTGCACATGGTCTTAAGACAGCCTCCCAACTGTCCATATCCGAGGACTCGGCTATTCGAATAGTTTTACCCTCTGCAGAGGTAGCACGCTTTTCCCACACCCATCCGGTCACTCATCGTGTCAGCCACGTCCCGCCATACCAGAGGTATGCGAAGTTGAGTTCCCGGCCATAGCCTGTCCTTTGCTCATGCTAGTATAGGACCCTGCCTCTACGACACTTTCCATCGACACTTAAATCCTCAGAAACTAAGTGTGAGGACTCGTAGTTCTGTCCGGCGGACCCAAGGGAGCCCTTCAATCCTCTTTCTCCTTTATGCTCATACCGGCTTCCGGTAGACTTCTATTAAGAGGACCCAGGTCAGGGGGTAGGTCCTCAGACCATCCCCTCATGGAACGAGGTTATCCTCGTTATTGAGGCATCCAGTACTAACACGAGCAAATTATATGACTACGCCCTTGCCCATATGTGGGTAAATGTGGTCGCACCGGTTATTGGTTGGTCGCCATAGTGTTAGGACACAATGTGCACTTTTCCAAAACAACACCACCATTTTCCAACTTAATACCGACCTTTCGGCATTTCACCTTCATCCAAGTACCTTCAAAGGAGTTTTGAAAAACATTGTTTTTCCCAACTTATAGTTTTAAATAACTACTTTATACTTCTACATAAGGTGGCAAAATAGTTTTAGGTATTTTGCAAAAGGGATTTTTCTAAAATCATTGATTCCTTGGAATAACTCTGAGACTAAAATAGATGTATATAAATGCAAGCTCAGTGAAGTAGCTTGCCTTGTTCAACACAGTGGTACTGGTCCTGATCTTCGGGTTCAACGAAACCTCCTTCTTCGATAAATCCGTCAACGGTATCGTCTAAACGTTAAACAAGCAAGACAAACAATTACTACTCTAACTCAAGCATCATCACATCATTACAATCACAAATGCTACAATTAGCTACTGCACACATCAAGCAACACAAGGTGGTTTTAATTTAATTGAATTAATCTTTATTTAATTGTTTTCAAACTAAGGCAGAACTAGTTGTACACCAATTAATTCACCATTTAATCTATGTTGGTCACAAAATTTCAAACTAAAATTCTATGGATAGCTACTGATGTGTAGAAGACCACCCAATTGGATTGGGGTCATTTGGAGTTACCAAACTCCCTACACATTTGTTTTAGTTCAGAAGGACTTTAATCAAGTTTTAGCTACCAAACAATTAGGTTGCTCAAAAATTAAATCCTTTTAGGGATAACTAACCTTGGTTGTATGTGACCTGACAAAATTGGGTTTAGTTTAATTGGACCTACTATTAATTCACACTAATTGGTTTAGTGCAGAAGGGTTTACTGAAGTTCAACCAAAAGCTAAGGATTTTACACTACTCAATTAATTCTACCAAAATTTGGGGAGCTAAAGGATCCTAATACAAAGCTACCAAAATTGGTTTCAAGTCATTTGGACTAATATAACTCCAGAAACAAATGGTTTGGTGTTTCAAACCTTCTGGAGCATTTTTATTATAATTTTATTATTTATCTAAATGGATGAGACCACTTTGGTGAGTTAAAGAATTTCATAAGCTTTCCAGAACATTTGAGTTTGATTTATTTGGATTCCTAATTCTCGAGATAATGAATTTCAAAGTGGTGTCCAGTACTGAAATTCAGAGGAGATTTAAATTCTAAAACCCTAATTTACTGGATAATGTTGAGATCCCTGACGGGTGGGGTCCGCTCGTCAGTGACTCAACGGAAAACGTCTCGCGCGCGGGTTTAAGTTTAAAACGCTGACGGGTGGGGTCCACCAGTCAGTGTCTAATTAAACGAACCGGTACGTAGCCGTTGATTTCTAATCCTACGGCTAAGGAGCGATGACAACGGCGACGACCATTTCCTGGTGGCGCCGGGGCTCCGGCGACGGCGAGGTGGTTCAAGGGCTCACCTAGGGGGCTCGGTTGGAAGCGGCGAGGACGTGGATCGACGGCGGAGGTTCGGGGAAGGTCGCTGGAGGACTGGTGCTTGCTGGGGCGGTCCGGTTCGTCGGCGGCGAGCTCCGCAGCTTCCTCGGCCGTGCTCCAACTCCGGCGAGTCCCCTGCGTCGCTTCTGGGCACGAAACAAGGAGGGAGTGAGTGCGGGAGGGTGCGGTGGTAATGGTGAGGCTGTTGCGGTGCAGGGAAGAGAGAGGGGAAGAGTGGCACGGCGCGGCCGTGATCGACCTCTTCTTCGGTGCGGCAGTGCACAGCCGAGCTTGTGCACGGTGGCTGTGGTGGCGTGCTCGCCCTCCTGGCGATGCACGGGTGTGAGGGGTGTGAGGGGGAAGTGGTGGCGATGTGTGGAGAAGAGAGGGGGTGCGGGGTGCTTTTTATAGCGGGTGGAGGCGTTCGGTGCCCCATGGCACGGTGGTGGAGTGAGGGAAGGAGAGGCGCTGGGTCCGGCTGGGGGTGCCAGAGGGGTTGCGGGGAGCTAGGGGATGCTGCAGAAGTGGTCGGGTGGTCGAGGGGGACAGGGGTGGCGCGCGAGCGTCGATGCCGTGCTCGGCCGGCCATGGCGATCGGCGTGCTCCGGCGCGTGCGCTGGGGTCGGGTAGAGTGTGCGGTGCATCAGAGGGGCAGGGGGGCTCGCATACGACGCGGTGGAGGTGACGGAACCAGAGGGGTGAGGCGGGGCAGCGCAGAGGCGTGCGGTGCTCTCCGTTGACCTCGGCGTCGCCATGACGCGCGGCGTGCTCTGGCACGGACGGTGTGCACGCCAGAGGGCTTCTGCGGCGGTGTGGTCTCGTCGGGCAGAAGCAGAGGGATGCGTGGAGTGCGGTGGACACGGCGCGGCGTCGCCTCAGCGTTGCGTCTGCTCTCTCCACGGAGACGACCCGTGCGGCAGAGCTCTGAGGACGGCAATGGCGTGGAGCTTCGGCTTGCTTCCTCTGGGGTCAACGAGCACGTCTCTTCATCGTCCTTTGAGTGAGTGAGGTGAGGTGAGGGAGTGGAAACACTAATGGCACGGGATTGCACCGAATTGAGCTCGAATTTTGGATTGGATTTTCGGTTTTAGGGAAGAACACAGTGGTGATCAGCAGGTGTTCGACCTTATTCCCGAACCAAATCCAAAATTGGATTTTCTGAAATTTATTTTCATAGTTTGTTTCAAAATGATTTGTCAAGATTTGTGGTACCACTGGGGTATTTATTTTGGAAGTGTAGCTTGGTGATCTTGATGATTTCCAAAGTTAAAGAAACATTTGGAAATTTTGAAAATGGAATTTTGAATATAATTTGAAATAAAGAGGGGGAAAAGTATTAGGGATAAAATGAGAGGGATCAAGATTTCTCCACTGAATTTTTGTTTGGAAGAAAACTTGATTCTCACTTGGAGATTTAGGGTGACACTTGTCACATTATTTTAGGGTTTTTGGCACTTCTTTTATTTCTTTTCTTTTCTTTTTATTTAGAGCAAACAACAAATCAAACAACCATAATCAAACAAACACACAAAAGTTTTTGTTGACCCACATTTTTGACTAATAAAGCTGGGTTACAATTTTTGGGATGTTACACGGTGCAGGTTCGTTGTCCGCATGTGGGAGGTCTCGGTAAAATCTGTGGAGACGCGGTGATTCACCTTTGTTGTGGGGTCGGATTGTAACGCCGCAAATTCCTGGGACATGACGGCAGCCTTTCCTGGTCCGCGTCGTCTTCCCCACCATCTCCTCGCCCTTGCCCATCCCTAGCGTCCCGTTGACCTCTTCCGCGCCGCTCGCCGGGCTTCCTCCTGGTCCACTCCCCCGCCGAAGCCCCACATCCGTGCCTCCATCTCCGATCGAGACGAAGTTTTCATGGAGGCAAACCTGCTAGCCAATTTGGCGACGACAGCTGCTTGACCGGATTCTGACACACATCCTCTCCATGGGCGCCGGTGGCGATGCCTCTCGGAGTGATTTTTCCGCGCGAGGAGGAGTGCTACGCGCGCGTCTGCCGGCCCGCTCCATCCTCATGCAGGATGCAACTATGCATGAGCTTGATGATGAACCCGTTCTTTGGGAAGCTGATTCCGGCAGGTCCGTGATGCTGATGCTAAGCGGTTCTAGATTAATTTGCACGAGAAGTGGAACAGTGTCTCGAATAGAATTAGTCGTTCTCCTGTCACCTTCCATGTTTCTTCCGCCGCCTTCAAGATCGGGGGTTCCCGTCCTCTTCATTCGTCGATCCAGTGGCGGCAGAGCGAGGGAACCTTGGGCTCTCTGTGTTGGCGCGCGTGTAGACAGGAGTAGATGTTGGGGCGGTGGCGGTATCTTCGTGTCCAATAACTAGCGGCTCCATCCCATCTCTTCGGCGACCGCTAGGAGCTTGCGGAAGTAGGCGGTCCGGTTGATGTCTGCGAGGCGACGGCGGCGACATCGTCATGGATCTTTTGTCCTCCGATCTCTCCCCCGCAGTCCCGCCTCGATGGTTCTTGCTCCATGGTGTACAGGAATCGGTCGATCTAGAGTTTATCTTCGTGGGTCGGTTCCTGTTACTATTTGCTGAACACGTGGATTTCTTTCTCCAAAAAAAGGTGTGGATGAGAGGATGCAGTGGGGAGGTGAGCGGAACAGTATCAAGCACGACGAACGATGTAGCGCCCTTTCCGTCCGTGTATCCATCTGTTCCTGGAGTGTGCTCATTTAATTCGGGGACAATGGTGGGCCAACGTCTGATATTACTGTGGTAAAAAATTCTGAAGCATTGTGAGCAGCACAGATCTCAACGAGTTTGTAAGGACGAGATATAGGGAGTATGTGTCTCGGGTGCCAAATCGAATTTTCGACTATAGTACACGTTAGCTATTAGACTAGCTATAAAAGACATAGCAATGTTATATAGGGAGCAGTTTGATGGAGGTGGCGTTTTGGCTCATAGGAGTAGATACTCCCATTATGAAAAAATATTTTTGTAAATGTTAAAAAAAATCGAAAAAAATATTCGGGTGTACATATGAACATTTTATGTTGATGCACCAAGTTTCACGAAAAAAGACATTTTGTGTGGCTTGTGTAAAAAGACAAATTTTGTGATACATTTTTTATGTCTTTTTAACACAAACCACAAAAAGTGTCTTTTTTTTCTTGAAATTTTATGTGCGAACCTAGAATGTCCGGATGTACATCTAGATTTTTTTCGATTTTTTTTGACATTTCAAATTACATTTTTGAACAATGGGAGCATATGCTCCTACTATCCGAAATGGATTTCCCGCAGTTTGCTCTACTATTTTGTTTTACTCTAAACAAGATACGATTATGCTCTCTTTTCCCTAACCAATATACATAGTCAAAATCAGTACCACAATAATGTTTCTCGATTCCCTTGTATATTTCGTAAAAGTGATTTAACCAATTACGTATTAATTATGCTACAATAGTTACTATTGTTTCTCTGTTTTGAAAATAAATTTGGATGAACAACAAAATAGGTGCAAACTTCTTCAATCTTTGCGGTAAGTAATAGTACAAATTTTCTACCGAAATCTAACCAATTTTTAAAGACATGATTAAAAATTGAATTTAGTTTGGGAACTACACTGATCGTGTTTTACAAAATTTTGTAATTCTCCATATATGATTAGAATTCCCTAATACAACATAATTCGAGTTTGGCAAAAGTTGAAGTATGCACGTGATTTTTTAAATATCAAAAAACCATGCTTGACGGCAACAACGTGGCAGTGGGAGCTTGCAATGTCGTGTCATTGCTCCGACGCGTTGGTTTCATCGTCTTTGTCAGTGACGAGTTGCTCTTTTCGATGTCGACAATAGTTGTTATCTTGGTTGCCCCATATGCTTCTATGAGGGTCCAGGTTCCTTATTCGTGACCGTTAGTGTGGATCGGTGCGATGCCCTCGCCGATATTCCTTATTCACTCAAATCTCGTTGTACGCAACGGGTGAATACTACAACGACTCATACGAGGTTTCCTGATCTTCAGGTCTACGTCAATTACTCAGTAGTTGCACCGGTTTCCTTTGTTTTCACTTTGGGCTCGACTGTGGCGACGATTCAAGTGACAGAGGATTCTATTCCAAGGACTTGCTCCAAGTTGCTTGCTTGCATTTTTTATTGCAGGGGCTTTTCTGTTATTCGGAGACAACTCAACTAGAAGGATACTCCCCCGTTGTAGCGGTTATCTCTTTAATAACTTTATTGCGTAAATTAAAAGATATGAGATGCATGAAACATAAAATTGTCTATACGAACACATTGGTGACAATAGTTGAGATATTAAATTTAATCTATGTGAAATGTTCGTGTATTTGACAAACTAAATTTGATATTGCTTGCAAATTAATTAAAGCTGTAGATAAGATGAAATTCACGGGCTGAATAAATTGATAATGTGGATAGATTGCATGAATATATGTTGTGTATGTTGATGAATATACTATCATAAGCAAACAATTTTTAGATTTGGTGCGAAACATGGCCACATTGCGTTACAAAAATTCTTGATACAGTAAATTTTGCTTTTGAATTCTTTTCGTTCAGTTCTGTTGTGAGCGCAAAACGGCCGTGGTTTGCCTGCGTGTACATATCCAGATATCCTCTGCAGTCTGCATGTCGACGAGTCATAAAGCACAGAGAAAATAGAGGGAAAGGGAGAAGGGGGTGTGCCTAGCAAAACTTCACCGGCGTTGCCTCATGGCGCTGCGCTCACTTCTGAGAAAGATGCCAGCCCTCGGTCGCACAGGGCGGCCGGTCCACGCGGTGTCGCCGGCGGCTGGTTCTCGGCTCATGTCCGGGGATCGTCCGGTAAGTAAATCAACTCTCGGCTAGCGTATTAGTTCCGTTGATACGTGTGTCGGAAACCAGCCTAGATCTGGTCCGCCGGTGGTGCCATTTTTTGCTAGAAATTTCCTCCTCAGATGAAAACCAATCGCCTTACGGACTGGTCGCGAAATTCCTCAGGAATCGTTTTATTCTGGAGAATCGCTGGCCAGACAGAGGGACGAAATAATTCGCCTGCGCGCGGACTATGACAAGATCCGGGGGAAGCTAAACAAAGACATGGATGCTTTTCTTGAGCTAATGAGGTAAATAAGCTGCAAGCTATTCGTAAGATCTCTCAAGGCCATGTATGTCCTATTTTCTCTTGGACAGAAAAACAATCAGAGTGCGCTTGTAAGTAAAGGGTCTCTTCTTCGTAAGTACTATCTCCGTTCTAGAAAACAAAGGCCAATAAATTTAGTCAAAAGTTAAACAAAAATATCAATACCTACAATATTGAGTACACACATTATGCAAAAAAAATTAAATAAATGTTACATTCTTGTCTATAAAATTGGTCAGAAAAAAATAGCTTTTAAATAAAATTATGCACACTGGAACCGAGGCAGTAATGTTTATGAAGTTAATTTCTGCTCAAATCCACCTAACCTTACCTCTCGGTCTTATTTGAGCCGACAATAAGCTCATGTACATTATTTATATGTCTATGAAGTTACCCGAAAACTCCATTTGGAGACTGAGCTACATGTTGCTTGGTATCATGTCCATCGTTGGGGCGTTGTGGGTTCTGTCAGTGTTGTATTTGTCCGTCGCATATAGTGTACACGGTTCAGTCGATATTCGTATAACAGGACGTATATATCTGGTACATGTCTCATCCATGTTCAGTCGGCCCATGTTTATCCACCGCTGGCTCTCTCTGGCCGAAGTAGTCATGTGCAATTGTATCCTCACTCAAAAAATCTGCAGCAAGCTACTCTTCCTCCAACTATATTAAAAATTCAGGTTTTTAAACGGCACGTGGCTCTAAGATTTGGGAGATACACCATACATAATCCAGGGGTCCACAGTGATAAGTTTAACAATTGGTTAGCAGAAAAAAATCAGTACAAACAAAACATTAGTGCTGAGATTAGTAATCAAGTGAATTCTTCACTTGTATAGATTTTATTAACACATTTAAAATGAACCAAATTTTATCAGTGAGAAATTAAGCTACGATCAGTTAAAGTGTCAGCAAGAAATAAGGACAGAGCTCACCTAAGTCAACATGATAAGTTAACCTCCAAGATACATAATTAGATGACCGGGATTTGAGCAGCATTTCTAATCAAGTGGTTCTTGACTTGTACATATTACTGATTAACACATTTTAAATTATCTCAAAGTTTAATTCATTACAAAACTAGCTTCTCGACTTGTACAGATTATTGATTAAAACGTTTAAATGAACTCAAATTTTATCGATAAGAGATTAAGCCAGGACCAATTAAAATGTTAGTGAGAAATACGAAGAGAGCTCCCCTAATTCAACTTGCATCGCCAGATCTGCCCCGAGGCATCACCGACGGTCTGACGCAGTGCGACTTGTGGCCCCTTCCTCCTCGTAGATTTGGAGTACCTCCCTTCGAATTTTTCAAGTTGGCCCAAATTTGCGACGGCCCTGACACGACACACACACACTGGAGGGAAATCCCGTTCGGTATATGCTTTGGCCATCAGTATTTATCTCGGGTACCTCCACGCTCCAGCTCAATTCATTTTGCACAGATTGGAACGAGCCACATGGACCACACATGGATACCGAGCGTCCTCTTCATATTGGCACTCTCTTAACTTACCTAGCTTTACCAAGTGACTCATATTTACATAACATTCCTGATCCTATTTTACTTCCAAAGAAAAAAATCTTCATTTGAATGCTTATCTAATACAGTTTCCATTCGGTGTGCAGGCGTGATTGTGATGAGTTATCAAGGCTTCAGAATCAAGAAGATTCATTCGAGAAGGCAATTCATATTGTTTTCGTTGGCATCCCAGTAGTTTTTCTGCTGATCTGTAGAAAATATGAGCCTATTGTGTTATAGCGGGTTAAGGAACGCTAGTTTAGTATGTCTATGCAGGATTGTAAGCTGTCATGATCGTAACTGTGCTAGATTATTGGAATTAAGTTGTTATGCTCTAGGCTGTGTAATGTATTTCCATAATGTTCAGACATATTTATGTTACCACTAGTGCAGAACACCACATCCCACACCGTCGAAAACCTAGTTTGCATGTGAAACCTGTACAGTTGCCATTGACATGTCACTTATATGTGGATGCCACGTCGCAAATGGTCGTGAGACCGTGTGCACTATGAACCACCATGCACACAGTAACCCACAAAACATCGTGTGCGATGTGGTGCCACATCGCAAACCGGCGGCTCTGCCTAACTGTAGGCATTGAGAATTCTCATTGCACATGTTCACCTCTTGTCCTTGTCCAACAGTGTGCTTCGAGGGAGACATTGCACACGACCAGATTGACACTCAGATTTTTATTTGAGTAATTTGACTCACACCATTGGATGCTAGGAGGAGAGGAAAGGTGACAGTGGGCCACCGAGTGGGACCAAGTTCATGAGAAAGCCTAGCAAGTCCAAGGTGGACCAAGTCAACAAGACGGCCCAACTGGCCCAAGGTGGCTCCAAGGTGGCTCATGTCAAGTATAATGCATAATGCTGCCACCCAAGACAGCGAGCACCATGGGTACCCTATACAATGCTCTTAGCGTAAACGACGTGACCGATACCTGTAGGGAGAGTAACGTGGGCTGGCTCATGTACTAGTAAAATAATCATGTCTTGCACGGCGCCTTTACTGGAGAGTCTTCATCTCACCGGATGCTATTTTATGTTCAATGGAGGATTTGCGAGAGCAATAAAGAAGCTTCCTCTGCTTGAGGAGCTCACGCTTGTTAACTGCAATGTTGATAAAAAATAGTTGGAACTTGTGGCAAAAGTGTGCCGATGCCTGAAGCACTTCAGCCTTGTCCACCAGGGTAGTTGTAACTCCTACTCCTATCGTATTAAGCGTGATGATGATGATCGAAATGCATTTGCAATTGCAAGCATGCACGGGCTACGTTCCTTGGAACTTGTCGACGATAGTCTTGGCAATGAAGGCCTGACAGCGATCATTGAGAACTGCCCTCACCTAGAGTATCTTAAAATGCGTGATTGTCGCAATATCAACATGGATGCTAACCTAGCAGCGAAGTGGGCCGGGACCATCATGGATTACTATGAGTACTTTCCGCCATTGCTACCATGTAGCTGCTGTAGTTCTCCGATTTCTTGGTTCGGCGATAATGACTACGACCCTGACGATTACCATGACCTTTCTCTCTATTCCTACCTTGGTGACGATATTGAGGGCGCCGATTTTGAGGAGCATGAAAGGATTCTTGACGTCAAGAGCATGCGTAGATACCTGAGCTAATGTAATGGTGGAGATCTGGACGTTCTGATGTGTGTGCATACTCATGCTTTCTCTTCTCAAATGTATGCACATGTTGTGTTGTTTCATTCCGGACGCAATTTTCTCCATGAGGATAGACTTTTCTTCATGAAGTTTAATTTATATCCTGTGGACTGCGCAAGATCTGACCGTCCTAAGGTATGTGATCTTTTAAAATAAAAATAGTCTCTACCATGTTTTCCTCTATTTCTCAAGATTAAGTGGAGCACACAGCATAGTGTCCGGAGTAATAATAATGAGCTTTGTAGCATCATACGACTCCGTGTGTGAAGTGCCCTCGAGGTACATGTTTAGTAATGATGGCATAATGGAACTGATATATCGATATTTTTAGTTGCGGCTTGTCAGGTGAACATGAAGCATCCACCCGTGTTTTCTCTACCCACTTCTGGATATGTACGTGTAAACTCTTCTGGCTTCATCGTCTTATGCTGCAAATTTTATCAATAACACGTACACGATTTAATTGCCGAGTGTATGAGGGTTTGCCGAGTTTATTTTTTCGGGCACTAGACAACTAAGAACGCACGCCAAAAGTGTCCCGGTAAAACACTAAAAAAACACTCAGCATATTTGAAGTTTTCCAAGTCTTTTTATTTGGCATGACACTCAACAAACTAAAAAATAGAAACGCGTACATTCTAACCGCGATTGACAGCGGACAGACGGCGGTACATACTTTGTCAACTGTTTTCTGAAACACATTCGGCAAAAAAAACAAAGTAAAACTTTGTGGAAGAAATGAAATAATATGCAAAACTTGGCTGGCTGAATTTGTTTTTCGTAAGCATGATCCATATTTTGGATATATGACCTTAGGAAAAATAGGAAAATTTATACACCAAATTAGTATTGTACTTGTTTCATGATAAATTGATAATCGTGCCCATTTTTCATTTTCTAACCGGCAAGGAGAGAGCATTTTGTGAAGAATGTACAAAGGATATGGCTTAAAATAACACATCTCCAATTTTCCCAGAAAGTACGCCATATTTAAGGGCTACTATCCAAATATTGTTTCTATTTTCTATCCCCGTACCTATTTTTTCCCATTTAAATTATTTTTCAGGCGATTACATGAAAAATTCAAATTGGAACCAAAATTATCTTATATTTTGTGCTAAAATGGTAAAAAACTTAAGGTATCAAATTAGGAATTTATGGAAGAAACACAAATGGTGGCGCGGCTGAGGGGATAGGGTTTGGCCGTGTCTCGCACCCACCGGCCTCTTTTAATACTAATTCCGCGGGCAGTTTAACGGGCCACCGAACTTCGTTTACGGGCCGCATGTTGTTTACGGGCGCCCGTATGTCGCCGGAAAAGTTCAGTTTTCGGCCCTTTTAAGGGCACTGCTAGATATGCTCTTAGGACTGCAAAATTTGCAGATCCTATCGTGTGGTGCATTTGATTCGGATTGATCGTTTCCTAATCCGTCTCAACTTTGGCTTTCCCTAGATAAATAACCGACGACCGTCCAAGCGAGGATCGATCTATTCACATCAATCAAAACCTCTTTCCCATACTACCCCAGGTGCCATTGCTTCACGACCGAAACGCCGACGACAAAACTCATCTGAGGCGCCGGAGACTCCGATAGCGTGGACGCTGCCGGCAGATCTCCTACACTCGAGAGATCATCGCACGCTCCGACGCCCTCGTCCTCGTCTGTTGTGCCGCCGTCTCCAAGCTGCTGCGTCGTGACATCCTCTACCCGTCGTTTATCCGTCGCGTCAGCCACCCCCACATCCTTGCCTATTTGCCCCCTAACGTCGACAAGCCCTTTATCTTGGTCCACCCGGCCACCGTATCAGCCACGTCCTTCTGCCACAATCACCTCTTTCCTATCTTTTCGCGCCGCGCTGGCGGTCTTTTTAAACAATAAGCTCCCATGACGACACGAAACGGCCTCGTTCTTCTTCGCCGTATAAACGCCTGCCGCGTAAGCATCAACAACCGACCCAACTTCGACCGCTGCTCTGACCTGTGCGTGTACGACCCTATGAGCGGCTTCCGCACCTTCCTCTCCCGTCCCCCGCCGGAGATCCAGAGCAACCGGGACCATGAGTACGTTTTGCTCACCGCCGCTGATGGCATTTACCGCTCCTTCCGTCGATCGAGGATCAAAGTGCAGGCCGCCTCACCCTGTGGTACATATATGGGGCCCTCACACGTAACGACTTACCGTGGGGGTTGATCCAAAGGCACTGCGATCCCGCCATCCTCCGTGGTGGCATCATGCATTGGCTGGTCTATCATGGCAAGAAAATTGTAAGCACACAGGAAAGACGGGCTCCATGAAGCTCCCGCGCACTGGTTGCGAAGTTAACCAGCTTTACTTGACGACGTTGTCAGACGGGAAATTGTATTCGATGGGTCCCAGAAGAGGGGTGGCGACGTTGTATTGCTCGAGGTGCCTGAGCTAGGTTGTTATGATGTCACTGTCTTCGACTTGGAGACCAACAATATGCATACACAAAAGTTTTCTTCCTCCTTGTTAGAGCTCGACCTACCATATCGCCTACGGAATATGAAAATCTTTTCCTAGCTAAGCATGTACCTCCATGTTTGATTTACCGTGAAAGGAAACATAAGTTGATTAACTTAACGAGTTCCCTATCATTTCAATTCAACTCTCTGGCCACATATCTACCATGTCTGATCTTGTTTGACAATGTAAAGTTTTTTTAGAGACTACGCAATTGCGTACTTTATATGGAAGGCAGAAGTTTGAGTACAAAAAATCTTAAACTCGCTGCGAACAACGATTACAGAAGAACTCCACACCGGGCTAGTCCGGAGACAGCCGCCACGCACAAAACAACTCCGACACGAAAGAACCTATCCTAAGAAGAACACCAAAACCACGTCTCGACCAACACCAGCCAACTTCGAAGATCAACATCTCCAAGAGGACTCTCCTTGCGGACGCACCATCCACCATTGAACGCCTAGAAGAAGAAACGACAAGCAGATGGCAGGACTTGGTCGGTCCCGAGAAAGACGTCGTCTTGGGCTGACCGGCGAAAGCGTACATTGCGCCCCTGAGGCTCCACCTTGGACAACGACAAGCACCGGAGGAGGCCCACATGACCTCCTAGCCATGTCTCCAAGCGCCATGCTCCCAATAGAGTAACGATGTCGAGGACGCCGCCATCACGCCGGTCCAACTTCGAACCAAGGCTTTCGACAGGAGACAAATGCCAAACCAAGTGAGGTCGGGGAAGATGCAACACACCTCAGCGACACCTCCAAGGAGGGAAACGGCACCCACGGGCGTCGTCGCCTCCAGCACCGATGGGAGTCAGCCAGGACTTTTGTCCGGTTCTTTGCACATTTCCGTCCCTCCCACTGGATTGGGGCCAACTCGTCCTAGTTGGTTCACACCGCCGCCGCCGCAGCACCTTGTCGTCGAAGCCGCAATGTCGTGGTCCACCACCACCTGCCTGGCCGAGAGACGCCGCGAGCACGACTCCCCTGACATGGAAAGAGGCCGCAACCTTGGTCCAACACCAACACCCGCGCAGCAGAGGGCCGCCAAAACCGCCCGCAGCCACCGTCACGAGCACTCCAGCTATGAACAGACAGCCCTGGGACAATCAGCTTCGTGGCCCGCAAGGCTTAGATTTGCGCGCGCCGCTGCCCCCTTCACGACCTCCGCCATGCTCCACCGCTCCACTCCAGGACCGCTGTGTAACTCCACCCCTCCGATGGATCTGGATAAATTGGGGGCAGAAAGAGGAAGACAAGGAAAGTAGAGAAGGAGACGGGGAAATTCAGATATCATTCATCTCATAAATTGTTTGTTACAAGGCCACACAAGGCTACTTAAGTATCTAATCACTCACGCATATCCAAAGCTGGCCAACGGGCCGGCATGACACGGCCCAGGCACATTTAGCCTTTCGTGGGTCTGGCACGGCATGGCCCATGATGCTCATTTAGTAGACGGGTCGTGTCGTGACGGTACACGGGCCTAGCCTAAAGGCCCAGACACGACACACTTCTTAAATGGGCCGGCACACGACACGTTTAGGCACGATGGGCCCAATTTGGCCCACGTCATGTTTTCCCTGCCTGCATCGAAATATTCGGTTTTTCTGCTCCGCTTGCCGGCACGGATCGTGGATGCGCGGCGGCGGGTTCAGCGACCTACTGCCGTACTGTTGGAACGGAACAGGCAGAGGCGGCTGGGGATCGATGGGGGAGGTGGCGGCGCGGATCGCGGAGCCGTGGAGGCGAGCTTGGTGGCACGGACCACGCAGCCGTGGAGGCGCGGCGGCGGCGTCTCGCCTAGCTGCCGGGACGGGAGGGTGGAGGCGGCTAGGGAATGGAGCACGCCAGACTACGAGGGAGAGAGCCGAGCGAGAGCTATGCGAACGTGATTGAGCGAGGGCAACGCCGCCACAGATCAAATCGAGCGACGGAGCGAGTGCTAGGGTTAGGGATAAGAGGCGACAGTAGATAAACGGGCCGTGCTGTACTGGCACGCTGATGCATGTAAAATGCATACATGAACTTTGTATTATTTTACTTATATTCCAGTCATATTTGCATCATATAAGGGTTATATCACTGTTTTATAATGATTTTGGTAATATTTGGTATGTTTCCTATTTTTATGGAATTAACCCTGCACAGTCAGAAAACCCTGTTTTCTATATTTTAATGTTTCAGGGACCCAAACGATGTCCAAATGACCTAATATTTTACGGGCATCAGTTTTTGGAAGGAGCAAAGCGTATGAGCCAAGGAAGCGCACGAAAGGAAGCCGGAGGCCAAAGTTGATTGGGCCCACGCGGCCACGTACCTGGCCCGCGTGGGACCCCCTCTTTTAGGCCTCGGAGCTCCGTTGCCGTCGATCTTTCCTCCACCGACTCGGTTTTGACCTAAAATCGGCTATAAAAATAGTTCCCCGAGGAGTTTCGCGAGGGAGGCGGCGGAGAAACACAAAACCACGAAACAAAGAGTCAGAAGGCTGCCGCCGGAGAAGATCGGAGGGGGGAAACGCCACCGGAATCACTTCCGGAGGGCTCCACCCCCTCCAGCGTGTTCATCATCAACATCTACAGCAAGATCATCTCCATCTCTCTACTGTAAACTCTTGGCAAACATGATATATGATGCAATATACTATTCCCTTGATCTATTGTGTCTCCCCATCTATATTTGAGAAGTGATTTGTTCATGGCAAAAGTGAAATAATTCGTTGATTGGTTGCATACAAGTTTTGTTATCTTTTATGATTGTCTTGATGTACAATGTATGAGTGCACGCATATGTTGGGGAATGCATGTAAGGTGATCACCGTAGTGTAATGGATTGAGTAGGACGGGACGGAGTAGACAGAAACCGTGGTCTGAGACTTGAAGTTACTTTATGGGGATATATTTTGGGGACCCTAGAACTTAAGGCTATGGTGTGACAATTAGCCACGAGATCCATCATAAGAGTTGTGTAATTTGCTCATTTACTTGGCTACACCTATTTATGGCTCCTTCCTAGAAGAAACAATTAAGACTGAAACATGTGCTTCACTAATTGTGACAGCCACACGAATGAAATAACAATTGTTAGAACATTTGCTCCTTTGAGATATTTGGTACTTGAGATATTTGATACTTGCTACTTTGAGAAACTTGCTTGAGAAAACTGCTGAGAGAAACTTGCTCTAAGAAACTTGCGTTTAAAACTTGATTGAGAAACTTGTTACTAGATAAACCCATTCCACATCACTTGCTTCCATTAGTTAGTTCCTTTCATATTTAAATTTATTGCTTTGCATAAAATGCCATATAAGAGGGTTATAGGGCTTTAGAGAATAGATAGTTTACATTCAGCTCCTCGTGGGTTCGACACTCAAATACTTATCGAATTGTGCTATAGTGATTCCTTACTCTTGGGGATTATCACACGCGGGCCTTGCCTCCAGGCCCAGGCGCGGCCGCAGGCGTGCCGCGGGCCAGGCACAACCCGTTTAGCCACGTCCAGCTATGAACAGATAGCCCCGGGACAATCAGCTTCGCGGACCGCAAGGCCCATATCTGCCCGCGCCGCTGCCTCCGCCACGACCTCCGCCATGCTCCGCCGCTCCACTACAGGACCGTTGTGTAACTCCACCCCTCCGATGGATCTGGATAAATTGGGGTAGAAAGTGGAAGACAGGGAAAGTAGAGAAGGAGACGGGGAAATTCAGATTTCATTCATCTCATAATTGGTTTCCTACAAGGCCACACAAGGCTACTTAAGTATCTAATCACTCACGCACATCCAAAGCTGGCCAACGGGTCGGCACGACACGGCCTAGGCACATTTAGCCTTTCGTGGGCCTAGCACGACACAGCCTGTGACGCCCCGTTTAGTAGACGGGGCATGCCGTGCCGGCACACGGGCCTAGCCTAAAGGCCCAGGTACGACACACTTCTTAAATGGGCCGGCACGTTTAGGCACGACGGGCCCAATTTGGCCCACGTCCTGTTTTCCCTGCCTGCATCAAAATATTCGGTTTTTTCGATCCGCTTGCCGGCACGGAGTCGTGGAGGCTTGGATCGTGGAGGTGCGGCGGCGGGTTCAGCGACCTACTGCCGTACTGTCGGAACGGAACCGGCGGAGGCGGCTGGGGATCGATGGGGGAGGTGGCGGCGCGGATCGCAAAGCCGTGGAGGCGAGCTTGGCGGCACAGACCGTGCAGCCATGGAGGCGCGGCGGCGGCATCTCGCCTGACTGCTGGGACGGGAGGGCGGAGGCGGTTAGGGAGTGGGGCGCACCGGACTATGAGGGAGAGAACCACTGCCGGATCGAGCGAGGGCTATGGGAACGGGATCGACCGAGGGCAACGCCGCCACAGATCGAATCGAGCGGCGAAGCGAGGGTTAGTGTTAGGGATAAGAGGCGACAGTAGATAAACGGTCCGTGTCATACCGGCACGCGGGCCTTGCCTCCAGGCCCAGGCACAGCCTCAGGCGTGCCACGGGCCAGGCACGACCCGTTTAGCCGCGTGTCATGCTAGGCCCCTGACGGGCTGGGCACAAGTGCTTGCGGGCCGGCCCACGCGCACGGGCCTAGGTGGCCAGGTTTGTGCACATCACGCATGCAACATCTTCACCAAACACAGAAACATGTTACCCCACCTGCCAGGGAAGCTCTACAATGTGTAATCACCCACTTACTAATGGAATGGCCCTAGTGTCGGACATGACACGCTGCTGCCACTCCAGATCTCCTGCAAGCCTCGGCCAAGCCCCACCAACTCGCCTCCCCGACCATGCGCCGCCCGCTGTCGTCTCTTCCCCGCGCGTGGAGAGCCCGACGGGGTGCGCCCACCTCTGCCCACCGCCATTGACAGCCGGGCGTGGCCGGCGCCGGTGGCGGCCACAGCCAGGGAAGAGCATGAATGGATGTTTTTTGTCGGTAGGGTTGGGGCCTCCGGGGCCGCTCGCGCGAGAGCGACCCGGGAGGAAGGTACCTCTAGTCTTCGTCGTTTCCTTGTATCTATTTTCATGTCAAGTTGTTGATGACCAATCAGTCATCTTGTATCTATTTTCATATCTCCCGGTTTATTATATAATATATAATATACTTGACCGAGACATTTTACTTGTCATAACATGACAAAGATCCCTACCTTTTCCCAACGTCGTTCTTCCCCAATCACATTGCTCACCATCTCTCGTTTCAAAGTTAAAAAACTACTCACGATTATTTTAGTTGCTTCGACGTCCTCGTTTTCCTGTCACGTTTTCTTGTCATAACCACAAAATGTTGAGGGCATCAAGACTCTTCAGACAATCCTCGTATCGTGGCAAAACGTTTTTCCTTCTAATATGCTTTTCGTAGCAACGCACGGCGCTAGTGTTCTCAAATTTCCCAAGGGCGGGATCTAGAGCTTTTAGAATTAGTGTTTTTTTTAAGTACTCCCTTCGTTTACTAATATAAGAAACTTTACCTTTTTAGATTTGTATGTATCTAAACATATTTTTAGTACTACCGCCGATCAAGTAAAACTAGCATTGATAAATATTGAATCCCCTTTTTTGTTTGGAGAAATTTGTCGATTTTCTAAAGCAACAAAGTGGGACGCTTATAGAGAATTAAAAAACGCGTGCACATCGGCGTGCTCCTGAAGCTGCAACGACGACTGGCGGAGCTCCCAAGCAGTGGCACCTTTTTTGCCACGGCTATCCTTGGCCGCTGTGGCCACTCCGCGCTCGGCTGCGTGCCCGAGCATCTTCTTCCTCCAGGTCGGAGGATCTTCAAGGATCTCGGTGCGGGGTTTCCTGCCGACGTTGCCCCAAGTGGCAGTGGCGAACCTAGCATTTTACTAATGGGTATGCCGCACCAAAAATTTGACAACTAAATGGATAAAATCCATTAATCAATTCAGTAAATGTTGGTAATATTTACATTGTAATATATATAGAAGCAATAAACGGTATGTAATAGAAAGATTACGTTGAAAATTTTACGTAAATTGCCATATGAAAATAGTTCAAACACCATACTAGTAGTTCAAAATATGCATTAAAAATTGCAATACTAGTTGTTTGACTTCGGACAATCATAAATATATCATATATTATTTTATTCAACTACTTAATCTTAAAAAATACATATATGAATCTATAAACTTACAGAGGTCAGGTACTTTTGGATAATTATCTCAGCACTGTGGCATCCAATATCCTGGTTTTCTGGTCATGGCGATGCGGTGTATCCGCACAACCTGTCAGTTTTCAAATCTGTAGAAGAAAACGTGTAGAATAGGTCGTATGAGATCAAGCTAGCTGCAGCAATCGATCAGCTTTCCTTTTTTCCTTTTACAACTGGGGTCACACGCATGGAACGATCAGCTCTAAGCTAAACAGTTTTGCATACACGGAACGGCCGGACTGCAGGGTATGCCGCGCCATACCGGGCATACCTTGTAGATCCGCCACTGCCAAGTGGCATGTTCCCCGGCGGCAGCACAGGTACCTGCATCTCGAGGTCGAGTCAACGCGGTGGAGAAGGACAGGGACCTGATTGCTTTTTCACTTTTTGACCCGAGGACTTTTCTATAATTTGTAAGGACCTAGGTGTAAATCCCTTGGTTCACAGGGCCCCCTTGTAATGTTGTACCCACCGACGGAATGAAAGCAGCTTCCAAGCCCTTCGGGGCCTTACCCGTTCAAAAAAAAAAAAAAACACACCGCGCGCAGTTCACCAAATAATAATGCACCTAATCTTCTATAGATACAATTGTAATCAGCAGTGCATTATTATTCTCGTGAAGTGTGTGCGTGTAGCCCGAGTGTGATCGCCTACATGTGCATACATGCGAGTCTATGTCGTCGACCTTGTTGTCATCGAAAAAGACGGATCCTGTTGCTTTGTTTTCGGCCCTGACCTGCGGCAAGCAGCGCGTCCATTTCATGTACGTGTACGCGAGCGTCCTGCTCCATCGTACGTTGAAGCTGCGGCCTCATGCAACCCGTCCAAACCGCCCGACGGAGACACGGGGCGCCATGGTCGCAGCTACCCCTGCAACCTTCCTTTCAAAGTACCACACAAACAATGGCGTAAAATGAACACGAGGGAATTATGTAGAGTTAGCTCCACACAAACAATGGCGTAAAATTTTAGCACCACACAAACAATGGCGCCAGCCCCGACAGCTTCTGCTGCTTCTCCGGCCGCCCCGAGCTCGCCGCCGGCTGTTTCATCCGGCCGCGTAATATGATACGATGCATGTAAGGTGTTCGATAAAATGACTAGCTAAGATTTTACCATGGGGACAAATAGATGCGTAGATAAAAATTAGGGTGCATTTTGCAAAAAAAGAAAACGGCCACGTCAACGATTTACTTGACGGAGTGACGAACGGGGCTCTAACTCACAACTATGTGACCAAAAGTTATCAATTTTTGAGTTCGTTACCAATGCGCTTATCCGTGGCAACTTCGTGACCTCTCAAGCGTTTAACTCTACATAATTCCCTCGTGTTCATTTTACGCCATTGTTTGTGTAGTAGTAGTTGTAGTATAAAACTAGAAATGCTAGGAGCATACAACAACCCAAGCTCCAAACATGGCGACCTCCATCCATGCCTCCCTTTGGCCAAGCATGTGTGGCAGCAGAAGGCGGCCCTCATCGTCGGTCACCACCAACGCCACTCGTCTCTCTCGTCAGATCATGTCCGCTGCCAAGGTTCCTTTTCTGCCTCCCTACTCTGCTCTGTGACGCATCACTCAGAACTAGTAATATCTTGTGTTTTCAGCCATATTTCAAGGAGCTTCGGCAGCAGTTTGCATCAATGCTGGGGATGCTAACCGTGTCTCCAAATGGTTGCTGGTTGCATTTGTGGAAACTGCTTTCACATTCAGTCATCAACCTTTACGCCCCACCGAGGTAAGGGGTAAATGTGACATTTAAATTCAGGGAGAAATGCAAGAGTTTAATCACCCCCTCCCTGTTCGGACTTGCTTAATCCTCTATGCAGGGTAATTTTGCTCCCGTCGAGGAGATCGGCGACATACGGGAGATATTAGAAATCACAGGAGAGATCCCAGCAGATTTTCCAGAGGGTGTTTATATAAGAAATGGTAAGCAGGCCCTCTATTCCTTCACTGAAGATCATGCATCCATCAGGATCCTGACTTATTGCATGCAGGTTCGAACCCTCTCTTTGGAGCCCTCCATTCGTCACACTCCATTTTTGGCAAGTCACACGACATCTGGGTCGAAGGAGAAGGCATGCTCCACGCCTTGTACTTCACCAAGAGCAGCGATGGCAACACGTGGTCAATCTCGTACAACAACCGCTACGTACAGTCCGACACGTATAGGATCGAGAAAGAACTCAAGAAACCATGCTTTCTCCCTTCCACTGAGGGTGACTCCTCTGCGATGCTCATCGCCGTTGCCCTGAATGCTGTATGTACATTATTCGCTTGCTTGCTCTCCTGTTCTGATACTTATGGGATGCTTAATATAAATATACACAGCTGAGGTACGGAAAGGCTTTCAAGAACATGAGCAACACCAGCGTGTTTGAACATGCTGGGAGAGTCTTCTCGGCCGCGGAAAATGACAATCCCCATGAGATTGATTTGCCTAGTCTTGGCACACTAGGTAGCTGGAATGTTGGTGGTGGATGGAAGATGCCATTCACTGCCCACCCCAAGGTCTGCCCTCTCGCTCGCTTCCTGATATAGTGCCTAAAGAGGTAATACCAAGTAGTAACAGCGTAAGTTGAAATAGTATTGTGAAACAGGGAAAAAGGAACGAAATACAAAAAAACTGAGAAGCCCGTGATTGCAAAGAAATTCTCTTGGTTTACATGCAAGAGAATACATGTCAGTTATAAAGGATAAACTGTTATTTCAGCATAACACTAATGATACAACAATTCGCAACAAAGTTATTTCCAAGACTTTTTAGTTTCAATTTGAAACTTTAAATGTTGCTATATATATTAAAACTATTTCTATTTGGAGAGCTTCCATGGATCCAAACTGTCCCCAATTAACAGAAGATGGCAAAATGTGCATTCATGTAACATCAGCATAAAAGGAAATCCACAGCAAAAAGAAAACATGAAAATGCCAAATTAACTAGCACAAGTCAAACAGTGTTCCACTATAAAACAGAAGAAGATAACAGAAGCTCGCATGGATCACAGTAAATGAGTCATAGCACCAACAATATTATCACCGAGTGGAATGAAAATGAGAGGTAACTCAAGCGAACGTTTTTACATGCTTGTGATAATCTGGGAGAAAACAAAATAGAAAACTGACCCCCACCATGAACTTGTGGAGCTATTCCCATGTTACAAGATCTGTTAAAAAATGCATGTTATGAACTTATGATATATAAGCCTCCCATGCATAATCTAATTAGTTTTCAGGACAGCATTTCATTGTCCAAGCAGCACACTGACTGTGCACATAACTGTGTTGCAACAGCAACAAAAAACAATGACAAAGTCATCCCCAATACTAAATGTTCCTCTTGTCATTTACAGCATGAGAAGCTAAATTGAAAAAAAAGGGCAGCCCCGGTGCAGTAGCTCCCGCTTGCGCAGGGTCCGGGGAAGGGTCCGACCACTTTGGGTCTATAGTACGCAGCCTTTCCCTGCATTTCTGCAAGAGGCTGTTTCCAGGACTTGAACCCGTGACCTCGTGGTCACAAGGCAGCAGCTTTACCGCTGCGCCAAGGCTCCCCTTCATGAGAAGCTAAATTGAATTTACACAAAATATAAATGGATGCAGCTGTGACAGACAATTCCAAAATTTATTCATGTTAAACCTTAAAACCTTACATGAAGTCATTGACTCATTGAACCCAGGGTGCTTTCCTGTACGAATTTGGGAGTTGATGTTTTGGGTATATTTACAAGCTTGCCTTTCCCATGTTTAATCTATGCAAGCTGTCTATGTGAACAGGTCATCCCTAAAACAGGAGAATTGTCCATCTTTGGGTTCAGCTTGAACAGGCCTTTTCTAACAGTTGGAATTGTCTCAGGTTTTACTATTTATAAAATTCATTTTCATGTTATGTCTGATTAAAGACATCAGTTCAAGACTTGATTCCATTCTGTAATCTGCAGCTGATGGTAAGAAACTAAAGCGGAAGGTTGCTCTGACCTAGATCGATGCTCATATCATCATGAAATAGGAGTTACTGCTATGTAAGTTTTTCCATAACGTGAGCTGCATTATTCTTACGATTAATATGTTTTTTTCTGCCATGCACAAAATTCTCCACTGTTTAAAACTTATTTAGATAATTTTCATTCAATATTAAGCAAAATGCAGAAAGTAATGTACTAAAGTAGCATATAGTGAACTTGAGTGGACAGAATAGAACATGAACAAGTTAGTTGCCGGGGCAAACTAATCTAATAGTAATATCAACTATGTTAATATAGATGTCGGTGTGTTGCACGGTCTTTGGGTGGATTCCCTCTCCTAGAGATAATGGCTATTTCTGACATTCTGAATGAAAATGTGTGCAAGTTTTGCGTGTTCGCCAAAAAAAATCTGAACTATATTATAATGAATGTGTCAATTGTGCAATGATAAAGTATGATTTCAACTATGTGTACATACTTCATTTAAATTTTATACATATAACACATTTATTTAAATTGAATGATTATTTTAAAAATATATTTGAAACAAGGTAGAAAAAAAGGATGAACACATGCATAAAGACATTTGGGATTTAACAAAGCAAGATAATTTTTTTAGAAAACGGTATATTAGCAATGCAGAAATGCAGATAAACAAAAATGATGGAATCAAATATCAACTTGTGAGTGTAGGTACAACATTATCTTAGATTCTCCACTGACACTCAGCAAAGAAAGGATGCTAAGAGGTGCTCCGTAAGTACTAACAACAATCTTGGTCTTGGTTTAAAAAAAATAAAGTGTCCAATTCATCCATTGTATGTCCCTCATGTAGGCTGATTGAATTCGAAAAGGACAGCTATGCAAGAATAGGGGTCATGCCCCATTACGGCGATGCAAACTCAATACTATGGTTTGACGTACAGCCATTCTGCACAATCCATCTTGTCAACTGCTTTGAGGAAGATGACGAGGTAGAAATCTAAACAATCCCAATATACTTAATGTTGATGTATTGAAGTATTCACTGGTCTAACTTAGTCCACCAATTTCTAACCCAAAAACAACAACCACTTTTGAGCAATAAGTACAAATTCCTAAAATTTCCTCAATGATCAAGAAGTTACAGGCCTCTTTGATCCCAGAATTCCAAAATGCTGAAGAGGAATATATAGGCATTGGATGTCATGACATGTTCTTTTCCTACGGGGATTAAAAACATATGAATAAGGCACATATCTTGTTGTGTGCACCACAAGAAAAACAGAGGAATTTTCATCGGGGATAAGGTGGATCCCATAGTTATCATAGGCACCAAGGATAGTTTCGAAGAGGTTGGACTCAGTACAAATCTACCTTTGGAAATTGGAATCGAGTGCAAAGTGACCATAGGAAAATCCAAGGAACTGTAGTCCTCCGAATCCAACAAGCTCTATAGGGGAAAATTCATTGAAATCCTACAAAATCCATTAACATGTATGAGGCCTACATGTTCCTCAAATCAGTCAATGATTTCATGTTGGACAGGCACTGTCAGTGTCACACCAAAACCCAATAGGGGATGGCAACATCAGACTGGTAGAGTTTCAGGGTCTTAGGGCAAAGTCGTGACCTAGGGGAGCTCTTGGGATTACAGAAGGTAGCCGGTGGAGCGTCGTAGCCAGCAGAGTATGAGATGATTACACCTTAAATAGGACGACCTAGACTGAATCCCCAAGTTGGATCTAGTATTGTTTTCTATTCTCATACAACTCGTCTGTTAGAGTTTGTCGTAAGAAAAACAACTTTCCGGATTGAAGTTTTCTAGAATAAGTAAAAGTGCATTCTTTCCCCTTTAGCAACAACCTATGTGTATATAACTGTTCATGGGTTCCTCTTTCATAATCCATGTTATAATTTTCTCTGATGTAATGATTTATTAGGTCATTGTAAGGGGATTTCATGTGCCAGACTCTGTCATTGTGGGCCAAAGGCTCACCAATATGATGAAAGAAACAACCAATGAGAAGTATTCTCGCTTGTATGAGTGGAGATTGAACTTGAGAACAAGGACAGTTGCAGGCAAATACTTAACTGGCAAGGAGGTTGCTCTAGAATTCCCTGTAATCAATGACAAGTATGTTGGCTTGCGCCACAAGTATGCATATGCACAAGTGGTAGATGCTCCAGCAAGCTCTGCGGGTGGTCCTGGAATAGGTATTGCTAACATACATTGTTACACTTTTTAATATATGCTCGTTCCATTCAAACAAGAGAAATGGGCTATAAAATAACAATTATTGTCCATACCTCGGTCACTTGTCCCAGCTTTGCTTGTACGGAGCTCAAACACAGTTTGGAGTGTCATGTGGGCTCATTAGGTACAGACCAATAAGGGGTTCATTGCTTGACTACCCTAGATATTAGTATCAGTGGACGATGAAATTTAAAAGTAAATTTTTAATGATTTTTCTTTGAGACTCCTTCCGTTCCTACACAAGACCTCATTTACGAGAAACAGGTGAAGGCCCTATTAAAATATTAATATATGGAATAAATAATATTGATTTTTTACGCAATGCAACAGGATAGAACAGCCACAATACGTGAAGATGTTACTCTAGCCTTGAGTCCCTCTAACTCACCCCTACACTTCTTTGGCCACATAGACTTTTCCGAAGTATCACCACAAACATATGAGGTGCACCTCTAGTCTAGGAAAAAAACAAATGTTCTCCTAAAAAGCATGTAAAAATAGTATTTTAACTTTCCCCAATAGTACCTTAACGATTCATCACACTGGATATACAAAATGAGATGAGTATTTTGAGTGTTGCCGAGGCCAGGGAATCAAATTCCTGACTTCATATGACATCTCACATGACACCTCAGGTTCAATTCATACCGTATCAACCAGCAGGATATTTATTGAACACTTACTCTGGCATTCACCCCAAAATAAGGTCAATATATAGAAAATGTCAAATGAAAATTCAAAATTCATGTTTTGAACCACGTGGACCCTAAACCACCAAATCCATGGACCCAGTTACAAGATCTATTGACTCATTAGTCCAGCTTCTAAAACCATGGTTTTATTAGGTTTTGCAAATATATAACAATAGCATTGCTGATCAAAGTAAAGTTTGGTGTATACGTACAACACGTCTGCGACTGGCGTATATGATTTAACTAAATAATACGTGAAATATTTTTGTTCTTACATATAAGCTTCATGGTTATGTACATAGTTCTGCTAACTAAAATACCATGTGAATCACTACAGGTTTAAATACAGCAAATGTCATCTCTCAGTATCTCAACACATGCAAACTTTATGCTATATAGTTTAATACTATTCTCAATCATGCAGTACGACCAAAGTTCGGAGGTTTTGCGAAAATTCTCCTCGATGAACAAGAGGATACAACCACCAAGGTATTATCATCTTCAAACAACTTTTTCACTTTGGTTCATCATTTGAAATTACTATCATCAAATGATATTAACTTTCTATCCGTAAATCTTAAAGGACATAGGCAGAGAGGATCTAATAAAGGTCGAGTATCATCACCTTGACAGAAATCAATTCTGCTCAGGAGCAACTTTTGTGCCGAAGGTCAATGGTGTGAACGAAGATGATGGCTGGATAGTTTCTTATGTGCATGATGAGGGACAAATAAATCGGAAGTATGTTTTCAATAGATCCATCCGTCTTTCACTATATCTACTATAATGGTTCTGTTACCAATAGAAGAAACCAGAACATTATAATGCTTTCTAATTATCGGCATTCGGTCATCTAGCTACGAGCATAGAGCCTTTTGAGCTGTTTCCATCAATGTTGACCCTATTTTGGTGCTTAAAGTCTTTGCAAATCCTATTTATTTTGTTCTAAGTAAAACTTTTGAAGTTTGACTAGGTTTACAAAAATAAATATCGATATTTATAATTTCAAATAGACACACTCAGAAAATATATTTCACGATATCTATTGACAATAATTTGGTATTGTGGATGTTGATAATTTTGCTACTAAATCGGTCAAACTTTAGAATGTTTGACTCAGGACAGAACAAATAGGACTTACATTTCGGAAAGAGGGAGAAAATGATATGACCAAGAGTCCAAGGCTCTTCTGTATCTAAAACTGGGCCGAACGAGGCATATTAATCAAAAGTTCAAATGACTGAAATATGGAAGGTATTTGTTTGCTACCTTCAGTACCATAGTAATAAACATTTAAAATATCCGTCTTCTCATGTTGTAGGTCCATATCATCAACGCTCGAAGATTTGGATGTGGGCATATTGCCAAGATAACATTGCCACAAAGAGTGCCCTATGGTTTTCATGGAGCATTTGTTTCAAAAAGCACGTGACAAGGGAGAGATTTCTCCTACAAGGCTATAAGCCCTCATTTACCACTTGACGTAGTAGTATTGTACTACATATCCATGTTATCATGCATAAGTCTTAAAAGTAGTTGAGACCGTGACCATAAGGTAAACATGTAACTTCAATCCTATGGTTTTCATAGAGCATTTGTCTCACGAAGTACACAACAAAGAGTAGATTTTTTCTACAACCCTGCATTTCACACAAAAAAGGAGCTACTCCATATGCCTAAAGTTTGTCAGAGATGCACATGGTTGTGTAATGAACAGCTTTGTCACTTAACATTTAACTATTCACTAAAACATATACCAACAAAGAGAGGTTGCGAGACAACAATGTCTTTTAACACCTTATTGCAATAAAAAAAATGATAAGGTGCTAGAAGATCAAAAACAATTTAAAGGGTCTCTCAAATAAACTGCACAGATGGTCTTGCAACATGGCAATCTGAAGGTGTAACACTCTACTGTTCATTCTCAGTAGAAATGGAACATGGGTGTGGCCCTGAAGGTGTGACTTTTAATTTGTGAAACTGCCCATATGGGCTCGCAACATGCCAATATGAAGGTGTAACACTCCGCTGCTCATTCTCAATAGAAATGGGACAGGGGTGTGACCTAGAAGGTGTGACTTTTCGCTTTTGAAATTTATGCAATGTACTCGTTTGTATCCACATCAACACGACTACTAGCATACATTATAAATACAATATTTTGTTGAAGATGAATGTAAAGCAAAATTAATTTCTTACCCAGCAATCAAATGGCCAGCATATGGTGAAGACTCATCAGGATTTAGAACGTTAAGACTCTAAGTGCCCAGAGTTCCCACAACCCATTGAAATGAAAAGCAACTTTTGATAAACAATGGCATGGTAGCAAAGTTACTACATATTTCAATGGAACAAGGGAAGTAGTTATTACATTCAGAAAGATAGAATAAATTTGGAATTTCAGATGATACACACGATCTCTCATATATATCAGCCAAATCGATATTACAAGAAGATAAAGAAGTAGCATATGATACAAGTACCGAAGGCCAAACTACTCAATGTACAGAACTTGTCATCACATCATAGACGCAAATACACATAAAATAATAGATTGGTGATCATATTTCCGTGAATAACAAAATTCATACAAGAGTATCTTTCAAACTGCCAAAAATATAAATTGTACATGTGAATCAATGAGGTATATCCACACAATGCTATGATAGTTTACCTATTTCAGTATTTCTTCAAGCTAATAAAGTCGAAACTATTTGACCATGAAAGAACTCTTGCAGCTGCAGCCCCCAACTGCACTTGGATTTGTTGAAACCTGCATATTGGAAGGCATATAAAACTGTAACAAGCTCTGGATATTCAGAACTATAAGTTCATTAGAGTTATGGTAAATGCATACTATGTAGTATGAAGACGTAAGGAATCGGACGATCTCCATAATACATAAATCATCCCCCCCCCCCCCCCACCCACACACACACACACACAATTCCAGTAATGAAAGGCCTTGTGTACGATCTAAATGAAGAAAAGGAAAGTGGAGCAGTGGAGGCACATAAGACATGGTGGGGAGGGCAAAAGAGCATAAGATGAAGGAACTAAAATGAAATATTATTTAAAAAGTATATGTTTTTCGCTTTAAATAGATTAGTAAGCGAGGTCATGATAGAGCCCAAAACTTTCTAAATTAAGCGACAAAGATACACTTCAAGAGCTTACGAACAAGCTCAGGCATTGGAAGTGTTATGTCAGACTTTTTGTTTTAAAAGAGGTACTACTATTTGAACATGATAAGGTCATCCTTACAAAAATACCAGCGTGTGCCTTGTGAAAAACAATCAAGTTGGACAAAAACTGGCATGCAACCATTGTTTTTAGTGCAAGGAAGGAATCAGATATACAACAAATAATTTGAAGGTCTTTTTACTCAAAACAAAAAATCAAGCCAATGCAATTCTCTCAATCCATCTTTATGTGCCATGTAAGTTGAACTAGACATTCTTTCTATTATTTACTGTATCTAAAATATATATACCTCATGAGCCTGATAATGATGTCACTGAAGATATAGTTGATGATAAAGAAATAGACAGTAGGAGAATGTTAGCTTAAAGATTTTTATAAACGAACTACTCAATGATCAGCAGATATATGATTAGGCTACCGCATCTCTACTGATCTTGCTGTTGTCACGGCTACCCCATCTTCCTGAGCTTTTCCACTACCTATCTTCTATCTATTTTCCCCCAATAAAATTCGCCCATCAAATACTCCTATTTTCTACTTCGTTGTGCTGCCGATTGCTTGCTAAGGGCGGTGAAGGATCAGGGCCACCCCTAAATCAACTCAGTGCAAGCAGGCCATATCAACATATGACCTATTCCGGCCTGGTAAAAACATTCCAATTCAAGAAATAAAGAGCTGACTTTGAAAACTAACCACAAACGCTGAGCGTATAAGTTCCTCCTCATAATCCACAGTGGCACCTTTCACAAAGTCATATGAGATATCATCCACAACCAATTTAACACCATCTTTTTCAAAGATCCTACAAGTGTAACAACAGTTACTGAGACAAAATATAAGAAAATATAGAAGTATGATGGCACACACTACACGAATCACTGGTCAGATGCACAGTTAATTCGAATGTGTTTAAATATCTGAAAAATTAAACCAGACAGGATAACTGACTTACCGATCATCTGAGTTTTTCTTGTTATCCAGAGAGAAAGAATATTGAAATCCAGAACATCCGCCAGCTTCAACGCTTACTCACAGCATCTTACCTTCAGCAGATGGTTCTTTAGCATGCAACTCTTTTAGTCTCTGCAAGTTATTAAATTGGCCAAGCGCATATCAATAATTAGAAAAGGTCATTTCAAGGTATCTTGCCAGATGACATGAAGCCATATAGTTATGACGTGATGCTAATGTATCAAACAATATGGTAGAACTGCAGAAAGTGCATCGTACATATGCAATATCCGAAAAATGAATCAAGATACAGAAACAGCAATAATAATAGCCACCTCTGCTCTGATATTTATTAGAGTTCCCTTTTGCAAAAATAAACTGACACTCAGATTTACGAGGAGAACTGTCGGGAAATGATTTCTACTCACGACTTGGTAAAATCTAGAGAGAAAGAAATCATTTGGAGATGATTGATATACAGATGAATATTCCCTAATTTTTTTAAAAAAATGTTTATTGTTTTTAGAAAATGTAGTATGAACCAGAGGCGACAGGATTAAACTTGTAACGCGAAGCAATACAAAGGTACTTAAGAAATACAGAATATCGGATGTGAGTATGAGACTAGCTAATAGATTGTTTTGAACATTTGTTTCCACCATCAAGTTGTGCGGTAAACGGAAAATAAATGTACAATTCGTATGGCTTGGCCGCTTGGGCACTGAATCTGGGCATCCACAGAACTCCCTGATGCCGCATCTATAATCACTAGACAGATAATCCCCCTCGCACTCGCAGGCAGGAACAGAAGACAAGTATGAATATACATACGTATAACATGCAGATTAGTGAGACCGACATGCAGAACCGTGGCTACGTACAAGCCTAAAATTAATCTTTCGTTAACTGGAATGAACCCGAACCTAGAACATCTCCATGTTTCTAAAACTGTAGTACAACTGCGGAAATCTCGTTCCAGAGTCATCCCCACACAGAACACTGGATTAAGTAGCGAGAATAACCGAAGGGTCGGGAGACTTACCCGGACGCAGCCCTCCGTCATGCGCACGGGCTCCGGCTCCGCGAGCGATGGCGACGGCGACGCCCGCTTGGCGGTGGAGGTGAGGAGGCGAAGGCGCTGGTTCGCGCGGACCCGGCCGTAGACCAGGGCCGCGAGCCGGCGGAGCGGCGGGCGAGACGAAGCCATCCCCCGTGGATCAGAGGACGGCGGCGAGAAGCGCGGCGACCGCTCTACGGCCGGAGGCGGAAGGGGAACGGGGGCGTGTTTGGCTTGTTATGCTGTGATCCCCTCGCTAGAACGCCGAGGCGTCAAAATGAATATTTGTGACAGGCGGGTCCTTCCGCGCAAGGTGGACGGCAATCAATTCTTTTCGACTGTACGACATGCAAAACAAAAGAAGTTTTACGATAGGTTTGAGCGGATGGTAAATTTTCATATAAGTGTCTCAAAGTTGTCCAAAAGTGAATGTATCTATACTTGTTTCATGTCTAGATACATCTATTTTTTGACAAATCTAAGACAGTTATTTTGGGACGGAGAGGGAGTAGTACTATAGTACAAAAAAAAATTAGGGAAAAGAAATAGGAACCAAAGAGGATCAGCACCGACTAGTACTATGTTAAAATAGACCGAATTCTTACTCGAGTCAGAGTTTCATTGAGAATCTAGTAGGCCAGCTCATGTCCAGGCGGCGTTGGGACAAGAGGTGGCCAAGCGACCGTTTCATGCATGTGCATACAAGAGCGGCCGTTTATGGGGCGACAGGGGTGAAAGGGCGATCCCTTTCCCTCGAGGGTGAAGCGATTAGTGTCACTGCTATTTGTGTTATTATAAGGATACCCCTCGCGTTTTAGTGGGAATCCTGTAGGAATTATATTGTGTAAACAAAAGATACTAAATACCCTATACATGAGATGAGTGTGCTTGATGTGAATAATTTCGTGGTAATGGATGATGTGAACTTGCATGTAGTGACTGATAAATATTAGTGGAGATGACATGATGTGGATAGCTTACATCTTGAGATATAAACATAATTAATGTATGCTAGTGGGGTTTTTGTTTGTACTGATTGATAAATATTAGTGAAGATGACATAGAAAATTGATTGGCTAAGAGGATGGATGACATCGATAACTTGCATGTCGAGATAGAAAAATAATTATTAGTACATGTTAGTGGGTTTTCGCTTCTCTGCAGGGGGAACTAGGCCCAGGGCAACAAGGGCCATGGCCTTGAGCGTAGCAAAAAAATCAGCCTATTATCTATAAATGCAAATATTCGGCCTCGAACGCTCCGCCCTTCCGCTAGCTTCATAACCTGCCAGCCCGTTGCTCCCCTGTCGGCATGCCTCGCTCGCATGGTCATTGCGACAACCGCTAGGAGAGCCTTTTTTGAATTTATTGGCAATCATACAATTTTTTTGTACTATTACAAGAGTTGTAATTTTTTTAGTACTATCCTATGTCGAATAGGGCTCTTCTTTCTCTATTTGAGAAGGGGGACCGTCTAACTCCGGTTCATAGAGCAACTTGTTTTTGGGCTGTGCCACACAAATAGCAGGATCGTTTAGCCAAAAGATAGCACGAGTTGGTTTTTACTGGTGAAAAGGGGATTTACAATCATACAATTTTTTTGTGTACAGTTCCAAGAGTTTCCTTTTCCTAATTTTTTAACCCGGGGTTGCTCCATTCCTGGATCCGCCACTGCTTCTCTGGACCAGCTGATGCGTTGACTTGCTGCTGGCTTGACGTTGCACGAGATATATAGTACTTCGTCTATCCCTTTTTATGAAACGTTGTGGGAAGCTTAGAGACGGAGGGAGAAGATCCAAGCTGAGCTTGTGCAGCAATCTCATTTGTCTTCAAAATGTGGATGATCATTATGGAAGTTAATTGCACCATGGGGATGTTCAGTCAGCCCATATATCGTTGTGCTTAGTTGATCTCGAGGCAGTTAATTTCTTCAGATACACTCCATGACTCTCCCCTTTTAGAAAAGAAACGATCGAGCTCCCGCTGAAGAAAGAAACATGTAACTAATTCACTAATTACACTTTGTCTATGTTGTAAACTTGTAATCCAGAGGTTCCGTAATCCGTACGTAGTGAAGTTAATTAATCTCAGAATGCACATATTGCGCACCGTAAAATCAATCAACCCCGGAGTAAAATTAAGCAACTAGATGTAAGACCCAGGTAGATGTGTAGGCTGCAGGTCAGCTGTCACGGTCACGGCAGGTAGTTGGTGAAGGCGTAGGCCACGGTGCACCCGTAGAAGATCAGGCCGGAGACGGCGAGCACGGTGAGCGCGAAGGTGGTGCCGACGGCGATGGGGATGTTGCAGGATAGGATCCCGAACTTGAGCTGGATGGCGTCGATCATGGAGAGCAGCAGGAAGAATGTCCCCATGATGGAGCACACCGCGGCGAGCAGCATCATGGGCCGCGCGTACCGCAGCACGGCGCGGCGCCGCTCCCGGGGCCCCGCGGCGCGCCACGCGGGCATCTCCTCGCAGTCGTCCGTCATGACGGGCTTCTGCTCCCCTTCGCCGTAGAAGTCATCCCCCGCGGCGAGCAGCGTGACGGAGAGCTTCATCCCCTGCGCGACGAGGCTGGAGAGGAGGTAGAAGCCGAAGGAGAGGATCTCGAAGAGGAAGAAGTTGCGGGCGATGTCGTCGCCGGCGACGCAGTTGGTGGGGACGGTGGTGGAGGGCGTGATGGTGCCGGTGATGCCGATGAAGACGGCGACCGTCAGGAAGGTGTTGGCGGAGACGATCCCCTCCAGCGCCTTCACGTGCACGTCCGGGTTCCGCCGCCGCACCGTCGGCATCTCCTTGAATCCGGCCGCCTGTGGTAGCTAGCTGTTCTCGGTAGCTAGCTACTCCCTCCGTTTTTTAATATAAGATGTTTTAGTTGTTGCACATGTTGTCTAGATACATACTAAAGTGAGTGAACATACACACTAACATATGTCTATATACATTTGTGTACATGTGCATGTAGACAAATGCTAAAACATCTTATATTAAAAAACGGAGGGAGTACCTGCCAAGGCGTACGACGGTCGCGTGGCGAAGATGTGATCAGGCTAGCTATAGCGGCGAGTGGGTCAGTGGAGTGGATGAGTGAGTGATCGAGTGAGCTGGAAGTGTCTTCGGTTCTTGGGTGGTTTAACTACTATCATTAATCAACTACGTACTCATGTGAGCGTTATAATTCAGCAACATTACATACCACTTGCATTGCTCTACCTTTGAGAGGAGTCAACTTTACTTAATCCAAATCCAATGAAAGTGCTAGACCCCTTGCAAAACAATGGAAATCGTAAACAAATTAAGGTAGGTACTCCTCACTTATAACCTCCAAATCTCGAATCAACGTGCATTTAGCTAGCTTTAGCAAGTAATTGGTACGATGATCGATCCGCTTTTTTTCAAACCTGAAAGGTGCAAATGATTTAGGACAACACGCATGGATGGACATCCAGTTGAGTTGATAGGTGCAGGCTAACCACCCCGGTTGTTGGCTTGTTGCCTTGCTCCGAGTAGCATGCAGCACTAGCTGGCTGCTTGTCCACTGCTCATTGGGATTGCTCTTGCAGCCCATGCATGCATGATTGCTCCAAACATACCTCACATATCCGTAGCATTTATTTTTTGTTAAAACTTGGGAGAACGAAGATTGGAAATTACTCATTGCTGGTTGCTACTCCTTTTTTTTAAACCTTTAACAGTAGGGAAAAACCCTACAGTTTTAATATATTATAAGAAGAGTATTTATATATTTAGAGAGAGCCTCATGGGCTTGGAGCCACTTTAAATTGTTTCAGAGAACATCTGAATGAAATAATGCAATTCTGGTCTACTCCCTCCGTTACTAAATATAAGACTTTGTAGCTTTTTGTTGATTCACACATATCTCAACATATTTAGACATATTTTAGTGTGCAAGTTCACTCATTTTGTTCCGTATCTAGTCCATCTTGAGATATATCTAAATCATCTTATATCATGGAACAAAGGGAGTAGTTACTACTCCCTCCTTCTCAAAATATGTTGCATAAAGATTTATGTTAAAATCAAATTAAGTAAATTGGACCAAGTATTCGCGCGAATAACAACGTCTCCAATACACACACAACAAATATTAGTATCAAGGTTTTATTTTTTGTTAATTAAAACATTATTTATTTAATAAATCATACTAATCAGCTTAATAATGGGGACAAATAAATATTCCCACATAAAAATGAACATTCATGCATGAAATAAACTTGTTCATGTTATTTTTAGAAAATATTTTTGTACATGAAGAATTCATTCAGAAAGTAATAAATGTTCACATACAAAAACAAATGTTCAAGAATTTCGAAGATTTGTTGGTGTGTATTATTAAAAGGATGTTCAGATTTTCAAAATCAATGTTCATAAGTTCTGAAAAACTGTTCACCAATATTAAAATAAAATTTCATGTATTTCAAAAATATTCATACATCTCAAACGATATTTATGTTTTGCAACAAAAATTAATGTTTTCTAAAAAACAGTTTGTCTTAGAAATAAGTGTTCATCTACTCAACGGAAAACATATCAAAGCAAAAAAAAAAGAAAAATGAAGAAAAGAAAAAAAAAACTGGTATGCTTTCCTCTCGGCGATGACGTGGCGTGGTGGTAGTGTGGCGCGGCAGTAGCCGGCAACCGGTGGAGGAGATGAGCTCTCTCTCTCTCTCTCTCTCTCTCTCTCTCTACCCCCCTCATCCACCTCCTACAAATTAGAGTGCGTAGAAACCTAGAAATTCATGAAGGCATAGAATATACAAACCTTATCTGTCACCTATAGCAATATGCCCATCTAACATTGTAGGTATGATAAGGACTAATTTATTACATGTAGGTCCCCCTTAGGAAGTATTTATTTATATCTTGGACAATAGCCATTCCATTTTGAACCAATTAATTGTATTTGCTTCACAAACTACCCTTTTTCAGCATGGCATGATGCAGCTCTATGCCAAATTGGGAACACTATCTTTAATTATGTTGTGAAAACAGCCATGACCTTTGTGATTTGGCTTGAATGTCATGAATGTTCATAATGTGATAGGTCATTTTGTGAAAGTTATTTTTAAGGTTACCAGAATTAGAGATTTATCAGTTTTTGTGGCAACTAGTACATATTAAAGGACTAAGCGCCAAAGATTTTTTTTTCAAAATGGGTGAAAAGTACCGACACATCTTTCCATAGCAAAGGGTTGAATCTTTCATCACCCTCTATGGCGCTTGAATAGATTCCTACTTGGGTACCTTAAATGATTCGGAATATAGGCCAAAATTCATCTAAATGGAAAAAATTGGCAAAATGCTAGAAATTTTGAAATCATTTGATAGTAGCCATTAAATATTGCATACTTTCTGGAAAACTGGGAGATGTCATTGAACCATATATTATTCGTACGTGTTCACAAAATACCCTCTCTTTGCCATTAGATAATATAAAATGAGCACAATATGATGAAACAAGTACAAATTTAACTTTGTGTCTATAATTGTGCTATTTGTCCTAAGGTATGGCTACAGGGGGAAAAGTTAAATTCAGTCAATTTTGGATATTATTTTAGTTTTTCTATAAAATAGCTCTATAAGTGTACATAATTATTTTTATTTAATAGAATAAATTCCAAACTCCAAAGTTCAAAATTGCAAAAGTAAATATCCACAACGTTTCTTCTTGTGTTTGCCGAATGTTTTTCAAAAAACACACGACAAAGTGTTATGCCAAAAAGCACTCGCAAACTATAAATATGCCGAGTGTTTTATTAGTGTTTTACTGCCACACTTGTCATACTGCTTAGTTGGAGTGCCCGACAAAATGAACTCGGCAAACCCTCGGGCACTGAGCAAATAAATTGTATACATGTTAATGATAAAATTTGCAGCATAAGACAATGAAGCAAGAAAAGTTTACACATGCCTAGAAGTGGGTAGAGAAAGCACGGATGGATGTTTCATGTTTGCCACCAAAGCCGCCAAAGCAAGTTTCACCTAACAAGCAGCAATCGAGAATATCCATATTTTAGTTTCATGCCATCATTAGGAACTTGCTTGTTTGCTACATTTGTTCACACACGGAGTCGGATGATGTTAAGAAGCTCATTATCATTACTACGTACACTTGTTTATTTGCTACATTTGTTCTTGCGAAATGAAGGAAAACATGGTCGAGACTTTTTTTATTTCAAAGGATGTATCAAAGGACGGTCAGATCTTACACACTCCACAGGCTAGGCAATAAACATCATAAAGAGAAAGTCCATCTTCATGGAGTAAAATTACGTCTGGAATGAAGCAACACAACATGTGCATACACTTGAGAAGGAAATAAATTCACAAGCATTCCGGCACTCACAATGGAATATCCAGATCTACACATTAAATTAGCTCAGGTACCTACGCATGTGCTTGATGTCAAGAATACTTTCATGCTCCTCAAAATCGGCACCGTCAATATCGTCACCAAGGTAGGAATAGAGAGAAAGGTCATGGTAATCGTCGGGGTCGTAGTCTCCACAATCGGAGAACCAAGAAACCGGAGAACTGCAACAGCTACAAGGTGAAGATGGCGGAAAGTACTCATAGTAATCCATGAAGATCCGGGCACACTTGGCTGTTAGGTTATAATCCATGTTGATATTGTCGCAATCACGCATTTTAAGATAATCCAGGTGAGGGCAGTTCTCAGTGATCGCTGTCAGACCTTCATTGCCGAGATAATCCCCTACAAGTTCCAAGGAACGTAGCCCGTGCATCCTTGCGATTGCAAATGCTTTTCGATCATCAACATCATGCTTAACACGATATGAGGTACACCTACTCTGCTGGATAAGGCTAAAATGCTTCAGGCATGGGCACACTTGTGCCACAAGTTTCAACGCTTCTTCATCAGCATAGCAGTTAACAAGCGTGAGCTCCTCAAGCAGAGGAAGCTTCTTTATGTTGTTTGCAAATTCTCCATTGAAAAAGATACCATGGGATCCGGTGATATAATTAATATAAATATAGTACCATATTGATGCAAAGAAGCCTAGCTAGATTTACTGGTGAAAACAAAATTGCTGGAAATCTATTCTGTTTCATCTTTGTTGAGCAGAAATAAATAAATGGAGGGTTCAAGAGAATATTTCATAGATAGCAGCTCCAACATTTCACAGCGTAATGTTAAATTAACAGTGTAACGTTATGCACAGAAAGTGTTGTCCTTTGTTGCTAATCTGTATATATATGATCACTCGCATGTACCTCAACCTTGATCAAAATATAAAAAAAACACTCGCCATATCATGAATCGGTGCGTTGCCGCCGTAGATTAATTGAGAACAAAACATGCATCTTACCGCTGAGCGAGGAACAGGAAGAGGCCATCGTCAAGGCGCTCGCCGAGGAAGGTCTGGCACTGCCCCGCGCTGAGCCCTAGGGCGACCCGCATGAAGTTGTAGCGCGTGGCGTGCCAGGTGAAGGACGGGATATTTGGCACATGGCGCATGTCGATGCGCCGCCACAGCTCGGGCTCCTCGCGCGCCGCGCGGCGCCATGAGCTGCACACCTCCGCCACGCCGCCCAGCAGGAGCTCCTCAAGGTCCAGCTTGTGCAGAACGCAGGAGATCGCGTCCGCGGGCAGCTCCGCCCAGTCCCGCTCCCACGCTTCCCACGGCTCCGGCATCCATTGGAACACCGAGACATGGAACGCCGGGGCTTTCCTGGCTCGCCCCCTGCGGGTAGGCCAACAAGTCGCCGCCGGCGGAGACATAGCGATCGTGATCGATGTGGAGTGTTATCGAGCCGAATTTTCCTTCTCTCGAGCCTTTCGAGTCTTGCTGTTATGGAGAGTGTAGGTCGGTGCCCCGTTCTCATGGGCCAGCGCTGCATCTTGATTTCTCTAGCACGGCCGAACTAATGGGCCTTTGTTCTTTCTCCTACAAAGCAATTATTTTATTCGAAAAAAACAAGCAAACTTTTTTTTTTTGCGGGAAGGGAGAGATATATCATACAGTATAACATCATCAACAGAGTATTTTATAGCTTCAGAGTATTTTACAGCGTCAGACTCAACAAAGACAGCCACAGCCGGAGGGACATGCCCCAACCAGCAGCCAGCCAGCCGATGGGCTGCTTTGTTGCTCTCTCTCCCAATTTTCCTACCTTCAAAAAAACTGCAAACAGCTATCTTGAAGCTTTTTAGTATCATCGTACAACTTCCAAACACGAGGCAGGCCCTGGTTATTTTGCTTTTTTTTTTAGATAAAGGGTTATTTTGCTTGATAGCTTCAACAACAAAAAGAGTTGTCAGATTCCAGGATAATCTGAGCATTCTTAGAATCACAAATACTGTGAAGGCCAAGAAGGCACGCCTTTGCTTCAGCTTCAGAGACATCTAGGGAATTCAACCCAGTCGCATTGTGCGCCCACAGAACCTTCCCGGTGTAGTCGCGGCTAATACGGGCTATAGAGCAGGTTCCATTGTTCACCTCGACAGAAGAATCAACGTTGATTTTTATCCATCCTTTTGGGGGCAGACCAACTTCTAGTCTGCTTTCGCTTCAGTGTCATAAACAAGTAAATATTTTTAGAAGGGAAATCATGAGCATCCAGGCACTCACATCAGAACATCCAGATCTACAGCATCACATTAGCTCAGGTACCTACGCATGCTCTTGACGTCAAGAATCCTTTCGTGCTCGTCAAAATCAGCGCCATCAATATCGTCACCAAGGTACGAATAGAGAGAAAGATCATGATAATCGTCGGGGTCATAGTCAGAATCGCCAAAACAAGAAATCGGAGAACTGCATCTGCTACAAGGTGATGGCGGAAAGTACTCGTAGTAATCCATGAAGATCCGGGAGCACTTGGCTGTTAGGCTATAATCCATGTTGATGTTCCAGCAATCACGCATCTGGAGATACTCTAGGTGGGGGCAGTTGTCGATGATGGCTGTCAGGCCTTCATTGCTGAGATCATCACCGACAAGTTTCAATGAATGTAGCCCGTGCATCCTTGCAATTGCAAAAGCTTTTCGATCATCAGTACGCTGCTTCATGTATTGATACCTTTTCTGGACAAGTGTCAAGTGCTTGAGGCATCGACACACTTTTGCGGTAAGTTCGAGTTTTTCTTCAACATGAAAGCAGTTATCAAGCTCAAGAACCTCAAGCAGAGGAAGCTTCTTTATTGCGTTTGCAAATGCTCCATTCGAGATATTATAGCAACTGATGAGGTGAAGTCTCTTCAGTGAAGGCGCCCTGCAAGACATAATTAGTATTAGTAACCATTAATTCAAGGAAGCTTAACTTTGTACACTTGAAAATAAAATTGTCGTAAATCAATTGTCTCTAGCAAGCAAGAAAACTCTCATCTTTGTCCTTCCTTTCTTTCTTTTGCTACTCAAAAAAATATAGGTCTCACCCTCTAATTTGGCATATGAACGGACATAGTTTATTAGTTGAAAATTACATTATATTCCATTGTCCCTCTCTGCATGTCTTGCTGCCTATCTCTCGATGACACCTTCAGCAAAATAAGAAGAAACACAACGAAGAATAAAACATCTTACTGCGCAGCGAGGAACATGAAGAAGTCATCGTTGATGCACTCGCCGTGGAAGGTCTGAAGCAGAGGAAGCTTCCTTATTGTGTTTGGAAATCCTCCATTGGAGAAATGATAGTATCTGCTGATATGAAGGCTCTTCAGTGAAGGCGCCCTGCAAGATATGCCATCAGCTCAAAGAAGCCTAGCTTTCCAGTTCAATTCTTTTTGCTGGAAATGTATTTTTTAAAGCTAGCCAGTAAACGAGACTCTCATCTTTGTTGAGCAGAAAGGAATAACAGACAAACTGACAAGCGAATATTTCACATGTAGCAGCCAGCTGCAACGTTTCATATCATTGACTGCGTATTGTCCCTTCTATCTTTCTTTTACAACCCAAACAAATTTAGGTCGCACCCTCTAATCTCGCATATGATCGGGCATAAGTTTATTTGATGAAATTCCATTATTAATTCCACTCCGTCTTGCACTCGGCATAACATGAGTTCATAACGTTGCCCAAAAACATAGAGGGACTAAGAACAAAACTTCTTACTTCTTAGCGAGGAAGAGGAAGAGATCGTCCTCGACGTGCCCGCCGAGGAAGGTGTGGCACTGCCCCGCGCTCAGCCGTAAGGCGGCCCGCACGACATTCTCGAGCGTGGCCTTCGGGGTGAAGGGCGGGACAGTACGCAGATAGCGCACGTCGATGCGCCGCCACAGCTCGGGTTCTTCCCGCGCGGCTCGGCGCCATGAACGGCACACCTCCGCCACGCCCCCGAGCAGGAGCTCCACGAGGCTCAGCTTGTGCAGGACGCAGGAGATCGCGTCCGCCGGCAGGTCCGCCCAGTCGCGCTCCCACGGCTCCCACGGCGGCTCCATGCAGTGGAACACCGAGACGTGGAACGCCGGGGCTTTCCTCGCTCGCCCCCTTCGGGTACGCCGACGAGCCGCCGCCGGCGGAGGCATCGCGATCGCGATGGCAGCGTTATTGACGCGTTTTTTCCTCTATCGTCGACACTTACGAGTCAATCAAGCACGGTTATGGAATATGGAGCAGGTAGGTCGGTGCCCCGTTTTCATGGGCCAGCGCTGCATCTTGATTTGTCAAGCACGGTTGGATTAATGGGCCTTTCTTCTTTGTAGTACCACATAACTACCAACTTTTTTTTCTCAAAAGAAAACTACCAACTTTTTCATTGCCAAGCTAAAGCTAACATATAGCTAGTTGTCTAGACAAACTTAGCAGCCTAGAGAGTCAAGTTGTGTAATAAGTTTGGAAAAGATAGTTTTTTTCATACAACTTCAGATGAAGCCAGGTTCCACTACAAAAGGAGACTAAATAGCACTGGACGCTGGCCCCGGCCACTGCGGCACCCGCAGCCGTGGACTCCGTGTGCGTGCCGTGCCCGTGCGTGTCTCGCGGCAAGAGCTGTGGCCGTGTGCGTGTCGTGCCCGTGACGCGCCCAGATGACCGCGCCGCGGCCGTACCCCGCGCGCGCCCAGCTATCGGACCTCCTTGTCCCGGCCACCGTGCCCCGCGGCCGACCCCGGCCCGGGCGACCTCGTCGCCGCCGAGAAGAACCACTCGTACGTGGCGGCCACGAAGACGGCGGCCGCGCCCAGGAGGCAGAGCTCGTAGCCGCCGTTGTGCGTGCTCGTTGTCCACATCGACAGGACCCGTCGAGGTAGGCGACGGCGTGGTGGAGCATGCCGTTGGCGAGGCCGTAGCAGCGGACGAACGCGTCCATCCATCCGACGAGGGAGGCGCGCCCCGACGCGCTCACGCGAGATCCCATCCCGCCGCCTGCATCGAGTGACGCTAGGGTGTGGCCTGGATGGAGGCGCACCTCCATGGCGCGCTCTGCGTGGAGCTCTACGGCGAGGGAGCCCTTGGCGCAATCGAGCTCGGCGTCCTCGTCCTGGAGCTCGGCCTCCAGCTTCGCGCCGTGATCTGGTAGGTCTTGAGCAGATGCCGCTGCTCCTCGGCGTGAGGAGGAGGACCTCGTCGGCGCGGGGATAGGGGCGTGCGAGCGGGGCGCGAGCAGGAGAGCGGGGGCGCGCGATCAGGATGGCGTCGGCACGTCGGCTTTTTTATTTTTTGAAACTTACATACTATATATTTTTCCCTAGTTATTTTAATTCTATGAGGTGTCGCTAATCCCTGAATCGAAAATATAGGGGGTTTTCTGAAAGATTTCGAGTCCACATTGGCCTCACGTGTCGTGCGCGTGACGTCTTTGCACGGAAAACGGACTGGCATGTGGGGTTCGTGACCAGCGTGCACCCACTTGTTCAGTTTTTTTTTATTCTAACTTCCCCACTTTATTGATCACTTAAACATAGAGTCAATACAAATTGTTTCCCGGATACAATCCGGGGGCACACCACACCAAATAGACTTACAAGAAAACTCCAACGAACGAGCTAATAATGTGCAGCAAAGTTCTGTAAACGACTAACAAAGACAACAGAACACTTGTTGAAACCAGCGACCAGCAATCTGATATCTTGAATGACCGGTCCAATCGCAGATCGATCCCTCTCCGTTGAATCAATGCGTTGCACCATAGACAAACAGTCTGTATTCACCACGATATGATTCATACCTTCATCTTTGGCCCAAGAGAGAGCAAACCTGATCGCACATGCTTCAGCAATCTCTGGATGAACCACATCATGGAAATTGTCCCCAGCAGCAGCAACAAAAGTTCCCTGCTGATCACGAGCAACAACCCAGCACCCATGCTCTTTGACGAGGCGAAGAGAGCTGCATCAACACTCAACTGAAGAAATCTTTCGGGCGGCGGAGACCAAGAAACTATTCAGGTGGCCTCACGTCTGTGGTTGGAGCTTGTTCAGTTGTGTGACCATTTTTCACGTTTGACTTAAGTTCACACGTGAGACGAGTTCTGTGACCGCTAGTGCTATTTACTCATGAAAGGATAACAAAATAATTTATTTTTTTTAGCCTAGCTCAGCAAACAGAAAAAACAAGAAACTAAAGTTGTGAACATCACAGTACGTTCGTACTTGCTCTCTACAGGAAGGCCGCCTAAACGAGAATGGCTAAAAGTTTAGTTTTGGTACAAACCAAAATGCAAGCATCCCCACACACACCCAGATGGGAAAGGTGTGGTGCCACAAACTCCGTAGAATACATACCTGGTTTCAAAACTTGAGCAGGAAAAATAAGGGTCTTTCCTTTCCTCTCCACCTCTCCACCGCTCTCTGTTTTGAGAGTCGTTTCTCTCTTTTCTTCCGCCTCGCCGGCTCGCTTCTTGCTCCTCTCCGGTGGCGATGCTGCTCGGAGTGGATGCGGATGCGCAGCTTGGCATGTACATAGTAGATGTAGGCTTGCTTTAGCCCTTGTGCTAGGTGTTGCCGTTATGGCGTTTTCGTTTGAGGGTAGGACGGTGGAGCTCGGCGCCTAGATCTGCCGCGTCGTGGATTTCGTCTTCCTCGCTGCATCTCGCTGGTGGCAGGTGCTGATGCAAGGGAGGCTGACAGATTCGCGCATCCCTCCTAATAAGGTGCGCAGAGGAAGTATGGAGATGGGGCGCCCCGACCAGCCCTGCCTCTTTGCTGTTCTTCTACTCCTCGCAGCGGTGTTCCCATGGTGGGAACCGAAGGCTGCGACGATGCGGAGTTCTAGCGGCTTCTTCTTAAAGGTCGGGTCCCTAATCTTCTCTGCCTGCTTCTTCTTTCTATGTCTGCCTACTCCGAATCGTGGCGGGTTTCTGGAGTTCGACGGCGGGCTTGCTCATATGGTCAAGAGGCGGAGGATTGGGTTTAGTGGAATTTCTGGAGAAGAGGAGCTTGTTCTTCTATGCCACAGTGGCTGTGGGAAGAGGAGCTGGCGACCTGGATTCGAGGTTCCACGGGGAGATATGGCTGCGTATTGCGGAGTGCATCAACGGCGGCGAGTTCGCGCCGCTGTTCTTCTTGGCCGAAGGGGCCGCTCCTTTCTGCAACCTCTAGGCCGGCGAGCCATTTCGGAGGCCCTCCATCAGTTCCGTTGCGGCATCCATCGTCGCTCCGTCGCCAAGTGGTCTCGTCCCCGGTGATGGCGCTGACGGCCGCTGCGTCGAGCTGCCCGTTGACGGTGGTGTAGGACCTGATTGCGCTCTCTTTTCTTTAGTTAAGGTCCTGTTTGTAATAGCCAGGAACTTGGTTGTAATTTTCTCTTTCTTTGAGGTCCTTGATGTAAATTGTAAAACCACCGAGTAATGCAGTCTGGACCCTTCGGGGTCCTTCTCCTTGTTCAAAAAAAAAAAAAAACTTGAGCAGATATCACTGCTCAAACCAAAGTAACCGATGTTCCTTCACAGTGAAAAGATACTACAGTAGAAACTAACCTAAGTGCTCAACTAAAGGCAGGCTAAGCCACATGCCTGCATGTGAAGTGAACCGGAACAACATTAAAGTGTACCTCAAGTTGCAACACTTCTTTGCTCGAACAAGGGGTTGGGAAAGCAAAGACGAAGATGCGCGCCCATAACCGAACTCATCGGCCCTGAAGCCAAACAACGGGTCACTGGACTAGGTCGGAGGCGGGCGGAGCGCTTTGCTTGTTGCCTGGAGAGGCCCTTCGTCACACATTTTCCGTGTGGGCAACCTGCGGTCATGGAAACCACGTCGCAACTCTTTTTATTGTTGACATCATATCAGCGAGTCTTTCTTTGATAGCTAAAACATTTAGAATTTTGAAGACGAAATTTTTTAGTAAATCATTTTTTTTTGTAGGCATGCAGGTTTGCTATAGAAGTAGCTACGGAATAGGAGCAACAGAAAATGCATTCACCTATTAAAAAGTATTTAAAGTTACAATAAAAACTGATTTGTTTTACACATACATGAAGATTATTTCTTTGAACATGTAGTTGTGGTATATCTTGGGGTACACAAAACGCACAAAAATGTGACTAATTAGGAAGTGATTTATCTGGTTTTGTCTACACATTTATCTTTTTGTGCAGGTTACATATGAAGCATGAATATTTCAAAACTCAGCAGAAGGCAATGAAGAAAGTAAAATGTACACATATTGAGAAGGGGGTATACCGGTATAGCAATACAAACACCGATTCTGTTTCAGTGTTTGCCACCATGTCAACTGGGAGCAACCAAGAACATCCATATATCGCTTCCATGATGCCATCATTAATAAACATGGTATCACGATGGCACTTCACATAAATATCCAGATGATGTTACAAAGCACCACTATGTATCATTACTTATTTGCTCCACTTGTTTGCGAAATGAACAAAAATGTGGTTGAAAGTATTTTATTTCAAAGGATCACATTCTGATAGATTTCACATCAGAAGGCAATGAAGAAAGTAAAATGTACACATTTTGAGAAGGGGTATATCAATACAAACACAGATGGATGTTTCAGTGTTTGCCACCATGTCAACAAGAAGCAACCAAGAACACCCATATATCACTTCCATGATGCCATCATTAATAAACATGTATCACGGAGGGCACTTCACATAAATATTCAGATGATGTTACAAAGCACCACTATGTATCACTACTTATTTGCTCCACTTGTTTGCAAAATGAACAAAAATGTGGTTGAAAGTATTTTATTTCAAAGGATCACATTCTGACAGTCGGATCTTGCACTCCACAGGCTAGACACTAAAACACCAGCATGAAGAAAAGTGGATGCTGATGGTGAAACATTACGCAGAATGAAGCAACAGAACAAGCACATACATTTGATAAGGGAAGGCATGAGCATTCAGTTCAGACACTGACGTCAGAACACCCACATCTACACCATGACATTAGCTTAAGTACCTACGCATGCTCTTGATGTCAAGAAGCTTTTCATGGTCGTCAAAATCGGCACCGTCAATATCATCACCAAGGTAGGAATAGAGAAAAAGATCAAGGTAGCAGTTGTGGTCGTAGTCGGAATAGTCGTAGTCGTCGTTGTACGAATTAATCAGAGACGTGATGCAGCAGCTACAAGGTTTAGATGGCGTAGAGTACTCGTAGTAATCCATGTCGATGATCCGCGTGCACTTGGTTGTCAGGTCACAATCCATGTCGATATAACGGCAATCGCGCATCTTAAGATACTCTAGGCGGGGGCAGTTGTGGATGATGGCTGTCAGGCCCTCATTTCCGAGATCATCATTGTCAAGAACCAAGGAACGTAGCCCGTGCATCCTTGCGATTGCAAAGGCTTTTCGATTACCATCGTTACGATAGGAGTGGTAAATTTGCTGGACAAGTGTGAGATGCTCGAGGCGTCGGCACGCTTTTGCGACAACATCGAGCACTTGTGCATCATAAGAGCAGTTAACAAGCTGAATCTCCTCGAGAAGATGAAACTTCCTTATTGCGTTCGCAAATCCTCCATTGGAGATACGATGGCAATTAATGAACTGAAGTCTCTTCAGTGAAGGCGCCCTGCAAGATATATAATTAACTAATATTAATATGAATTGCGGGAAATCAACATTTTGAGCGAGCCAGTAAACTCCCATCTTTGTCGAGAAGAAATTAGTGGTTGCCTCCAACATTTGATACATAAGCTATCTAGCTGCTCCAACATTGTTCAGTTGACTTTGTGTTTGTAAGGTTTTGCGCAGGAATTATTACCATTTCTTTGTACCCAAAGAAATTTTATTTTAATGGTAATCTCCTAATTTGTATACCAAAACAACCAAACGATTGCCGACGTGGCCGAAAAAGCATTGTTGGGGATAAAGAAAGAAAACGTCTTACCTCTGTGCGAGAAATAGGAGGAGGTCATCGTCGAGGAGCTCGCCGGCGAAGGTGTGGCACTGCCCCGCGCTGAGCCGTAAGGCGGCCCTCATGAAATTCTCGCGCGTGGCCTGCCGGGTGAAGGGCAGATAGCGCACATCAATGTGCCGCCACAGCTCGGGCTCCTCTCGCGCGGCGCGGCGCCAGGAGCGGCACAAGCCGGCCACGCCACCCAGCAGGAGATCCACGTGGTCCAGCTTGTGCAGGACGCACAAGATCACGTCCGCCGGCAGCTCGGCCCAGTCCCTCTCCGAGACGTCTAACGCCGGGGCTTTCCTCGCTCGCCCCCTTCGGTGGGTACGCCGACGAGTCGCCGCCGGCGGGGGCATCGCGATCGTGATCGATGTGGAGCGTTATCGAGTCAAGGCTTGATTTTATGGAGAGAACTAGGTCGGTGCCCCGTTTCATGCATGGGCCTGTCCGATCCGAGGAAGGGATCCCAGCCCACATACACAATATGATCCGGTCGCGAGTCCAGCGTTACCTTCCTGATATGAGATTTTTTTTAGAAATTAAGAAAATGGTAAGAAAAAGTCTGAAACTTTTTAAGCTAAAAAATGATCAAGAATTCTAGACGTGTAAAACATTTGGGCAGGAAATAGTTCTCAATGAATTCTGGGTAACCAAAGAGAAATCTGTGATAAATATAGCGTGTATATAGCGCTACTTAAGAGTTAAGACAAATCTTTTATCCAGGGTGCAATGAAATTCATATTTTGGCGATTTTTTTACGGATCCTATATCAGCTATACATCCTCCTTGCATTTATGCCGGAGACGTAGCCAGTGCTATGGGCTTTGGGTTATTTAGATCAGAAATGATGAATGGGATTGTGGCACTCCACTCGCCGCCAATGCGGAAGGATGCCGCCGAAAAGAATGGAACGCTGCTTCGCTCTGCTGGATGCGTCAGATCCCATATAAGAAGCTCGCTCTTTACCCGATCATTCAAACATTTTGTGGGCGGCGCGCCAGCTCTATTGTTGCGTAGCAATAGAAGCCTGCTCATGCTGCTTCGGCGGCGTACCCCCGAGGGCGCATGTTCTTTAGTAGAGTCGGATTGAGACAATCTGTCAATTCTTACCCTTTACAAGTAATGATGGTCTCATGGAAGGGAAAGCCCATTAGAAGCTCAATTATCGAAAGAAAAAGCGCGGTTTTCATGGGCTCGTGGGTGATTCCACAAGAGATAGGGAAAGGCCGTTCTAAGCTCAAATTGTTAACTAAACGAGCCTTGTTAATGAAGTATTTTGTTACCTTCCTTTATTCTTATTTTGACCATTTAGTTGAACTGACTCTGTTAATTCACTCTCATGGTAATTGGATTGCGATTTCCTCTGGATTCAATGACTGCTATGATTTCTTTCTACTTCTGTTTGTGGCATATAGATTTACAATAGATGAAGCGTGGATTTCATTCCAATAACAACCCATGGCCTTTCACTTAGAGAGCAGCACATTGTTCGACCTAGGGAGTACATGATAATGTTTGTCCGAATGTTAGTTTTGAAATTATTGAATTATTGAATTTCTATTTTTTTTATATAAATCAGATGCAATGGTATCCAGGTTCTCCAATTTATTTTCGTCCAATTAGCGTGCTTTGTTCCTAGGCAATATAGGGTTTTTTCTTCATCGTGTCAGGAGCAGGACCTACGCAGGCAACGTTTGCCACGAACACCTTTTCTACCTAGCTCTTCAGCCTATTCGGATGTAACTGGCCTTTTTTCAATAAGACCTTTTTTTTCAATAAGACCTATGCGTGTGCTTTCAGGAGCTGGTCTATTACACATAGCTCGAAATTGTTTGAGATAAGCGGGTATAATTGAGCCCGTGTTCAGAAAAATTCTCTATTATTTTATTTCAAAAGATCACATATCTCTTAGGACGTTCGCATCTTGCACACACTACATGGTCATAGACATTAAACATCATGAAAAAATAATATCTTCATGGAGAAAATTGCGTCCGGAATGAAGCAACGCAACATGTCCGTACATTCGAGAAGAAATAGCCTCCATACACTCGCAAGTCACAACAGAACACCCAGATCTACACCATTACATTAGCTCAGGTACCTACGCATGTGCTTGATGTCAAGAATCCTTTCATGCTCCTCGAAATCGTCATCGTCAATATCGTCACCGAGGTAGTAATAGAGAGAAAGGTCATGGTAATCGTCGTAGTCGTAGTCCCGGTAGTCATCATAGTCATAGGTTGACCATGAAATCGGAGACATGCAACACCTACAAGGTCTAGATGGAGGGATGTACTCGTAGTAATCCATGTCGATGATCCGTGCACACTTGGCTGCTAGGTTACAATCCATGTTGATACCGCGGCAATCACGCATCTTAAGGTACTCTAGGCGGGGGCAGGTGTCGATGATGGCTGTCAGGCCCGTATTGCTGAGTTCATCACCGACAAGGATCAAGGAACGTAGCCCGTGCATCCTTGCAATTGCAAAGGCGTTTCGATCATCGTCATTACTCTTAACATGATACGAGTGACATACTTGCTGGACAAGTGTGAAATGCTTGAGGCATCGGCACGCTTTTGCGACAAGTTCAAGCACTTCTTCGTTGCAGCAGTGAACAAGCTGAAGCTCCTCAAGCAGAGGAAACTTCCTTACTGCGTTGGCGAATACTCCATCGGAGATGCTGCATCTTGTGAGTTGAAGTCTCTTTAGTGAAGGCGCCCTGGAAGGTATAATTAATATTAATATACCATCAATTCAAAAGATAAGCCTACTAGCTATACAGTTGAAAACAAAATTTCTAGCCAGTAAACTCGCATCTGTGTTTGTCAGAAATTAATAATTGGAGGCTTCCAAGAGAACATTTGCGCTGTGAACATTTGCAAATCTCCACTCTCCCGTGGAGATTTCTAGCTGGTTAAGGGAATTCATGGAGGAAGAGATCTTGATTTGTTGAATCCAAAAAATTCCTCGTAGATCTGCAGCGGTCAGTACAATTGCCTCCTACATATCCCCTGTAGGTTAGCATGTTGTTTATTTGATTCAGTTCTTTCTCAACTTCTACTTCCTCTTTCCCCCAATGACGGCAAAGGGAGGCCGGCGCGGCGGCCGTGCCCGGCGTCAACGGCAAGGGGATTGATGGCAGTGGTATTGGCAAAGGGCCCATTTTTTCTTCTTGCACCCGGGCCCTAATATGTCAGGGCCGGCCCTGTATATAGGCTGCTAGCTGCTCCAACCTTTCACAGGTTAAGGTTCAGCTCAACTGTGTGAGGTTTTGCACAGGAAGTATTATACTTTCTTTCTTTTGTTTTGTTTTACTACCCAAACATATTTAAGTTGCATAATAATAATCCTCTAAATTGGCACACAGATCACGACCAAAGAATGCCCGATGTGGCTGAAAAAGTATTGATTGAGGACTAAGAGGAGAACGTCTTACAGCTTAGCGAGTAATAGGAAGAGTTCATCATCGAGGTCCTCGCCGGCAAAGGTGTGGCACTGCCCGGCGCTGAGCCGTAAAGCGGCCCGCATAATGTTGTAGTGCATGGCCTGCCGACTGAAGGGAGGGATAGAGGTCAGATAGCGCACGTCGATGCGCCGCCACAGCTCGGGCTCCTCGCGTGCGGCGCGGCGCCAGGAGCGGCACACCGCCCGCACGCCACCCAGCAGGAGCTCCACGAGGTCCAGCTTGTGCAGGACGCAGGAGATGGCGTTTGCGGGCAGCTCGGCCCAGTCCCTCTCCCACGGCACTACCGGCACCGGCTCCGAGACGTGGAACGCCCGGGCTTTCCTGGCTCGCCTTCTTCGAGTCGCCGCCGACGGAGGCATCGCGATCGCGACGTGGAGCGTTATCGGACTGGCGAGGGTTCTTTTTTTTGAATTTTTCCATATATATTAAACCAACAAAGAGTACACGTTGTACTCGATTACAAAAACAATACTAAAAGAGACGAGCAAATCTATGAGATCTTCAAGCCCTTTCTTCTTCCATGACATAATCTTGTACTTTTCTGAATGCAGCCGCAGACGCAAGGTTTGGTTTTATTTTTCTTTGACGCTTCCCCGATTTGCAATCCGTTTTCACTGTCAGAGCATCTCTAGCAGGGACTGAAAAAAGGGGTTTTTAGTTCGCGTTTTCCGTTGTTTTCAGTTTCAAATTTCACAGCGCAGAAGGAAACTCCAAACGAAACTGGAAATATACATTATTTCATTCTGTCCGAACGAACGGATGAACACTTCGGTGATTTGCAAATTCAACTGAAAATACATCGCCGGTGATCACCGGAGCACTAACCTAACCTAACCTAGCTAGGCTGTCGCCACCCTAACCCTAACCGGTGTGGCGGCTCCGTGCCGCTCACTCCTCGTCGGGTCGACGTATGGACTCGAGCTCGGCGACGCGGCTCCACTCCTCCGCCTTCTCCTTCTAGGTGTGCTCGGCGGTGACGCCCTGCTTGAGGAGGATGTGATGCATGTAAAATGCATACATGAACTTTGTATTATTTTATTCATATTCAAATCATATTTGCATCATATAAGGGTTATATCAATGATTTATAATGATTTTGGGAATAATTCACATGTTCCCCTATTTTTCTGGAATTAACCCTGCGCAGCCAGAAAACCATATTTTCTATATTTTGATATTTCAGGGACTCAAACGATGTCCAAATGACTTGCAATTTTAGGAGCATCAATATTTGGAAGGAAGAAGACCTGGGAGCGAAGGAAGCAAACAAGCGGAGCCCCGAGGGCCAAAATAGGTGGCCCACGCGGCCACAGTACCTGGCCACGTGGGGTCCCCCCTTTTGGGCATTGAGGCTCCGTTGCCGTCGATCTTTGCTCCACCGACTTCGTCTTGACCTAAAACCGACTATAAAAATAGTCCCCCGAGGAGTTTCGAGAGGGGGCGGCGGAGAAACATAGAAACCTAATTCGGGAGACAGAAGTCTCTGTTCCGGTACCCTGCCGGGACGGGGAAGTGCCCCCGGAGCCATCTCCATCGACTCCATCGCCATCTTCATCGCGGTTGCTGCCTTCCATGATGAGGAAGGAGTAGTTCTTCATTGGGGCTGAGGGCTCATACCGGTAGCTATGTGGTTCATCTCTCTCTCCCATGGCGTGATCTCTATGTGATCGTGAGCTTTGTAATCTAGTTGAATTCTTGGATGTTTCTCCTTCATTGTGTATGCTAGTCAAGTGGTTTTATCATTATGATCTTGAGTTACGTGAGAACACTATATAAAAGTGACAGTGATGTGTCTGACTCTATTAATAGATCAGAGGGATATTTATCATGAGTTGTTCTTGTTGGATGTCACTATAAATTGTTGTGTTTGTCTAGTACTATTTTGGGATGCTCTTAGTGACATTGGGGTTCCCTAGATGTGGAAGACAGACTTTAAGGTGTGCTTTTGTAGCCCTACACGATGGTCTTGGTGTTCTTTGATATTGTGGTGTTTGTTACCTCAGACTTTAAGGTGTGCTCTCGTAGCCCTACGCAGTAGATTGGTATTTCTATCCAATGAGAGAATAACTCAGAGTAGCATAGTGAAGAGAAAATATCTATGTATTCAATTATATTATTATTGTTGAGAGTGTCCACTAGTGAAAGTATGATCCCTATGCCTTATTTCCAAGCATTCCATTGTTCCTATAAGAAACTCACACTTGAGTTTGTCCTCTTGCTACATAGAGGATTGGGCTTTCTCTCTCTTTGAGAGCTTTTACTTGCTACCATTACCTTCAGCACTTTTACCAAAAATCCCAAAAACATTGCATTTTCATTGTTTTATTTATCATTCTTGTTACCAATACCTTCAGCTCCCTATGGGTTCGACAACCTTTTCTAATCGAAAGGTACTACAATTGATCTCCTGCACTTGGGAGTCATCAAGATACTTTTCTGGCGCCGTTGCCGGGGAGCGTAGCGCTATTGGTAAGAAGTTTGGTAAGGAAACTTGAAAGCTGTTTTATCTCATTGTTACTATGGCTTTTCTGAAACGTGCATCGCTGCATCTTGCTTTATATGAAAGTGCTTATGCCACTACTCCTAAAGTGGTTGAAACTACTGTGTCTGAGGAATCTAAAGTGAGATAAAAATTCCCATTGGTCATGTTAAAAGAGTTATGAAAAATCCATTTACAGGGGATGGAACTAAGTCTCCACGTGAACACGTGGAGACAATTGAAGAAATATGTGGTTTATTTAGGCTTCCTGGTATTTCTGATGATCAAGTAAAAAGGAATCTGTTATATTTGTCTTTATCTGGTAATGCTCGTGATTGGTACAGATCTCTTGATGAAGAGGTCACTATTGAATGGGGTATTTTGAGGAAGGTTTTTCTTAAATATTTTACTCCCCAAGAGAGCACTAATATTTTGCAGGAAGAGGAGGATAAGAACCTAAGCTTGGGGATGCCCGTGCAACCCCAAGAGGATGATGAAAACATAAGCTTGGAAGAGGAAGTATGTGAAGAGGAGATTGAAATGGATGTGTTCCAATCTAAGCTTGGGGAGGTTGAGGTTTTTGAAAATCCTTTTGCTACAAATGATTATATATTGAGACCTCTCCTCCTAGTGAAGTTTTTGAAAATCCTTTTGCTACTGATGATTATAATGATTGTGATATTTTCAGTCCACCTACTATTGAGGATAAAGTTTATTATGATTATGATATGCCTCCTATATATGATGATTACAATGATGATTATGAATGTTTTACTCCCACTATCACTAATAGGAAGGATTTTACTTATGTGGAGAGTATTAATACTTTTATGCTTGTAGATCATGAAAGACATGCTTTATGTCATAATTATATTGTTGAATTCATTCATGATGCTACTGAAAGTTATTATGAGAGGGGAAAATATGGTTCTAAACATTTCAATATTATTACGTTTCCTCTCTTTAAGTTCAAAGTCTTGAAATTGCTCTTGTTTTATCTTCCTATGCTACTTGCGTTGAGTTTCAATGATTTATTTTCTTACAAGATCCCAATGCATAGGAAGTGGGTGAGACTTAAATATGTTTCATATTTTTCCCTTGATGCTCACCTTTGCGTTTCAATTCTTATTCCTATGTGAGCATCATTAAAACTATCATGGCTGTCCAGAAAACAGATTCCTAAGCTTCACTGCGAAAAATGTTAAAAATCACAGAAAAGGAATTTGACCTGAAATTTTACGACAGCAATCTTCAGTTATTAATACACATTTCATTAGTTCAAAATTTTCTGATTTGAGCAACGTAAGTGCCTCTAAAAATTCACTCTTTACGGGCTGTCCAGTTTTTGACAGATTCTGTCTTTATTTTGCATTACTCTCATTACTTGTGTTTTGTGTGGTTCTTTTGATCAAGGAGCAATACACAACCATAGTAACAGTAGTTAATGTTTAGAATCAACTCATGATATGTCTTTGCTGTACCTATGTGGATTTAATTTATGGAGACACTAACCCTCTAATCAAGTTTTATGATGAGTTTTGTGTAAAGAGAATTTTCAAGTGGAAGAGTTGAGGGTGATGAACAATGATCAAGAGGGACAAACACTCAAGCTTGGGGATGTTACCCCTAGGCTCACCCTACATATATCAAATAAGTACAAGAATTTAAGCTTGGGGATGCCAAGCCACCTCACTCCAACCATCTTGATACCAAGTAAGTAAGCCTAGCTATATGGCTATAAAGAAACGCTTTACGGGAGGCAACCCGGTTGTTTTTATTTTTGATTTTCTTTGTGTCCTCTTGCTGTAACAAGAGACTAGGTTTATAGTTTAGTTTCTGGAATTTTTAATAAAGTGCCAAGTTTTACCCATTTTGGTTTGAAAAAGTTGCTTATAGCATTCGGAGATATTATTCCAGCACGAATCTTGCACGGTATGATTTTTAATTCCTATTCTGTAACTCCGAATGAGCTGATATTTAAACTGTAGTTGCAACTTTTCATCCTATGTATGCATGAATTTTTCAGAATTTTTAACAAATTAAGTAGGGTATAAAAATACGTTTTGCTGCTGCTGTTTTTCTGGACAGATTCTGTCCCATTTTGTTTGATGCATGCTTAGAACTTTTAGCTTGAATCTTTTAGATCCAATTGAGTTTATGAGTAGGCATACAACATAATAACTTACTGGACATTCATATAAATTTTTGTCTAAGGATTATATGCAGCAAGAAACCTATTTGTTTATTACAACTGTCACCCCACAGAAAAGAAATGGGAGAAACGGTGTTTTGAAGTTTTTTCACAGGGATTAGAGGAGATGCACCAAGAGTCATCTAAGATGGTGAAAACCATAAGCTTGGGGATGTGAAGACAACCCACTGACCAACACACTCTCGGTTTGCACACGTCTAATTTCTGTTTTTCGATCAATGCACTTTATCGTATAAACTTGGAGCGTCTTTTTGTTTGTTTTGGATTGATTTTTATTTTGAGAGACCACCACATTATCATTTATATATGAGAGAGCTACTGGAAATATGGGTTGAAATATGTTGGATGCCATTATAAGATTGGGAAAAGGGATGTTTGAGTTGATTTTAAAAGATACATATAGTTGCATGATTCAAGAGCTTGTTAATGAGTAATAATTTGTTAGTGTTTTCAAGAGCTATCTTTTATTCATGTTTTGATGCTGAATGTTACTTTACTTTGTTTAACATGAATTAGTTAGTTCTATGGACACTCATGCATGTTTTTAGACGGTCAACTTTCTCCCTCTTGCTAGCCCAAAAATTCCAACAAGTAAAAACTTGTTTCCAACACCTTCAACCAAAGTTTTTCCAGTGAGTCCACCATATCTACCTATTAGCTTTATGCTATTCCGAGTATGTTTACCATGTTATTTTGTATCATTTATACCTCTGAATTAAAATGCTTATGTTGTTGATTGTTACGGGAAAAGTTGGTTATATAGCTCTCACGAACTTGATGCACACTTTACTTTTATTGCACTTAATGAACATGACCCATTGTGATTAAAATTATGATGTTATGAGCTTGACAAATGTCTTTGGTTGAGAGTTAGCAGAAATGTGCTGTCACATGGAACGCTTTCAACATTGTACTTATTTATATTAGTTGATGTCATGTACTTTTGTTTATGTATGCTTACCATGGTGAAATAAATGTGGAAATGAAGTTGGTTTAAATGAGTTTGTATAATGGTTAGAGAGACGCCTGGGCCGCTAATCTAAGTCATGCATCATTCATGGTGGAAATTTACTTACATGCTATGGTGAACCGTCTGTGATACACCTTACAATAAAAAGCTACTCAATGTACAGAACTTGTCATCACATCATACCGAAGGCCAAACTACTCAATGTACAGAACTTGTCATCACATCATAAACACAAATACACATAAAATAATAGATTGGTGATCATATTTCCGTGAATAACAAAATTCATACAAGAGTATCTTTCAAACTGCCAAAAATATAAATTGTACATGTGAATCAATGAGGTATATCCACACAATGGTATGATAGTTTACCTATTTCAGTATTTCTTCAAGCTAATAAAGTCGAAACTATTTGAACATGAAAGAACTCTTGCAGCTGCAGCCCCCAACTGCACTTGGATTTGTCGAAACCTGCATATTGGAAGGCATATAAAACTGTAACAAGCTCTGGATATTCAGAACTATAAGTTCATTAGAGTTATGGTAAATGCATACTATGTAGTATGAAGACGTAAGGAATCGGACGATCTCCATAATACATAAATCATCCCCCCCCCCCCCCCCCCCCCCCCCACCACACACACACACACAATTCCATTAATGAAAGGCCTTGTGTACGATCTAAATGAAGAAAAGGAAAGTGGAGCAGTGGAGGCACATAAGACATGGTGGGGAGGGCAAAAGAGCATAAGATGAAGGAGCTAAAATGAAATATTATTTAAAAAGTATATGTTTTTCGCTTTAAATAGATTAGTAAGCGAGGTCATGATAGAGCCCAAAACTTTCTAAATTAAGCGACAGAGATACACTTCAAGAGCTTACGAACAAGCTCAGGCATTGGAAGTGTTATGTCAGACTTTTTGTTTTAAAAGAGGTACTACTATTTGAACATGATAAGGTCATCCTTACAAATATACCAGCGTGTGCCTTGTGAAAAACAATCAAGTTGGACAAAAACTGGCATGCAACCATTGTTTTTAGTGCAAGGAAGGAATCAGATATACAACAAATAATTTGAAGGTCTTTTTACTCAAAACAAAAAATCAAGCCAATGCAATTCTCTCAATCCATCTTTATGTGCCATGTAAGTTGAACTAGACATTCTTTCTATTATTTACTGTATCTAAAATATATATACCTCATGAGCCTGATAATGATGTCACTGAAGATATAGTTGATGATAAAGAAATAGACAGTAGGAGAATGTTAGCTTAAAGATTTTTATAAACGAACTACTCAATGATCAGCAGATATATGATTAGGCTACCGCATCTCTACTGATCTTGCTGTTGTCACGGCTACCCCATCTTCCTGAGCTTTTCCACTACCTATCTTCTATCTATTTTCCCCCAATAAAATTCGCCCATCAAATACTCCTATTTTCTACTTCGTTGTGCTGCCGATTGCTTGCTAAGGGCGGTGAAGGATCAGGGCCACCCCTAAATCAACTCAGTGCAAGCAGGCCATATCAACATATGACCTATTCCGGCCTGGTAAAAACATTCCAATTCAAGAAATAAAGAGCTGACTTTGAAAACTAACCACAAACGCTGAGCGTATAAGTTCCTCCTCATAATCCACAGTGGCACCTTTCACAAAGTCATATGAGATATCATCCACAACCAATTTAACACCATCTTTTTCAAAGATCCTACAAGTGTAACAACAGTTACTGAGACAAAATATAAGAAAATATAGAAGTCTGATGGCACACACTACACGAATCACTGGTCAGATGCACAGTTAATTCGAATGTGTTTAAATATCTGAAAAATTAAACCAGACAGGATAACTGACTTACCGATCATCTGAGTTTTTCTTGTTATCCAGAGAGAAAGAATATTGAAATCCAGAACATCCGCCAGCTTCAACGCTTACTCACAGCATCTTACCTTCAGCAGATGGTTCTTTAGCATGCAACTCTTTTAGTCTCTGCAAGTTATTAAATTGGCCAAGCGCATATCAATAATTAGAAAAGGTCATTTCAAGGTATCTTGCCAGATGACATGAAGCCATATAGTTATGACGTGATGCTAATGTATCAAACAATATAAGGTAGAACTGCAGAAAGTGCATCGTACATATGCAATATCCGAAAAATGAATCAAGATACAGAAACAGCAATAATAATAGCCACCTCTGCTCTGATATTTATTAGAGTTCCCTTTTGCAAAAATAAACTGACACTCAGATTTACGAGGAAGAACTGTCGGGAAATGATTTCTACTCACGACTTGGTAAAATCTAGAGAGAAAGAAATCATTTGGAGATGATTGATATACAGATGAATATTCCCTAATTTTTTTTAAAAAAATGTTTATTGTTTTTAGAAAATGTAGTATGAACCAGAGGCGACAGGATTAAACTTGTAACGCGAAGCAATACAAAGGTACTTAAGAAATACAGAATATCGGATGTGAGTATGAGACTAGCTAATAGATTGTTTTGAACATTTGTTTCCACCATCAAGTTGTGCGGTAAACGGAAAATAAATGTACAATTCGTATGGCTTGGCCGCTTGGGCACTGAATCTGGGCATCCACAGAACTCCCTGATGCCGCATCTATAATCACTAGACAGATAATCCCCCTCGCACTCGCAGGCAGGAACAGAAGACAAGTATGAATATACATACGTATAACATGCAGATTAGTGAGACCGACATGCAGAACCGTGGCTACGTACAAGCCTAAAATTAATCTTTCGTTAACTGGAATGAACCCGAACCTAGAACATCTCCATGTTTCTAAAACTGTAGTACAACTGCGGAAATCTCGTTCCAGAGTCATCCCCACACAGAACACTGGATTAAGTAGCGAGAATAACCGAAGGGTCGGGAGACTTACCCGGACGCAGCCCTCCGTCATGCGCACGGGCTCCGGCTCCGCGAGCGATGGCGACGGCGACGCCCGCTTGGCGGTGGAGGTGAGGAGGCGAAGGCGCTGGTTCGCGCGGACCCGGCCGTAGACCAGGGCCGCGAGCCGGCGGAGCGGCGGGCGAGACGAAGCCATCCCCCGTGGATCAGAGGACGGCGGCGAGAAGCGCGGCGACCGCTCTACGGCCGGAGGCGGAAGGGGAACGGGGGCGTGTTTGGCTTGTTATGCTGTGATCCCCTCGCTAGAACGCCGAGGCGTCAAAATGAATATTTGTGACAGGCGGGTCCTTCCGCGCAAGGTGGACGGCAATCAATTCTTTTCGACTGTACGACATGCAAAACAAAAGAAGTTTTACGATAGGTTTGAGCGGATGGTAAATTTTCATATAAGTGTCTCAAAGTTGTCCAAAAGTGAATGTATCTATACTTGTTTCATGTCTAGATACATCTATTTTTTGACAAATCTAAGACAGTTATTTTGGGACGGAGAGGGAGTAGTACTATAGTACAAAAAAAAATTAGGGAAAAGAAATAGGAACCAAAGAGGATCAGCACCGACTAGTACTATGTTAAAATAGACCGAATTCTTACTCGAGTCAGAGTTTCATTGAGAATCTAGTAGGCCAGCTCATGTCCAGGCGGCGTTGGGACAAGAGGTGGCCAAGCGACCGTTTCATGCATGTGCATACAAGAGCGGCCGTTTATGGGGCGACAGGGGTGAAAGGGCGATCCCTTTCCCTCGAGGGTGAAGCGATTAGTGTCACTGCTATTTGTGTTATTATAAGGATACCCCTCGCGTTTTAGTGGGAATCCTGTAGGAATTATATTGTGTAAATAAAAGATACTAAATACCCTATACATGAGATGAGTGTGCTTGATGTGAATAATTTCGTGGTAATGGATGATGTGAACTTGCATGTAGTGACTGATAAATATTAGTGGAGATGACATGATGTGGATAGCTTACATCTTGAGATATAAACATAATTAATGTATGCTAGTGGGGTTTTTGTTTGTACTGATTAATAAATATTAGTGGAGATGACATAGAAAATTGATTGGCTAAGAGGATGGATGACATCGATAACTTGCATGTCGAGATAGAAAAATAATTATTAGTACATGTTAGTGGGTTTTCGCTCCTCTGCAGGGGGAACTAGGCCCAGGGCAACAAGGGCCATGGCCTTGAGCGTAGCAAAAAAATCAGCCTATTATCTATAAATGAAAATATTCGGCCTCGAACGCTTCGCCCTTCCGCTCGCTTCATAACCTGCCAGCCCGTTTCTCCCCTATCGGGATGCCTCGCTCGCATGGTCATTGCGACAACCGCTAGGAGAGCCTTTTTTTGAATTTATTGGCAATCATACAATTTTTGCGTACTATTACAAGAGTTGTAATTTTTTTAGTACTATCCTATGTCGAATAGGGCTCTTCTTTCTCTATTTGAGAAGGGGGACCGTCTAACTCCGGTTCATAGAGCAACTTGTTTTTGGGCTGTGCCACACAAATAGCAGGATCGTTTAGCCAAAAGATAGCACGAGTTGGTTTTTACTGGTGAAAAGGGGATTTACAATCGTACAATTTTTTTGTGTACAGTTACAAGAGTTTCCTTTTCCTAATTTTTTAACCCGGGGTTGCTCCATTCCTGGATCCGCCACTGCTTCTCTGGTCCAGCTGATGCGTTGACTTACTGCTGGCTTGACGTTGCACGAAATATATAGTACTTCGTCTATCCCTTTTTATGAAACGTTTTGGGAAGCTTAGAGACGGAGGGAGAAGATCCAAGCTGAGCTTGTGCAGCAATCTCATTTGTCTTCAAAATGTGGATGATCATTATGGAAGTTAATTGCACCATGGGGATGTTCAGTCAGCCCATATATCGTTGTGCTTAGTTGATCTCGAGGCAGTTAATTTCTTCAGATACACTCCATGACTCTCCCCTTTTAGAAAAGAAACGATCGAGCTCCCGCTGAAGAAAGAAACATGTAACTAATTCACTAATTACACTTTGTCTATGTTGTAAACTTGTAATCCAGAGGTTCCGTAATCCGTACGTAGTGAAGTTAATTAATCTCAGAATGCACATATTGCGCACCGTAAAATCAATCAACCCGGAGTAAAATTAAGCAACTAGATGTAAGACCCAGGTAGATGTGTAGTAGGCAGCAGGTCGGCTGTCACGGTCACGGCAGGTAGTTGGTGAGGGCGTAGGCGACGGTGCACCCGTAGAAGATCAGGCCGGAGACGGCGAGCACGGTGAGCGCGAAGGTGGTGCCGACGGCGATGGGGATGTTGCAGGATAGGATCCCGAACTTGAGCTGGATGGCGTCGATCATGGAGAGCAGCAGGAAGAATGTCCCCATGATGGAGCACACCGCGGCGAGCAGCATCATGGGCCGCGCGTACCGCAGCACGGCGCGGCGCCGCTCCCGGGGCCCCGCGGCGCGCCACGCGGGCATCTCCTCGCAGTCGTCCGTCATGACGGGCTTCTGCTCCCCTTCGCCGTAGAAGTCATCCCCCGCGGCGAGCAGCGTGACGGAGAGCTTCATCCCCTGCGCGACGAGGCTGGAGAGGAGGTAGAAACCGAAGGAGAGGATCTCGAAGAGGAAGAAGTTGCGGACGATGTCGTCGCCGGCGACGCAGTTGGTGGGGACGGTGGTGGAGGGCGTGATGGTGCCGGTGATGCCGATGAAGACGGCGACCGTCAGGAAGGTGTTGGCGGAGACGATCCCTTCCAGCGCCTTCACGTGCACGTCCGGGTTACGCCGCCGCACCGTCGGCATTTCCTTGAATCCGGCCGCCTGTGGTAGCTAGCTGTTCTCGTTAGCTAGCTACCTGCCAAGCCGTACGACGGTCGCGTGGCGAAGATGTAATCGGGCTAGCTATAGCGGTGAGTGGGTGAGTGGAGTGGATGAGTGAGTGATCGAGTGAGCTGGAAGTGTCTTCGGTTCTTGGATGGTTTAACTACTACCATTAATCAACTACGTACTCATGTGAGCGTTATAATTCAGCAACATGAGTACATACCACTTGCATTGCTCTACCTTTGAGAGGAGTCATCTTTACTTAATCCAAATCCAATGAAAGTGCTAAACAATGGAAACGGTAAACAAATTAAGGTAGGTACTATTATTAGCTACTCCTCACTTATAAGTTATAACCTCCAAATCTTTAATCAACGTGCATTTAGCTAGCTTTAGCAAGTAATTGGTACGATGATCGATCCGCTTTTTTTCAAACCTGAAAGGTGCAAATGATTTAGGACAACACGCATGGATGGACATCCAGTTGAGTTGATAGCTGCAGGCTAACCACCCCGGTTGTTGCCTTGCTCCGAGTAGCATGCAGCACTAACTAGTAGCGTTAGCTGGCAGGAATTCAATTTGGCTCCCGGGAGCACATGCTCCCGGTAGGTTCAAAAAAAATTCAAAAATTGAAAACTTGTCAAAAAAATCTGAAAAAAATCATGCACGTACCTGACGATGTCACGCACGACCGTGTTAAATTTCGCACCGAGTCGACATCGTATGCGCCCTGTGTAAAAATGACAAAATTCTGACAGAAAATGAGATCCAAAATTCTGACAGAAAATGAGATCTAAAATTTTGAATTTTCTGTCAGAATTTTGTCATTTTTGCACAGGACGCATACGATGTCGACTCGGTGCGAAATTTAACACGGTCGTGCGTGACATTGTCAGGTACGTGCATGATTTTTTTCAGATTTTTTTGATAAGTTTTCAATTTTTGAATTTTTTTTGAACCTACCGGGAGCATGTGCTCCCGGGAGCCAAAACGGCTTTCTCCGTTAGCTGGCTGCTTGTCCACAGCTCCTTGGGATTGCTCTTGCAGCCCATGCATGCATGATTGCTCCAAACATGCTCCAAACATACCTCACATATCCGTAGCATTTATTTTTTGTTAAAACAGGAGAGAACGAAGAATGGAAATTCCTCATTGCTGGTTGCTACTCCTTTTTTTAACCTTTAACAGCAGTAAAAAAATCCTACTATTTTAATATATTAAAAGAAGAGTATTTACATAATTACAGAGAGCCTCATGGGCTTGGAGACACTTTAAATTGATTCAGAGAACATCTTAATGAAATAATGCAATTCTGGTCTACTCCCTCCGTTATTAAATATAAGACTTTGTAGCTTTTTCTTGATTCACACATATCTAAACGTATTTAGACATATTTTAGTGTGCAAGTTCACTCATTTGTTTCGTATCTAGTCCATCTTGAGATATATCTAAATCATCTTATATCATGGAACGAAGGGGGTAGTTACTACTCCCTCCTTCTCAAAATATGTTGCATACAGATTTATGTTAAAATCAAATTAAGTAAATTGGACCAAGTATTCGCGCGAATAACAACGTCTCCAATACACACACAACAAATACTAGTATCAAGGTTTTATTTTTTATTTTTTGTTAATTAAAACATTATTTATTTAATAAATCATACTAATCAGCTTAATAATGGGGACAAATAAATATTCCCACATAAAAATAAACATTCATGCATGAAATAAACTTGTTCATGTTATTTTTAGAAAATATTTTTGTACATGAAGAATTCATTCAGAAAGTAATAAATGTTCACATACAAAAACAAATGTTCAAGAATTTCGAAGATTTGTTGGTGTGTATTAAAAGGATGTTCAGATTTTCAAAATCAATGTTCATAAGTTATGAAAAACTGTTCACCAATATTAAAATAAAATTTCATGTATTTCAAAAATATTCATACATCTCAAACGATATTTATGTTTTGCAACAAAAATTAATGTTTTCTAAAAAACAGTTTGTCTTAGAAATAAGTGTTCATCTACTCAACGGAAAACATATCGAAGCAAAAAAAATGAAGAAAAGAAAGAAAAAACTAGTATGCTTTCCTCTCGGTGATGACGTGGCGTGGTGGTAGTGTGGCGCGGCAGTAGCCGGCAACCGGTGGAGGAGATGAGCTCTCTCTCTCTCTCTCTCTCTCTCTCTCTCTGCCCCCTCATCCACCTCCTACAAATTAGAGTGCGTAGAAACCAACATCACTTCTCATGCCATCGGTGGTGCTTTTATGTAGGGAGTGTGTGTGAGATATTTACAATGCATGCCATCGGTTTATCAAAGGAATATTCTTAGAAATTCATGAAGGCATAGAATATACAAACCTTATCTGTCACCTATAGCAATATGCCCATCTAACATTGTAGGTATGATAAGGACTAATTTATTACATGTAGGTCCCCCTTAGGAAGTATTTATTTATATCTTGGACAATAGCCACATGTCTACTTTCTACGAAAAAAAGAGAGGTTCCATTTTGAACCAATTAATTGTATTTGCTTCACAAACTACCCTTTTTCAGCATATAGAAAATGAAAATGAAAAGGCACTATAATATGGCATGGCATGATGCAGCTCTATGCCAAATTGGGAACACTATCTTTAATTATGTTGTGAAAACAGCCATGACCTTTGTGATTTGGCTTGAATGTCATGAATGTTCATAATGTGATAGGTCATTTTGTGAAAGTTATTTTTAAAGTTACCAGAATTAGAGATTTATCAGTTTTTGTGGCAACTAGTACATATTAAAGGACTAAGCGCCAAAGATTTTTTTTTCAAAATGGGTGAAAAGTACCGACACATCTTTCCATAGCAAAGGGTTGAATCTTTCATCACCCTCTATGGCGCTTGAATAGATTCCTACTTGGGTACCTTAAATGATTCGGAATATAGGCCAAAATTCATCTAAATGGAAAAAATTGGCAAAATGCTAGAAAATTTGAAATCATTTGATAGTAGCCATTAAATATTGCATACTTTCTGGAAAACCGGGAGATGTCAATGAACCATATATTATTCGTATGTGCTTCACAAAATACCCTCTCTTTGCCATTAGATAATATAAAATGAGCACAATATGATGAAACAAGTACAAATTTAACTTTGTGTCTAGAATTGTGCTATTTGTCCTAAGGTATGGCTACAGGGGGACAAGTTAAATTCAGTCAATTTTGGATATTATTTTAGTTTTTCTATAAAATAGCTCTATAAGTGTACATAATTATTTTTATTTTATTTAATAGAATAAATTCCAAACTCCAAAGTTCAAAATTGCAAAAGTAAACATCCACAACGTTTCTTCTTGTGTTTGCCAAATGTTTTTCAAAAAACACACGACAAAGTGTTATGCCAAAAAGCACTCGCAAAATATAAATATACCGAGTGTTTTATTAGTGTTTTACCGTGACACTTGTCATTCGTGCTTAGTTGGAGTGCCCGACAAAATGAACTCGGCAAACTCTCGGGCACTCAGCAAATAAATTGTATACATGTTAATGATAAAATTTGCAGCATAAGACAATGAAGCAAGAAAAGTTTACACATGCCTAGAAGTGGGTAGAGAAAGCACGGATGGATGTTTCATGTTTGCCACCAAAGCCGCCAAAGCAAGTTTCACCTAACAAGCAGCAATCGAGAATATCCATATTTTAGTTTCATGCCATCATTAGGAACTTGCTTGTTTGCTACATTTGTTCACACACGGAGTCGGATGATGTTACGAAGCTCATTATCATTACTACGTACACTTGTTTGTTTGCTACATTTGTTCTTGCGAAATGAAGGAAAACATGGTCGAGACTTTTTTTATTTCAAAGGATGACATATCAAAGGACGGTCAGATCTTACACACTCCACAGGCTAGGCAATAAACATCATAAAGAGAAAGTCCATCTTCATGGAGTAAAATTACGTCTTGAATGAAGCAACACAACATGTGCATACACTTGAGAAGGAAATAAATTCACAAGCATTCCGGCACTCACAATGGAATATCCAGATCTACACATTAAATTAGCTCAGGTACCTACGCATGTGCTTGATGTCAAGAATACTTTCATGCTCCTCAAAATCGGCACCGTCAATATCGTCACCAAGGTAGGAATAGAGAGAAAGGTCATGGTAATCGTCGGGGTCGTAGTCTCCACAATCGGAGAACCAAGAAACCGGAGAACTGCAACAGCTACAAGGTGAAGATGGCGGAAAGTACTCATAGTAATCCATGAAGATCCGGGCACACTTGGCTGTTAGGTTATAATCCATGTTGATATTGTCGCAATCACGCATTTTAAGATAATCCAGGTGAGGGCAGTTCTCAGTGATCGCTGTCAGACCTTCATTGCCGAGATAATCCCCTACAAGTTCCAAGGAACGTAGCCCGTGCATCCTTGCGATTGCAAATGCTTTTCGATCATCAACATCATGCTTAACACGATATGAGGTACACCTACTCTGCTGGATAAGGCTAAAATGCTTCAGGCATGGGCACACTTGTGCCACAAGTTTCAACGCTTCTTCATCAGCATAGCAGTTAACAAGCGTGAGCTCCTCAAGCAGAGGAAGCTTCTTTATGTTGTTTGCAAATTCTCCATTGAAAAAGATACCATGGGATCCGGTGAGATGAAGGCTTTTCAGTAAAGGCGCCCTGGAAGATATAATTAATATAAATATAGTACCATATTGATGCAAAGAAGCCTAGCTAGATTTACTGGTGAAAACAAAATTGCTGGAAATCTATTCTGTTTCATCTTTGATGAGCAGAAATAAATAAATGGAGGGTGCAAGAGAATATTTCATAGATAGCAGCTCCAACATTTCACAGCGTAATGTTAAATTAACAGTGTAACGTTATGCACAGAAAGTGTTGTCCTTTGTTGCTAATCTGTATATATATGATCACTCGCATGTACCTCAACCTTGATCAAAATATAAAAAAAACACTCGCCATATCATGAATCGGTGCGTTGTCGCCGTAGATTAATTGAGAACAAAACATGCATCTTAGTATCTTACCGCTGAGCGAGGAACAGGAAGAGGCCATCGTCAAGGCGCTCGCCGAGGAAGGTCTGGCACTGCCCCGCGCTGAGCCCTAGGGCGACCCGCATGAAGTTGTAGCGCGTGGCGTGCCAGGTAAAGGACGGGATATTTGGCACATGGCGCATGTCGATGCGCCGCCACAGCTCGGGCTCCTCGCGCGCCGCGCGGCGCCATGAGCTGCACACCTCCGCCACGCCGCCCAGCAGGAGCTCCTCAAGGTTCAGCTTGTGCAGAACGCAGGAGATCGCGTCCGCGGGCAGCTCCGCCCAGTCCCGCTCCCACGCTTCCCACGGCTCCGGCATCCATTGGAACACCGAGACATGGAACGCCGGGGCTTTCCTGGCTCGCCCCCTGCAGGTAGGCCAACAAGTCGCCGCCGGCGGAGGCATAGCGATCGTGATCGATGTGGAGCGTTATCGAGCCGAATTTTCCTTCTCTCGAGCCTTTCGAGTCTTGCTGTTATGGAGAGTGTAGGTCGGTGCCCCGTTTTCATGGGCCAGCGCTGCATCTTGATTTCTCTAGCACGGCCGGACTAATGGGCCTTTGTTCTTTCTCCTAGTACAAAGCAATCATTTTATTTTCTCAAAAAAAGCAATCATTTTATTACAGGAATTGAGATAATAACATCAACAGAGTATTTTACAGCTTCAGAGTACGAGACCACTAAGTGTGACATTTTGTCAAGCGAGGGGACACTGCCACGACGGTCACCCATCAAGAGATGGATTTCTTATCGGGCGCTAGCAAACCGTGTGATGTCTCAGGCGGATGGGAAAGGTGGGGAGCGGGAGGGCATGAATGGATTATTCAGTGGCGCCACGGGTCGCCAGAGGCAACAAGATGGCAGGCGGGTGGCGGTGGAGTAGAAATGTGGCATCGCCAGGTTCGGCGTTGAAACTTCCTTTCGCAAGAAAATACTGGATTGGCGGAGCAAACATTTCCCCACTATAAGGACGAACGTCTGGGTTAGTGGGATGTGTCCTCAGATGTTTAGGAGTTTAACCCTTTATTGGAACGGTTAGAATGGGATACCGACTTTATAGGGAGTACGTTAGAGGATTTTAGGGGAAGAGGTAGAGATGCTCTAAGGGCAACTCCAATGCCGAGCGCCTATTTTTCACTTGTTCAAATGAATTGGTCAATGGTGTAGATGTTGTTTAACTCGGGCTAGGTAATTATCTCGAGTTTGCTTCCATATTAAGCATTTCATGTGGATGAGATTAAATTGAAGTATTATTGTCACTCATACAACATTAAAAGTATTATTTCTGGAAGACCGAAATTGTTAAAGACCGGAAAGACCGAATCGAACTAACCGAAAAGACCAAACGCGCACCCTTAATTAATACTATCAATTTCTAACTAAACAAAACCACGATCTTGAAGATCATAGTATTGATGGGATCCCTTCTGCCGGGCCAGCTCATTGTCAACAATTGGGTTCGATAGGTTTTATGACCGGAAGAGTTTTTTTTTCGGGAGACTTGCTTATGGGTTAAGAAACATGACAACCTTTTTCTTTTTTAAATGGAATTCTAAAAAATGTATTCTTTTTTTGTGATGTAAAAATGTGAGAAGCGGTTCAGAAAAATCGCTCCACGACTAATTTTAGGGAAACTTGTTATTGTGAATTGTCTAATTATCTTATTTTCCTGGGTACACTTATTTTTCTCCATAGTCTCATTTTTCATGCATGTATTGTAATGATGCTTATAGGAAAACGGGGCCCTCTAGGCTCTGGTATCATCTGCAGGGAATATGGTGCATGGTGGCTTTGTACCCACATTAATCGAGGACTTTCTCGCTCTTCTAATCACACTCTAACAGTTGGGATAGCTCAATGTTTTATTCACAACTATAAACTCGGTTCAACACTTTAGGGGTAGCACCCTGTTTATACACACAAGACCCTTAGATTGTTGCCATGTGACACAGTCCATACCCTGCACTATAGTTTCAGGAAACTCTATACTAATCTAACTTGTAGATATTTCCTTTATATGGATATTCTAGATCCAACATCTACAAATATCTGGCTCTAGAATTTCCATAGTTCTAGAGGGCTCCTGCAAATTCGTCACCTTTATTATCTCTGAGTCTTGTAGAATTACAGCTTCAGACTCAACAAAGACAGCCACAGCCGGAGGGACTTGCCCCAACCAGGAGTGGTCTTGCCCAGAAATTCTAGCATCAGCAGCCAGCCAATGGGCTGCTTTGTTGCTCTCTCTCCCCATTTTCCTAACTTCAAACTGCAAACAGCTATCTTGAAGCTTTTTAATGTCATCGTACAGCTTCCAAACACGAGACAGACCTTGGTTATTTTGCTTGATAGCTTCAATGACAAAAGAGTTGTCAGATTCCAGGATAATATGAGCATTCTTAGCATCACGAACACTCAGAAGGCCAAGAAGGCATGCCTTTGCTTCAGCTTCAGAGACATCCAGGCACTTCAACCCAGTCACATTGTGCGCCCACAGAACCTTCCCGGTGTAGTCGCGGCTAATACAGGCTATGGAGCAGGTTCCATTGTTCACCTCGACAGAAGCATGAACGTTTATTTTTATCCATCCTTTTGCTGGGCAGACCAACTCCTAGTCTACTTTGGCTTAAGAGTGTCATAAACAAGCAAATATTTTAGAAGGGAAATCATGAGCATCCAGGCACTCACATCCGAACATCCAGATCTACACCATTACATTAGCTCAGGTACCTACGTATGCTCTTGACGTCAAGAGTCCTTTCATGCTCCTCAAAATCGGCGCCGTCAATATCGTCACCAAGGTACGAATAGAGAGAAAGATCATGATAATCGTCGGGGTCATAGTCAGAATCGCCGAAGCAAGAAATTGGAGAACTGCAGCTGCTACGAGGTGAAGATGGCGGAAAGTACTCGTGGTAATCCATGAAGATCCGGGCGCACTTGGCCGTTAGGCTATAATCCATGTTGATGTTGCAGCAATCACGCATCTGGAAATACTCTAGGTGGGGGCAGTTGTTGATGATGGCTATCAAGCCTTCATTGCTGAGATCATCACCGATAAGTTTCAAAGAATGTAGCCCGTGCATCCTTGCAATTGTAAAGGCTTTTCGATCATCAGTACGCTGCTTCATGTAGCGATACCTTTTCTGGACAAGTATCAAGTGCTTGAGGCATCGACACATTTTTGCGATAAGTTCGAGTTTTTCTTCAACATGAAAGCAGTTATCAAGCTCAAGAACCTCAAGCAGAGGAAGCTTCTTTATTGCGTTTGCAAATGCTCCATTCGAGATATTATAGCAACTGATGAGGTGAAGTCTCTTCAGTGAAGGCGCCCTGCAAGACATAATTAGTATTAGTAACCATTAATTCAAGGAAGCCTAACTTTGTACACTTGAAAATAAAATTGTCGTAAATCAATTGTCTCTAGCAAGCAAGAAAACTCTCATCTTTGTCCTTCCTTTCTTTCTTTTGCTACTCAAAAAAATATAGATCTCACCCTCTAATTTGGCATATGAACGGACATAGTTTATTAGTTGAAAATTACATTATATTCCATTGTCCCTCTCTGCATGTCTTGCTGCCTATCTCTCGATGACACCTTCAGCAAAATAAGAAGAAACACAACGAAGAATAAAACATCTTACTGCACAGCGAGGAACATGAAGAAGTCATCGTTGATGCACTCGCCGTGGAAGGTCTCAAGCAGAGGAAGCTTTCGTATTGTGTTTGGAAATCCTCCATTGGAGAAATGATAGTATCTGCTGATATGAAGGCTCTTCAGTGAAGGCGCCCTGCAAGATATGCCATCAGCTCAAAGAAGCCTAGCTTTACAGTTCAATTCTTTTTGCTGGAAATGTATTTTTTTAAAGCGAGTCAGTAAACGACTCTCATCTTTGTTGAGCAGAAAGGAATAACAGACAAACTGACAAGCGAATATTTCACATATAGCAGCCAGCTGCAACGTTTCATATCATTGACTGCGTATTGTACCTTCTATCTTTCTTTTACAACCCAAACAAATTTACGTCGCACCCACTAATCTCGCATATGATCGGGCATAAGTTTATTTGATGAAATTCCATTATTCCACTCCGTCTTGCTGTCGGCATAACGTTAACATGAGTTCATAACGTTGCCTAAAAACATAGAGGGACTAAGAACAAAACTTCTTACTTCTTAGCGAGGAAGAGGAAGAGATCGTCCTCGACGTGCCCGCCGAGGAAGGTGTGGCACTGCCCCGCGCTCAGCCGTAAGGCGGCCCGCACGGCATTCTCGAGCGTGGCCTTCGGGGTGAAGGGCGGAACAGTACGCAGATAGCGCACGTCGATGCGCCGCCACAGCTCGGGTTCTTCCCGCGCGGCTCGGCGCCATGAACGGCACACCTCCACCACGCCCCCGAGCAGGAGCTCCACGAGGCTCAGCTTGTGCAGGACGCAGGAGATCGCGTCCGCCGGCAGGTCCGCCCAGTCGCGCTCCCACGGCTCCCACGGCGGCTCCATGCAGTGGAACACCGAGACGTGGAACGCCGGGGCTTTCCTCGCTCGCCCCCTTCGGGTACGCCGACGAGCCGCCGCCGGCGGAGGCATCGCGATCGCGATGGCAGCGTTATTGACGCGTTTTTTCCTCTATCGTCGACACTTACGAGTCAATCAAGCACGGTTATGGAATATGGAGCTGGTAGGTCGGTGCCCCGTTTTCATGGGCCAGCGCTGCATCTTGATTTGTCAAGCACGGTTGGATTAATGGGCCCTTTTTCTTTGTAGTACCACATAACTACCAACTTTTTTTCTCAAAAAAAAAACTACCAACTTTTTCATTGCCAAGCTAAAGCAGCTAACATAGGAAGAGATCGTCGTCGAGGCCCTCCCCTGCGAAGGTGTGGCATTGCCCAGCGCTGAGCCCCAAGGTGGCCCGCACGATGTTGTAGCGCGTGGCGCGCCGGGTGAAGGGCAGGACATCGGGAAGATAGCGCACGTCGATGCGCCGCCACAGCTCGGGCTCCTCCCGCGCGGCGCGACGCCAGGAGCGACACACCGCCCGCACGTCGCCAAGCAGGAGCTCCATGATGTCCAGCTTGTGCAGGACGCAGGAGATCGCGTCCGCAGGCAGCTCCGCCCAGTCCCTCTCCCACGCCTCCCACGCCTCCGGCATGCAGTGGAACAACGAGACGTTGAACGCCGGGGATTTCCTGGCTCGACACCTTCGAGTCGCCGCCGGCGGAGGCATCGCGATCAATGTGGACCGTTATCGAGCCGATTTTTCTCTCGAGGAGTTGATGTTTTCGTTGTCAAAAAAAAAAGGCTGCATCAATGCTCACGTCTTGCTGTTATGGAGAGCGGTAGGTCGGTGATCCGTTTTCATGGGCCAGCGCTGCCTCTTTATTTCTGTAGCCGGCTGGACGAATGGGCCTTTCTTCTCTGTAGTATCACATAACTACGAACTTTTTTATAAAAAAAACAACTTTTTTTTCTCAAAAAAAAACTACCAACATTTTCATTGCCAAGCTAAAGCAGCTAACATATATCTAGTTGTCTTGACAAACTTAGCAGCCTAGAGAGTCAAGTTGTGTGATAAGTTTGGAAAAGATAGTTTTTTTCATACCACTTCAGATGAAGCCAGGTTCCACTATGAAAGGAGACTAAATAGCACTGGACGCTGGCCCCGGCCACTGCGGCACCCGCAGCCGCGGACTCCGTGTGCGTGCCGTGCCCGTGCGAGCTGTGGCCGTGTGCGTGTCGTGCCCGTGACGCGCCCAGATGACCGCGCCGCGGCCGTACCCCGCGCGCGCCCAGCTATCGGACCTCCTTGTCCCGGCCATCGTGCCCCGCGGCCGACCCCGGCTCGGGCGACCTCGTCGCCGCCGAGAAGAACCACTCGTACGTGGCGGCCACGAAGATGGCACGTCGGCTTTTTTATTTTTTTGAAACTTACATACTATATATTTGTTTCCTAGTTATTTTAATTCTACGAGGTGTCGCTAATCCCTGAATCGAAAATATAGGGGTTTTCTGAAAGATTTCGAGTCCACATTGGCCTCACGTGTCGTGCGCGTGACGTCTTTGCACGGAAAACGGACTGGCAGGTGGGGTTCGTGACCAGCGTGCACCCACTTGTTAAGTTTTTTTTATTCTAACTTCCCCACTTTATTCATCACTTAAACATAGAGTCAATACAAATTGTTTCCCGGATACAATCCGGGGGCACACCACGCCAAATAGACTTACAAGAAAACTCCAACGAACGAGCTAAATAATGTGCAGCAAAGTTCTGTAAACGACTAACAAAGACAATTGTACACTTGTTGAAACCAGCGACCAGCAATCTGATATCTTGAATGACCGGTCCAATCGCAGATCGATCCCTCTCCGTTGAATCAATGCGTTGCACCACAGACAAACAGTCTGTATTCACCACGATATGATCCATACCTTCATCTTTGGCCCAAGAGAGAGCAAACCTCTTCGCACATGCTTCAGCAATCTCTGGATGAACCACATCATGGAAATTGTCCCCAGCAGCAGCAACAAAAGTTCCCTGCAGATCACGAGCAACAACCCCAGCACCCATGCTCTTTGACGAGGCGAAGAGAGCTGCATCAACACTCAACTGAAGAAATCCTTCCGGCGGCGGAGACCAAGAAACTACTCGGGTGGCCTCACGTCTGTGGTTGGAGCTTGTTCAGTTGTGTGACCATTTTTCACGTTTGACTTAAGCTCACACGTGAGACGAGTTGTGTGACCGCTAGTGCTATTTACTCATGAAAGGATAACAAAATAAGTTTTTTTTAGCCTAGCTCAGCAAACAGAAAAAACAGGAAACTAAAGTTTTGAACATCACAGTACGTTCGTACTTGCCCTCTGCAGGAAGGCCTAAACGAGAACGGCTAAAAGTTTAGTTTTGTTACAAACCAAAATGAAACATCCCCACACACACACCCAGATGGGAAAGGTGCCACAAACTCCGTAGAATACGTACAAGGTTTCGAAATTTGAGCAGATATCACTGCTCAAACCAAAGTAACCGATTTTCCTTCACTGTGAAAAGATACTGAGCAAGTGTGACTTATATTTTGATACGGAGGGAGTAGAAACTAACCTAAGTGCTCAACTAAAGGCAGGCTAAGCCACATGCCGCATGTGAAGTGAACCGGAACAACGTTAAAGTGTACCTCATGTTTCAACACTTGTTTGCTCGAACAGGGGGTTGGGGAAGCAAAGACGATGGTGCACGACCATAACCGAACTCATCGGCCCTGAAGCCAAACAACGGGTCACTGGACTAGGTCGGAGGCGGGCGGAGCGCTTTGCTTGTTGCCTGGAGAGGGGTTATACCGGTATAGCAATACAAACACCAATGGCTGTTTCACTGTTTGCCACCATGTCAATTGGGAGCAACCAAGAACATCCATATATCGCTTCCATGATGCCATCATTAATAAACATAGTATCACGAGGGTTCTTCACATACAGATTCAGATGATGTTACAAAGCACCACTATGTATCATTACTCCTGACACTGCTTGTTTGCTCCACTTGTTTGCGAAATAAACAAAAATGTGGTTGAAAGTATTTTATTTCAAAGGATCACATTCTGACAGTCGGATCTTGCACTCCACAGGCTAGACACTAAAACACCAGCATGAAGAAAAGTGGATGCCGACGGTGAAACATTACGCCTGGAATGAAGCAACAGAACAAGCACATACATTTGATAAGGGAAGGCATGAGCATTCAGTTCAGACACTCACGTCAGAACACCCACATCTACACCATGACATTAGCTTAAGTACCTACGCATGCTATGGATGTCAAGAAGCTTTTCATAGTCGTCGAAATCGGCACCGTCAATATCATCACCAAGGTAGGAATAGAGAAAAAGATCAAGGTAGCAGTTGTGGTCGTAGTCGAAATAGTCGTAGTCGTCGTTGTACCAATTAATCAGAGACGTGATGCAGCAGCTACAAGGTTTAGATGACGTAGAGTACTCGTAGTAATCCATGTCGATGATCCGCGTGCACTTGGTTGTTAGGTCACAATCCATGTAGATATAACGGCAATCGCGCATCTTAAGATACTCTAGGCGGGGGCAGTTGTGGATGATGGCCGTCAGCCCTCATTTCCGAGATCATCATTGTCAAGAACCAAGGAACGTAGCCCGTGCATCCTTGCGATTGCAAAGGCTTTTCGATTACCATCGTTACGATAGGAGTGGTAAATTTGCTGGACAAGTGTGAGATGCTCGAGGCGTCGGCACGCTTTTGCGACAACATCGAGCACTTGTGCATCATAAGAGCAGTTAACAAGCTGAATCTCCTCGAGAAGATGAAACTTTCTTATTGCGTTCGCAAATCCTCCATTCACTACGGGAAACCCACGATACGCCGACGGCCATTTGGTCCATTTTAGCTGACGTGGCAGCACCCTGTGCGCCTGGGAAGTGCTCTACGCCGACGGCAATCTTATACTTGACCATAATTTCCAATTTTAGCTGCTTGTTGCTGCTGGTTTCTGGCGCATTTTAAATACAATTAAAATTGCACAAATTATAAAACACGACAGAAACATCACATATATATCCAAAATGACACAAACATGATTCGAATTCATACAAGCATTCATACAAACTCAAATGACAGAAACATAGTTCGAATTCACACCCGGAACACCCGAACTAATCCTACATCTCGTGAGAGGTCGAGCCACCTAGCTCTGACCGCGTGAAAATAGGCGATCGACCGCGTGGGCCAGTCGAACCACACAGGGAATCCGGCGAGCCACGGGACTGTGTGGTCTCACGCGACGAACCCGGCGAGGCACCACCAGTGCCGTGCACCACGAGCGCGCACGTCGAAGTCGGCGAGGCAAAAGCAGGATCAATGGGTACATTCCTCGAGCAACTCGATCCCTACATGTTTGAGTCCAAGTTAGCAACTTGGAAAGCACAGCATGGCGGTAACAATTTGTTTGGCAAATAACTTACCGGAGTCGTTTGCTTGTATGTGCGAGCGACCGACTCCCTCGTTGGGCCGACGGGCGGGATCCCCGGCCTAGGTGGACGCGTAGGCAGCGCGTCCCGCTCTCCAGTGGCAAAAAACTTCTCGGTAGCCTACAAGATAGTTTAGATGTCAGGAGTTGTAGAAAAACAAGGTTCAAACTATAGGAAATGAGACTTGTCATATTTTGCAAATACAAAAGTTGAAACTTACAGCATCCTTCAACTCATTCCACTCCTCATACTCCTGGCTATTCTGTACCCACAACTGATACTGTCTCTCATAGTCCGCGTAAGCGGCATCGAAGGCCGCCTCGAAATCAGCCTACAGTTTTAAAAGGGAACGCATCTCGTCAACTTAGCCACTTAGCTAGGAACGAATGTCGGAAAGAGAATGAAATTGAGAAAAACTTACATCGGGGCGAGCTCGGGAAGGCCGACGAGGCAGGACGGGAGGGTCGTCGGCGGTGAGGGTAGCCTTGACACGCGAGAGGCCCAACTCAGGAGTACGCGTGAGTACCGAACTAAGCATGAGAGGACGGCCATGCTCCCAACCGTTCCCGGCAAGGACCACCGCTCTCTCATCGGTGTCATGCCGAAGAGGGTTGTCCACAAACGGATTTATACCCTGGAACGTCTCGACGTATGCCTTTATCCCCTCCTTGGCAGTGCCGAAGTAATCGGGCTGCGAGGGCTGAGGCTCGTCAAAATTGGGCTTCTTCATCTTCATCCTCTCCCATGTTTGCATGTCCGTAAGAGGCTCCCCGAGATCGGCCTCCTGCAATGCCAAAGAAGTGTCATGCGTATCAAGTAGGAACATGAGGGGAAATAAATGAAGATTGTTTCATGTATATATATACCAGTTTTGCCTTGAAGCGATCAAGGTTGCGGGCACCCGCACAATGTGTCCCCCCGCTCCCGCGGTTTAACTTGTTTCGCTCGCTCAAGGCCTTGAACTCGGGGTCCTCCCCAGCCCACCTAGACACCAACGCCCTCCACGCGTCATCCTTGCCGTAGGCCCATGAGGGCTTAAACTGAAAAAACAATACTCATGTGAAGAACGGATAATGCAATTGCAACCTAGCAGCAACATGTAATCTCATTAACAATCTACTTACCGCAATGTAGTCATCCACGGTCACCTCAAGTGGGTTCTCCACAATATCATGCTTCACCGCCTTCTTGTGTAACGTCTCAGTACTGAAATGATTGATGATGGTATGCTTTGCATTGTAGAACTGCTGTCATGTCAACTTCCTACAAGCCCCCTCCAAAGTCCTGTCCGCATCGGCCCGCTGCTCAGGAAGTACCCTATAGAACCTCTTTAATCATGCACAAAAAACAAATTGTGAGAGCATGGTGGGGACATCAAGTATGAACCAAATTCTAATAGTTCAACTTACCCAAAACTTGTTGATCACGGCGTCAGAACATTTCCCGCCGCTCGCGTAATTGGCGGCCTGATAGTCTGCCCACTGGGTGGCTAGCTTCGTCGCGCCGTTGGGGATGGTACTGTACAAGCCGGGCCAAAACTTCCTAATCAAAGCTCCAATCAGGGTGTTAGGCACACGGGCTCCCGCAGGATGTATCCAGTTGCTGCACAATAATTAAACATTACTACATGTCAAATTGTCCTGACCACAATGAAGTTACCATGTTCAAAATTAGTATATATAGTCACTTACTCTTTCCCATTAGGCGTAATGAGGATCTTCGCCTCCTCGGTAGCAGGTTCCTTATCCTCATCAGGGACCTGGGATTCCCCTCGAATCCTTGGCTTCTTCGGCGGCGCGGAGGGCCTCGCCTCCAAGTCCATGGAGGGGCCTGTCCCCACGTCCGTGGAGGGGCCCGTCTCCAATGCATTTGTATACTACACCATAATCAAACGCTATAAAAAAACACGGCATCACAGACTTTTAATAGGAATTCATGCAAACCCATGAATATGGAATAGAGGTTCATTTTCATAATAGGAGCAGTACTGCTCTTGTTTGTGTTAGATATTGGTTACGTGGTTTATCTTAGAGATCATCTAATCGTGAACAATTGAGAATTTCATATGAACAGGAAATAAAACAAACGGACGGAAGCACGCACTGCTCTAGGGGCGACAATAACATAGACAGAACAATCTAAGTCTAAACTTGTATATCTAAGAGAAATAAGAGATTTGGGAAAGCAGGAAAGGGGGCATTTTTACCTTTGGGGGCAACCGGGCAGTGGAGACGGCGACGCGGGGTCGCTCGACGACGGCGTCGCGGGGCGAGTGGGAGGCTGAGGCCGGAGGGGAGACTGGGCGGAGTTGCGGCGGAGTGGCTGGACCAGCGCCGGCGGGGCGAGTGGGCGGCGGCGGCCGGCGGCTGACCCTGCTCTGTTTCTCTCTGTTTCCCGCACGAGCACGGAGCACGGACGCCGGCGCGGCGAGTGGGGAGGGATTGGGGAGGTCGCCGGCGCGGGGAGAGATTGGGGAGGTCGCCGGCGCGGGGAGGGTTGGGTCGCCGCGGCGCGGGTAGGGTTTTGGTTAGTTGGGGAATTTTTGGAGTGAAGGCGCGCGAAGCTTTCGGGCCATTTTTGCTTAGCTAGCCAGGCCTACGCCGACGGCAAAGCCGTCGGCGTATGGTTTTGCTTTTTTTTTTTTAAGAAATCAATTATTTTTTTAATTTTTTTTCAATTCTTCTATTATGTTCTATTTTTTTTAAAGAAAGGGGGTAGCCAGTCATTTTTTTGACTCACTGGTCCCTTTATCCTTCGGATCAGAGACTACCTCTTCGTTCTAGGATCAGAAAATATCACACCAAACTTGGGTACATAGACGAATGACAACAAACTTGGGTACATAGACAAATGACAACAAACTTGCACTAGTAGGAATGTGCTTATAGCCAATCAGGAAGAAGCACACGGATCGTGTGTTTCCTTCGTGTGCTTCTAAGCCGTCGGATCAGCGGTGTGTTTCTTTCGAGCGCTGGTGAGCCGTTGGATCAGGAAGAAGCACACGGATCGTGTGTTTCCTTCGTGTGCTACTGAGCCGTCGGATCAGCGGTGTGTTTCTTTCGAATGCACTGCAGCACCTGTTGATGGAATTTTTGCTTCTGCATTGATATTAAACAAACCATGCAAATTACAGTGACAACATAAATTACACAGAGAACATTCTTGAACCGCCGATACATAATTGACTAAGAAACAAGTGAACATGCATGTAGAACAAATTACAACAATCATGAACAACTAACAAACTTCTCCACCCTACGCCGTGCGTGTGCTGCCACCCTTGCTCTTTGACGAAGATTATGCCTTCTTGCCTTTGCCCTTGGACGAAGCTTCAACCTTCTTGCTCTTTGACGAAGATTCTGCCTTCTTGCCTTTGCCCTTGGACGAAGCTTTAGCCTTCTTGCTCAGTGCTTCAACCCTCCTTTCCTTTGACGACGGCATGAAATCGTCGTCATCATCGCTGTCAACTACCCAGAGACAGGAACGAACGTACGAATCACGGTCAGCTTCAGTTCGGTAGAACAGACTATTCGTAACTTCCCTGTCAAACTTATCTGCAAGCCTGAGCATTTCTGCACGAATTTGGAGCGGGGTCCTATACGGAAACCCATCGCGGCATAGCTTCGCCCCGAGTGAAGCGAGATGACTCTCAGTGTGCAAAATTTCTTCAATTGGAACTACCCTACCATCTACCTTCAAATTGCTTGAAAGCCTAGCGAGATGCTCGGATGCGGAAATGTGAAACCCAGACACACACTTCTCGCAAGGACCAATACACACCATGCTTGCGCTCAAGTGAGTACCATGCCTACCTTCGACTGGGTTATATAGAACTACCAGTGGCGGCATTTGGCGGGAAACGGTGGCAGGAACGATAGCGGGAAATATTTGGGCGGGAAAACGGGCATAGCTAGGGAACCCGAATGTTTTGTGTTTAGCACAAGGTAGAATATATGAGTGAGTAACCTGGGAAACACAACACACGGTTTCCCCTAGCTACAGCCCTACAGTGATTTGAGGGTCACTTCGATCCGGCAAGACATCTCTGATGATTACAATCGCCCGGCAAGACGTCTCTGATGTTCTACAAGCGCTGGGAGGAAACACACGATCCGTGTGCTTCTTCCTGATTGGGCATACTACTAGCCAATCAGGAAGAAGCACACGGATTGTGTGTTTCCTTCGAGAGCTTGGGAGCCGTTGGATCAAACGAAAGAAACACACCGCTGATCCAACGGCTCACAAGCGCTGGGAGGAAACACACGATCCGTGTGCTTCTTCCTGATTGGGCATACTACTAGCCAATCAGGAAGAAGCACACGGATTGTGTGTTTCCTTCGAGAGCTTGGGAGCCGTTGGATCAAGCGGTGTGTTTCTTTCGAGCGATTCTGAGCCCTTGGATCAGGAAGAAGCACACGGATTGTTGTGTTGTTGCTACTACCGATATTTTGTTCTCTGTGTAATTTGAAGAGTACCATGTATCTTCAATTTTCTAATTTGCATTTTTTGTTTAATATCAATGTAATTTATGTTTAATATCCGGTAGTGAGTCTACCCCAAATCAACACCACGAGGCAGGATAAATTGAGCCATATATTTAATTTATGTTTAATATCCTTTGTCTATTCACAAAATTTGAGAAACAATCCTCCACTAGTCGGCTTGAGTAGAACTTTCCCTCACGGTAGAGCTGCAGACCCACAAAACCAAGTTGTTGAACTACTTTTGACACCGAGGAGTCGCTCTTTGGGTCAATAAGAAGACCAAGATGAGAGGATTTCACAACAAAATCTGAAATTTGTTGCTTTAGATTGTTGTCAACCTGCATTTCCACAACAAAATCTGGTTAGCTGATTCTTTGCTCAACATGGTTCTTATAGACATGTGTTTCAGGGCTAGCAAACTGTCATTAGATAGCTGGAGGTTTACTTTCCCGTCGTGTGAATTTGTCAGTTGCTTCTCCACGCTGAAAAGCTCCAAGGCTTCCGCTTTTGCAGCAAGTGACTGAGGGTAATAAATATGCACACAATCTCCATCGAAATCTGCTGACAAAGGAGAGAATATGAATTACAACTACATTAAATATTGCAGCAAGTGACCTAGGTTTTGGTGGTGTTCCGACGCTCCGGGGCCCCGCTTCGGCGAAACCCTAGATCCGCTGGAAAAACCCTAACGTTTTCGTCTACCCCCATAGACGTGCGTCGAAAGGGGGTAGGCCAGTGGACTTTTTTGCTTGGTTGTGTTAGGTTTGGCCATGGGAAGGTGAGAAACCAAAGTCTACCCCAAATCAACACAAGATTCCATCCGGTTCGCCCGAAAGGGGAGTTTTCACCTCTAAGCGCAGGAACTCACTAGAGAGAAAGTGAGGCCGGTGAAGCCGGTCACACCCCGGAGTAGGATATTGCACATTTACAACACACAACACACTTGTATACATGTGGTATGCCACAACCTAGGTTTTGGTGGTGTTCCGACGCTCCGGGGCCCCGCTTCGGCGAAACCCTAAATCCGCTGGAAAAACCCTAATGTGCACGTCTACCCCCATAGACGTGTGTCGAAAGGGGACATCAACTATGTGTTGTAGGTGTATATTACATGTGTTGTTTTTATTTATTTTACATGTATATGTTGTAGGGGATATATACTATGTCGGGAACTTTGACCGTTATTTTATGCGGGTGGGATACCGGAAAACTCAAACCGTTATTTTATGCGGGTGGGATACCGAAATTGGGAGGGAACTTATAGATCCAATTTATGTATAAATTATGCCTACATTATGTAGGAGTTTGCGCGATAGAAAACAAAATTTTTCTCTCACATGCGGAAGCAACAGTCAAGATCCTATCTAGAAGATTCTAGTAACGGGGAGAGTAGTTCATCATACCCTCGAAGAACACGCGCGTTGAACGTTTAATTCAACGCAGCTCGGTGAAGTTGTTGACGATGTTCGATCCGATCAGCACCGCAAACGAGCAGCACCTCCGGAGGCTTGCACACGTACAGCTCGATGACGTCTCCCTCTTCTTGATCCAGCAAGCTAGAGGGAGAAGTAGGTGGGATCGATTCCAGCAGCACGACGGCGTGGTGGTGGATATGGTGGAGAGTTCCCGCGGGCAGGGCTTCGCCAAGCGGTGCGCGGGAGGTAGAGGAGCAGCAAGCCAGTGATGCGGCCAAGCCTCTGTCTCTTGGTGCACCTCTCCCTCTTCTTTATATAGGCAAGGGGCTGCAGCCACTTTATTTCCAAAGTAGAAACTCCCTCTTTCAATAGTGGTAACCCCTTCTCATTTAAAAGGTGGTAACCCCCTCTTTCAAGAGTGGTAACATCCCTTTTAAAGGGCTACCCATTGAATGGCTGCATGGACCAAGTAGGACTGGTCAAATGGACCAGTGGGCCACCCTTGGTCGTTGGGGACAGGTGGGCCCCACTATGGGACCCTCCGGAACCTTCTAGAACATTCCGACACTCTGCCGAAAAATCCCGAACTTTTCCGGAACCCTGAAATCAACTTGCCATATATAAATCTTTACCTCCGGACTCTTCCGGAGCTCCTCGTGATGTCTAGGATCTCATCCGAGACTCCGAACAATATTCGGACACCATTAACAAAATTATCCCAGAGCTACTCTAGCGTTACCGAACGTTAAGTGTGTGACCCTACGGGTTCGAGAACGTGCAGACATGATGGAGACACCTCTCCGATCAATAACCATTAGAGGGACCAGGATATCCATAATGACTCCCACACATTCAACGAAGATCTTTATCGGTTGAACCACTATGTCGTGGACTACTATAATCCGTATACAATTTCCTTTGTCACGCGATATTTTACTTACCCAAGATTTGATCGTCGGTATCACTATACCTAGTTAAATCTTGTTACTGGTAAGTACTCTTTACTCGTTCCGTAATACAACATTCTCTGTGACTAACTCATTAGTCACGTGCTTGCAAGCTTTACCGAATGTGCACTACCGAGTGGGCCCAGAGTATATCTCTCCGAAACACGGAGGGACAAATCCCAGTCTTGATTCATGTAATTCAACAAGCACTTTCTGAGATACCCGTAAGACACCTTTATGATCACCCTGTCACGAAGCGATGGTTGATGTCCCCAAAGTATTCTTCCAGTACCCGGGAATAACATGATCTCATGGTCTAAGAAATAGGATACTTGACAATAAAAGGCATGACAATAAAAACTTAATGAAACGATCAATATTGTTATGCTTAGTTGGGTCTGTCCATCACGTCATTCTTCTAATGACATGATCCCGTTAATTAATTAACAACTCATGTTCATGGTTGGGAAACCATAACCATCATTAATTAACGAGCTAGTCTAGTAGAGGCTTACTAGGGACGCAATGTTGTTTACGCAACCACACATGTATTATGTTTCCGGTTAATACAATTATAGCATGGAAATAAACATATATCATGAACACGGAAATATGATAATAACATTTATTTATTATTGCCTCTAGGGCATATTTCCAACAGTCTCCCACTTGCACTAGAGTCAATAATCTAGTTTACATTGGTAAAAATCTAACACCCATGGCCTTCTGGTGTTGATCATGTTTTGTCTGTGGAAGAACTTTAGTCAACGGATCAGCGATATTTTGATTCGTATGTACTTTGCTAATGGTAATATCTCCTTCATTGACATGCTCACGAATTTGATGAAACCGGCGTTTGATATGCTTGGAACTCTTGTGACATCTTGGTTCCTTGGCTAGAGCAATGGCACCAGTGTTGTCACAAAAAATCTCCATGGGATCCAGTGCGCTCGGAACAACGCCGAGTTCAGTGACGAACTCCTTCAGCCATATCCCTTCTTTCGCTGCTTCAGAAGCGGCCATATACTCCGCCTCTAATGTAGATGCCGCAATGACGGTTTGCTTGGAACTCCTCCAGCTAACCGCAGCTCCATTCAAGATAAAGACATACCCTGTTTGAGATTTCGAGTCATCTGGATCAGTATCGAAGCTAGCATCAACGTAACCTTTTACGGAGAGCTCTTCATCACCACCATAGACAAGAAACATGTCCTTAGTCCTTTTTAGGTACTTAAGGATATTTTTAACTGCTGTCCAGTGAGCCTCTCCAGGATCACTCTGGTACCTGCTCGTCAAACTAAGAGCATGGGACACATCCGGTCTAGTACACAACATGGCATACATAATAGAACCTATGGCCGAGGCATAGGGGATTTTCTTCATCCTTTCTATTTCTGTTGCCGTAGTTGGACACTGAGTCATACTCAATGGCTTACCTTGTAACATGGGCAAAGAACCTTTCTTTGCATCCTGCATATTGAATTTCTTCACTATCTTCTCAAGGTATTTACTTTGACTAAGTGCTATTAAGCGTCTTGATCTATCTCTATAGATCTTTATGCCCAATATGTATGCAGCTTCACCAAGATCTTTCATTGAAAAACTATTATTCAAATAATCTTTCACACTGTTAAGCAGCTCCACATCATTCCCAATAAGTAATATGTCATCTACATATAAAACCAGGAATGCAACCGAGCTCCCACTCACTTTCTTGTAAACACAAGCTTCTTTATAATTTTGGACAAATCCAAAACCTTTGATCACCTCATCAAATCGAAGATTCCAACTCCGGGATGCTTGCTTCAGTCCATAGATGGATCGCTGAAGTTTGCACACTTTATCAGCATCCTTAGGATCGACAAAACCTTCAGGTTGTACCATGTACAACTCTTCTTCAACGTTTCCGTTGAGGAACGCAGTTTTGACATCCATCTGCCAAATTTCATAATCGAAATAAGCAGCAATTGCTAGTAGAACCCTAACAGACTTTAGCATCGCTACGGGTGAGAAGGTCTCATCGTAGTCAACTCCTTGAATTTGTCGAAAACCTTTTGCGACAAGTCGAGCTTTATATACGGTGACATTACCGTCAGCGTCTGTTTTCTTCTTGAAAATCCATTTACATTCAACAGCCTTACGGCTATCAGGAAGGTCAACCAAAGTCCACACTTGGTTTTCCTTCATGGATTCCATTTCAGAGTTCATGGCGTCTTGCCATTTTCCAGAGTCTGGGCTCATCATCGCTTCCTCATAGTTCATAGGTTCATCATTGTCTAACAATAAAATGTTCAAGACAGGATTACCGTACCATTCAGGAGCAGTACGTAACCTTGTCGACCTGCGAACGGGAACTTTGACCGAAGCTGCATGATCACTATCATCAGCTTCTTTCTCTCTAGCTGGTGAAGGCGGTGCCTGAAGATCCAAATCTTCCTGCGCTGCGCTGCTCTCCAATTCGGGAGAAGGTTCAATAACCTCGTCTAGTTCTATTTTCCTCCCACTCACTCCTTTCGAAAGAAACTCCTTCTCAAGAAAGGATCCATTCTTAGCAACAAAAACTTTGCCTTCGGATCTGTGATAGAAGGTATACCCAATGGTTTCCTTTGGATATCCTATGAAGACGCATTTTTCCGCTTTGGGTTCGAGCTTATCAGGTTGTAATCTTTTGACATAAGCCTCGCATCCCCAAATTTTAAGAAACGATAATTTTGGCTTCTTACCAAACCACAACTCATATGGTGTCGTCTCAACGGATTTAGATGGTGCCCTATTTAAAGTGAATGCGGCTGTCTCTAATGCATACCCCCAAAATGACATTGGCAGATCGGATACAGACATCATAGAACGCACCATATCTAATAAAGTACGATTACGACGTTCAGACACACCATTACGCTGTGGTGTTCCAGGTGGCGTGAGTTGGGAAACAATTCCACAATTTTTCAAGTGCATGCCAAACTCGTAACTCAGATATTCCCCTCCACGATCAGATCGTAGAAATTTGATCTTCCTGTTACGATGATTTTCTACTTCACTCTGAAATTCTTTGAACTTTTCAAATGTTTCAGACTTGTGTTTCATTAAGTAAATATACCCATATCTACTCAAATCATCAGTGAAAGTTAGGAAGTAACGATATCCACCACGTGTTGGAATGCTCATTGGTCCACACACATCAGTATGTATGATTTCCAACAAATCACTCGCCCGTTCCATCGTACCGGAAAACGGTGTCTTAGTCATCTTACCCATGAGGCATGGTTCGCACGTATCAAATGATTCAAAGTCAAGTGATTGAAAAAGTCCATCAGAATGGAGTTTCTTCATGCGCTTTACACCAATATGACCTAAACGGCAGTGCCACAAGTATGTGGTACTATCATTATTCGCTTTGCATCTTTTAGCATCAATGTTATGGATGTGTGAAGTACTACTATCGAGATCCAACAAGAATAAACCATTTACGTTGGGTGCATGACCATAAAAGATATTACTCATAGAAATAGAACAACCTTTATTCTCTGATTTAAATGAGTAACCGTCTCGCAATAAACAAGATCCAGATATAATGTTCATGCTTAACGCAGGCACCAAATAACAATTATTCAGGTTTAAAACTAATCCCGAAGGTAGATGAAGAGGTAGTGTCCCGACGGCGATGACATCGACCTTCGATCCATTCCCGACGCGCATCGTCACCTCATCCCTCGCCAGTCTCCGTTTATTCTGCAGCTCCTGTTTCGAGTTGCAAATATGAGCAACCGAACCAGTATCAAATACCCAGGCACTACTACGAGAACTAGTAAGGTACACATCAATAACATGTATATCAAATATACCTTTGACGTTGCCAGCCTTCTTATCCGCCAAGTATTTGGCGCAGTTACGCTTCCAGTGACCGTCTCCCTTGCAGTAGAAACACACAGTGTCCGGCTTAGGACCAGCCTTGGGTTTCACAGGTGTGGCAACAGGTTTGCCGCCCTGAGCAGCAACAGATTTGCCACTCTTCTTGAAGTGACCCTTTTTGGCCTTAACCTTCTTGAAACTGGTGGTCTTATTGACCATCAACACTTGATGTTCTTTCTTGATGTCCACTTCTGCAGATTTCAGCATCGCAAAGAGCTCATTAAGAGTCTTATTCATGCCTTGCATGTTATAGTTCAGCACAAAGCCTTTGTAGCTCGGAGGGAGCGACTGCAGCACCCTGTCAGTGATTAACTCATCCGGGATCACACATCCCAGCTGAATTAGGCGTTGGATATAGCCTCCCATGGTGACAACATGTTCACTGACAGAGCTGTGCTCCTCCATCTTACATGTATAGAACTTATCAGAGATCTCATATCTCTCAGCGCGGGTCTGAGTCTGAAACATGGTTTTCAGCTCTTCAACCATCTCATAGGCGCCGTGATGTTCAAAACGTTTCTGGAGATCAGTGTCCAGAGATGTAAGGATGGCACAGGCAACTATAATGTGGTCATCTCTGCGCGTCTCAAAGACATTTTGTTCTGCTTCAGGCGCATTGTCTGCAGGTGGGTCACCTAGCGCAGCATCGAGCACATAATGCTTCTTACACCCAGTGAGGATAATCCTCAGGTTGCGGTGCCAGTCAGTGAAGTTTGAACCAGATGATTTCAGTTTTTCTTTCTCAAGGAATGCGCTGAAGTTGAACTGAGCTACGTTGCGGGCCATGATCTACAACATTTTAGCAAAGACATCTTTAGACTATGTTCATGATAAAGAGTTCATTTTAATCAAATTACTAACGAACTCCCACTTAAAACAACATCCCTCATAGTTGTCTAGTGGTACACGATCCAAATCCACTACACCAAGTCCGATCTTCACGAGAGAAGATGTAGTTTCAATGGTGAACATCGAAATGTTGATCATATCATTCATATGACTCGTGTTTAACCTTTCGGTTCGTCGTGTTCCGAGTCCATGTCTGTACATGCTAGGCTCGTCAAGTTAACCAAAGTATTTCCGCATGTGTAAAACTGGCTTACACCCGTCGTATGTGAACGTAGAGTTTACCACATCCGATCATCACGAGATGCTTCAAAACGACGAACTTTCGCGACGGTGCATACTAAGGGAGAACACTTTATCTTGATATTGTGTGAGGGATCATCTTATAATGCTACCGTCGAGCACACGCAAAATAAGATGCATAAAAGGATAAACATCACATGCATAAAAATATGTGACATGGTATAGCCCTTTTATTGCGTCTTGATCTCCATCTTAAACGCACCGGCATGATCTCCATCATGGCGCCATGTTCATGTGGCGCCTTGGTTGTCTCCACCACGTTGCATCCCATATATTGCTAACTCATAGCGATAAATAATGCAATTACATGGCGTTTGAAGTTGACACGCAGGTCATACAATTGATAATTAAGACAACCATATGGCTCCTGCCGGTTGCCGTACTCATCGACATGCAAGTCGTGAAACATTACAAAACATGATCATCTCATACATCACAAATATATCATATGAAACAGTTTGGGCTATACCATATCACAAGCACCCCTGCAAAAACAAGTTAGACGCCTCTCCCTTATTCTTTGCAAATTTTACGTGGCTTAGGGCTTTCGAAGAAAGAACCGTTCTTACCTACGAACATGAAACCACAACGGTGATAAACAAATTATTAACAACCCGTTGTAGATTAAATCTTAACTATAGTGGGAGAGACAGACACCCGCAAAGCCACTTATGCAATACAAGTTGCATGTCAGTCGTGGAACAAGTCTCATGTACGTGGACATGTAAAGTTAGTCCGGGCCGCTTCATCCCACTATGCCACTAAGATTCAAAATACACAAAGGAAGTAATAAAAAGATTATCAACGCCCACATACACATATGTGTTCTACCCGTACCAAAACATCTACGCATAGATCCGGCTCTGATACCACTGTAGGAGTTTGCGCGATAGAAAACAAAAATTTCTCTCACATGCGGAAGCAACACTCAAGATCCTATCTAGAAGATTCTAGTAACGGGGAGAGTAGTTCATCATACCCTCGAAGAACACGCGCGTTGAACGTTTAATTCAACGCAGCTCGGTGAAGTTGTTGACGATGTTCGATCCGATCAGCACCGCAAACGAGCAGCACCTCCGGAGGCTTGCACACGTACAGCTCGATGACGTCTCCCTCTTCTTGATCCAGCAAGCTAGAGGGAGAAGTAGGTGGGATCGATTCCAGCAGCACGACGGCGTGGTGGTGGATATGGTGGAGAGTTCCCGCGGGCAGGGCTTCGCCAAGCGGTGCGCGGGAGGTAGAGGAGCAGCAAGCCAGTGATGCGGCCAAGCCTCTGTCTCTTGGTGCACCTCTCCCTCTTCTTTATATAGGCAAGGGGCTGCAGCCACTTTATTTCCAAAGTAGAAACTCCCTCTTTCAATAGTGGTAACCCCTTCTCATTTAAAAGGTGGTAACCCCCTCTTTCAAGAGTGGTAACATCCCTTTTAAAGGGCTACCCATTGAATGGCTGCATGGACCAAGTAGGACTGGTCAAATGGACCAGTGGGCCACCCTTGGTCGTTGGGGACAGGTGGGCCCCACTATGGGACCCTCCGGAACCTTCTAGAACATTCCGACACTCTGCCGAAAAATCCCGAACTTTTCCGGAACCCTGAAATCAACTTGCCATATATAAATCTTTACCTCCGGACTCTTCCGGAGCTCCTCGTGATGTCTAGGATCTCATCCGAGACTCCGAACAATATTCGGACACCATTAACAAAATTATCCCAGAGCTACTCTAGCGTTACCGAACGTTAAGTGTGTGACCCTACGGGTTCGAGAACGTGCAGACATGATGGAGACACCTCTCCGATCAATAACCATTAGAGGGACCAGGATATCCATAATGACTCCCACACATTCAACGAAGATCTTTATCGGTTGAACCACTATGTCGTGGACTACTATAATCCGTATACAATTTCCTTTGTCACGCGATATTTTACTTACCCAAGATTTGATCGTCGGTATCACTATACCTAGTTAAATCTTGTTACTGGTAAGTACTCTTTACTCGTTCCGTAATACAACATTCTCTGTGACTAACTCATTAGTCACGTGCTTGCAAGCTTTACCGAATGTGCACTACCGAGTGGGCCCAGAGTATATCTCTCCGAAACACGGAGGGACAAATCCCAGTCTTGATTCATGTAATTCAACAAGCACTTTCTGAGATACCCGTAAGACACCTTTATGATCACCCTGTCACGAAGCGATGGTTGATGTCCCCAAAGTATTCTTCCAGTACCCGGGAATAACATGATCTCATGGTCTAAGAAATAGGATACTTGACAATAAAAGGCATGACAATAAAAACTTAATGAAACGATCAATATTGTTATGCTTAGTTGGGTCTGTCCATCACGTCATTCTTCTAATGACATGATCCCGTTAATTAATTAACAACTCATGTTCATGGTTGGGAAACCATAACCATCATTAATTAACGAGCTAGTCTAGTAGAGGCTTACTAGGGACGCAATGTTGTTTACGCAACCACACATGTATTATGTTTCCGGTTAATACAATTATAGCATGGAAATAAACATATATCATGAACACGGAAATATGATAATAACATTTATTTATTATTGCCTCTAGGGCATATTTCCAACAGTCTCCCACTTGCACTAGAGTCAATAATCTAGTTTACATTGGTAAAAATCTAACACCCATGGCCTTCTGGTGTTGATCATGTTTTGTCTGTGGAAGAACTTTAGTCAACGGATCAGCGATATTTTGATTCGTATGTACTTTGCTAATGGTAATATCTCCTTCATTGACATGCTCACGAATTTGATGAAACCGGCGTTTGATATGCTTGGAACTCTTGTGACATCTTGGTTCCTTGGCTAGAGCAATGGCACCAGTGTTGTCACAAAAAATCTCCATGGGATCCAGTGCGCTCGGAACAACGCCGAGTTCAGTGACGAACTCCTTCAGCCATATCCCTTCTTTCGCTGCTTCAGAAGCGGCCATATACTCCGCCTCTAATGTAGATGCCGCAATGACGGTTTGCTTGGAACTCCTCCAGCTAACCGCAGCTCCATTCAAGATAAAGACATACCCTGTTTGAGATTTCGAGTCATCTGGATCAGTATCGAAGCTAGCATCAACGTAACCTTTTACGGAGAGCTCTTCATCACCACCATAGACAAGAAACATGTCCTTAGTCCTTTTTAGGTACTTAAGGATATTTTTAACTGCTGTCCAGTGAGCCTCTCCAGGATCACTCTGGTACCTGCTCGTCAAACTAAGAGCATGGGACACATCCGGTCTAGTACACAACATGGCATACATAATAGAACCTATGGCCGAGGCATAGGGGATTTTCTTCATCCTTTCTATTTCTGTTGCCGTAGTTGGACACTGAGTCATACTCAATGGCTTACCTTGTAACATGGGCAAAGAACCTTTCTTTGCATCCTGCATATTGAATTTCTTCACTATCTTCTCAAGGTATTTACTTTGACTAAGTGCTATTAAGCGTCTTGATCTATCTCTATAGATCTTTATGCCCAATATGTATGCAGCTTCACCAAGATCTTTCATTGAAAAACTATTATTCAAATAATCTTTCACACTGTTAAGCAGCTCCACATCATTCCCAATAAGTAATATGTCATCTACATATAAAACCAGGAATGCAACCGAGCTCCCACTCACTTTCTTGTAAACACAAGCTTCTTTATAATTTTGGACAAATCCAAAACCTTTGATCACCTCATCAAATCGAAGATTCCAACTCCGGGATGCTTGCTTCAGTCCATAGATGGATCGCTGAAGTTTGCACACTTTATCAGCATCCTTAGGATCGACAAAACCTTCAGGTTGTACCATGTACAACTCTTCTTCAACGTTTCCGTTGAGGAACGCAGTTTTGACATCCATCTGCCAAATTTCATAATCGAAATAAGCAGCAATTGCTAGTAGAACCCTAACAGACTTTAGCATCGCTACGGGTGAGAAGGTCTCATCGTAGTCAACTCCTTGAATTTGTCGAAAACCTTTTGCGACAAGTCGAGCTTTATATACGGTGACATTACCGTCAGCGTCTGTTTTCTTCTTGAAAATCCATTTACATTCAACAGCCTTACGGCTATCAGGAAGGTCAACCAAAGTCCACACTTGGTTTTCCTTCATGGATTCCATTTCAGAGTTCATGGCGTCTTGCCATTTTCCAGAGTCTGGGCTCATCATCGCTTCCTCATAGTTCATAGGTTCATCATTGTCTAACAATAAAATGTTCAAGACAGGATTACCGTACCATTCAGGAGCAGTACGTAACCTTGTCGACCTGCGAACGGGAACTTTGACCGAAGCTGCATGATCACTATCATCAGCTTCTTTCTCTCTAGCTGGTGAAGGCGGTGCCTGAAGATCCAAATCTTCCTGCGCTGCGCTGCTCTCCAATTCGGGAGAAGGTTCAATAACCTCGTCTAGTTCTATTTTCCTCCCACTCACTCCTTTCGAAAGAAACTCCTTCTCAAGAAAGGATCCATTCTTAGCAACAAAAACTTTGCCTTCGGATCTGTGATAGAAGGTATACCCAATGGTTTCCTTTGGATATCCTATGAAGACGCATTTTTCCGCTTTGGGTTCGAGCTTATCAGGTTGTAATCTTTTGACATAAGCCTCGCATCCCCAAATTTTAAGAAACGATAATTTTGGCTTCTTACCAAACCACAACTCATATGGTGTCGTCTCAACGGATTTAGATGGTGCCCTATTTAAAGTGAATGCGGCTGTCTCTAATGCATACCCCCAAAATGACATTGGCAGATCGGATACAGACATCATAGAACGCACCATATCTAATAAAGTACGATTACGACGTTCAGACACACCATTACGCTGTGGTGTTCCAGGTGGCGTGAGTTGGGAAACAATTCCACAATTTTTCAAGTGCATGCCAAACTCGTAACTCAGATATTCCCCTCCACGATCAGATCGTAGAAATTTGATCTTCCTGTTACGATGATTTTCTACTTCACTCTGAAATTCTTTGAACTTTTCAAATGTTTCAGACTTGTGTTTCATTAAGTAAATATACCCATATCTACTCAAATCATCAGTGAAAGTTAGGAAGTAACGATATCCACCACGTGTTGGAATGCTCATTGGTCCACACACATCAGTATGTATGATTTCCAACAAATCACTCGCCCGTTCCATCGTACCGGAAAACGGTGTCTTAGTCATCTTACCCATGAGGCATGGTTCGCACGTATCAAATGATTCAAAGTCAAGTGATTGAAAAAGTCCATCAGAATGGAGTTTCTTCATGCGCTTTACACCAATATGACCTAAACGGCAGTGCCACAAGTATGTGGTACTATCATTATTCGCTTTGCATCTTTTAGCATCAATGTTATGGATGTGTGAAGTACTACTATCGAGATCCAACAAGAATAAACCATTTACGTTGGGTGCATGACCATAAAAGATATTACTCATAGAAATAGAACAACCTTTATTCTCTGATTTAAATGAGTAACCGTCTCGCAATAAACAAGATCCAGATATAATGTTCATGCTTAACGCAGGCACCAAATAACAATTATTCAGGTTTAAAACTAATCCCGAAGGTAGATGAAGAGGTAGTGTCCCGACGGCGATGACATCGACCTTCGATCCATTCCCGACGCGCATCGTCACCTCATCCCTCGCCAGTCTCCGTTTATTCTGCAGCTCCTGTTTCGAGTTGCAAATATGAGCAACCGAACCAGTATCAAATACCCAGGCACTACTACGAGAACTAGTAAGGTACACATCAATAACATGTATATCAAATATACCTTTGACGTTGCCAGCCTTCTTATCCGCCAAGTATTTGGCGCAGTTACGCTTCCAGTGACCGTCTCCCTTGCAGTAGAAACACACAGTGTCCGGCTTAGGACCAGCCTTGGGTTTCACAGGTGTGGCAACAGGTTTGCCGCCCTGAGCAGCAACAGATTTGCCACTCTTCTTGAAGTGACCCTTTTTGGCCTTAACCTTCTTGAAACTGGTGGTCTTATTGACCATCAACACTTGATGTTCTTTCTTGATGTCCACTTCTGCAGATTTCAGCATCGCAAAGAGCTCATTAAGAGTCTTATTCATGCCTTGCATGTTATAGTTCAGCACAAAGCCTTTGTAGCTCGGAGGGAGCGACTGCAGCACCCTGTCAGTGATTAACTCATCCGGGATCACACATCCCAGCTGAATTAGGCGTTGGATATAGCCTCCCATGGTGACAACATGTTCACTGACAGAGCTGTGCTCCTCCATCTTACATGTATAGAACTTATCAGAGATCTCATATCTCTCAGCGCGGGTCTGAGTCTGAAACATGGTTTTCAGCTCTTCAACCATCTCATAGGCGCCGTGATGTTCAAAACGTTTCTGGAGATCAGTGTCCAGAGATGTAAGGATGGCACAGGCAACTATAATGTGGTCATCTCTGCGCGTCTCAAAGACATTTTGTTCTGCTTCAGGCGCATTGTCTGCAGGTGGGTCACCTAGCGCAGCATCGAGCACATAATGCTTCTTACACCCAGTGAGGATAATCCTCAGGTTGCGGTGCCAGTCAGTGAAGTTTGAACCAGATGATTTCAGTTTTTCTTTCTCAAGGAATGCGCTGAAGTTGAACTGAGCTACGTTGCGGGCCATGATCTACAACATTTTAGCAAAGACATCTTTAGACTATGTTCATGATAAAGAGTTCATTTTAATCAAATTACTAACGAACTCCCACTTAAAACAACATCCCTCATAGTTGTCTAGTGGTACACGATCCAAATCCACTACACCAAGTCCGATCTTCACGAGAGAAGATGTAGTTTCAATGGTGAACATCGAAATGTTGATCATATCATTCATATGACTCGTGTTTAACCTTTCGGTTCGTCGTGTTCCGAGTCCATGTCTGTACATGCTAGGCTCGTCAAGTTAACCAAAGTATTTCCGCATGTGTAAAACTGGCTTACACCCGTCGTATGTGAACGTAGAGTTTACCACATCCGATCATCACGAGATGCTTCAAAACGACGAACTTTCGCGACGGTGCATACTAAGGGAGAACACTTTATCTTGATATTGTGTGAGGGATCATCTTATAATGCTACCGTCGAGCACACGCAAAATAAGATGCATAAAAGGATAAACATCACATGCATAAAAATATGTGACATGGTATAGCCCTTTTATTGCGTCTTGATCTCCATCTTAAACGCACCGGCATGATCTCCATCATGGCGCCATGTTCATGTGGCGCCTTGGTTGTCTCCACCACGTTGCATCCCATATATTGCTAACTCATAGCGATAAATAATGCAATTACATGGCGTTTGAAGTTGACACGCAGGTCATACAATTGATAATTAAGACAACCATATGGCTCCTGCCGGTTGCCGTACTCATCGACATGCAAGTCGTGAAACATTACAAAACATGATCATCTCATACATCACAAATATATCATATGAAACAGTTTGGGCTATACCATATCACAAGCACCCCTGCAAAAACAAGTTAGACGCCTCTCCCTTATTCTTTGCAAATTTTACGTGGCTTAGGGCTTTCGAAGAAAGAACCGTTCTTACCTACGAACATGAAACCACAACGGTGATAAACAAATTATTAACAACCCGTTGTAGATTAAATCTTAACTATAGTGGGAGAGACAGACACCCGCAAAGCCACTTATGCAATACAAGTTGCATGTCAGTCGTGGAACAAGTCTCATGTACGTGGACATGTAAAGTTAGTCCGGGCCGCTTCATCCCACTATGCCACTAAGATTCAAAATACACAAAGGAAGTAATAAAAAGATTATCAACGCCCACATACACATATGTGTTCTACCCGTACCAAAACATCTACGCATAGATCCGGCTCTGATACCACTGTAGGAGTTTGCGCGATAGAAAACAAAAATTTCTCTCACATGCGGAAGCAACACTCAAGATCCTATCTAGAAGATTCTAGTAACGGGGAGAGTAGTTCATCATACCCTCGAAGAACACGCGCGTTGAACGTTTAATTCAACGCAGCTCGGTGAAGTTGTTGACGATGTTCGATCCGATCAGCACCGCAAACGAGCAGCACCTCCGGAGGCTTGCACACGTACAGCTCGATGACGTCTCCCTCTTCTTGATCCAGCAAGCTAGAGGGAGAAGTAGGTGGGATCGATTCCAGCAGCACGACGGCGTGGTGGTGGATATGGTGGAGAGTTCCCGCGGGCAGGGCTTCGCCAAGCGGTGCGCGGGAGGTAGAGGAGCAGCAAGCCAGTGATGCGGCCAAGCCTCTGTCTCTTGGTGCACCTCTCCCTCTTCTTTATATAGGCAAGGGGCTGCAGCCACTTTATTTCCAAAGTAGAAACTCCCTCTTTCAATAGTGGTAACCCCTTCTCATTTAAAAGGTGGTAACCCCCTCTTTCAAGAGTGGTAACATCCCTTTTAAAGGGCTACCCATTGAATGGCTGCATGGACCAAGTAGGACTGGTCAAATGGACCAGTGGGCCACCCTTGGTCGTTGGGGACAGGTGGGCCCCACTATGGGACCCTCCGGAACCTTCTAGAACATTCCGACACTCTGCCGAAAAATCCCGAACTTTTCCGGAACCCTGAAATCAACTTGCCATATATAAATCTTTACCTCCGGACTCTTCCGGAGCTCCTCGTGATGTCTAGGATCTCATCCGAGACTCCGAACAATATTCGGACACCATTAACAAAATTATCCCAGAGCTACTCTAGCGTTACCGAACGTTAAGTGTGTGACCCTACGGGTTCGAGAACGTGCAGACATGATGGAGACACCTCTCCGATCAATAACCATTAGAGGGACCAGGATATCCATAATGACTCCCACACATTCAACGAAGATCTTTATCGGTTGAACCACTATGTCGTGGACTACTATAATCCGTATACAATTTCCTTTGTCACGCGATATTTTACTTACCCAAGATTTGATCGTCGGTATCACTATACCTAGTTAAATCTTGTTACTGGTAAGTACTCTTTACTCGTTCCGTAATACAACATTCTCTGTGACTAACTCATTAGTCACGTGCTTGCAAGCTTTACCGAATGTGCACTACCGAGTGGGCCCAGAGTATATCTCTCCGAAACACGGAGGGACAAATCCCAGTCTTGATTCATGTAATTCAACAAGCACTTTCTGAGATACCCGTAAGACACCTTTATGATCACCCTGTCACGAAGCGATGGTTGATGTCCCCAAAGTATTCTTCCAGTACCCGGGAATAACATGATCTCATGGTCTAAGAAATAGGATACTTGACAATAAAAACTTAATGAAACGATCAATATTGTTATGCTTAGTTGGGTCTGTCCATCACGTCATTCTTCTAATGACATGATCCCGTTAATTAATTAACAACTCATGTTCATGGTTGGGAAACCATAACCATCATTAATTAACGAGCTAGTCTAGTAGAGGCTTACTAGGGACGCAATGTTGTTTACGCAACCACACATGTATTATGTTTCCGGTTAATACAATTATAGCATGGAAATAAACATATATCATGAACACGGAAATATGATAATAACATTTATTTATTATTGCCTCTAGGGCATATTTCCAACACATTAAATATTACGTAGATAAATAAATAAAGAAATATCATATAAAGAAATAAATAAAAAAAGGAATAGATATACGCCGACGGCATTGCCGTCGGCGTATGAACCCAGGGAATTCTTCTGTTCCTTCTCCGTCATGGCCGTTGCTACGCCGACGGCGCCCGTCGGCCTCTGGATGGCTACGCCGACGGCGCCCTGTACGCCGACGGCCAGTGGCACGGCTGCCCTATCCCTGGTTGTACGCCGACGCCCCGACATTTGGCCGTCGGCGTACAATCCGGCCGTCGGCATTTTGGGCGATTCCCGTAGTGATTGGAGATACGATAGCAATTAATGAGCTGAAAGGCGCCCTGCAAGATATATAATTAATTAATATTAATATGAATTGCCGGAAATCAACATTTTGAGCGAGCCAGTAAACTCCCATCAGAAGAAATTAGTGGTTGCCTCCAACATTTGATACATAAGCTAGCTAGCTGCTCCAACATTGTTCAGTTGACTTTGTGTTTGTAAGGTTTTGCGCAGGAATTATTACCATTTCTTTGTACCCAAAGAAATTTTATTTTAATGGTAATCCCCTAATTTGTATACCAAAACAACCAAACGATTGCCGACGTGGCCGAAAAAGCATTGTTGGGGATAAAGAAAGAAAACGTCTTACCTCTGTGCGAGAAATAGGAGGAGGTCATCGTCGAGGAGCTCGCCGGCGAAGGTGTGGCACTGCCCCGCGCTGAGCCGTAAGGCGGCCCTCATGAAATTCTCGCGCGTGGCCTGCCGGGTGAAGGGCAGATAGCGCACATCAATGTGCCGCCACAGCTCGGGCTCCTCTCGCGCGGCGCGGCGCCAGGAGCGGCACAAGCCAGCCACGCCGCCCAGCAGGAGATCCACGTGGTCCAGCTTGTGCAGGACGCACAAGATCACGTCCGCCGGCAGCTCGGCCCAGTCCCTCTCCGAGACGTCGAACGCCGGGGCTTTCCTCGCTCGCCCCCTTCGGTGGGTACGCCATCGAGTCGCCGCCGGCGGAGGCATCGCGATCGCTATCGATGTGGAGCGTTATCGAGTCAAGGCTTCATGGCTTTTATGGAGAGCACTAGGTCGGTGCCCCTTTCATGGGCCTGTCTGATCCGAGCCATTGATCGTTTTTTGTGTGGCCCGAACCAAAATCGGATACAAATCAGACAATCTTATATTGTACAACTAGAAAAGGAAGTTTTGAAATACAAAAATGTTCTGTATCCGATTTGTCCCGGATTCGCAATCCATCCATCTCACTGTTAACATTGTATCGATGAGGGTTTCAGAACACAGGGATATGTTAATCCTCGAACACAAGGATAGTGGTGATTGATGGATAGGTTAATGGATCGCGCTAACCGCTTACATCGCATTGTATGTGGCGTACTACCTCAAAACACGGTACACCAGATATGTTCCAGCTACGCTGTACCAGCTGGAAACCAAAATTAGTAGAGCTTCCAGAGCAAATTACTTTAAAATATGGATACAAATGAATATCGAACCAAAACGAGACAGACATGGTGACTGTATATTTTCTGTGACAATTGAGGTTTAGTTCACAACTCGATGGTCAGAAAGTCCAACAGAGGATGACCACCGCGCAAACCATTGGCTACATCGTGCAGCGTTTACACCGTTTCTAAAACTGCTTACTCTGAGGCAACAAAACCCCTGGTATGTATGACGCATCCCTAGGATCCCCTTGACTCTTGCTATTCACTCAGGGTAAGAATAATCGTCCGACGTGCGTGGCTATTTTGTTAGACACCAAGGAACTCTGTAAAGCTCGGGTATGTGGGCTCCCATCCAATGTCGGCCCGAGTTTTCGAATTCTCCATCCTCTTCCCTAATGGACCATCGGTACCTGGAGTAAAAGTCAGATTGAACATCATCCGAGGAATGGTTGATCTATGTGCACCGAAACATGTCACAATGGAGCAGATACGAAACTAACCAGTGAAACCTTGAAATTCCGTGTCAAATTTTCCACTTTTGTTAACAGCGTCCATTATTTCTTGCCTGCAAGGTTCAAATTTATTCATTTTAACTGAAATAGTGAGTTGCACGTTGGCTATCAGTACAAGCCATGATACACCAGCAAAATCGAGCTAGATGAATACACAATTGATGTAAACAAGCAGCTTAGCACTGACCTGGAAAGAGGCTTATTGTCACAGCCCAAAAAGATACGACCCCGAGGTCTCTTTTTCATTATGGCAATTGCAAGGGACGCAGCATCCTGAAAACAAATATAAGCATATAATATAAGATTACAGCTCACGAGATGCTGATTGAACAGCACGCCACATCATCCCCATGACAGCGATACAGAAATGAGTACAAGGAGATAAATCTGAGATAAGTTTCTAAGATCATTTAACCTCATAATGGATCTGATTGATAATATGATCTGGACGCGAGTCCAGCGTTCCCTTCCTCAGCCAGAAAAAATGAGCACCTCTATCTATTTTGTGTGTCGAAGTAAAGGAAATTATGTGCCAGTTCTATTCATCTTATATTGCATAAAAGCTCTACGTTCACCATTGCACTTTTGAACAAGTAATATTTATAAGTTGAGGATATATAAAGTCCTGCTAGCCTGAGAACACAGCCTCCGGCCTCCAAAACAACATTTTCTGCTCTAAGAAGGACATCAGTCCGAGGACCCCTGCCAACTGGAATAGATGGACAATCCTGCATAAAGAAGAAGAAAAACATGGTTAATACAATGAAATAAAATTGACAAAATGTTAGGAGGTAATTGTGCGTTTCTAGGTAAGAAATACTTGTAAACTATAATAAATCTGAAGTTGTATACTAATTGTTTCTTAGAGAAAGTTGCATACTATTATTACTATGACTTGTGAATTTGTTTCTTCATTTACGGAACTTCTATCAACCAAAAGAGCCAAAACTGGTAGGGGCCTATGGTCTCTGCAGAATATGCAGTCTAGCAGTAATACCTCGTTGCACAATCTGTTGTCACTACAGTCATAGAGGGCAGTACTCGATGTAAACAGGAAAGAACCTTCACCGCTCCAATTTGAGGCAGCCACTCTGCATGCATTTTCTAAAATGAGGATACATCACATGTCCATGATATGCAGTTTTTTTAACATAGGATAGATGCAAATTGCACAATATTGTAACAAAACTAGCCTAGTTACTTTCTATCAGTTCATCGAGAAGCAAAATTTTGCCTTTTTAAATAAAACTGCTGTAATTCACGAGAACTGGAAAAATGCTACCAACCAAATTAGTGATGCACAAGGGTGTGTTGACAACATAAGAGGTTGGTGGCACCCATCTGCACATAATACTAGTAATAACCGATATTTTACAGTTAACATACAAGAAACTATCGAAGTTATGCATGGAACGAGTTTTGGTATTGAACATAAAATCCTAAGGGCCTAGTGGAGTAAGTTGTTCAAGCAGAGTGTACATGTAAAATGCATTACTTAATTACCTAACTATATTAAGAACAACCAGATTCACGCCTCCACATCGATTCACTGTTCATGGGAACAGTACCTCGCGTTACTGTGCCCCGCTACAGTACACGGCGAATCCCCGCCGTCGATCATGGATCGAATGGACAACCAGACGTTCGCACGGTCTTTTTGCAGAAAGAGACACGCAAGGCGACAAATTGCCCCGCAGTCCACATTTTACCGCTGTGACGGACCTACTTGCTATTTCATAAAAGTCCAGGTACTTTTGTGCAGAAGCGGCAGCAGATCCCCCTTCTCCTCTCTCTCTCCCGCGCATCCGCGCCGTCGCCGGCGCCGCCGACAAGCACCGCCGCAGCTCTGCTCCTCCTCCGGCAAATCGACGCTTACCACGGCCTCCGCCGTCGCACCCTCTCCTTCCACGGCGCGAACCGCTTGCCGAAGCGCCGCAGATGCGCCGGAATTGACGCTCCGTAAGCTCGCTTCCGCCGCGATCCAACGCAGCCGCGGAAGCTCCGGCGACCCAAAAGAGGATGCGCCGCCGCTCCCGGGCCCCAGCCTCCACGCGCCTCCGGCGAACTCACGCGCCTGGCCCATCTCGCGCTGACGCGACGCCGGCATGCTCCGCGCCGCCGCGGCAGTCGCACGCCAGTCCATTGCTGACGTCGTTGTGACATCCGCGTGGGCCCCAGCAGTCAGACTATTTTCTTTTCTCAAAATAAAAAACGGAAAATGATCTGCTGCTTACATGTGGGCCCCAAGAAATTATACAAATTCCAGAAAACAAATAATGTTACAAATTCAATAACTTTAAAACTATCCAACATGAAAAAAAATATATCAACAAAAAAAAACCCCTAAAAGAAACCTCACTACTTAGGGTACATGACACAATTTCAAATTTAAATGACTCCCAAGTCTCACCGTCTTATAAAACAAATTCGATAACTTCAAACCTATCCACCGAGAAAAAAAAATATATCAATGATATCACTAAAGAAAAAGTCTCACAACTTAGGGCATATGAAATAATTTCAAATTTAAATGTTTCCACAATTTAAACAACTTCAAAATCTCGCCGTCTTACAAAGTAAAAACTTTAGAATATATCAGAAATAGCACAAGGAAAAAAAACTCACTACTTATAGCACGTGAACGAATTTCAATTTTACATATTTTTAAAATTTAAAGAACTTCCAAATCTCGCCGTCTTATAAAACAATTTCGACACCTTAAAACTATCCACCGAGAAAAAAAAATACACCAACAAAATCACTAAAGAAAAAAGCACACTACTTAGGGTATATGAAAGAATTTCAAATTTAAATGTTTCCACAATTTAAACGACTTCCACATCTCGCCGACTTACAAAGTAATAACTTTAAACTATATCAGAAATATCACAACAAAAAAAAGACCTCACTACTTATAATATATCAGAAATACCACAAGAAAAAAAAGACCTCACTACTTATAGCACGTGAATTTAAACCGTAGCCTTTATTTCAATTTCAATAATTTCCAAACCAACACGATTTTCCAAGACATACATTCTCAAATTTGAATTATACCACACATCCGCGACGTACAAATTTGCATATTTCGAGAATTTAAATGCCTTCTAAACCTAGCCATTTCATAAACGCCAAAATAATTCAAATTTACATAACTTCCCAATTTCAACAACTTTCCACATCTACACAATCTTTTAGCCATACACTTTCTTTCAATTTCATTAATTTCCAAACATTCAAAAAAAATACCCGCAATTCCAAATTTAACACGCGCGGCATCGCCGCGCAAATTTACCTAGTTAGTATAAAATTTTAACAATATGAAGTCACATGGCAGTATGTACACATGTAACTGTATTAGAATCCAAATAATATCACTAATTTATTTTATAAATACCAAAAGACTAGAAAGTCCTGGCTCAGCCATGTTACACCTCACATTTCCCTCTGCCACTCCGCATGGCACTATGATACTTACATTGCCGCTAGTAACTCTAGCATGTGCATTGCTGCACATTGCAGTTACGCTTAAACTACCGTGACCATCTCCATAATGTCTGACCAGACATCATTCAGATTGCCTACCAGCCGGAATCACTATTGATGCCACCATCGCCGATTTCCGTACTAAAGAAATTCAGTTTTCACACAAGTTCGGTTTGGATGAGACCTCAACCCAAACAGCCCAGATAACGGGCAGTAACCAAAAACTGCAGATACGTATGAATGCTTTCAATATTATTTGCTCTAGATTGTTCCAAATCTATTGCATGGAATCATCATTACAATCACACTCAGTTACCTCAAATCGCCAGGGTAATCATCAGAACGAGATGGAGGAGCACAGAAAATAACATATGGAGCCTTTTGAGAAATAGTGGATCCCTTCAAGGAGGGAATGATGCCAATATCGGTTAGCTCGCTATGATGATCTGTGCTTGCAGTCTGGCCAAAAACTTTGCAGCCTGGATGTTCCTGTAGAAGATGACATTGAGAACTTAATTAGACAAATTGACAATGTGGTCTCAATTTTCCATCTTCGCCTCAAAATTTAGCCTTTCAAACTATATCCAAGGAGGAAAAAAATTAACAAAGAGATGTTATAATGTCGCTCGTTTTGACAGGCGAGATTATGGTTAACAGGTTGATGTCGTAAAGAGGTTCTTAGAGTTACTGTATCGACCACAGCTATTCATACCTTTAGCCACTTCTCGGCTACCAGTCGTCCAAGCACACCTGGTCCCACGATCAGTAAATCATTCTGGGTAACAGCATCAGTGCCCGGCATCGTGACCCCTGTATCATGAGATACTCCTAGCAGCAACAAAGAACACGATATAAAAGGTCACTTATTTTGCAGGAACCACTGTGGATTTTGACATTTGTAGATAACAAAGACGACACTAGAACCTGCATCAGTTATATAACCTTCAGCCCATTAGTTATATAACCTTCAGCCCACAGAAGCTAGATAAGTTTACCAAGTAAATGTGTTCCATGCCCCTTGATAACCCATTCCACTTCGGCTCGAGGCCATAAATTGCCACATACAGGTGAAGTTACTAGCTAATGTTGGCGTGTCAATCATTATACGAACTAGGTTATTTTTTTATTTTTATTTTGACTTGCAAACTAGGTTATATTAGTTACTTGTTGATAGCAAAATTTTGGCATACTGATAGTTATCAGCATGATTTTCCCTGAAGTGTTTCTCTACCTTCCTAAATTCATGCGATCCGTGTCATGTCGTTATTGCCTATTATCTATGAACACCTACACACAATAGCAGCATCATGTATATAGCTGGGGTACATCGGGCTAGACTTGAGCTGGTCTGAATTTATTCAGACTTATTTGATGACAGCTGAGCCATTTTACTTACACAAAACCATAACACCTATAGGTGCAACTGAATCAGCAGGAGAATGAAATTATGTACATGTAAACTGAAACTGACGGGAATTTCAGAATTGGACAGTGTAAGTGTCACCGGAGCAGAGTTGGGAACAGATTAGTATCCAGTACCACGGGTCAATTAAGCGAAAACGAGTTAGGCTAGGCGGGCAGCGCATGGGATGGAAGGGAAATTGGACGAGGGTAAGCGAGAAGGTTACCGAGAGAGGCGGCGATAGGCGCGCGGCGGGCGAAGCGGACGCTGACCGGACCGTCACCGGAGGCGGAGAGAGCGCGGCTGCTGGCGCGCAGGAGCGCGGACGGGAGCAGTCTGGTGTGGAGCGACGACGGCAACCCAGTGAAGGTGCCCGCCGCCATCTCGTCGCCTTCTTCCGGCGGACGGAGAGTGGATTGGATAGCGACGACCGACGAAGCGAGGGCCTGTTGGTGTCTCGCTGACGTGTGGGGCCTGCTGGCAGGTGCTTTTGAGTTTTCCATCTTCAGTCCAGGAGCTTTTCTTTCGAGGAAACCGTTTTGGCTCCGGGCTCACATATGCTCCTGGCCAAATAAAAAAAATGAAAAACATCGTAAAATATTTCAGAAAATTCTGATAACAATTGGTGACGAACACATACAAGTTTTCTAAATACATGTCAAGTTTCATCATGACATGACATGACATGACATGTGGTGCTCCGTGGAAAAAAATAAAAGCAGTGGTCTAAAAAAATATTTTTAACACTACAAATGTCATTTCACCATGATGAGGAGGTCTACTCATTGGCAGGTGTCGGCGGACGAGAGGGACAACCACCTCTATGCCCTCAAGCGCGAGTGAAGGGAAAGCCTCTTCAAAGAAGAGAATGGTCGCAACTCTCGGGAAGTACAAGGGTCACTACCCGTCGGCGAGGTACAACAAAGGAGAACGGGCGAGTTTCTGGGAATTTATGGGGGCTTTGGCAATGATCTTTCTAAAAAATACTGAGGTGGAGACGCTGGAGGCGCTCGCTTGTCAGGAACAGTGGCCCTTGCGGGCGATATCAATGCTCGACATGTGCGGTTAGCAAGCGACAGTCGTAACGTTATCCAGGGGCTAGAGCATGGAACCATGGGGGCGTATGCAAACGTTGCTCGGGAGATCCTCAATTCCGAGCGAGATTTGAACGAGTTGCCCTTCTGCCATGAGGGTAAAATGACTAGTAAAGATGCACACAAATTAATAGAAGTGTTGTGCTCGATGATTAGGGCCGACGTGTGTGGCTTTAGCATCGCCTATCAGAGCAAACGACTCTAGGGTGCACAACTCTATAACGAAGCATGACAGTCTACAAATTTTCTAAGCAACAATACTCCAAACTTTAAAGTATGCACCAGTTTTGACCATATCTAATTTTTCGAAAGACAAGAGTCAATCAGATATGTATAATAAGAGAGAAGTGGCACCAATGACTTTTGAGTTTTAATAAAATTTGGATTTGGAACCCTTAGAAAATATCTTATCCATCTATGCATCCTTCTTTCTCCGTTCATGGGCTAGGAAGAAGATTGAGAATAGTTACCTGCCGGAGGGCAGATCAATGGATACCAAAGCAAAAGGCACATGGCAGATTGACACAAGCACGGTTGGACCTCGAAGAACGAGCATGACGCACTGCACTCCAACAACACCAATTAACAAGAACATGCTCCAGTTTGGAGTGGTAGCTATCCCGCGCGACTACGGCGGCTACAACGAAAATAACTAGGGAGGGAGAAGAAAGGCCGCGGTGCAGTGAGAAGCGGATGCATGGGGGGTCGTTTTCGTCTCCGGGCGACGAACTGTCCATGGAAGAGTTTGGCGGGATCGACGGATGAATGTACGTCTTCCTCACAAATCACAAGCAAACTGGAAAAGGCGAGCACCGCCGTCCTCGATCGATCGTGATAAGTGTGCTGTGCCTGTCTATGTGTAGTAGGTATGTTTTGTATGTATGTATGTCGATCTCTGTACCTACCGGCAACGAACTTCTCTACTCCACTCATCGCCTCTTCGATCCCTTGTGTTGCTCTCAATCGGTTGAACAATTTCAAGGTTATCGACGGTTCGATACGCTGCAATCGTCGCTGCAGCTCGCCGTACACAGAGATAGATCGATCGGACATGCATGGGTGGGTGGTCGAAGAAGAAGAAGAAAGCAAGCACGCAACGGCCCTGGCTACAGTAAGACGACCCACGCTCAAAGAAGAAGAAGCAAGCACGCTACCACACATTGAGCTTACTGTTTTCCGTTCTTGTCGGTGCTACCCTAGCTACAGCCTACAGCACGACCCACGCTCATAGTAGGGCAGATATATACGAGTTGATGCCATCAAATAAATGTTTTTAGCTTCAACATATATGCACAGCTAGTAGTTAGTTAGAACAGTCCTGAAACTTGACCCGCATACATCATGCATGTGTCGTCAGTTAATGGTACACGCCATGAAAATTGAAGAGAAGGATCGATCGACATTCGACAGGGATTTTAAGGGCATCGAGATGGCGACCAAGCTAGACGTCCGGCGTCCACACTCATCACCAAACGATTTGCAGTCTCTTCTCAAAAACTCACGTCCACATCTGCTTGCACTCTACCAGGAGAGAGGATGGCATGGTACACGCGTCCAGATCTGATTGGCTCCTCCGCCCTATATAAACCAGCAGCTACGCACCGCATACAACAACACCCATCCATACATCCATCCACAAACTAGAAAGTATACAGCACCACTAGCTGCGAGCACAAGAAGGAGGGAGCAATGGCGAGGCATCACCTCCTTGCCGTGCTCCTCATCGGGGTAGTGGCAGCCTCCGCTTTCCACCATGCGGCCGCCGCCGGCCGAGGCCTTGCTGCTGTTGAGAAGCTCTCTGAGCCGGAGCCCAAGTATGCGCCATATCCAGAGCCAAAGCCTCAACCCAAACCAGAGCCACTGCCGAAACCTATGCCACAACCACCAAAACCAGAACCCAAGCCTAAGCCAGAGCACAAACCTAAACCATGCCCTAAGCCCGAACCTAAGTCTAAACCCCAACCTAAACCGGAGCCCAAGCCTAAACCTGAACCTAAACCCAAGCCGGAGCCCAAGCCTGAACCTGAACCTAAGCCATATCCCAAACCGGAGCCTAAGCCATATCCCAAACCAGAGTCCAAGCCTGAACCAGAGCCAAAGCCATATCCCAAACCAGAGCCCAAGCCATATCCCAAACCAGAGCCCAAGCCTGAACCAGAGCCAAAGCCATATCCCAAACCAGAGCCCAAGCCTGAACCAGAGCCCAAGCCATATCCCAAACCAGAGCCCAAGCCTGAACCAGAGCCAAAACCATATCCCAAACCAGAGCCCAAGCCCAAACCAGAGCCCAAGCCATATCCCAAACCAGAGCCCAAGCCTGAACCAGAGGCAAAGCCATATCCCAAACCAGAGCCCAAGCCATATCCCGAACCAAAGCCCAAGCCTAAACCAGAGCCAAAGCCATATCCCAAACCAGAGCCTAAGCCTAAGCCTGAACCTAAACCAGAGCCCAAGCCTCAGCCTGAACCTAAGCCATATCCACCACCAAAGGGAGAACCGCCAGCAACTCATAATTGATGGATTACATTTATATGTCAATCGAAGGAAGAGATGTCGGAGCTGAAGCTAGCTTATGGATTGCCACAATATTACTGTTCACCAAATAAGCGGCGTAGCTACAACATATATATGCTTCACCATATCCCGATGTCTAGATAGTCAAGATGCATATATTGTATTTGTGTAATCCATTAATCTTAATATTATTCCACGTGTCAATTATGAGTGTTACTACTTCTTCAATTACACTTTACTTGTTTGATATTCCATGTTCATTTATATGTACGGGAATCTTCATATTTCTACCGTCGCACGTGCATAGTTTTTTCCTTCAAACGAATGCAAACTTTCGTATGGACTTTATTTATGTTTTTTTCTTATGGATGTACTTAAAATGACACGGTCTTCATCAAGAAGTCCGAATAGGAGTTCTCCATAAACAACATAAATTATAATGCACTAGTCAAACAACAAGACGAGAGGCTTTATCAAACAGTGCTAGAATGAATCCATGCCCTCCGACTCAGATGCAACGACTGTCAAAACGGCTACTTCGCCGGAGCCCTATACCACCCACGTTTTTTGCTGAACCTCATCGATAACCGCTTCGGCACCCTGGAATCAGGGACGCGCTAGCAGGAACTCCCGTAGCAGTCCGTTGCGCGGCCGGTGCCGCCAAAGGGACCTCACACTAGATAGACCGGTGTGGGATTTGATTTGGAAGTCCAAAAGTGCCACATAAAATGAAAATTACGGCTTGAAAGTCCATTGTGGGAGCACTAGCAACAGGCTGTTGCAAGAAGAAGAGACACATTGCCAATCATGCAAGATATTCTCTATGTGGAAGGGAGGAGGATTCCACCTTCTTCCATGCTCTTGTTGCTTGTGAGGAGTCAGCAGCTATGTGGGATGGCATGTACATCAGTACATGGAGTGGCCAATTCCAAGAAAAGAGGAGGTCCTTACACGGGACGAATGGCTCCTGCACGTAGTAGCAAATCACCCCACATGATACTAGAGATATGATCATCATGCTCATTTGACGTATATGAAGTCTTCGGACGGATATGATGCAGGGAAAGGCATGCCCTCCTATTGATATTTTGAAATCCTTCTTGGTTAGCCACCTCCGGTCTCTAAAGGATGTCAAACAATTTAGCACGGAGGACATTCTGACAGGAAAACTCCCATTGGATGTTGTAGTATCGGACAAGACACGTATACATGTGCACCTAAAACAATCTTGCCTTCGTCTCCTCCTCCGTTGACGGCTCATTTCGATTGATGGTAATGCAGGAGCCATAATGGTGAAAATGTGGAGGACGGTGTCATAGTTGCAGCTTGTAGAGTAATCAGCCATTGCAATGATGCGCTGGAAGCGGAACTGCATGCGATAATGGGCGGCATGGCATTATCCATCCATGAGACCGCCCGGTCACTGATTCCATAGGAGCCTCGTCAACACTAACGGATGGTTCATTATCTCGATCAACATGGACACTTGGTGGCTGAAATGAAAAGGCTCATGGAGGATAGGGAGTTTATTACAATTAAAATGAGTACATCTCAAAATAGGGTTGCACATGCTCTGACTAATTGCGGGCACTCTGAGCAAAGCACGATATGTGTTGGGTGTATCAGGAGCCGAGTTTTATATCTAATTTTGTATTGGCCGATTGTAACGCTATTATTGCTGAATTATTACTACTCACTATATCAAAGCTGGCTGATTTAGCGATCTCCCAACGATCCGATTACTGTAGTAGTGAACAGTGTTCTACAGTGTTTTGCCCCGTTTGGTTTGCATGCTCTGTCCCGGACCGTTCATGCGTACGTGTCGGCTTGCTACGGTACTGACCGCTCTTCTCTTTCTTTTGGCTTCTTCGTGGATCGGGTTGACTCTTTCCAGCGGAAAGGACGAGAAAAGAAAGACAGAGAAGTCCCCGCCGCGTGCCCGACGCGCCGAACTGCCCTTCGCCGCGCCACCACTCCGCCCCGGCCTCTCCGTTACCTGCACCTCCACCGGTTCTCTCCCCACCTCCTCCTCCAATGACCTCTGGCCAGGAGGGCAGCCACGAGAAGGTCGGCGCGGAGGACGGCTTTCCGACCCGCCGCCTCGCCGCCGTCTCCGGCCGCCCCGGGCCAGATCGAGGCCGCCGCTAGCTTCGCGGCGCTTCCCTCCTCCTCTTCCGCGAGTAGCCCGAGCTGGGACGATGTACACGGCGAGGTCGACGTCGTCTTCTTCGCATCCGGCCGAAGGCGCCGCCGTTCGATTCGCCGCCGACTGGCCTCGCCTTGCATCACCGAGTTCATCTCCACGCTCCTGCTGAGGTTGTGGGTCTCCTGGATTTTCTCCTCTTTCGTTTCTCGCTCTAACTCTTCCTCGCCCTGCAGACGACCGCCGGCCGCCACTAAACATCGTCGCCGAGCAGCTCCGGCGACCAAATCAGAGCGGCGCCGCCCGAGCTCTCCTTCTCGGATGCGCCGTCGCCGTCGGGGCCCTGTTCGGCCCTCTTCCTCCTCGCCACATCCCGATGCAGCTTCTTTCCTCGGCGCGGCGGCTGATTCTTCTCCGTCTGCTTCCATTCATGTGCCCGCGGATTTCTTTGGATTGGGGGATCCTGACAGCGGTGATTTTGCCGGCTCTTTTGGTCCCCATCTTCCTGCTGCTCCGTCCGGTGGTGCTGCTGCGGTGTCTGCCGTCTCGGCGCGGCGTCCGCGTGCTCGCCCTCGGGTTCTGTTTTTCTCCGCCCTGTCCAATGCAGAACTCTCGGCTGAATCTGTGCTTCAGGTTTCGACGCCTCCTCCGCTGGCTGCCTCCGTCGATGTGGCAGAATTGGTGATTTCTGACCCAGGTTGCGGCGCTTCGGTTCATCCCCTGGGTGCTGGTGTTCTGCCTAATGCTGTTAGCCGTCGCCGCCGTCGTCCTCCGGACCGCTGGTCGCCGGAGGTGCCTGATCGTTCGTCGCGCCGTTGCCGCCGTGAGCTGGATGCTGCATCGCCGCCGGCCCTTTTGCAGCCTGCTGCACTTCGTCCTCAGCGCCAGCCCGTTGTCAATCAGCCTTGCTCCGCTGAGTCTGTTCGCCGGGTGCGACGTTCTCGCTCTGGGCAGGATCAGAGTTTGCTTTCTACTATGCCTACTGTTCGTTCTGGAAGGGGTGTTGGGGCACCGTCTTCTGGTGCGCGCATCCGTTCGGCGCGGCATTGCCGACATCTGGTTGATGCAGCTTTTGGATTGTCTATTGCTGGCCTTGCTGACGGTTTTCCTTCTGCGCCGGCTTCTATCGGTCGTCCGGCTGGGCGTCCTTCTGCTGATTCTTCTATTGGTGGGCTGTCTGCTGGTGTTCCCGTTGATGTTCCGTCTGGGGGTCCTTCTGCATTGAATTCGTTGCCCCGTTTGGATTTGCTTGCTACGAGCTCAGGTTTGGATGCTAATTTACTTGGTGCTGCTATACCGACTCAGGATGATGCACGAAGGAGGGAAATTCGTTTAGGCAAGCGTCCGATTGGTGATGCTTCTTCTCATCGTCATGCTTCTGCTCACCCTGGTCCTGCTGGTTTGTCCTATTTTTTGTCTCTGTGTCTTTTTTCTTCATTGGTTGTCTTTCCCTTTACTTACGATTGTTGTGGTAGCAGTGTTTGGTTATAGCTCATGCAGTATGTTGTGCTTACGGTTTCTATGTGTATGCTTATTTAGATACATTGGTTGTTGTCAGTCTCTAAATGGTAGTCTACAATTAGCTGCTCTTTCGAAGTTTCAGTCTTCTGTAGGGGTTCGGTTGTGTTCATTCTTATTAGTCTGTGTATGCAATTCTTAGTTGTTAGTCGTTGGATGCTTCTCTGCTTTTCCATTTGGCATGGCAGATTTTTTTTCCACTGCCTATGATTGTATTGTACATTTGTATCGTGTTTTCTTGGGCATAAGGAGCTTAAAGGCACAAAGATTAATTAGCATAGTCTTGCGCTGGGTTCATTGCCCTCTACTTTTATGCTATTAGTTAATTTGTTTTTTTTAGTTGCATAATATATTTTGTAAAGAGAGGTTGCGGATTTGATTTGTACAATGCATTTGACTGTAGAGCCAATAATATGATTTGCAATGCACTGGGTTGCACCACATATATAGAATTACATAGTCATTTTACCCTAATCCAGCATTGTCTCAGGTAAATACTACCATATCTAAAGAATTAAAATCACAAATACTAATTTGATAAAAAGTCATTACACATGGTTGTAGTCGTTGGGATTGTTCCCCTTTACTTCCATTCTTCATATGCATTTTGCTTCGCAAATGTTTAGTTCCGAGTGTTCTTCTGTGCCTTCAGGGCCATTATTGGTGCACACCTGCAATGATATTCAAAAAAGATATTGTGCATATGCAGCCTCGACCTCCTGGGAAAAAAATTAAAATGTCCCGTACGGGTTAACATGGTTGGCGAACATGATCATAATTAGTACAAGCAAATTCTGCTTTTTTGCCTATAGCTCCAAGGTATATGTCAAACAGTTGGTGGGCAAGCAAACAGCTCCAACCACGCCCTTCATGTTTATTTCTTCTAACTACATAATATATTTTGTAAAGGGAAGTTGCGGTCTTGATTTGTACAATGCATTTCTCTGTAAAGCCGATATGATTTGCGATGCAATGTGTTGCAACATATATATATAATTACATGTTCATTTTAGCCTAACCAAACATTGCCTCCGTAAATACTTCCATATCTAAAGAAATGAATTCATAGATACCAATTTGATACAAAGTCATCACACATGGCTGTAGTAGTTGGGATTGTTCCTCTTTACTTGCATTGTTGATATGCATTTTGCTTGGCCTTCTGATGGGGTGTCTTGCTTGACAGGGCATGTGTTTGGGCGTACGCCTGACGAGGTAGACTCTTCTGATGATGATGCTTTGCCAAATTTGTCTGCTTTCATGCATGTTTCTGATCCTCTTACTGTGGATGCTTCTACTGCCGGTATAAGACAACCTGATGCTCCTTTAACCTCGCCTGATACTGGATCCTTTGCTTGGACTCCTATGTCAGCTGACGAATTTAGTGCTTCCAGAGGCTCTGTTTGTCCTGTTCCTCATTTTGCTTAGCCGCCGCCTGCTTCCTCTGATTTTGAAGCGCATCATTCCATGGACTCTAATTTATCGGCTGACGATGATTCTGATGTTGCTGGTGATGCTCATTCTTTACCGGCCTTGCCCTCTCGTGCCAATCCTTTAGATTATTTGTCGCGAGGTGTTCTTACTTTTCCTTTTGTTTTCTTCTTTTGGTTAGCTTACTTTGTTTGTTCTATGTTTTCATCTGCCATCTAATGTTTTTACTGTTTGTTTTCACAGTTCCTGCAACACCTCGCGTGGCTGCTTGCCGAGCTTCCTACAATCGTCGGATGCGCAGGGCTCTCCGTTCTCATCGAGCATAGCTTCGAGCGGGTTATACTCCTGGCCGTGTTGACTTACCGTTGTCCAAAGATTTTGTTGCTCTATTAAAACGTAACTCTTTCTGTTTTCTTGCTGCCATTTTCTTTATTGTTTATATTGTTTTTATTGCAGCAGTAATAGACTGTTTCCTATGTTTTTAGGTGCTTGGCCTGGTCGTTCCTACTATGGGGGTCCTCATCAGTACTATGGGGGTCCTCATCATGTCTGCAGGCCTTGTGACGCTTCATTTTGGTTTCAGGAGCGGCAGAAGAAAGCTAGCCGTGAGAGGAGGCGGCCTGTGTACACTAGATGCTGTCGTCTTGGCAAGGTGTCTCTTCCTATATTTCCTGCTTGGCCATCTCCTCTGTCAGAGTTGCTCAAGTTCGATGGTGGTCCTGAATGCAAACGTTTCTTGCGTTTAATTCGAGAATATAATTCCATGTTTGCCTTCACATCACTTGGTGTTCATATAGATGACAGTATAAACACTGGTGGAGGTCCTTATGTCTTCAAGATTTGCGGAGTGGTTTGTCATCAAATTGGATCACTTCTTCCACCTTCTCACAATCCAGTTCCTAGATTTGCCCAGTTATATATTTTTGATACACTACATGAGTTGGATCATAGGCTTGGCATATTTTCCTCTGGTGATGTTGATGCGCCTGATTCAAGTCTTTCGGATGATCGTTTCTCTTCCGTGCCTCGTAAAACTCAAGGTTTCACCCGAAGAGAAGAACAAGATAGCGCACACCTCGCCGTCTTGCACCCATCGTCTCCTCTCCGGCCTCCGCCTCCGCTCTCTACCACGGACCTCCAGCACCTCGATACTGTGGACGTGCGCTCCTTCCCTAGCCTTGGGAGGCACAAGTCCGCTGCACATCCCACTCGCCGTGCACCTGTGCCCGCCATACGTGTTGTAGAGCTCCCCGCCTCATGACGCCATCATGCTGTGCTCGAACTCCGGGAATGCCGACGATGGCCAGTACTCGACCACCGTGTCCCCGTACATCGCGCACCATTTCCCGCTCACGTCGTAAAGGTGCTGGCCCTTACAGATATATCACAACACCAAAACTAGCGATCACAGATACATTTTTAAAACCAATTCAATGTCCAAAATGCCATTTTTTGTGAATCAAAAGGAGTATATTTTTCGAGTATGCAATAACAAATATAATATTGATATTTGTGTGAATATAAATCTGATACTACAAATTAAGGGAAAGTATGTCGATGTATTACCATCAAGCCGTACTTAATATAAGAAAAATGCCAGTTGTAGATGCTGATTGTCGTGACACTCCACTCATTTGGATCAAATTTTGTTGACCATATATTTAGATTTTCTCTTGCTCCGAATATGTTTTGATGCGTTTGAATTTCGGTGTGCTATATAGTTGCGATGAAAATGATTTGTCATATTGCAAAAATGACACCCAACATTCATGGTGGTAGCTACACACCATGGCATTATATGGCGATCTAAGATGTATATATCTTTTTTAGCTTTTATTCTTAGTATAGCACGAATTTTTGGTGTACAAAACCGGTTTCAGAATTTTAACAAAAAGAACTATTTTTTGGTCGGCATTTTTAGGGTTTACTTTTCTGTTGACTTTAAAAATGACCATAGCAACCGGGGTATGAGTTGAAAAAAATTAAAAATATTTTTGGATAATCCTATCAACTCTAGTGTTGAAATCCCCCATCCCCTTGAGTATTCTCTTGTGAAATATACAGGCCGGTCAAACTAAGATAGTTACCGACATATATTTTTGGATAATCCTATCAACTATAGTGCTGAAATCCCCCCCACTCCCCTTGATTACTCTCTGGTGACATATACGGGCTGGTCAAACTAAGATAGTTACCCATGCGAACAACGGCTTTCATCCGCTATAATAAATATGACGACGCATACACCTCCATGTAGCATGCATTGGGATATTCTTGATTTATCATGCGTATTAACATTTCTCGCCATCCTTTTATTATTGTTCTGTTCGGACATTTGCCACTTTTGCGCCATATGCTTGATGACCTAAGACATTAGTCATGTTAGTCCTTGTGGGCATTGTAAAATCGAGTGGTTGCATTTGATAAAAGTTAAAACACATGATTTCTGTTGCTTCCGAGTGATCCAAACTATAAAAAAAAGTGTAAGAAAATAATTGTTATTTGTGATGGTGGGATTTTTTCTCGGGGTTGTGGTAGGACTTTAGAACATGTGCTAATCTTCATTTAAAAAGAATAATACGTGTATGTACAGCGAACTTGTGATATTTGTTGGTAATACTTGTGCTTGGACTAAATAAGAATTGTTACCTCTCTAATTATTGTGTTGTTTTAAATCAGCGTGAGCTCAAGGCCGGTTGGCTGTACACGTCAACACAATGGATGATATCGCCATCAACAAGCTCTAGTACGACAAGCTTTACTTGACTCCGATGAGGGAGGCGTAAGGACAGCGGCACGCCTTCGGTTCGGTTCAGTGTTTGTAGTCGTCGCTAGGTGGTCCGAAGACCTATTTGTAATTTTTATTACTTTTAGAATTGTTTGTACCGTTGTTGATGATCAATAAATTGGTTGGCCTTTTCATAAAAAAAAGATGATATCGCCATCAGCAGTCTACAAATAGCTCTAACTTTTTTCTAGAGAGCCTAGCTGGCGAGCGATCCCATTCCGAAGGTGTATCTTGACTTGGTAAGCAGAGATATATAACAACATGCTCAGCGTAAAATGTGTAAAAATGAATGCACACCTTAATAGAGTTGATGATTGGCCACGAGGCGGTTTCGCAGTGTTGACCAATAGTATCAAAAACACATACAAAAATAGCATGCGACACGAAATCGAAATAAGATCCTCCGACTTAAAGGTAACTACTAGTAATATTTAGTGCGGCGTCACGCCGCACATTTGTTTTTTTTTGTTGCGTTATATACGTTGTTAAGAAAGGTGCAGAAAAAATTAATTTGGAAATATCCATGTTTAAATTGTACTCGAATTTGATGTACGGAAATATGAAAAATGGGTACATTTACCTGTTGGGTATGGGAAAAATTGGAATTCGATGAAATTCGTTGCGTGGAGTATATGTAAATACCTGATGAATTAAAATGGTAAAATTATGTTATTACATTAATAGTTAACTTAAGTCTGTAGTGATGGAAATACACTTTTGTTGAATTGAATTTTATAATTGGTTTTAATTATTCTTGGTTGTATTAAAATAAATATCAATTTGGAATATTTAATTTAAGTCTGTAATTTGAGGGAGTGTATAATTTGAATATTTAGTAAATGTAACTCCGTATAAGTGGGGGGAGTGTTTTTTTTTCTTCTAGTATTTATGCAAAAGAAAAAATTCGTTTAAAATAGTTAGCATTGTTTTTGATGAATTTAAAAGTTAGGTAGGTTTTAATGCTTTGTTTCTTTTAGTTTAGATGTACAATTTATATTGCAAATATAATTGGTTTCTTTGTTTTCTTTGTGTGTAATTTTGCAATTTAAAGTGTCAAAATCAAATTAGCATGCTAAAGGAAAAATTCCGTTAAAAATAGTTAGCATTCTTTTTTATGAATTTAAAAGTTAGGTAGGTGTTAATGTTTTTTTTTTGTTCAGATGTACAATTTATATTGCAAAGAGAATTGTTTTTTTTTAAATTTTGCAATTTAAAGTGTCAAAATTCGTTGGAAGATGACGTTTGGATGAGTTTAAAAAATTAGTTCTTTAATATGGTAGCTCATTTGAATTGGTAAAATATGTTTTCTATTTTTCCGTTCGTAGCTGTTGTAAGTTTGTAATAATAGGAAATAATTTATGATTATAGCGAAATATTCACTAATTTGAGTATATATTAAATTTGATTACATATTTGGAGTGAGCTTAGTTATAATGTCTCCAAATTTGAATCATTTTGAAACGGTGTGAGATGTTTGTATTTTTTCTTTAAGCATTTATTCAATCGATCATTCAATTTTAAGCTTATAATTAGAAGGAGAAAATTTGGATTCTCGTGAAACATCCATCTTTTCAAGTAATTTTAAATCGAAAGGTACAATTAGGGGGAATTTAGTCATATTAACTCCAACATAAAATATCTATTTAACGTTATATTTGAAGGAAATAAAGTATGAATATATTAAAATACTTTAGTAATTTGAGCATTCAATAAATTTGGAAGCATATTCAGAGAGAGTTTAGTTATTTATCGCTGATTTCGAAACATTTTGAAAATGGTATAAGTGTTTGCATTTTGGTTTAAATAGTTAATTAAGTTTCGTAATCAGAGGGAGTACAGTATTTAATTGTTTTTCCTTTGAATTGAGCTCCATTTAATCAAAGGAAGTGCATTTGGATTTGAACCACCATATTTGAAATGTGTTCACGTTGGAGTGTATCGAAATTCGAAAATGGTTTTATTTACGAATTGTGTGGTTTCCAAAAGTTGGGAAAATAGGTAGATTTGAAAGGCATTCAGAATTTTAAAATCTTTTAGTTTGTATGTTTTGATGTGGTGGCAGATTTGAAATTCAAATTTTTAAACATTCTGAAAATTTTGCAAGTATAGAAACAGTTGGACCTTTTATGGGTTTTAAAGAATGAGAATAGAACAAAAAGAAAAGAGGGAAAAAGGAAAACAGAAAAAGAAGAAGAAAAAAAGGGGTGAGCCAGCCGGGCCGCCGCCCAGCCAACCTAGCGGCCCACCGTCCCCAGCAGCCCAGCCCAGCCCAACCCGTGGCCCATGTAGCAAGCCCAGGCCCGCTGGGACGTCACGCCGACGTCACCAGTGGGTGAGCTGTGCCGCGGCGGCTCCGGCGATGGCGGCGTCGAAGGACGCCGTTTTGGGTCACGCGCGCGAGCGCGGTAGACGCGGGTGGTCGCGGCGCGCCCGAATCCGGCGGCGCCGCCGCTTTAGGGTCGCCGGAGCGGCCGGAGGAGGGCAATCCGCGATGGCGGGAGGCACGGCAGGGCGGCGCCGATTCCGGCGCCACGCGAGCGTCCCGGCACGTGTTTGCCGGTGGAGAGGGAGGGGAGGCGACGGCGAAGCCGGCCGTGGCCGTCGATGCGGGCGGGAAGACCCGTGGCGGCGGGCCCGCGCGTCGGCGTCGTCGGCGATTTCGGGCGTCGCCGGAGAGAGAGGAGAGGGGCTGGTCTGCGGGATGTTTACACGGAGACCCCTGTGGTTCTCACAATTTGTTAATAGGTCCTTCTCCACGTGTAAACATGGACTGCGGGTTTAATTTTGCGTTTTATGAGGGTTGTTTTTGTAAAACCATCACAGACGCGTGGTGAGGACCGCCCGATCGCCGACGGACGGCGCAGATGAAAACACTGTAGCTACTGTAGAAAATCTACAGTAGCCGCGAGGCGCGTCGGCGGCGGCGCGGCGACCTCCGCGTCGCGAGGGAGGAGGAGGGGAAGGGGGATGTGAGGTTGTTTTTGCAATTTGGTCCATGTTGTTTTCATTATTTTCAAGTAGGTCCTTCTCCTCGTGGAATCGTGGTTTGCGGGTTTAATTTCGCGTTTTGTGAGGGTTGGTTGTGTAAAACCGTCACGGACGCACGGTGAGGGCCGCCCGATCATTGGTGGACGGCTGGGATCCAGTACTGTACCCTTGGCGATTTTTTTTGTGTGTAACATATATATATATTTTTGTTCATGAAAATGTTAGCTAAATTGGTATGTCGGAACATGTTTTTATGTTGTCATGAATAGGTAGCATTTTTTGTGTGCATTTTGGAATGGATATATTTAGAGATGTTCATTTATATTTTGTTTGAATTTGTAAAGTTGGTGAAGGTGGGGAGCTATTTGTATGTTTCTTTTTTTTTTGTTGCAAATTATCAGGTTTAGAAGATATTGGAAACTTTGAAGTTTTCAGTTTCAAAATTTCGGGCATATGGCATAAACAGTAAATGTTTATATTTTATGTGGTCATGTTGATATTTTTTTTTCCCAACGGATAGGTTTGAAGCTGTTGGCCTAGTTCACATTTCACATTTCTTTTATCCTTTCTCTTTTGCTGAAATAACACTTCAAATATTTGGTGTTTTTTTTTTGGAGTGATGATTTTGCTGTTATAAATTACTGGCGTGTCTTTATGAGAAATAGTTGTTCTGATTAAGTTTTAATTCGAATTTCAAAACTTGCTCAAATATTACTATTTGGAATTTGTGAGATTCGTTTTTTTTGGAAGGGCGCGAAGCTTTTGAAATGTTCATTTTGATTTGTTCGAAATTTGTAGAAGTTTGTGTGACCTGATTTGAATTTGGTGTGAGGTGATTTGAATTTGTGTTTTTCGCCGTCAACATTTAACTGAAATTAGGAAAATGCATTTGCGTTACCACAAAATCATGACAAAATTTGGATAGTCCGAAAATAATGTTAGCATAAGTATTTTGTATATTTTTCTGATTGTTTTGATATATCACTCATATTTTCCAACAGATATGTTTAGAGATATTGTTTTTTCATTTTATTTGAATTTCAAAAATTGGTGAAAGTGGGAAGCTATTTGTTTTTTTCCCGACTTTGAAATGCGCAAATTTGGAAGCCGTTGGAAAATTTAAAGTTTTCAAATATGGAATTTAGTCATACGGCATAAGTAGTAAGCATTTATTTTTGTGTGTCAATGTCGACATATTTGTCATATTCGTGAATATGTTGGCGGGTGAAATTCATATCTGAAGATGTACACATTGAAAAGTCGTTTCGATCTGAATGTGTTGGAATAAGAAAGAAGAAGTTTACATTCACAAATTTTTTGGAATTCCAAAATTGGTAAAAGCTTTTTGCATGCGAATTATTTTCTTGTGGTTTTTGTGAATGCTTAGATTTAAAAGGCATTTGGAATTTTGAAGTTTTCAAACTTGAAATTTGATCAAGTGATGTAAAAAGCAGGTGTCTTTGTTTTTTTTTGTTGGTGAATGTTGACATATTTGTCATATTGGTGACTGCTTAGTAGGAAAATTTTAAATTTGTGAAGGTGCAAATGCAAAAGTAATTTGTTTTTAAATATTTTGAAATTTGGTAGGCGAAGTTTACATTTACAATTATTTTCTATTCTAGTTAAATAGGGCGCATCCACACGGCAGAAATTTAACGGTGTTTGAAATTATTTCCGCGAAGAAAAAAATATGATACATTTTATAGTTTGTCCAATTTGAGTATGTTTAATTTTAAAGCAAATTGGAATGTTTAAAAATGCTTCTGTTTGTTTGTCTATTTCTAATTTATAAGTCCATAATGAGTGTGAAAGCACATTTATTCAACTGAAATTCCATAATTAGAAAGTTTGTTTTCTGGAATTTAACTACGTATAATTGATCACATAATTGAAGAGGTACATTGTTGTTGTTTTTTTTTCAAATTTTGTTTAAATTGATATGTCTTGTTCATATTGTGTGCAAAATGGGCAAGTACTATTTGTCGATATTTGCATTTGTGCTATCCTTATGTTCATTTTGATATTTTAAAAGTTGTAAGTTTTTTAGGAAAAAGGAAAAATGGAAAAAGGAGGAAAAAAATTTGGGCCCGCAGCAGGCGGCCCAGCCCATGAACCAGCCCGCCTGGGAAAAGGGGAAATTTTTTTGAACCGTGACGTCACGATGACGTCGCAAGTGGACGGGATCGGGCGCGGCGGCGCTGCCCTCGCCGGCGTCGCCTGGCGGCGAGCTGGGACGTGTGCGTGCGTGCCTCGAACGCGTCTGGACGGGGTGATCGGGGAGCGGCGGCGCCGCTCGGTTTTGGCCATCGGAGCGTCCGCGCCGGCGGCCAAACGCGGCGGAGGGACGGAGTCCACGGGCGCGGCGATTCCGGCGTCTCCCGGCCGTCCCAGCAAGCGATTCGCGGCGTGGATGGAGATCTGCGGACGGCGGAAGCCCCAGAGTCCGTCGATCTGGGGGAGGAGAAGCGGAGCGACGGCGCTGCGCGGCGGCGCCGGCGGCGACCTGCAGCGTCTCGCGGGGAGAGAGAGAGGAAGAGGGGAGGTTCTGCGTTTTTTTTCAGCGGGGTCCCTGTGCTTTTGGAAATTTGCATTTGGGTCCCTCGCTGCGGAAAACCGGAGGGTCGCGCTGTCATTTCTGGACTAACGTGTCGCTTTCTGGAACTGTTGCATCAGTGTGTCGCTGACGTGTGGGGCCCACCCGGTACTGTAGCTACTGTAGAAAGAGGCCGCCGTTTCGTTCGTCTTTCATATAGTTAGTAATGGCAGAGAGACGTCGCTGCATGTGGACCGTTCTTTATGCATCCGACGACGGTCGCGTGAATGGCAGCATGCTCCCTCGTTTTGCTCGGTTGGAAATGGAAACCAGTGGCCCATGCGGCCCAGTCCGACGGGTTGCATCGCCTAAGCCTCGACCAGAAGTCACGAGGACTAGAAAAAATTGGGGCGACACAAGCAGAAGAAGATCGCTGGGCCTTCCATCTCATGTCGTGCTCGACTCATCAATCTCACTTAAGGTTACCTATTTATGTTTCTCTCTTGAAGCAAAACTCCAACCTTCAAATTGTTTTGAAATTTGATTGCCTTCCTTTTTTTCTCATGGAAGTAGCTGCTTGATTCTGAAGGAACGACAACGGCTAGCGCTGCCGCCTCCACGCTTAGGTGGCATCAGCCCTGATGGAGCAGCGGCTACTCTTTCCCTTCCCGCCGGCATAGCGAACCCTAGAATCAAGATTGTTTTGACCGACTGACCGGCGATGATAGCTGGAGCGAGGCGAGGCCAGGCGTCAAGCTGGGCCGCATGGGTTGTTTGTTTCCGTTTCCAACCGATCGAACGAAGGAGTTGGCCGGAGTTTTCACGATCATCGTCGGATGGGCAACGAACGGTCAACATGCATCGATGTCCCTTTGCAGTAGTTACGTTTAAGTTAGAGGATCTCATTGCACAAATTAAAATCCTCAAGTATTGCTTCATCTCTATCATCTCTAAGATTATATATTGCTTGTTCGATCTACACAACGAGAGAAATAAGAAAATGTAGGAGGCTCTAAAGACCTTGTGATGTAGCCCAACCTACGGCTCCTACAACAAGTGGTCCAATGACAAGAGCAAGAGTCAAAACTCTCCATGATAAGGTGAATTCACTCCTATCTATGTGTGATCTCGACACTCCTTTGAATGGTTTGCTACTTCATTCGGATACTTTGTGCTTGCTCAGGAACCAACTTGAAGATGACCCACAATGGAGCGGAGAAGATGGCCAAGAGAAGGTCCAAGATGTTGGAGAAGATGACCAAGAGAAGACCCAAGAAGATGATCAAGAGAAGACCCAAGAAGATGGACAAGAAGAAGAACAGAAAGAAGAGTCAGGGCGGTACTACCGCCCCTCACGGCGGTACTACCGCTCCGGCGGTACTACCGCCCCCAGTGCCACCGAAAACCTGCCTCTGCTCCCATGTGCGGCAATGCGGGCGGTACTACCGCCAGCCCAAGCGGTACTACCGCACTGACGAGCAGTACTACCGCCGGCACTGCCGCCCCCTGATACGTCTCCAACGTATCCATAATTTCTGATGTTCCATGCTTATATTATACCATTTGCTACATGTTTTATATACACTTCATATCACTTTTATGCATTTTCTGGGACTAACCTATTAACAAGATGCCAAAGTGCCAGTTCCCTGTTTTCTGCTGTTTTTTATTCCAGAAAAGTACTTTTGCGAATATTCTCGGAATTGCACGAAACAAAAGGCCACGTCCCTATTTTTCCGACACGTACACGAAGTCCGAAGGAGAGACGAAGAAGCGCCAGGAGGCGGCCAAACCACCTGGTGGCGTGGCAGGGGGGGCCCACCGCGCCGCCATATGGTTTGGGCCCCTCGGGGCTCCACCGACGTCGTCCCTTCGCCTATTTATTCCTCCCGACGCGAAAATCCTAAAACAACAAGTCATATTCCACGAAGGGTTCCACAGCGCCGCCGCCATCGACGATAAGTTTCGGGGGACAGAATCTCTGTTCCGGCATGCCGCCGGGAAGGGGAATTGCCCCCGGAGTCATCTCCATCGACTCCATCGCCATTTTCATCGCTGCTGCTGACTCCCATAATGAGGAGGGAGTAGTTCTCCCCGAGGCTGAGGGCTCTACCGGTAGCTATGTGGTTCATCTCTCTCTCACATGGTGTGATCTTTATGTGATCATGAGCTTTGTAATCTAGTTGAATAAGTAGATGTTACTCTTTATCTATTATGCACTCTAGAGGTTACTTTAATATGAACCCCGGTACTCTCCACGGTGTAAAGGTGACAGTGTGTGCACCGTGTGTGATTCATTTATGACGTTGTGGAGCTTGTTTACTCCGGCTTGAGGTGTGCTTTTGTAGCCCTACATAATGAATTGTGTTTGTTATCCAACAAGAGAGTGTTTAAGAGTAGCTTTTACTTATTCAGTTATGAGATCATTATTGAGAGTGTCCACTAGTGAAAGTATGATCCCTAGGCCTTGTTTCTAAGCATTGAAACACCGTTTACAACAAGTTCTGCTACATGTTTGCTTGCTGCCATCTTTATTTTAGATTGCAGTTACTACTTATAATCATCCATATTACTTGTATTTCACTATCTCTTCGCCGAACTAGTGCACCTATACATCTGACAAGTGTATTGGGTGTGTTGGGGACACAAGAGACTTCTTGTATCTTAATTGCAGGGTTGCTTGAGAGGGATATCTTTGACCTCTACCTCCCTGAGTTCGATAAACCTTGGGTGATTCACTTAAGGGAAACTTGCTGCTGTTCTACAAACCTCTGCTCTTGGAGGCCCAACACTATCTACAGGAATAGAAGTGTGCGTAGACATCACCCCCGCGAAGTCAACGATGCTCAGGCCGCCCCAGCGGTACTACCGCTAGGACGGGCGGTACTACCGCTGCTGCGGGATCCAGTCGGACTGTGATACATCCATTTTGCATCACTATTTTATAGCATAATTTACTGTTATTCAATGATATACTTCATATTAAGAGGTGTTACTTATGTTATTTTATCTTATTTTCCATGTTTGATGATCATTGGATAATTAACTGCCGGAGTCAGATTTGAGCTGGAAAAAGCACCGTCAAGACACTATATTTCTGGGGCACTAAAAATATTTCCAAGAAGACAAATGTTCTTATTTTATCAGAAGATGGACTAGGCCAAAAGGGGAGGCTGAGATGGGCCAGGAGGGGCCCACAGCACCCCTGGGCGCGGGGCCCACCTTGACCGCGCCCTAGCCAGGTGTGGTGCCCCTGGCCCACCTCAGGCGCTCCCCATTCGCGTACTTCATCCCCCAGAAAGCCTAAGACACGGGGAGCCCGAGAGAAAATATTCCGCCGCCTCCACGAGGCGGAAACAACAGAGAGAGAAAAAGCTCTCCAGCAGGGAGAAATCTGTAGGGGAAATTCCCTCCCGGAGGGGGGAGATCATCGCCATCCTCATCGTCATCGCGCTGGACTTCATCGGGACCATCATCATCATCTCCACCGCCATCACCACCATCACCGCTGCACCATCTCGTTCCGCTGTAACATCTAGGGCTATACTTTGGTTAGTTCATAGGGGAAACTCTCCCGGTGTTAATTACTCCTTGTGGTTGATGCTATTGAGTTTTATCGGTGAATTAAAGTATATGTTCAGATCGCTATCCATCATTATATCACCTCTGATCATGATCCATATGATGTCTCGTGAGTAGTTCGATTAGTTCTTGAGGACATGGGAGAAGTCACGCTGTTAGTAGTGGAATTATGTTGAGTAATATTTAATGGTTTGATATTTAAGTTATGGTGCTATTCTTCTAGTGGTGTCGTGTGAACGTCGACTACATGACACTTCACCTTTATGGGCCAAGAAGAATGCATTGTGGATTTGGTTGCTAATTGTGGGGTTGCCGGAGTGACAGAAACCTAAACCCCCGTTAGTATACCGGTGCACAAGGGAGCGTAGGATCTCAGAGTTTAAGGCTGTGGTTAGATTTATCTTAATTACTTTCTTGTAACTGCGGATGCTTGCAAGAGGTATAATCACAAGTATGTATTAGTCCAAGTAAGGGCGGTTGCTAGCGCTAAGTTGACGAGGGAATATCTCCCCGGCAACAGCGCCAGAAACTATGCTTGATGCGTGTAACGTCACACGTCAGTTGGGAACCCCAAGAGGAAGGTATGATGAGTGCAGCAGCAAGTTTTCCCTCAGTATGAAACCAAGGTTTATCGAACCAGTAGGAAAACGTGGTTGCTTCGAAGGTGTTGGTGAAGGAGTGTAGTGCGGCACAACACCAGGGATTCCGGTGCCAACGTGGAACCTGCACAACACAATCAAATTACTTTGCCCCAACTTAACAGTGAGGTTGTCAATCTCACCGGCTTGCTGAAAACAAAGGGTTAAACGTATCGTATGGAAGATGGTGTTTGTTTGCATAAAACAGTAGAGAACAATGATTGCAGTAGATTGTATTTCAGATGTAAAAGAATGGACCGGGTCCACAGTTCACTAGTGGTGTCTCTCCAATAAGATAACTAACATGCTGGGTAAACAAATTACAGCTGGGCGATTGACAATTGATAAGTGCATATAACATGCATGTGCGAGTTGTGGTGTCTACTATGAGATTCATTTGGGCATTACGACAAAGTACATAGACCGCTATCCAGCATGCATCTATGCCTAAATAGTCCACCTTCCGGTTAACATCCATACCCCTTCCAGTATTAAGTTGCAAGCAACAGACAATTGCATTAAGTAATGTGCGTAATGTAAACAATACATTCATCCTCGAATAAAGCATTGCTGTTTTACCCCTAGTGGCAACAACACATCTACAACCTTAGAACTTGCTGTCACTATCCCAGGTTAAATAGAGGTTGAACCCAACTATCATGCATAAATACCCCCTCTTGGAGTCACAAGTATTCACTTGGCCAAGGCTTCAACAAGTAACGGAGAGCATGCAAGATCACAAATGACATAGACATGATAATATAATATTCAGCTCCACATAGGTATCAATATAAGTCAGATCCCAGCAAACACAACATATAGCATTACAATAAGATGATCTTGATCATGATAGGCAGCTCACAAGATCTAAACATGATGGCACAAGTGGAGAAGACAACCATCTAGCTACTGCTATGGACCCATCGTCCAAGGATGAACTACTCACACATCACTCCGGAGGCGGGCATGGCGATGTAGAGCCCTCCGGTGATGATTCCTCTCTCCGGGAGGGTGCCGGGAAGAGCTTCAGAACCCCCCGAGTTAGGGTTGACGACGGCGGCGGCAGCGAATATGTTCTGGATGAAAGGCTCGGTGCCTTAGGGTTTTCACACCTCGGGGAATAAATAGGCGAAGGGGCGATATCGGCGGACCCCCGAGGGGCCCAAACCACAGGCAGGCGCGGCAGAAGGTGGGGCCGCGCCGCCAGGTGGTTTGGCCACCTCGTGGCTCCCCTTCGTCTCTCTTTCGGACTCCGTGTACGTGTTGGAAAAATAGGGACTTGGCCTTTTGTTTCGTGCAATTCCGAGAATATTTCCAGAAGTAACTTTCTGAAACCAAAAACAGCAGAAAACAGGGAACTGACACTGTGGCATCTTGTTAATAGGTTAGTCCCAGAAAATGCATAAAAGTGATACGAAGTGTATATCAAACATGTAGCAAATGGTATAATATAAGCATGGAATAGCAGAAATTATGGATACGTTGGAGACGTATCAGCGGTGCATTAGCATAGGTTCACCCACACAACACTTATCAAAATAATGAAGATTAATCAACTATGTGAAGCGAAACCACTTGACTAGAATCCCGTGTGTCCTCAAGAACATTTTGTCATCATAAGTAAACCAACCGGCTAGTCCTTTGCTCTAAAAAGGATTGGGCCACTCGCTGCAATTATTATTACTGTCTTTTACTTTCTTGCATTTTATTTACCTGCTATATCAAAAACCCCTAAAAACTTGTCTGCTAGCATTTACAGTGAAACCTTTACCGAAACTCCTTGTCAACACCTTCTGCTCCTCGTTGGGTTCGACACTCTTATTTATCGAAAGTACTACGATACACCCCCTATACTTGTGGGTCATCAAGACTATTTTATGGCGCCGTTGCCGGGGAGTGAAGCGCTATTGGTGAGTGGAATTGGTAAGGGAAACTTTTACTGTAGGTGCTATTTTTATTTCTGCTTGCTACTTTATTTTATCATGGAGACATCTCCATTTGAATCCCTGTTTGGAAATACTACTACCACTGCTACGGTAGTAGAAGAGGAACCACCTGATCAAGTAATTCCATTTAAAATACCTATGAAAATTGTTGAACGAGTTACGAATAACCGCTATGCAGGAGATGGAACTGTCCCTCGTGGGGATCATTTGCTATTTAATCATGAATTATGCGAGTTGTTCAAGTGTGCAGGTATTTCAATGGAAGAGGTCAAGAAGAAATTGTTTTCTATATCGTTGACTGGTAAAGCTGCAAAATGGTATAGGATGCTGAAGAATGGGCGTTCTATTGGCTGGGAGGAGATTGTGCCTCTCTTTTATTCTAAATTTTATCCTCCTAGTGAAATTCATCAAGATCGGAATCATATATATAATTTTTGGCCTCATGATGGAGAAAGTATTGCCCAAGCGTGGGGGAGATTGAAATCATTAATGCTCAAATTCCCCATTCATGAGCTTCCTGGTAATGTCGTTATTGATAACTTTTATGCAAGGCTTTCTCTTCAAGATAAAACTCTATTGGATACCTCTTGTGCTGGATCATTTACGCGTAATAAAGAGGAAGTTAAGTGGGACCTTCTTGATCGGATTGAGGAAAATACTGAAGGATGGGAGAACGACAAAGGTAGAGAATCAGGTATAAAGTATGATTACGAATGCATTAAAGCTTTTATGAATACTGATAATTTTCGTAATCTCTATGATATGTATGGTCTTGATTCTCAAGTTATTGCAAACTGTTACAAGGCTTTTGCCACTTATCTTGATGTTCCTAAAGAAAGTTGCAATAAGTATCACTTGCCTTACAAAGATAATACTAATTCTGCCAATATTAAAAACATTGAAGTTCATACAGTTGATCGTATCTTGCCAGAACCTTATATTGAGAAACCACCTTTTCCTGTTAAAATTAGGGAACATTCTATCATAGCTAGTGTGGTTAATAAAATTGCAAATAAAGCTTTAGAACCTGCTGAACAAATAGCGGTTGAACCCACAATAGCAATAGTAAAGGATTTGGTAACTGAAAATGTAGAAGGAGGACATATTATATTTTGTGAAGATGCTTCTAATATTGTTTCACATCCCAGTAGAGCTAGGAAAACAAGTGTTCCCGTGCTTTCAGTCAAAATAGGAGAACATTGCTATTATGGTTTAAGTGATATTGGTGCAAGTTCTAGTGCTATTCCTTTTGATCTTTATTAAGAAATTATGCATGAAATTGGTCCTTGCAAACTTGAGGAGATTGATGTAGTTATTCAGCTTGCTAATAGAGAAACTATCTCTCCAATTGGTATTGTGAGAGATGTTGAAGTTTTATGTGGTAAGACTAAATACCCTGCTGATTTTCTAGTACTTGGTTCTGTTGCTAGTAAAGCTTGTCCCATTATTTTTGGTAGGCCTTTCTTGAATACATGTGGTGCTATTATAGATTGTAAGAAAGAGAAAATTTACACTAAATTTAATGGAGAATCTTATGAGTTTAATTTCTCTAAGTTTGGTAAACAACTTTATGAAACTGATTTGCCTAATGAGGACTCGAAAATCGAACAACTTGATGCTATAGCTATTGCTCCTAACAATGCCTTGCAGCAATTTATGGAGGAACACGAAAGTGAAGTATTTATGGAGGAGAGGAATGAGATTGACAATGCCTTTCTTAGTCAACCACCAATACTTAAGCATAATTTGCCTGTGGAATATTTGGGTACCTCAGCGCCTCCTAAGGAAGATCCTGTCTTCGATTTAAAACCTTTACCTGATAATCTTAATTAAGTATGTTTATCTTGATGAAAGGAAAGTATATCCTGTTATTATTAGTTCTAAACTTTCAGGTAATGAAGAAGCAAGGCTATTAGAAGTAGTCAAGAAACATCGAAGAGCTATGGGATACACTTTGGATGATTTAAAGGGGATTTCTCCTACTATATGTCAACACGCCATCAACATTGAACCCGATGCAAAACCTGTTGTTGAGCATTAGCGTCGCTTGATCCCTAAAATGAAAGAAGTGGTAAGAAATGAGGTATTAAAACTTCTTGATGCTGGTATAATTTATCCAATCACTGATAGTAGATGGGTAAGTCCTGTGCATTGTGTCCCTATGAAAGGAGGAGTTACTATTGTACCAAATGAAAATGATGAACTTATTCCTCAAAGAGTAGTAGTTGGATATAGGATGTGCATTGATTTTAGAAAGGTCAATAAAGTAACTAAGAAAGATCATTATCCTTTGCTTTTTATTGATCAAATGTTAGAAATGTTGTCTAAGAAAACTCATTTTTGTTTCCTTGATGGTTATTCTGAATTCTCACAAATTGCTGTTAAAGCACAAGATCAAGAGAAAACTACTTTTACTTGTCTTTATGGAACTTATGCTTATAGACGTATGCCTTTTGGTTTGTGTAATGCTCCTGCTACGTTCCAAAGATGCATGTCTGCTATTTTTCATGGTTTTTGTGAAAAAATTGTGGAAGTATTCATGGACGATTTTTCCGTCTACGGAACTTCCTTTGATAATTGCTTGCACAATCTTGATAAAGTTTTGCAGAGATGTGAGGAGATTAATCTTGTTCTTAATTGGGAGAAATGTCATTTCATGGTTAATGAAGGAATTGTCCTAGGGCACAAAATTTCTGAAAGGGGTATTGAAGTGGACAGAGCTAAAGTTGAAGCAATCGAGAAAATGCCCTGTCCAGGGGATGTGAAAGGTATCCGTAGTATTCTTGGTCATGCCGGTTTTTATAGGAGGTTTATTAAAGATTTCTCTAAAATTTCAAAACCCCTCACTAATCTTCTTCAAAAAGATATACTGTAACATCCCAAAAATTATTAACAAGTATTATTAATTCCAAAAATGGGAGCCAACAAAAACTTTTGTTAAATTATATGTGTTGATCTCTTATTCTTGCTTGTGTTGCTTATTTCCTCTTGTTGTGTGTTGCTTGCTTTATTTTGAGAACATGAAGAAAAGAAGAGGATTAAATTAAAAGCAAAACAAGAAAAATAAATGTGGCAAGTGCCACACAAATTCTCCAAGTGAGGATCTCATTTTGTTTCCAACAAAATTTAGTGGAGTGGTATTGCAAACCCTCCCATTTCATTCTTACTACTTATCTCTCTCAAATAGTATTTTCAAATTAGTTTTAAAAATTCAAAAGTAAACAAAGTAAAAATAAATTAAAATGCCTTAATTAAAACACTATAAAAGAAAATGTTTTAAAACATTTTATTATTTTATGCCAATTTTTGTGGAGCTTCTGCACCTTATGGGAAGGCTCCACAAATTTTGCCAAATTTTTATAAATTGATTTAGTGCCTCAAATAAATCAAGAAATGCTACTGCAATTAAACAGAAGGACTGAAACGTAAATAAGAGAAAGAAGAAGAAGGAAAAGAAGCAGTGCACAGGAGCCAGGGGGGTTTTTGCAAAACCATCATCGTCTACCTCCCCCTAGCTCACTGTCGCCGTCGTCGTGGCGCCATGCTCGACGTCGCCGTTCCCAGGCCCCCCAGGGCCCCCTTGCCCGCGCTCTCCCTCGCCCCCGAGCCACTGCGACCTCTGCGGGCAGAGGAGACCCTCTCCCCTCGCCTTAACGCCGTTGTCCCCCGAAGCACGCCGCGGAGGAGTTGGACGGCGCCGGCCAAAATTGGCCCAGCTCACCGCACCTCGCCACGCGATCCGCTACGACGCGCACCCTAGCCCACGCCCGGACCCCCCAGACACCGAGCGCCAACCTCTCCCGCCCTCTGGACGCCGCTGGACCGCGACCACCGTGCGCCGCCGTCGCGCCTATTTAAACTCGAGCCGCACCTCGCATTTTCCCCACGCCCCACTGCCTCTCCCTTGCTGCACCACACTCCCCACCACTCGCCCGTGCACCACCACGAGGGCGGAGCCGCTGCTGCGAGCTCGCTGCTGCTCGTGCCCGTGCTCGACCGCCCGAGGTAGGCGACGACACGGCTGTGCCGTGCTGCTGCTCCCCTTCCTCCACTGACCACACCACCTTGATCCCCGTACTCCCCGCACTCACCCGAGCCTTTTGCCCCTCTGTTTTGTGCACAGAGACGCCGCCAGGACACCGCCGGAGACCGCTGCCGTGGCCGTGGAAGTTCAGCGGCTCGCCGTCGACGTTTCACGCCGTCCCAGCAAGTAGGACTCAGCCAGGACGTTCGCCCGAGCCTCCGCCGTCGTCTCGCATCATCACCGAGTCCTCCCGAGCCCTCTAGGTGAGGAACCGTCTACCACCGTGCCGCCGGCGCGGCGGCGCCGCCATTTTATGGTCGCCGCCGTGGCCTTTGAACGTGCGCCGTTGGATCTAGATCCAACGGCCGCGTAACGCTTCATTTAGATGAGCGGCTGACGGGCTGGCCCCACCCGTCAGCATTTTATTAATTTCCAACCGTTCACTGAGTCACTGACAGAAGGGCCCCACTAGTCAGATTTCTCAACATTATCCACACTGAACACCTTTTCTATTTTTAATTTCAGAAGAATTTCAGTACTGGACCCAATTTGTAAAATCAATAACTTGAGATTTAGGAATCCAAACAAATCAAACTCAATTGTTCTGGAAAGCTTATGAAATTGTTTAACCAACCCAATTGGTCTCATGTCATTTAAATAAATAGTTAAAAAGAATTATTGAAAATGCCACAGAAGGTTCAAAATCTAAACTTGTTTGTTTCTGATACTCTGCTAGTCCAAATAATTCCAAACCAATTTTGCTAGCTTAGTACTGCCTTGTATTAGCTCCCCTAATTTTGGTAGAATTATTTAAGCAATATTAATTATTGACTTTAAGATAAACCCTTCTGGACAAAAACAAACAAATATGTTTATTGGTTGATCCAAATGAGTTAGGACCAATTTTGTTAACTCACATATAGCAATGTTTACTTACCCCTAAAAGGATTTAATTTTTGGAACAACAGAACATATTTGGTAACCAAAACTTGATTATTAAGGTACTGGATTCAAACCAATGTGTAGGGAGTTTGGTAACTCCAAATGATCCAATTCAAATTGGGTTGTCTTCTACACATCAGTAGCTTTCTATAGAAATTTAGTTTGTATTTTTGTGACCAACAGAACTCAAGTTGTGGAATTAAACATGTTTAACAAGTTTCTGCCATAATTTGGACTTAAACAATTAATGTTTAATTCAATTGTTTGAAATTAAATTGTATTGTTTGTTGTATCCAGTGGCTATTTAGAGCATTTAGGATTGTGATACTGTGTGATGGATGTTGTTTGAGTAGTTTTAGTGATTGCTTGTGTTTGTTGTTTATCGATTAGACGAGAACGTTGCCGGAGATATCGAGGAGGGGGAATTTGTTGAACCAGAAGATCAAGATCAAGTCCCCTTTGCCGAGCAAGGCAAGCTACTCTCCGAGCTTGCACCTAAATATATATGCATCTACTTTGATCAAATGATTTACTCTTAAAACCAATGGTTTACAAAACCTTTTCCAAAAGTGTATGGAAATTATTTTGCCACCCTATGTAGAAGTTATGAAACTTTAGGATGGAAAACAATGTTGTTTATTCAAACTCCTTTGGAAATACTTGTGTGGTTATGGAATGCCGAGATGTCGGTGTTAAAGTGGAGAAATGGAAAAATGGGAATGTTTATGAAAAATGCACAGTATCCTAGTACTATGACAACCAATCTTAATCTGTGCGACCACACTTACCCCCATATGGGAACGGGGCTTAGTCATATAATTTGCTCTTATTAGTATGGGATACCTCATCGACGGAGATGACTCCGTTATGCATGAGGGGATGGTTTATGAACTCCCCTGACCTGGGTCCTCGCTCAAACTCTATGGAAAGATAAGGAGGAGGATTGAAGACTTCATAAATGTGGTCGCCGGGAAAAACATATGAGTCCTCACACTTAGGGTTGCCGACGGGGACCGGACTGAGTGTTGGTGGGAATTATCATATGGGTAGGATCCTATACTAGCATGAGCAAAGGAGAGGCTAGGGTCGGTGGCTCAACTTCGCATACACCTTGTATGGCGGGACGTGGCTGACACGATGAGTTACCGGATGGGTGTGGGATAAAAAGCGTGCTACCTCTGCAGAGGGTCAAAACTATTCGAATAGCCGGGTCCCCGGATATGGACAATTGGGAGACTGTCCTAAGATCTTGTGCAAATTTTTGGAAAAGCTTTTAAGTTTAAAATAAAATGAATTGGTGATGGCATGATATACTATACCAAATGGAGTGGTATGAGTTGTGGGACTAATTGGACCATGGTGAGCCCTGGTCCAGAAAAGAAAGGGTTTGGAGAAACAAAGGAGATGGTGATTTCTTTTAAAAACAGTTATAAAACTCTTCTTACCTTTTTCAATAAAGATATAGAGATGTTTTAAAACAATTAAAAGTGGTAAGTTAAAATAAAGTTAGTGCATACTCATGTTGGGGTAGTTTGCGAGTACATTCAAATGTACTCATATTGGTTTCGTCCCTGGCTATTGTCCTAGCCAGACTACGAGGAGGAGCACTACGCCGAGCAGGAGTATGGTGACTTCTACGCGAACTGAGGATCTCCACAAGTCAGCTGCCTGTCGGGTCGTCATCGTTAGAATATGATGTCTACTACGCCGTAGCTTCCGCTGATATTTTGGTTTGGCCCTTGAAGGCACCTATGTAAGAACTTGGTCTAAATGACCATTTATGTAAGACTTTTTATTCGGTACTGTAATGGATGTAAACTTTGGTATCCAATTCGGATTATGTGCAACGACAGACTGATCACGGGATCGTTGTGTTAAACATAATCGGGTATTTCGGACAGCTAGTCCGGGGTCCCCACAGACTTGGTATCAGAGCCATCCTGACTTTAGGAAACCTTAGTTAGCATGGTCGTCAAACAAGTGTTATCAAAAAGAGTAATTTCTAAAAGAAAGGAGTGAAGTATTTTTTTTGAAAACCGCTTATCTCCAATCCTCTTACTTATGCAAAAATTCATTCTCATTAAACATTACAATTTCCTTAGTATCCTTAAAATTTTGTGCACTTATCATCCCACTAACTTAAAATTTTGCTTAAAAATTTGTAGATGGCACTCCACTGGACCGAGTTCGTTCAGCTGGAGAAGGATAGCAAGCTGACGTTCGAGAATGACTTGTTCGAGTTGAGCAAGCTGCTAGGTCGCCCCGCTCCAGAGTTTGAGGGAGCCCAGATTGATGTTCACGGTGTCGGAAGGCTGAGCTGGCTCATCAGGTCGTCAGTTCGCCGGAACATCAAGTCTCCCAGTTCCAGGACGCTCGTCTTCACCACCAAGGAGGCCACCTGGGTTGACGGTCTCTGTACTGCTACACAGAGGATGATAGCCCGACTTTGTGAGGAGCACAAGGAGGAGTTAGTAGACTCCCGTTTCCGGTTCTACGGGAGGCGCAACTGCGACGGACACCCTACTCCTTCCCCTTGCCACCCGATGTTTGGGAGCTACATCATGGACATGGAGCTCTTACTTCAGCACACCCAGGATGATCTGATGCGCACTAGGATTCAGCTTCGCTTTGACCGCGAGTCGCTCGTTGAGCTTCGCGAGAATGAGGAGAAGCTGCTGGAGGATAAGGTCGCTCTTCTCGGAAAGAGGGCCCAGCTGAGGAGGACCATCGTGAAGCTCCGCAAGAAGGTGGCAGAGCAAGACCAGATGATCGAGGATCTAGAGCACCATACTGACGAGATGGAGGAGGAGGGCGAGGATCTCCGCAAGGAGAACAACGCTTTCCTCAGTGACGATGGTGACTTTGAGGAGGAGATGGACTGTGAGGAGGAGGATGATGAGGAGGAGTTAGTTGACGAGGAGGAGGAGCCCCTCGAGGCTGTTCTCGAGGACGAGGAGGAGGATCCCGAGGAGCCAGCCTACCAGTCAGATGCTGACGTGTTAGAGCTGGAGGTTCCACCTCAGTAGGCGAGTGACTTGATCACTACCGCAGGATTAGGTTGACCCCTATCGCTAGTCGAGTCGGAGTAGTGGTTCTTTTGGAAACCAGATGCTATGTGTCTTAGATGTAAGGTGATGTTGTAAGCTTGAAGTTGATGTGAACTCCTTGATGTGTTGTTTGTGAAATATAAGTATGTTTGTCTTGTTTAAATCTGTGTGAAATATTTTCATATAATCCTTAAATTAAACAACCACTTGCGAAATCGTCTTTCCACTTAGTCGAACTTTTCTGCCTTGCCTCTTATACCCGGTGTGCTTCAGGATGCCGCCCCGTCGTGACAATACGGGAGGATCAGGATCAGCACCACCACCACCAGACCCAACCCCCGCTCAACTTCTCGCGCTTATCATGGAGGAACGTGAAAATGCCCGGCAGGAGCGCCAGGCTCATCTCACTGCCCTGCAACAACTCGCAGCCGCTTATACAACAACAACAACAACAACAATGGTGGTAATGGCAATGGCAATGAGAACCCGCGATCCACCTTAGGCGATTTCCAGAAAACCAACCCGCCTACCTTCTCCAGGGGACTTCACCCACTGGAAGCCGATGATTGGCTTCTTACCATTGGGAACAATCTGCAAGTTGCTGCTGTAGGAGACAATGAAAAGGTGCTGTATGCAACCCACTATCTTGCTGGACCTGCACGAGCTTGGTGGGAAGCTACCAAAGCTCTCCAGCAGGCTGACCACGTCATCAACTGGGATGAGTTCAAGGAGAAGTTTCGCAGGAAGCACATTTCTGGTGGACTCATTGATAGGAAGAGGGATGAATTCCGCAAGTTGAGGCAGGGAAGTAGAGATGTAGTTGGCTATCTTGATGAGTTTACCGACTTATCTCGGTATGCTCCCGAGGACACCGACAAGGAGGAGAAGAAGATGGAACGTTTCCTGAATGGGCTGCATGATGAACTGCAGTGTGCTTTGGTTGTCCATGACTTCCGTGATCTGGAGTCACTTGTGGACAAAGCCATCCAGCTGGAGACCAAGCGCAAGTCTATGTATGAAGGTCGCAAGAGGAGGATGAATGCTCAGGAAGGTTCGAGCAGTCAGAAGCCTCGTATCTTTCAGCAAAACCCCAAACCTGCCTATCGACCACCCCAAGCTCCACGCCCCAATTTCCCTAACCGCCCAAACAACTTCAACCGCCCAAACAACTTCAACCGCCCCAATGACAATAACCGTCCCAGAGGAAACTTCAACAACTTCAACCCCAATGCCAATGTTGTCTGCTTTGAATGTGGCAACAAAGGTCACTACTCCAAGGAATGCCCCAATCCCAAGAGGAATGTTCAGAGCCCCAATGCCCCGGCACCGAACAATGGTCAAGGCCGCAATGGAAATGGTAATGGCAAGAATGCCGCACCCGCGGAAATACTGCTGTTGTCAAGGGTCGTCTGCACCACATCAATGCTGAAGAAGCTCAAGATGCGCCGGATGTCGTGCTGGGTACGTTCCTTGTCAACTCAGTACCTGCAACTGTTCTGTTTGATTCTGGTGCAACACATTCATTTGTTACCGAGGAGTTTGTTGCTAAGGGAGGTTTAGTAGAAGGCTTCCTAACTAAAACCTTGAGTATACAAATCCCTGGTTCCACCCTAGAAACCAAGAGATTTTGTCCAAATACTGCCATAGAGATTTCAGGCAAGAAATTTGCAGCCGACCTAATTGTTTTAGGAACCCAAGGCATAGATGTCATACTCGGTATGAATTGGCTAGCCAAGTACCATGGTCGAATAGACTGTGCCAGAAGAGCTGTATCCATCACCACCGACAAAGAAGTAGAAGTGGAGTTTGTGTCTGAACCCAATCACCCCCAACCAGGCTGCCACGAGGGCATAGCTCGACCCACCCTAGATGAGATCCGTGTTGTTCACCTATTCCGAGATGTTTTTCCTGAGGAATTACCTGGTATGCCGCCAGACCGGGAAATTGAGTTCATAATTGAGCTTATCCCAGGAACAGCCCCAATATCCCAAAGACCTTATCGGATGAATCCGGAAGAACTGGTTGAGTTGAAGAAGCAGTTGGCAGATATGCTTAGCAAAGGACTTGTTCGTCCAAGTGCTTCACCCTGGGGATCACCTATTATTTTTGTGGACAAGAGAGACGGTACCACACGACTGTGTGTGGATTATCGCAGGCTAAATGACGTGACCATTAAAAACAAGTATCCCCTTCCCAAGATCGAGGATCTGTTCGATCAGATGAACGGAGCCCGAGTCTTTTCAAAGATCGATCTTCGGACAGGTTACCATCAGTTGAAGATCAGAGAGACAGACATTCCCAAGACCGCCTTCACCACCCGTTACGGTTTGTTTGAATACACGGTGATGTCCTTTGGTCTGACCAATGCCCCAGCCTATTTCATGAATCTCATGAACAAGATTTTCATGGAGTACCTCGACAAGTTCGTGGTAGTATTCCTTGATGACATCCTTATTTATTCCAAAACCGAAGAAGAGCATGCTGAACACCTGCGTCTAGTTTTGGAGACCCTCCGAGAGCACCAGCTGTATGCCAAGCTTAGCAAGTGTGAGTTTTGGCTCAATGAAGTGGCGTTTCTCGGACATATAGTATCTGCTGGAGGAATTTCTGTTGACCCAGAGAAGATCCAAGCCATTATTGACTGGTTATCCCCGACCAGTGTGACTGAAATCCGAAGCTTTCTCGGACTCGCCGGTTATTACCGCAAGTTCGTTGAGGGATTTTCCAGTATAGCCAAGCCCTTGACCCAACTGTTGAAGAAGGACAAGAAATTTGAGTGGACTCAGAAGTGCGAAGATAGTTTCCAAGAGTTGAAGAAGAGACTAACCTCCACCCCAATCCTGGTTATGCCAGACGTCACCCAGAGTTTCGACGTGTATTGCGATGCATCCCGCCTCGGACTTGGTTGCGTTCTGATGCAAGAAGGCAAAGTTGTGTCGTACCTGTCCCGGCAGTTGCGACCGCATGAAGAGAATTACCCAACCCATGACCTGGAATTAGCTGCTGTGGTCCTTGCTCTTAAAAAGTGGCGTCCCTACCTTGCGGGACATCGCTGTGAGATCTATACGGATCATAAGAGCCTGAAGTATATTTTCACCCAGAAGGAGTTGAACCTGCGACAGAGGAGATGGATGGAATTAATCAAGGATTATGATATTGGAATCCACTATCACCCCGGGAAGGCTAATGTAGTTGCCGATGCCCTCAGTCGCAAACCCTGTACCCTGAATGCCTTAATCCAAGCCGAACAACCAGCCTTGTTCAAAGAGTTCGAAAATTTTGGACTAGAACTTGTTAGCCATGGGTATCTCGCCCATTTGGAGTTAGCCCCAACCCTGATGGATCAAATCAAAGAAGCCCAAAAAGGTCATGAAAGCATTGAAGGAATTAGGAAGAAGATCTCCCTCAGCAAAGCACCCGGTTTTACCGAGGATGCTGAAGGAGTGCTGAAATTCAATGATCGTATCTGTGTGCCCAATGTCACGGAACTTAAGGAGTTAATCCTGAAGGAAGCCCATGAGACCCCTTATTCAATCCACCCTGGGGGAACCAAGATGTACCAAGACCTTCGAGAAAGATTTTGGTGGCATGGAATGAAGCGAGAGATTGGTTCTTTTGTAGCCAAATGTGACATCTGTCAGCGAGTCAAGGCTGAACATCAGCGGCCCGCTGGATTGCTTCAACCTTTGAAAGTTCCCGAGTGGAAGTGGGATGAGATTGGAATGGATTTTATTACCGGACTTCCAAGATCCAACCGAGGCCATGATTCAATCTGGGTCATCGTTGATCGATTGACCAAGGTTGCTCATTTTGTACCTGTCAAGACTACTTATACTGGAGCTCAGTTAGCAGACTTGTATATTTCCAGAATAGTAAGCCTGCATGGTGTGCCTAAGAAGATTGTATCTGATAGAGGTACGCAATTCACCTCAAGATTCTGGAAATCCCTTCATGAAGCCCTCGGAACCAAGTTAGCATTTAGCACAGCTTATCATCCCCAGACCGATGGCCAAACTGAGCGAGTGAACCAGATATTGGAGGACATGCTTCGTGCATGTGTCCTATCCTATGGTTCCAAGTGGGAAGATTGTCTCCCGTTTGCAGAGTTCTCGTACAACAATAGTTATCAGTCCAGTCTGCAAATGGCCCCTTTTGAAGCCCTTTACGGCAAGAAGTGTCGTACACCCCTGAATTGGTCTGATACCGGAGAAAGCAAATTGTTCGGTCCAGATACCCTCCGTGAAGCTGAAGAGCAAGTTCAGCTTATTCGTGAGCGCCTCAAAACTGCCCAATCCCGTCAGAAGAGTTACGCTGACACCAAGCGCCGTGACCTCACTTTCAGTATTGGAGATTATGTTTATCTCCGGGTGACACCCCTCAAAGGAATGCAACGTTTCCATGTCAAGGGAAAGTTAGCGCCAAGGTATATTGGACCCTTCAAATCATCGCTCGTCGAGGAGAAGTATCCTATCAGCTGGAATTGCCACCGGAGTTAGGAGATTATCATGATGTCTTCCACATTTCCTTGCTCCGGAAGTGTCTTGAAGTTCCTGACCAGCCTGATGTTTTCAAAAACATCGACCACCTCTCCATCGACCTGAACCAAGATTTGACTTATCGCGAGAGGCCCCTCAAGATTCTCGAAGAAGATGTTCGTGTTACCCGAAGGCGTGCGATCAAGTTTTACAAAGTCCAGTGGACTAACCACTCCGAAGAAGAAGCAACTTGGGAACGTGAAGATTATCTTAGGAGCGAATTCCCAGGCCTCTTTAGTACCTAAGCCTAGCAAATCTCGGGACGAGATTTATTTTAAGGAGGGAAGGATTGTAACATCCCAAAAATTATTAACAAGTATTATTAATTCCAAAAATGGGAGCCAACAAAAACTTTTGTTAAATTATATGTGTTGATCTCTTATTCTTGCTTGTGTTGCTTATTTCCTCTTGTTGTGTGTTGCTTGCTTTATTTTGAGAACATGAAGAAAAGAAGAGGATTAAATTAAAAGCAAAACAAGAAAAATAAATGTGGCAAGTGCCACACAAATTCTCCAAGTGAGGATCTCATTTTGTTTCCAACAAAATTTAGTGGAGTGGTATTGCAAACCCTCCCATTTCATTCTTACTACTTATCTCTCTCAAATAGTATTTTCAAATTAGTTTTAAAAATTCAAAAGTAAACAAAGTAAAAATAAATTAAAATGCCTTAATTAAAACACTATAAAAGAAAATGTTTCAAAACATTTTATTATTTTATGCCAATTTTTGTGGAGCTTCTGCACCTTATGGGAAGGCTCCACAAATTTTGCCAAATTTTTATAAATTGATTTAGTGCCTCAAATAAATCAAGAAATGCTACTGCAATTAAACAGAAGGACTGAAACGTAAATAAGAGAAAGAAGAAGAAGGAAAAGAAGCAGTGCACAGGAGCCAGGGGGGTTTTTGCAAAACCATCATCGTCTACCTCCCCCTAGCTCACTGTCGCCGTCGTCGTGGCGCCATGCTCGACGTCGCCGTTCCCAGGCCCCCCAGGGCCCCCTTGCCCGCGCTCTCCCTCGCCCCCGAGCCACTGCGACCTCTGCGGGCAGAGGAGACCCTCTCCCCTCGCCTTAACGCCGTTGTCCCCCGAAGCACGCCGCGGAGGAGTTGGACGGCGCCGGCCAAAATTGGCCCAGCTCACCGCACCTCGCCACGCGATCCGCTACGACGCGCACCCTAGCCCACGCCCGGACCCCCCAGACACCGAGCGCCAACCTCTCCCGCCCTCTGGACGCCGCTGGACCGCGACCACCGTGCGCCGCCGTCGCGCCTATTTAAACTCGAGCCGCACCTCGCATTTTCCCCACGCCCCACTGCCTCTCCCTTGCTGCACCACACTCCCCACCACTCGCCCGTGCACCACCACGAGGGCGGAGCCGCTGCTGCGAGCTCGCTGCTGCTCGTGCCCGTGCTCGACCGCCCGAGGTAGGCGACGACACGGCTGTGCCGTGCTGCTGCTCCCCTTCCTCCACTGACCACACCACCTTGATCCCCGTACTCCCCGCACTCACCCGAGCCTTTTGCCCCTCTGTTTTGTGCACAGAGACGCCGCCAGGACACCGCCGGAGACCGCTGCCGTGGCCGTGGAAGTTCAGCGGCTCGCCGTCGACGTTTCACGCCGTCCCAGCAAGTAGGACTCAGCCAGGACGTTCGCCCGAGCCTCCGCCGTCGTCTCGCATCATCACCGAGTCCTCCCGAGCCCTCTAGGTGAGGAACCGTCTACCACCGTGCCGCCGGCGCGGCGGCGCCGCCATTTTATGGTCGCCGCCGTGGCCTTTGAACGTGCGCCGTTGGATCTAGATCCAACGGCCGCGTAACGCTTCATTTAGATGAGCGGCTGACGGGCTGGCCCCACCCGTCAGCATTTTATTAATTTCCAACCGTTCACTGAGTCACTGACAGAAGGGCCCCACTAGTCAGATTTCTCAACATTATCCACACTGAACACCTTTTCTATTTTTAATTTCAGAAGAATTTCAGTACTGGACCCAATTTGTAAAATCAATAACTTGAGATTTAGGAATCCAAACAAATCAAACTCAATTGTTCTGGAAAGCTTATGAAATTGTTTAACCAACCCAATTGGTCTCATGTCATTTAAATAAATAGTTAAAAAGAATTATTGAAAATGCCACAGAAGGTTCAAAATCTAAACTTGTTTGTTTCTGATACTCTGCTAGTCCAAATAATTCCAAACCAATTTTGCTAGCTTAGTACTGCCTTGTATTAGCTCCCCTAATTTTGGTAGAATTATTTAAGCAATATTAATTATTGACTTTAAGATAAACCCTTCTGGACAAAAACAAACAAATATGTTTATTGGTTGATCCAAATGAGTTAGGACCAATTTTGTTAACTCACATATAGCAATGTTTACTTACCCCTAAAAGGATTTAATTTTTGGAACAACAGAACATATTTGGTAACCAAAACTTGATTATTAAGGTACTGGATTCAAACCAATGTGTAGGGAGTTTGGTAACTCCAAATGATCCAATTCAAATTGGGTTGTCTTCTACACATCAGTAGCTTTCTATAGAAATTTAGTTTGTATTTTTGTGACCAACAGAACTCAAGTTGTGGAATTAAACATGTTTAACAAGTTTCTGCCATAATTTGGACTTAAACAATTAATGTTTAATTCAATTGTTTGAAATTAAATTGTATTGTTTGTTGTATCCAGTGGCTATTTAGAGCATTTAGGATTGTGATACTGTGGTGATGGATGTTGTTTGAGTAGTTTTAGTGATTGCTTGTGTTTGTCTGTTTATCGATTAGACGAGAACGTTGCCGGAGATATCGAGGAGGGGGAATTTGTTGAACCAGAAGATCAAGATCAAGTCCCCTTTGCCGAGCAAGGCAAGCTACTCTCCGAGCTTGCACCTAAATATATATGCATCTACTTTGATCAAATGATTTACTCTTAAAACCAATGGTTTACAAAACCTTTTCCAAAAGTGTATGGAAATTATTTTGCCACCCTATGTAGAAGTTATGAAACTTTAGGATGGAAAACAATGTTGTTTATTCAAACTCCTTTGGAAATACTTGTGTGGTTATGGAATGCCGAGATGTCGGTGTTAAAGTGGAGAAATGGAAAAATGGGAATGTTTATGAAAAATGCACAGTATCCTAGTACTATGACAACCAATCTTAATCTGTGCGACCACACTTACCCCCATATGGGAACGGGGCTTAGTCATATAATTTGCTCTTATTAGTATGGGATACCTCATCGACGGAGATGACTCCGTTATGCATGAGGGGATGGTTTATGAACTCCCCTGACCTGGGTCCTCGCTCAAACTCTATGGAAAGATAAGGAGGAGGATTGAAGACTTCATAAATGTGGTCGCCGGGAAAAACATATGAGTCCTCACACTTAGGGTTGCCGACGGGGACCGGACTGAGTGTTGGTGGGAATTATCATATGGGTAGGATCCTATACTAGCATGAGCAAAGGAGAGGCTAGGGTCGGTGGCTCAACTTCGCATACACCTTGTATGGCGGGACGTGGCTGACACGATGAGTTACCGGATGGGTGTGGGATAAAAAGCGTGCTACCTCTGCAGAGGGTCAAAACTATTCGAATAGCCGGGTCCCCGGATATGGACAATTGGGAGACTGTCCTAAGATCTTGTGCAAATTTTTGGAAAAGCTTTTAAGTTTAAAATAAAATGAATTGGTGATGGCATGATATAGCTATACCAAAATGGAGTGGTATGAGTTGTGGGACTAATTGGACCATGGTGAGCCCTGGTCCAGAAAAGAAAGGGTTTGGAGAAACAAAGGAGATGGTGATTTCTTTTAAAAACAGTTATAAAACTCTTCTTACCTTTTTCAATAAAGATATAGAGATGTTTTAAAACAATTAAAAGTGGTAAGTTAAAATAAAGTTAGTGCATACTCATGTTGGGGTAGTTTGCGAGTACATTCAAATGTACTCATATTGGTTTCGTCCCTGGCTATTGTCCTAGCCAGACTACGAGGAGGAGCACTACGCCGAGCAGGAGTATGGTGACTTCTACGCGAACTGAGGATCTCCACAAGTCAGCTGCCTGTCGGGTCGTCATCGTTAGAATATGATGTCTACTACGCCGTAGCTTCCGCTGATATTTTGGTTTGGCCCTTGAAGGCACCTATGTAAGAACTTGGTCTAAATGACCATTTATGTAAGACTTTTTATTCGGTACTGTAATGGATGTAAACTTTGGTATCCAATTCGGATTATGTGCAACGACAGACTGATCACGGGATCGTTGTGTTAAACATAATCGGGTATTTCGGACAGCTAGTCCGGGTCCCCACATATACCTTTTGTTTTTGATGATGATTGCAAGGAAGCTTTTGAAACTCTAAAAAATGATTTAATCACAGCCCCTGTTGTTCAACCTCCTGATTGGACTTTACCTTTTGAAATAATGTGTGATGCTAGTGATTTTTCTGTAGGAGCTGTTCTTGGACAGCGGGTAGATAAGAAGTTAAATGTTATTCATTATGCTAGTAAAACACTTGATGCCGCTCAAAATAATTATGCTACTACTGAAAAGGAATTTTTAGCCGTTGTTTTTGCTTGTGATAAATTTAGACCTTATATTGTTGATTCAAAAGTTACTATTCACACTGATCATGCTGCTATTAGATACCTTATGGAAAAGAAAGATGCTAAGCCTAGCCTCATAAGATGGGTACTTGTACTGCAAGAATTTGATTTACATATTGTAGATAGGAAAGGTGCTGAAAATCCTGTTGCTGATAATTTGTCTAGATTAGAAAACATTTCAGATGATCCTATACCTGTTAATGATAGTTTTCCAAATGAACAATTGGCTGCGATAAAGGTAAGCTCACGAGAAAGTCCTTGGTATGCTGATTATGCTAATTTTATTGTTGCCAAGTATTTGCCTCCGACCTTTACAGCTCAGCAAAGAAGAAAGTTCTTTTATGATTTGAGGCATTATTTTTGGGATGACCCACATTTGTATAAAGAAGGAGTAGATGGCATTATGCAAGATGTGTTCCTGAGTATGAACAGAAGAGATATTGAGCAAATGCCATGGAAGTGCTTATGGAGGACATCACGCGGGAGATAGAACTGCGCAAAAGGTTCTACAATCAGGTTTTTATTGGCCTACCCTTTTTAGAGATGATAGAAAATTTGTTTTATCATGTGATGAATGTCAAAGAGTAGGTAACATTAGTAGACGTAATGAAATGCCTATGAATTATTCTCTTGTTATTGAACCTTTCGACTATTGGGGATTTGACTTTATGGGTCCTTTTCCTCCCTCAAATGGTTATACTCATATACTTGTTGCTGTTGATTATGTTACTAAATGGGTAGAAGCTATACCAACTTCTAGTGCTGATGGTGAGACATCATTAAAAATGCTTAAAGATATTATCTTCGCTAGGTTTGGTGTGCCTTGATATCTCATGACTGATGGTGGTTCTCATTTTATTCATGGTGCTTTTAGAAAAACTCCTGCTAAGTATGATGTTAATCATAGATTTGCTTCACCATATCATCCCCAAACAAGTGGTCAAGTAGAATTATCAAATAGAGAGATTAAGTCTATTTTGCAAAAGACTGTTAATAAATCTAGAAAAAAAATGGTCTAAAAAGCTTAACGATGCTTTGTGGGCTTATAGAACTGCTTATAAAAATCCTATGGGAATGTCTCCTTACAAAATGGTTTATGGAAAAGCTTGTCATTTGCCTCTAGAATTAGAACATAAAGCCTATTGGGCGGTGAAAGAACTTAATAGAGACTTTAAACTTGCCGGTAAAAAGAGATTGCTTAATTTGAATTCTTTAGATGAATGAAGAAATGCAGCTTATGAAAATGCTAGGCTCTTTAAAGAGAAAGTTAAGCAATGGCATGATAGAAGAATTCTTAAGAGAGAATTTAACGTAGGTGAAAAAGTTTTATTTTATAGGTCTCGTCTCAGATTTTTTGCAGGAAAATTACTTTCAAAATGGGAAGGACCTTATATCATCGAGGAGGTCTATCGCTCAGGTGCGATTAAAATCAATTCACTAGATGGGGACAGACCACAAGTGGTTAATGGTCAAAGACTCAAGCATTACATTTCTGGAGATTCTTATAATGAAGATATTGATTTTATCAAAGTGGTAACTCCAGAGGATCTTATAAAAAGTCAAATTCAGACAACTGCTGAAGCTGATTTGGAATAGGTAACAGTTTCGGTAAGAAAAAGTTCACGATTTACTTTCCAACTTAAATGTTTATTGTTTTTACATAATATGGAAAATTATGAGTCGGAAAAGGGTACCCCTTGGCGCGGGCCCCACCCTTGCCGCGCCGTGGGTGCGTGTGGGCTCCTCGGAGTCCGTCTCCGACCCCGCTTCGTCCTGTACCTTCCTTTTGTTGTAAAACTTTTTGCTATATATTCACCCGGATCTCCCGAGGTCCGTATATCGTGTTTTTGTCGCGTTTTGTTTCGAGCTGTTTTCTGCCAGGAACTATTTTCGGATTTAGAGCGCCATGGTCTTCTCCAACAACATCGAGAGCAAGGAGGCCGTGGAGGACATTATGGACCAGAGGATCGAGGAGGAGGTCAAGAGCGAAACCGATGATGAAGTAGAGGAAACTCAACTCCACGTCCTCGCACTACTATGGCAAGCATCGGGGTGACTGCCAACCCTTTCAATCCTGTGAAGAACCTGAACGTGGGTGGTGAGGCATCGCGTCATGCCTTTGCACCCAAGACACTCGCCTCAAACTCCAGTAACCCTTTTCATACCCTCATCCATAAGTAGCAATTTGAGAGAGTTCCGGAGATGGAGTTGCCTACTTGTTGGTATATAGATTGATCTAACAATGCAGGAAAAGAAAGCCCTAAGTCCAGTGAGAAGTGGGGAAATAATTCCAAGAGCTGGGATTCACCTTCTGACCAGTTCATGAGCCGCATCGAACACAATACGGAGATGATCCGCATCCTCACATACAAGATAGATAAATTGAAGGATTTGGTCGAGAAGCTTATTAGGGAGTCGCCACCAAGAGATCAAGCCTAAATCGTCAAGGGGTAATGGCACTCCCTTGGCTTGTTCCGAGCTTGGCAGAGTGCCCAGTATCATCTTTATCCTTTCGTTTTTATAATTTCGTGGTCATATTATGAGTAGAGAAGTTATCTTATAAGATGGTTTGCGATGTGGAGTGTCAATCCTTTAGTTATCCATGTATCCGTTGGTTTGAGTGTGTCTTTGTTCAGAATATTAATGAGAAGTTCCACCTTTACTTTCGGTACATTTTATTTTAGCCTGCAATCTTCTTTATGTGCTGATCTTGCCATTAGTATTGATGCCACTTTTGGGTACATCAAGTAGATTATATTAGTCGTGGTAAACTTAGTATTGGTCATTAGCAACATTACCATGAAAACTTAAGTAGAAGGAGGGAATTACATGCAAAAATATTATCCCTTTATCTTTCTTTCTTGCTAGCCAATAAGATTAGTATTCTTTGAGTTAAAACATTTGTGCCTACAGGGAAGATAGCATGGTTGCTTTTATTACAGGTATATTTGTGTGTATCCCCCAACTTTTATGCTTGCCACATGACCTTGCTAGCCTTAACCACTGTACTGAGAGGGAATGATTCGCGTGCATCCAAATCCTTGAGCCAAAACCCATGCCATTTGTGTCCACCATAACTACCTATATGTGGTATTTCTTTGCCACTCCAAGTAAAATTTTCATGTGCTACCTTTAAATTATTCAAAATGTTATTATTTCCCTTTTGTGTTAATGTTTACTAGCTCATGAGGAAATAGTGTGGTTATCCTTTATTCTACTTGTCAAACAGACTTTACACCTGGACTAGTGGCATATACATCCGCTTATCCAATAACTTGCAAAAAGAGCTGGCAACGGGATGTCCAGTCCCAATTAATTACAACTTTAACCACTTAATTCTCTTCACACTTTTGCCCTGAATTATCAGTAAGCATTGACAAACAGTGAAATATCTGCGTGTGTAAACCAAAGAGACAGAGGGATGATCTGCCTTGCTGGTAGAAATAAGGTCCTTCATGGGAGTCGCTCTTAAAAGTCTGTTTGACAGGGAGAATACTGTTTTCACCCGCTACCATTCATTGACAATTAACAAACACCTCTCAAAACTTAATTTTGCTCTCTATATGATTTCAAAAACTTAAAAGCTCTAGCACATGACTTAATCCCTGCTTCACTCTGCAAAGGGCATTTCTTTTACTTTTCATGTTGAGTCAGTACACCTATTTCCTTCTTCCTTGAGCAAGCATTTGAGTTGTTGTGATTCAACCATATATATCATTAATATTGTCAATCATGTCTTTTATCCTTCCTTGTCTTAGCACAAAGACTTTTATGACGAAAGAGACAGAGGGATGATCTGCCTTGCTGGCACCTCTGTATTTTTCCAGAATTTTATGACAACGTTTGGGTCCCTGAAACATAAAAGGAAAGAAATAGGGTTTTCTGCCTGCGCAGGGTTAATTCCATAAAAATAGGAAACAATTATTTTATTTCCTAAAATCATTAAATAACAGTGGTATAACCCTTATATGATGCAAATATGATTGGAATATAAGTGATAAAGTGCAAAGTTCATGTATGCATTTTACATGCATCACCTAGCCAGGTGTGGTGCCCCTGGCCCACCTCAGGCACTCCCCCTTCGCGTACTTCATCCCCCAGAAACCTTAAGACACGGGGAGCCCGAGAGAAAATATTCCGCCGCCTCCACGAGGTGGAAACAATAGAGAGAGAAAAAGCTCTCCGGCAGGGAGAAATCTGCCGGGGAAATTCCCTCCCGGAGGGGGGAGATCATCGCCATCCTCATCGTCATCGCACTGGACTTCATCGGGATCATCATCATCTCCACCGCCATCACCACCATCACCGCTGCACCATCTCGTCCGCTGTAACATCTAGGGCTATACTTTGTTTAGTTCATAGGGGAAACTCTCCCGGTGTTAATTACTCCTTATGGTTGATGCTATTGAGTTTTATCGGTGAATTAAAGTATATGTTCAGATCGCTATCCATCATTATATCACCTCTGATCATGATCCATATGATGTCTCGTGAGTAGTTCGATTAGTTCTTGAGGACATGGGAGAAGTCACGCTGTTAGTAGTGGAATTATGTTGAGTAATATTTAATGGTTTGATATTTAAGTTGTGGTGCTATTCTTCTAGTGGTGTCGTGTGAACGTCGACTACATGACACTTCACCTTTATGGGCCTAGAGGAATGCATTGTGGATTTGGTTGCTAATTGTGGGGTTGCCGGAGTGACAGAAAGCTAAACCCCCGTTAGTATACCGCTGCACAAGGGAGCGTAGGATCTCAGAGTTTAAGTCTGTGGTTAGATTTATCTTAATTACTTTCTTGTAACTGCGGATACTTGCAAGAGGTTTAATCACAAGTATGTATTAGTCCAAGTAAGGGCGGTGCATTAGCATAGGTTTACCCACACAACACTTATCAAAACAATGAAGATTAATCAACTATGTGAAGCGAAAGCACTTGACTAGAATCCCGTGTGTCCTCAAGAACATTTTGTCATCATAAGTAAACCAACCGGCTTGTCCTTTGCTCTAAAAAGGATTTGGCCACTCGCTGCAATTATTATTACTGTCTTTTACTTACTTGCATTTTATTTACCTAGTATATCAAAACCCCCTGAAAACTTGTCTGCTATCATTTACAGTGAAACCTTTACCGAAACTCATTGTCAGCACCTTCTGCTCCTCGTTGGGTTCGACACTCTTATTTATCGAAACTACTACGATACACCACCTATACTTGTGGGTCATCAGGCTGTTGAGCCTTGTAACTCCCACCTACCCCACCTAACTTTCCCCTTTTGCCTCTAGACTATAAATAGGTGCTCCCCATCTAGATCTTGGGTTAGACTATGATTTGGGAACTAAAGTAGAGCCTTGCTCCTTCTTCTCAAAGTGTCTCTTTCCTCATATGGAGATGAATCAAGGCCTCCCCTAATGGAGATGAATCAAGGCCTCCTCTTGAGGAGAATATCCCTGCATGGATACCAAGGCTTCCGCTTGTAGTTGCGATTACTTGCTAATCTTCCCTCTTTGAGTGGCTAGATTGGATTGGTTGGATTGACCAATTGGACAAACAATTCTAAGAGTAAGGTGTGCTTGGGAGAGGAGAATTGGGGGCTACCCTCGGGGATTTGTTACCAATTGAGTCTTGTCGGGTTGCTACTTGCTATTTACCCTTGTTTGAGTGATTTCCCTCTTTTGTGTTCTTCGTTCTTCGCGTGTTCTTCGTGTTCATCTTCTCCTCCGCACAAATCCGTGAAAATCGGGACCAACCCACATCACCTTGTAAAACTAGTCAGTTACACACATAGATCTAGGCCTTCTGTACACAGAACGGGGTAGGGGTCTCGCCTTGGCCACTCCGACGGTGGCGCCGCCGAAGAAGGGTTTCAGCTCAGTCTCAGAACGAGGGAGGTACTCCCACTTACTGTCTAGTGGAGACCTAATCTAATCTTAGTTTTGCCATTTGACCGATCAAAATTGCAAACTTGCCATATTGCTCCTTAGTTTTGCCACTTTGTCTCATCACTGATAGTTTTGTTCTTAGTTTTATCATTCTTGATTCTTGATTCTGATTGGGTAGGCCAGATTGACACAAGACGGCATGATGTTGCACAAGGAGTAGGCGTAGATGTTAGTGGTGGAGGACGGGACGTGCTCGGAGGTGTGTGCCGGCATGCACAGTGTGAAGACTTGTACGGGCTACAACAGGTGACACATGTTGTTGTGGCTTCCGATGGTGCACCGATGGGACCGAAAAGAGTAGAAGGAGGGAGGCTGAGCTGCTTACAGAACCAGAGACGCAGGGAGGGAAACATATTCTTGAAAATGAGATCATGATCGACACTGACCCCGTTGTGGAAATTACATTGGAGACATGTTCGTCCAACAAATTCTTGCAACCAGCGTTATGCGGTCGAGGACACCGCGATGTGGTGAAGTACTTTCGATTTGTTGAAGTGATGACATGTTCGTCCAACAAATCAGTGAGATAAGAAATGAGAAAGGGACAAAGAACGGGGAATGGCAAAACGAAGGAAAACCTAACGGTGAAAATGCTTAGTGGCAAAACTAAGCAGCGACTAACACAACAGTGGCAAGTTTGCAATTTTGATTGATCAAACTGTAAAACACTGAGATTAAAACCAATATATCTATACTACTATTAAAATAGCAAACATGTTGGGATACATTAAATCTAATTCTATATCGTTCAATTTTCGACCAATGATTCAGATAGCTTCAATGTTTGACAACTCAACACACCTTTTCTTTCCTTTGGTTCTAATTGTATTTGATTATCTTTACAAGGATTGCCACCGCTAGATAAAACACCAGCCTGCGCGTGAGATGCCGCCGTCCGGCAAGGTCCGCCTACTTCCCGACCCAGAGCTGCCCATCGCGTGCCTCCCGTCTGGCTCGCTGCTGAAGCCCGACCTGACTGCCCGTTGTGTGGAGTAGCTGACCGACGCGCTGAAGCTCCATCGACCGTTCCCCGTCGCCGGCCAGGCCTCCCGCCGCCGACGCCCCTCCGTTCCCTTCCGAAAACCAGGCCGCCAGCGCCCTCTGTTCCCCGTTCCTCAAAATCCCCAATGCTATGTCTTCTTTCCGCTTCCAATCCCAGTCTCCAAGCTAGCTAGCTGCCCCCTAATTAGGAATCATGGCGTCCACTCTCCCAAACATCATCGCCAATCAATTAATTGAAGCTGTAGCTCCAATCTCCCGACCCGCTCGTCCACGCTCGTCAGTGCGTCCGTGGCTGCAAGTTTTGGTAGCATTCCAGATCGAACAAGGTATGTACATAGCAAATACTAATTTGAGTTCTTCAATCCTATTCACTACTGCCGTGTCTTGATGTTATCACCAAAGTAGCACCTTATTTTTTCCAGACTGATTCCAACTGATGAACTAAATAAACATCAAACAAAGTATACACCATGTTGTATGCACGGACTGGTTGTGACTTGTGCCCATTGGAGATTTGGAATTTTATTTTTCCTACACACTATCTGAGGTGTTTATGTTACAGCAGACTGACCTATTGTTTGTAAATGAAGAACATCGGACAAATGAACCTATCATATTTAGAGGCATTGATTTTGGCAGGGCTGATACATATGGAGGTGCACCAAGATTAAAGAGATGCTTTATGTGACGATGTAATTCTTGCTCATGCACAGGAAGCCAAGAGAGGAGGGGAAGATACGATGTCATCCCCTAAGAGCAGCAATGCTCAATATACAACTCCAGTATCGAAGACCTGACCAAGCGGTATGCTGCTGCCCCAGCTGGCAGTTTGCAGTCTGCAAGTCTAAGGAGATGGTAGCGACCTCTACATGTTGCAGGATGATTAGTCGATACTCCTACTCTGGTTTCTATGTAATTGAATCGTCCTTTTGGTGCTTTATATTTCAGTATTATGTCCTAGCTAAGATATATAGCGAAAAAAAACTTGTTTTACATTCTTTCTGAATATTTGGTAATTTTGTTGACATTTAGCTTATACCAACTTCTCAATTCATTTGGCATAATTATTTTTCTGGTAGATCTGGTACGGTGGTCAGATTGTAACCTTTTGCTCATCCAAAAATTAAACAAGCTGCATGGAGTATATCTGTATATGAGAGTTGTACAAGTTTGGACACAAAAAATTACCTTTGTCATTTATCTCCGTAATAAGTAAGATACGCTGAAAGAAATGTATTGTTTCTGGTAGGCAAGTTCAGCATGGTCTGTAGCATGTTTTTGATGATTTTTGTCCAGTTTTCACTGCATTTTTTTCGTGGCTATGCATGAAGCATGATTCAAAATGAAGATAAGTAATGATGTTTTCCATGCTCTCGAAATAGGTGTCTATGGCATTACCGATGACAATTTTGTGTCTCGGTGACACTGATTGGAAGCGCATGGGTTGTTTAATAGTGTCGCGACAGTGCATCAGGGCGGAGCCGTCGAAAGACGATAATCGGGGCGGAGCGCAATGGCACGAAGGAGTTGTCGGATGACGGGAATCTGGGCAGCGCAAAAGGTAGGAAGATCCGCCGGAGGCCAGGGATCTGGGCGGTGCATAGGTGAAGGGAGGGTACGGAGGTGAGGAATCGAGAAATAGGGCAGTTCGAAGGTTAGCACTTAGCAGGGATTGCCGGTTGATTTTAGAACTCTTGAAGTGCTAAAGTGCAAAAGGTACGACGACATGCAACGGCGTTGTTAGGCCGTATTATACAGTAGATAGGATAGAGAAACAAAGTGCACAATATCATTACCTTAATATTGTATATGAAGCTTTGAATTAGCTTCTATGAATTGGAAATATATTGATCAACAGTGAGGTACCTACAAATAGTCATCACTGGAACCGGAACACATAATAACTATGTATCGAACAATTTCTTGAGATTTTCTAGCAAAATTTCTAACATTTCTACTATGGCATGTATGACTTTTATTTATTTAGGTGTACTGTTTATAATTATTGGTTACGTGCGATTGCACGTGCACGTCAACTAGTCTATACTACTATTAAAAGAGCAAACTTGTGTTGATATATTAAATCTGAGCCATTCAATATTTTGTCAACGGTTCAGATTACTCCAATGTTTGACAACTCAACACACATTTTCGTTTTTTTCGTTTTGACGTTAATTACAAGGATTTTCCACCGCCGAAAATAAACACTCCAACCCAGTTGCCGCTGGCCGCTTGCTTTGCCCTTTGCCTCAGGCTTCTGACGGCCGCGTGGTGCCGGCTCGCATCGGCGTGTGCGTCTCATGGTGTGTAGAATTATGAGATTGGCGGAATATGATGGATGTTGTATTGAGCTTCATGGGCGAGTATATATGGGGTACAAGACTTGGAGGGCAAGAAGCCTCTCCTAGAGATAAGGTAAGAGACAGATAACAAATCCTATACTACCAAATATAGCTATACCGAATATATCTCTAACACCCCCCGCAGTCGTAGCGGTAGCGTCGTGAACAACTGGAACGTCGCGGACGGTCAGACTGGAGAGAAACTGAAATAGAATACAGTGGGCTGATATCCCCCCGCAGTAGGAGCGGGAACGTCGCGGACGGTGTCGCGACGCGGAGCTGGGACTGTAGAGGAAGCTGATGAGGAGCTCAAGCGAGGTGATAGCCCTTTGTGCCGATATCGAGGGAACCGAGAGCGTTGGGCGGTGCAGCCTTGGCCGGGGTAGCCGTGCGAGAGGTCGCCGTGGCCGATGTCGTGGTCGGGGTTGCCGGTGTCGAGGTAGACGCGGAAGAAGCCGCTTGCGCATAGTACGCGAGGAGAGGGACGGGGACGCGTCGAGGCAGTCGTCGAGGATGCCGATGCTGGGGACGACGCAGTACGAGCCGTCGAGGACGAGGTGCGGCCATTTTTTGCCGGAACAAGGCGCACGTCGGGGACGAAGGCACACTCCGGTTTTGCCAGAACCGAGTACGCATAGAAGAAATCGGTGACGTGGTCGAGGCAGTTGTAGAGGAGGAAGTCGATGCCGAAGACGTTGTCGAGGCCGATGTAGACGAGGCGCCGACCCGGGCTTGCCAGACCCGGGGACACGTCGGGGACGAAGGCACGCATCGGTGTTGCCAGTACCGTGCATGCGGGGGCAGGGACCACCGTGAACCATACGCCAGCGTCGGAGGGGCCAGCAGAGGAGGACTCAACGACGATTGCGGCGCCAATCAGCGAGGGGTAGAAGGTGCCGATGTCGTCCGCGGTTGTCGGAGTAGACGTAGTCGGGGACGAGGATGATGACGCTGGCGACGTGGTCGTGGTGGAAGAAGATGTAGAAGGCAGCGAAGGCAGCGGCGGCCGGGGGTGGCCATGCTGGACGCTTGGACAAGGGGTGGTTGGCGAGACCTGCGACGGCCTGAGGTGGCCATGCAGGTTACCTGTAGATGGCGGCGGCGTTACTCGAAGTAGGTGAGGAAGAACCCGGTGGCTTGACGAAGCCCATGCGCGGACGATGGTGTTCCCACGCCGAGGGAGTCGGCGCGGCGCATACCACGTAGAAGTCGACGCGCAGGGACGGCGAAGAGGACCGCGTGCCGCAGCTCTACAGCCCGAAGGGGCGACGCAGCAGCAGTGCGTGGTCGAGGTGACGGCGGGTGTCGCTAGCGGCATACACGCATGGGAAGGTGCGTTGGCTGCGGCAACATGGACCAATGGCGGCGGCCCGAAGGGCTACGCGGTGGCAGCCTGTATTTTTCCAGAATTTTATGACGACGTTTGGGTCCCTGAAACATAAAAGGAAAGAAATAGGGTTTTCTGCCTGCGCAGGGTTAATTCCATAAAAATAGGAAACAATTATTTTATTTCCTAAAATTATTAAATAACAGTGGTATAACCCTTATATGATGCAAATATGATTGGAATATAAGTGATAAAGTGCAAAGTTCATGTATGCATTTTACATGCATCACCTAGCCAGGTGTGGTGCCCCTGGCCCACCTCAGGCACTCCCCCTTCGCGTACTTCATCCCCAGAAACCTTAAGACACGGGGAGCCCGAGAGAAAATATTCCGCCGCCTCCACGAGGTGGAAACAATAGAGAGAGAAAAAGCTCTCCGGCAGGGAGAAATCTGCCGGGGAAATTCCCTCCCGGAGGGGGGAGATCATCGCCATCCTCATCGTCATCGCACTGGACTTCATCGGGATCATCATCATCTCCACCGCCATCACCACCATCACCGCTGCACCATCTCGTTCCGCTGTAACATCTAGGGCTATACTTTGTTTAGTTCATAGGGGAAACTCTCCCGGTGTTAATTACTCCTTATGGTTGATGCTATTGAGTTTTATCGGTGAATTAAAGTATATGTTCAGATCGCTATCCATCATTATATCACCTCTGATCATGATCCATATGATGTCTCGTGAGTAGTTCGATTAGTTCTTGAGGACATGGGAGAAGTCACGCTGTTAGTAGTGGAATTATGTTGAGTAATATTTAATGGTTTGATATTTAAGTTGTGGTGCTATTCTTCTAGTGGTGTCGTGTGAACGTCGACTACATGACACTTCACCTTTATGGCCTAGAGGAATGCATTGTGGATTTGGTTGCTAATTGTGGGGTTGCCGGAGTGACAGAAAGCTAAACCCCCGTTAGTATACCGCTGCACAAGGGAGCGTAGGATCTCAGAGTTTAAGGCTGTGGTTAGATTTATCTTAATTACTTTCTTGTAACTGCGGATACTTGCAAGAGGTTTAATCACAAGTATGTATTAGTCCAAGTAAGGGCGGTGCATTAGCATAGGTTTACCCACACAACACTTATCAAAACAATGAAGATTAATCAACTATGTGAAGCGAAAGCACTTGACTAGAATCCCGTGTGTCCTCAAGAACATTTTGTCATCATAAGTAAACCAACCGGCTTGTCCTTTGCTCTAAAAAGGATTTGGCCACTCGCTGCAATTATTATTACTGTCTTTTACTTACTTGCATTTTATTTACCTAGTATATCAAAACCCCCAGAAAACTTGTCTGCTATCATTTACAGTGAAACCTTTACCGAAACTCATTGTCAGCACCTTCTGCTCCTCGTTGGGTTCGACACTCTTATTTATCGAAACTACTACGATACACCACCTATACTTGTGGGTCATCAGGCTGTTGAGCCTTGTAACTCCCACCTACCCCACCTAACTTTCCCCTTTTGCCTCTAGACTATAAATAGGTGCTCCCCATCTAGATCTTGGGTTAGACTATGATTTGGGAACTAAAGTAGAGCCTTGCTCCTTCTTCTCAAAGTGTCTCTTTCCTCATATGGAGATGAATCAAGGCCTCCCCTAATGGAGATGAATCAAGGCCTCCTCTTGAGGAGAAGATCCCTGCATGGATACCAAGGCTTCCGCTTGTAGTTGCGATTACTTGCTAATCTTCCCTCTTTGAGTGGCTAGATTGGATTGGTTGGATTGACCAATTGGACAAACAATTCTAAGAGTAAGGTGTGCTTGGGAGAGGAGAATTGGGGGCTACCCTCGGGGATTTGTTACCAATTGAGTCTTGTCGGGTTGCTACTTGCTATTTACCCTTGTTTGAGTGATTTCCCTCTTTTGTGTTCTTCGTTCTTCGCGTGTTCTTCGTGTTCATCTTCTCCTCCGCACAAATCCGTGAAAATCGGGACCAACCCACATCACCTTGTAAAACTAGTCTGTTACACACATAGATCTAGGCCTTCTGTACACAGAACGGGGTAGGGGTCTCGCCTTGGCCACTCCGACGGTGGCGCCGCCGAAGAAGGGTTTCAGCTCAGTCTCAGAACGAGGGAGGTACTCCCACTTACTGTCTAGTGGAGACCTAATCTAATCTTAGTTTTGCCATTTGACCGATCAAAATTGCAAACTTGCCATATTGCTCCTTAGTTTTGCCACTTTGTCTCATCACTGATAGTTTTGTTCTTAGTTTTATCATTCTTGATTCTTGATTCTGATTGGGTAGGCCAGATTGACACAAGACGGCATGATGTTGCACAAGGAGTAGGCGTAGATGTTAGTGGTGGAGGACGGGACGTGCTCGGAGGTGTGTGCCGGCATGCACAGTGTGAAGACTTGTACGGGCTACAACAGGTGACACATGTTGTTGTGGCTTCCGATGGTGCACCGACGGGACCGAAAAGAGTAGAAGGAGGGAGGCCGAGCTGCTTACAGAACCAGAGACGCAGGGAGGGAAACATATTCTTGAAAATGAGATCATGATCGACACTGACCCCGTTGTGGAAATTACATTGGAGACATGTTCGTCCAACAAATTCTTGCAACCAGCGTTATGCGGTCGAGGACACCGCGATGTGGTGAAGTACTTTCGATTTGTTGAAGTGATGACATGTTCGTCCAACAAATCAGTGAGATAAGAAATGAGAAAGGGACAAAGAACGGGGAATGGCAAAACGAAGGAAAACCTAACGGTGAAAATGCTTAGTGGCAAAACTAAGCAGCGACTAACACAACAGTGGCAAGTTTGCAATTTTGATTGATCAAACTGTAAAACACTGAGATTAAAACCAATATATCTATACTACTATTAAAATAGCAAACATGTTGGGATACATTAAATCTAATTCTATATCGTTCAATTTTCGACCAATGATTCAGATAGCTTCAATGTTTGACAACTCAACACACCTTTTCTTTCCTTTGGTTCTAATTGTATTTGATTATCTTTACAAGGATTGCCACCGCTAGATAAAACACCAGCCTGCGCGTGAGATGCCGCCGTCCGGCAAGGTCCGCCTACTTCCCGACCCAGAGCTGCCCATCGCGTGCCTCCCGTCTGGCTCGCTGCTGAAGCCCGACCTGACTGCCCGTTGTGTGGAGTAGCTGACCGACGCGCTGAAGCTCCATCGACCGTTCCCCGTCGCCGGCCAGGCCTCCCGCCGCCGACGCCCCTCCGTTCCCTTCCGAAAACCAGGCCGCCAGCGCCCTCTGTTCCCCGTTCCTCAAAATCCCCAATGCTATGTCTTCTTTCCGCTTCCAATCCCAGTCTCCAAGCTAGCTAGCTGCCCCCTAATTAGGAATCATGGCGTCCACTCTCCCAAACATCATCGCCAATCAATTAATTGAAGCTGTAGCTCCAATCTCCCGACCCGCTCGTCCACGCTCGTCAGTGCGTCCGTGGCTGCAAGTTTTGGTAGCATTCCAGATCGAACAAGGTATGTACATAGCAAATACTAATTTGAGTTCTTCAATCCTATTCACTACTGCCGTGTCTTGATGTTATCACCAAAGTAGCACCTTATTTTTTCCAGACTGATTCCAACTGATGAACTAAATAAACATCAAACAAAGTATACACCATGTTGTATGCACGGACTGGTTGTGACTTGTGCCCATTGGAGATTTGGAATTTTATTTTTCCTACACACTATCTGAGGTGTTTATGTTACAGCAGACTGACCTATTGTTTGTAAATGAAGAACATCGGACAAATGAACCTATCATATTTAGAGGCATTGATTTTGGCAGGGCTGATACATATGGAGGTGCACCAAGATTAAAGAGATGCTTTATGTGACGATGTAATTCTTGCTCATGCACAGGAAGCCAAGAGAGGAGGGGAAGATACGATGTCATCCCCTAAGAGCAGCAATGCTCAATATACAACTCCAGTATCGAAGACCTGACCAAGCGGTATGCTGCTGCCCCAGCTGGCAGTTTGCAGTCTGCAAGTCTAAGGAGATGGTAGCGACCTCTACATGTTGCAGGATGATTAGTCGATACTCCTACTCTGGTTTCTATGTAATTGAATCGTCCTTTTGGTGCTTTATATTTCAGTATTATGTCCTAGCTAAGATATATAGCGAAAAAAAACTTGTTTTACATTCTTTCTGAATATTTGGTAATTTTGTTGACATTTAGCTTATACCAACTTCTCAATTCATTTGGCATAATTATTTTTCTGGTAGATCTGGTACGGTGGTCAGATTGTAACCTTTTGCTCATCCAAAAATTAAACAAGCTGCATGGAGTATATCTGTATATGAGAGTTGTACAAGTTTGGACACAAAAAATTACCTTTGTCATTTATCTCCGTAATAAGTAAGATACGCTGAAAGAAATGTATTGTTTCTGGTAGGCAAGTTCAGCATGGTCTGTAGCATGTTTTTGATGATTTTTGTCCAGTTTTCACTGCATTTTTTTCGTGGCTATGCATGAAGCATGATTCAAAATGAAGATAAGTAATGATGTTTTCCATGCTCTCGAAATAGGTGTCTATGGCATTACCGATGACAATTTTGTGTCTCGGTGACACTGATTGGAAGCGCATGGGTTGTTTAATAGTGTCGCGACAGTGCATCAGGGCGGAGCCGTCGAAAGACGATAATCGGGGCGGAGCGCAATGGCACGAAGGAGTTGTCGGATGACGGGAATCTGGGCAGCGCAAAAGGTAGGAAGATCCGCCGGAGGCCAGGGATCTGGGCGGTGCATAGGTGAAGGGAGGGTACGGAGGTGAGGAATCGAGAAATAGGGCAGTTCGAAGGTTAGCACTTAGCAGGGATTGCCGGTTGATTTTAGAACTCTTGAAGTGCTAAAGTGCAAAAGGTACGACGACATGCAACGGCGTTGTTAGGCCGTATTATACAGTAGATAGGATAGAGAAACAAAGTGCACAATATCATTACCTTAATATTGTATATGAAGCTTTGAATTAGCTTCTATGAATTGGAAATATATTGATCAACAGTGAGGTACCTACAAATAGTCATCACTGGAACCGGAACACATAATAACTATGTATCGAACAATTTCTTGAGATTTTCTAGCAAAATTTCTAACATTTCTACTATGGCATGTATGACTTTTATTTATTTAGGTGTACTGTTTATAATTATTGGTTACGTGCGATTGCACGTGCACGTCAACTAGTCTATACTACTATTAAAAGAGCAAACTTGTGTTGATACATTAAATCTGAGCCATTCAATATTTTGTCAACGGTTCAGATTACTCCAATGTTTGACAACTCAACACACATTTTCGTTTTTTTCGTTTTGACGTTAATTACAAGGATTTTCCACCGCCGAAAATAAACACTCCAACCCAGTTGCCGCTGGCCGCTTGCTTTGCCCTTTGCCTCAGGCTTCTGACGGCCGCGTGGTGCCGGCTCGCATCGGCGTGTGCGTCTCATGGTGTGTAGAATTATGAGATTGGCGGAATATGATGGATGTTGTATTGAGCTTCATGGGCGAGTATATATGGGGTACAAGACTTGGAGGGCAAGAAGCCTCTCCTAGAGATAAGGTAGGAGACAGATAACAAATCCTATACTACCAAATATAGCTATACCGAATATATCTCTAACACCCCCCGCAGTCGTAGCGGTAGCGTCGTGAACAACTGGAACGTCGCGGACGGTCAGACTGGAGAGAAACCGAAATAGAATACAGTGGGCTGATATCCCCCCGCAGTAGGAGCGGGAACGTCGCGGACGGTGTCGCGACGCGGAGCTGGGACTGTAGAGGAAGCTGATGAGGAGCTCAAGCGAGGTGATAGCCCTTTGTGCCGATATCGAGGGAACCGAGAGCGTTGGGCGGTGCAGCCTTGGTCGGGTAGCCGTGCGAGAGGTCGCCGTGGCCGATGTCGTGGTCGGGGTTGCCGGTGTCGAGGTAGACGCGGAAGAAGCCGCTTGCGCATAGTACGCGAGGAGAGGGACGGGGACGCGTCGAGGCAGTCGTCGAGGATGCCGATGCTGGGGACGACGCAGTACGAGCCGTCGAGGACGAGGTGCGGCCATTTTTTGCCGGAACAAGGCGCACGTCGGGGACGAAGGCACACTCCGGTTTTGCCAGAACCGAGTACGCATAGAAGAAATCGGTGACGTGGTCGAGGCAGTTGTAGAGGAGGAAGTCGATGCCGAAGACGTTGTCGAGGCCGATGTAGACGAGGCGCCGACCCGGGCTTGCCAGACCCGGGGACACGTCGGGGACGAAGGCACGCATCGGTGTTGCCAGTACCGTGCATGCGGGGGCAGGGACCACCGTGAACCATACGCCAGCGTCGGAGGGGCCAGCAGAGGAGGACTCAACGACGATTGCGGCGCCAATCAGCGGGGGTAGAAGGTGCCGATGTCGTCCGCGGTTGTCGGAGTAGACGTAGTCGGGGACGAGGATGATGACGCTGGCGACGTGGTCGTGGTGGAAGAAGATGTAGAAGGCGGCGAAGGCAGCGGCGGCCGGGGGTGGCCATGCTGGACGCTTGGACAAGGGGTGGTCGGCGAGACCTGCGACGGCCTGAGGTGGCCATGCAGGTTACCTGTAGATGGCGGCGGCGTTACTCGAAGTAGGTGAGGAAGAACCCGGTGGCTTGACGAAGCCCATGCGCGGACGGTGGCGTTCCCACGCCGAGGGAGTCGGCGCGGCGCATACCACGTAGAAGTCGACGCGCAGGGACGGCGAAGAGGACCGCGTGCCGCAGCTCTACAGCCCGAAGGGGCGACGCAGCAGCAGTGCGTGGTCGAGGTGACGGCGGGTGTCGCTAGCGGCATACACGCCTGGGAAGGTGCGTTGGCTGCGGCAACATGGACCAATGGTGGCGGCGCGGCGGCCCGAAGGGCTACGCGGTGGCAGCCTGTATTTTTCCAGAATTTTATGACGACGTTTGGGTCCCTGAAACATAAAAGGAAAGAAATAGGGTTTTCTGCCTGCGCAGGGTTAATTCCATAAAAATAGGAAACAATTATTTTATTTCCTAAAATCATTAAATAACAGTGGTATAACCCTTATATGATGCAAATATGATTGGAATATAAGTGATAAAGTGCAAAGTTCATGTATGCATTTTACATGCATCACCTAGCCAGGTGTGGTGCCCCTGGCCCACCTCAGGCACTCCCCCTTCGCGTACTTCATCCCCAGAAACCTTAAGACACGGGGAGCCCGAGAGAAAATATTCCGCCGCCTCCACGAGGTGGAAACAATAGAGAGAGAAAAAGCTCTCCGGCAGGGAGAAATCTGCCGGGGAAATTCCCTCCCGGAGGGGGGAGATCATCGCCATCCTCATCGTCATCGCACTGGACTTCATCGGGATCATCATCATCTCCACCACCATCACCACCATCACCGCTGCACCATCTCGTTCCGCTGTAACATCTAGGGCTATACTTTGTTTAGTTCATAGGGGAAACTCTCCCGGTGTTAATTACTCCTTATGGTTGATGCTATTGAGTTTTATCGGTGAATTAAAGTATATGTTCAGATCGCTATCCATCATTATATCACCTCTGATCATGATCCATATGATGTCTCGTGAGTAGTTCGATTAGTTCTTGAGGACATGGGAGAAGTCACGCTGTTAGTAGTGGAATTATGTTGAGTAATATTTAATGGTTTGATATTTAAGTTGTGGTGCTATTCTTCTAGTGGTGTCGTGTGAACGTCGACTACATGACACTTCACCTTTATGGGCCTAGAGGAATGCATTGTGGATTTGGTTGCTAATTGTGGGGTTGCCGGAGTGACAGAAAGCTAAACCCCCGTTAGTATACCGCTGCACAAGGGAGCGTAGGATCTCAGAGTTTAAGGCTGTGGTTAGATTTATCTTAATTACTTTCTTGTAACTGCGGATACTTGCAAGAGGTTTAATCACAAGTATGTATTAGTCCAAGTAAGGGCGGTGCATTAGCATAGGTTTACCCACACAACACTTATCAAAACAATGAAGATTAATCAACTATGTGAAGCGAAAGCACTTGACTAGAATCCCGTGTGTCCTCAAGAACATTTTGTCATCATAAGTAAACCAACCGGCTTGTCCTTTGCTCTAAAAAGGATTTGGCCACTCGCTGCAATTATTATTACTGTCTTTTACTTACTTGCATTTTATTTACCTAGTATATCAAAACCCCCTGAAAACTTGTCTGCTATCATTTACAGTGAAACCTTTACCGAAACTCATTGTCAGCACCTTCTGCTCCTCGTTGGGTTCGACACTCTTATTTATCGAAACTACTACGATACACCACCTATACTTGTGGGTCATCAGGCTGTTGAGCCTTGTAACTCCCACCTACCCCACCTAACTTTCCCCTTTTGCCTCTAGACTATAAATAGGTGCTCCCCATCTAGATCTTGGGTTAGACTATGATTTGGGAACTAAAGTAGAGCCTTGCTCCTTCTTCTCAAAGTGTCTCTTTCCTCATATGGAGATGAATCAAGGCCTCCCCTAATGGAGATGAATCAAGGCCTCCTCTTGAGGAGAAGATCCCTGCATGGATACCAAGGCTTCCGCTTGTAGTTGCGATTACTTGCTAATCTTCCCTCTTTGAGTGGCTAGATTGGATTGGTTGGATTGACCAATTGGACAAACAATTCTAAGAGTAAGGTGTGCTTGGGAGAGGAGAATTGGGGGCTACCCTCGGGGATTTGTTACCAATTGAGTCTTGTCGGGTTGCTACTTGCTATTTACCCTTGTTTGAGTGATTTCCCTCTTTTGTGTTCTTCGTTCTTCGCGTGTTCTTCGTGTTCATCTTCTCCTCCGCACAAATCCGTGAAAATCGGGACCAACCCACATCACCTTGTAAAACTAGTCTGTTACACACATAGATCTAGGCCTTCTGTACACAGAACGGGGTAGGGGTCTCGCCTTGGCCACTCCGACGGTGGCGCCGCCGAAGAAGGGTTTCAGCTCAGTCTCAGAACGAGGGAGGTACTCCCACTTACTGTCTAGTGGAGACCTAATCTAATCTTAGTTTTGCCATTTGACCGATCAAAATTGCAAACTTGCCATATTGCTCCTTAGTTTTGCCACTTTGTCTCATCACTGATAGTTTTGTTCTTAGTTTTATCATTCTTGATTCTTGATTCTGATTGGGTAGGCCAGATTGACACAAGACGGCATGATGTTGCACAAGGAGTAGGCGTAGATGTTAGTGGTGGAGGACGGGACGTGCTCGGAGGTGTGTGCCGGCATGCACAGTGTGAAGACTTGTACGGGCTACAACAGGTGACACATGTTGTTGTGGCTTCCGATGGTGCACCGACGGGACCGAAAAGAGTAGAAGGAGGGAGGCCGAGCTGCTTACAGAACCAGAGACGCAGGGAGGGAAACATATTCTTGAAAATGAGATCATGATCGACACTGACCCCGTTGTGGAAATTACATTGGAGACATGTTCGTCCAACAAATTCTTGCAACCAGCGTTATGCGGTCGAGGACACCGCGATGTGGTGAAGTACTTTCGATTTGTTGAAGTGATGACATGTTCGTCCAACAAATCAGTGAGATAAGAAATGAGAAAGGGACAAAGAACGGGGAATGGCAAAACGAAGGAAAACCTAACGGTGAAAATGCTTAGTGGCAAAACTAAGCAGCGACTAACACAACAGTGGCAAGTTTGCAATTTTGATTGATCAAACTGTAAAACACTGAGATTAAAACCAATATATCTATACTACTATTAAAATAGCAAACATGTTGGGATACATTAAATCTAATTCTATATCGTTCAATTTTCGACCAATGATTCAGATAGCTTCAATGTTTGACAACTCAACACACCTTTTCTTTCCTTTGGTTCTAATTGTATTTGATTATCTTTACAAGGATTGCCATCGCTAGATAAAACACCAGCCTGCGCGTGAGATGCCGCCGTCCGGCAAGGTCCGCCTACTTCCCGACCCAGAGCTGCCCATCGCGTGCCTCCCGTCTGGCTCGCTGCTGAAGCCCGACCTGACTGCCCGTTGTGTGGAGTAGCTGACCGACGCGCTGAAGCTCCATCGACCGTTCCCCGTCGCCGGCCAGGCCTCCCGCCGCCGACGCCCCTCCGTTCCCTTCCGAAAACCAGGCCGCCAGCGCCCTCTGTTCCCCGTTCCTCAAAATCCCCAATGCTATGTCTTCTTTCCGCTTCCAATCCCAGTCTCCAAGCTAGCTAGCTGCCCCCTAATTAGGAATCATGGCGTCCACTCTCCCAAACATCATCGCCAATCAATTAATTGAAGCTGTAGCTCCAATCTCCCGACCCGCTCGTCCACGCTCGTCAGTGCGTCCGTGGCTGCAAGTTTTGGTAGCATTCCAGATCGAACAAGGTATGTACATAGCAAATACTAATTTGAGTTCTTCAATCCTATTCACTACTGCCGTGTCTTGATGTTATCACCAAAGTAGCACCTTATTTTTTCCAGACTGATTCCAACTGATGAACTAAATAAACATCAAACAAAGTATACACCATGTTGTATGCACGGACTGGTTGTGACTTGTGCCCATTGGAGATTTGGAATTTTATTTTTCCTACACACTATCTGAGGTGTTTATGTTACAGCAGACTGACCTATTGTTTGTAAATGAAGAACATCGGACAAATGAACCTATCATATTTAGAGGCATTGATTTTGGCAGGGCTGATACATATGGAGGTGCACCAAGATTAAAGAGATGCTTTATGTGACGATGTAATTCTTGCTCATGCACAGGAAGCCAAGAGAGGAGGGGAAGATACGATGTCATCCCCTAAGAGCAGCAATGCTCAATATACAACTCCAGTATCGAAGACCTGACCAAGCGGTATGCTGCTGCCCCAGCTGGCAGTTTGCAGTCTGCAAGTCTAAGGAGATGGTAGCGACCTCTACATGTTGCAGGATGATTAGTCGATACTCCTACTCTGGTTTCTATGTAATTGAATCGTCCTTTTGGTGCTTTATATTTCAGTATTATGTCCTAGCTAAGATATATAGCGAAAAAAAACTTGTTTTACATTCTTTCTGAATATTTGGTAATTTTGTTGACATTTAGCTTATACCAACTTCTCAATTCATTTGGCATAATTATTTTTCTGGTAGATCTGGTACGGTGGTCAGATTGTAACCTTTTGCTCATCCAAAAATTAAACAAGCTGCATGGAGTATATCTGTATATGAGAGTTGTACAAGTTTGGACACAAAAAATTACCTTTGTCATTTATCTCCGTAATAAGTAAGATACGCTGAAAGAAATGTATTGTTTCTGGTAGGCAAGTTCAGCATGGTCTGTAGCATGTTTTTGATGATTTTTGTCCAGTTTTCACTGCATTTTTTTCGTGGCTATGCATGAAGCATGATTCAAAATGAAGATAAGTAATGATGTTTTCCATGCTCTCGAAATAGGTGTCTATGGCATTACCGATGACAATTTTGTGTCTCGGTGACACTGATTGGAAGCGCATGGGTTGTTTAATAGTGTCGCGACAGTGCATCAGGGCGGAGCCGTCGAAAGACGATAATCGGGGCGGAGCGCAATGGCACGAAGGAGTTGTCGGATGACGGGAATCTGGGCAGCGCAAAAGGTAGGAAGATCCGCCGGAGGCCAGGGATCTGGGCGGTGCATAGGTGAAGGGAGGGTACGGAGGTGAGGAATCGAGAAATAGGGCAGTTCGAAGGTTAGCACTTAGCAGGGATTGCCGGTTGATTTTAGAACTCTTGAAGTGCTAAAGTGCAAAAGGTACGACGACATGCAACGGCGTTGTTAGGCCGTATTATACAGTAGATAGGATAGAGAAACAAAGTGCACAATATCATTACCTTAATATTGTATATGAAGCTTTGAATTAGCTTCTATGAATTGGAAATATATTGATCAACAGTGAGGTACCTACAAATAGTCATCACTGGAACCGGAACACATAATAACTATGTATCGAACAATTTCTTGAGATTTTCTAGCAAAATTTCTAACATTTCTACTATGGCATGTATGACTTTTATTTATTTAGGTGTACTGTTTATAATTATTGGTTACGTGCGATTGCACGTGCACGTCAACTAGTCTATACTACTATTAAAAGAGCAAACTTGTGTTGATACATTAAATCTGAGCCATTCAATATTTTGTCAACGGTTCAGATTACTCCAATGTTTGACAACTCAACACACATTTTCGTTTTTTTCGTTTTGACGTTAATTACAAGGATTTTCCACCGCCGAAAATAAACACTCCAACCCAGTTGCCGCTGGCCGCTTGCTTTGCCCTTTGCCTCAGGCTTCTGACGGCCGCGTGGTGCCGGCTCGCATCGGCGTGTGCGTCTCATGGTGTGTAGAATTATGAGATTGGCGGAATATGATGGATGTTGTATTGAGCTTCATGGGCGAGTATATATGGGGTACAAGACTTGGAGGGCAAGAAGCCTCTCCTAGAGATAAGGTAGGAGACAGATAACAAATCCTATACTACCAAATATAGCTATACCGAATATATCTCTAACACCCCCGCAGTCGTAGCGGTAGCGTCGTGAACAACTGGAACGTCGCGGACGGTCAGACTGGAGAGAAACCGAAATAGAATACAGTGGGCTGATATCCCCCCGCAGTAGGAGCGGGAACGTCGCGGACGGTGTCGCGACGCGGAGCTGGGACTGTAGAGGAAGCTGATGAGGAGCTCAAGCGAGGTGATAGCCCTTTGTGCCGATATCGAGGGAACCGAGAGCGTTGGGCGGTGCAGCCTTGGTCGGGGTAGCCGTGCGAGAGGTCGCCGTGGCCGATGTCGTGGTCGGGGTTGCCGGTGTCGAGGTAGACGCGGAAGAAGCCGCTTGCGCATAGTACGCGAGGAGAGGGACGGGGACGCGTCGAGGCAGTCGTCGAGGATGCCGATGCTGGGGACGACGCAGTACGAGCCGTCGAGGACGAGGTGCGGCCATTTTTTGCCGGAACAAGGCGCACGTCGGGGACGAAGGCACACTCCGGTTTTGCCAGAACCGAGTACGCATAGAAGAAATCGGTGACGTGGTCGAGGCAGTTGTAGAGGAGGAAGTCGATGCCGAAGACGTTGTCGAGGCCGATGTAGACGAGGCGCCGACCCGGGCTTGCCAGACCCGGGGACACGTCGGGGACGAAGGCACGCATCGGTGTTGCCAGTACCGTGCATGCGGGGGCAGGGACCACCGTGAACCATACGCCAGCGTCGGAGGGGCCAGCAGAGGAGGACTCAACGACGATTGCGGCGCCAATCAGCGGGGGGTAGAAGGTGCCGATGTCGTCCGCGGTTGTCGGAGTAGACGTAGTCGGGGACGAGGATGATGACGCTGGCGACGTGGTCGTGGTGGAAGAAGATGTAGAAGGCGGCGAAGGCAGCGGCGGCCGGGGGTGGCCATGCTGGACGCTTGGACAAGGGGTGGTCGGCGAGACCTGCGACGGCCTGAGGTGGCCATGCAGGTTACCTGTAGATGGCGGCGGCGTTACTCGAAGTAGGTGAGGAAGAACCCGGTGGCTTGACGAAGCCCATGCGCGGACGGTGGCGTTCCCACGCCGAGGGAGTCGGCGCGGCGCATACCACGTAGAAGTCGACGCGCAGGGACGGCGAAGAGGACCGCGTGCCGCAGCTCTACAGCCCGAAGGGGCGACGCAGCAGCAGTGCGTGGTCGAGGTGACGGCGGGTGTCGCTAGCGGCATACACGCCTGGGAAGGTGCGTTGGCTGCGGCAACATGGACCAATGGCGGCGGCGCGGCGGCCCGAAGGGCTACGCGGTGGCAGCCTGTAGCTCGATCGGTGGTAGGCGCGTGCTCGGGGACATGCATGGCGGTGCAGGCGCGCGATCGGTTGATCAGACCGACGCAGCGCGGAACGCGCCATGGCGGCGACGACGACGCGCAGATCGGAGTCGATGGCGAAGTTGTCGATGAAGTCCCGGTCGATGACGGCGAAGACGAACCGGCGATGGAGACCTTGCAAGCGAGAGAAGCCGGCGGCGACGCGTCGAGACGTCCCGTGGACGGCGCGTCCGGCCTTGCTGCGCGGTCGGTGAAGACGAGCCGGTCGGTGCGGAGTCGGCGTCGGCGTGTCGTCCGCGAAAGCCGGCTTGGAGGAGCCGAACGGTGCGAAGTCGGCGCCGCGAGTCGGCCACGATAGCCGGTTGTCGAGGAGGGGGCCGGTGCAGGTCGATGCCGTTGTCGGAGTAGAGGCGCGAGAAGACAACGGCGGTGGTGGGCGACGCAAACCGATCTTAGATCGGAAAACCAAAAAGAAACGCCGATAAAAAAAACAACCGGCGAGAGAGAAAAACCGGATCAAGAGATCGGAAAAAAAAAGACACTAGGGCAGCCGATCAACCGATCGGCGGACGAACCCTAGGTACGGGTCGCGCGGCCCCCGGCGGAGATCATGGAGATCGACCTCCCCGGGGGCGGCGCGGTGCGGAAGCGCGGAGGCGGCTTGGTCAGATCGTGCCGCTCTGATACCATGTAGAAGTATGAGATTGGTGGAATATGATGGATGTTGTATTGAGCCTCATGGGCGAGTATATATGGGGTACAAGACTTGGAGGGCAAGAAGCCTCTCCTAGAGATAAGGTAGGAGACAGATTACAAATCCTATACTACCAAATATAGCTATACCGAATATATCTCTATCAGCGCTCGCCGCCGCGGTCATCGTCCAAGAATTGCATCCGGAGACGGAGCGTCGTCATGTGCGTCTTGTGGCAGTGCTCGCCGGTGCGGAGGTTGAGCCATGCCCCGCCACGACACTGGCCATGGGCACGGACACAAGGCCGATAGCCATGCACCGTAGAGATGCTCGGCGCTCGCGAGCCGGCCCGCACGGACTCCTTTCCCCTCCCGGCGGACCGAACGCGAGAGCCCAAACCTGGTCCGAGTGGTTGCTCATGCCTGAATGACACCCTCGGGTTGATGTCTCATAGCCGTACCGTGCGGTCACTGGAGCCCGTCGCGACCGCCATGCCGTCAGGGCTCACGTCGATGCTCAGCACCCAGCTCGAGTGCCCTGACATGGCCCCGATGAGGCCCTTCATGCATTATTCATGAAAATCGGTCGATTGTGTTTTTTGTTCTGATAATCTGAAGTTTAAGAAGATTGCTTTGTAAGTCAATATCATGAAAATTATGGAAAGCGTGCTGTAATATAATTACCTGTAAAAAATCATTGTTGCTAATGAGCTAATAATAAAGAAGATAAAGAGTTATAGATGATCAAAAAGAGATTGTATTTTGTTTCATTGTACCTGCTAATGACAACGTTTTTTTCTACAAGGCCTCTCTTCAGTTTCCCCTGCTAAACATGAAGTACGATTGAAAGGAGTACTGTTCTATTGATCCTTGGCCGCTTGCACATGTTCTTTATTCACATACACCTACTACTAATTCAGAACACGTGCTTGATGCAGCAGCCAGTAGTCACGGCTCGACAAAGTTTGCAATGCATATGCATCAGATAAACATGCCCTATAATTCTGCTCATGGATGCTTTCGATTCGTTATCCTACCAGTGTTGGCATCCTGCCGTGGTTCACTCGATGCATGCTTTATTAGCTCAACTCATATAATGTATTATAATGTTTATGAATGTGTAGAGGCATATGCTTACACTTTGTAAGCTTTATTTTTGGCAGGGCGTTTGCAGTTAAGCTCTAACATTGAAGTATCAGAAACATAACTTATCTGATACAAAAATTCAGGATCTCATGTGAAGAGATTAAGAATAAAGAAGCCAACAAGGAAGAGATAGCAATGCATTTAAGCCCATATAGTATACTTTTTCCTGTCGATCACATTGATTTCTTTTTTCGACACTTTGATTAATTGTTATCTTTGTTCAAAACACGCAAATGAGTATGAGTAATATGATACTACCTTCGTTTCAATATACAAAACACTTTGGTAGGCTATTGAAACAGAGGTAATTAATATCTTTTCATCCATTTTCGTTATCCTTACACCTTTGGACATCACAACAATATATATGCCGTATATTTATTAAAGTCAGACTAATTTTTGTATATGTATTAGTGCACACGTGCATTGCGCGTGATATTTCCTACTTGTAAATTGACCCATTTAATTGTGAAAACGTGTGTTGCACGTACATGCTAACAACAGGTAACAAGCCGAAACTGTTTGTCGGGTCGCACGAATCTTAGAGCAATCGGCACCGTTCCTTTCGCGGCCAGGAGAAGCTTCGGGAAAGAGAAACCCCGCCGCTCGAACGGACGGACAGAGAAGAGAAGAGAAGAGGCAGGAACCTTCGGGAACCCGCACGAACACGCACCCAAACTCCAAACATGGCGGCACGGATCAGCTCGGGCGATCTGTCGAAGGCACTAGAACACCTGCGAACCTCCGCCCCGATCAACTCGCCGCCGGGTATAAAAGCGGCCGGGCGCCACCTGTTCGTCCGAACTGTCCCCAAACCACTCAGCGCGACAAGCAAGCAATCAGCAATCCCAGCAGATCAATCCATTGCATCGCAGTAAGGAACCGATACATCCATCTTCCACACCCCATCGTTCGCAATTTTCCATTTGAGAGCGGAGCGGATTAGAGAGGGTCGTGTGACGTGATGGCGGCGGCGGACGTGCAGATGGGCGGCGCGGCGGCGGAGACGGAGACCTTCGCGTTCCAGGCGGAGATCAACCAGCTGCTGTCCCTCATCATCAACACCTTCTACTCCAACAAGGAGATCTTCCTCAGGGAGCTCATCTCCAACTCATCCGATGTACGTGTTCCTCTGCTCTTTCCCCTCCTCTGCTTCCTCTGTTCTGTAATCTTCTTCGCCAGAGATGCTCACGAGCGGCTTCGATGTGAAATTGACTGCAGGCGCTTGACAAGATCCGGTTCGAAAGCCTCACGGACAAGAGCAAGCTCGACGCGCAGCCGGAGCTCTTCATCCGCCTCGTCCCCGACAAGGCCAACAAGACGCTCTCCATCATCGACAGCGGCGTCGGCATGACCAAGTCTGGTGCGTCCCATCCCCTTCACATTCCTTCCTCTTCTTCACCGAATTCTGAATTTTTATGTGCCACGATTTCTGAATGACTGAATCTCTGACGGGAAACCTCTGAATTTCTGACCGACGGGCAGACCTGGTGAACAACCTGGGCACCATCGCGCGCTCCGGCACCAAGGAGTTCATGGAGGCGCTTCAGGCTGGTGCCGACGTGAGCATGATCGGCCAGTTCGGGGTCGGCTTCTACTCGGCCTACCTCGTCGCCGACAAGGTGGTGGTCACCACCAAGCACAACGACGACGAGCAGTACGTGTGGGAGTCGCAGGCGGGGGGCTCCTTCACGGTCACGCTCGACACCGAGGGCGAGCGGCTTGGCCGGGGCACCAAGATCACGATCTACCTAAAGGACGACCAGCTCGAGTACCTGGAGGAGCGCCGCCTCAAGGACCTCGTCAAGAAGCACTCGGAGTTCATCAGCTACCCCATCTACCTCTGGACCGAGAAGACCACCGAGAAGGAGATCAGCGACGACGAGGACGACGACGCTGATGCCGAAAAGAAGGAGGGTGACGTCGAGGAGGTCGACGACAAGAAAGACGAGAAGAAGAAGAAAAAGGTGAAGGAGGTGACCCACGAGTGGGTTCAGATCAACAAGCAGAAGCCCATCTGGCTGCGCAAGCCCGAGGAGATCAGCAAGGAGGAGTACGCCTCCTTCTACAAGAGCATCACCAACGACTGGGAGGACCACCTCGCCGTGAAGCACTTCTCGGTGGAGGGGCAGCTGGAGTTCAAGGCGGTGCTCTTCGTGCCCCGCCGCGCCCCCTTCGACCTCTTCGACACCCGCAAGAAGATGAACAACATCAAGCTCTATGTCCGCCGCGTCTTCATCATGGACAACTGCGAGGAGCTCATCCCGGAGTGGCTCGGCTTCATCAAGGGCGTCGTCGACTCGGATGACCTGCCCTCAACATCTCCCGGGAGACCCTGCAGCAGAACAAGATCCTCAAGGTCATCCGCAAGAACCTGGTGAAGAAGTGCATCGAGCTCTTTTTCGAGATCGCCGAGAACAAGGAGGACTACACCAAGTTCTACGAGGCCTTCTCCAAGAACCTCAAGCTGGGCGTGCACGAGGACTCGCAGAACCGCGCCAAGCTCGCCGACCTGCTCCGGTTCCACTCCACCAAGAGCGGCGACGAGCTCACCAGCCTTAAGGACTACGTGACCCGGATGAAGGAGGGGCAGAAGGACATCTACTACATCACCGGCGAGAGCAAGAAGGCGGTGGAGAACTCGCCGTTCCTGGAGCGGCTCAAGAAGCGCGGCTACGAGGTGCTCTTCATGGTGGACGCCATCGACGAGTACGCCGTGGGGCAGCTCAAGGAGTACGACGGCAAGAAATTGGTGTCCGCCACCAAGGAGGGGCTCAAGCTCGACGAGGAGACCGAGGAAGAGAAGAAGCGGCGGGAGGAGAAGAAGGCGGCCTTCGAGAGCCTCTGCAAGACCATAAAGGAGATCCTGGGCGACAGGGTGGAGAAGGTGGTGGTCTCTGACCGCATCGTCGACTCCCCCTGCTGCCTCGTCACCGGCGAGTACGGGTGGACGGCCAACATGGAGCGGATCATGAAGGCACAGGCGCTGCGGGACAGCAGCATGGGCGCCTACATGTCGAGCAAGAAGACGATGGAGATCAACCCGGACAACGGCATCATGGAGGAGCTGAGGAAGCGCGCCGAGGCGGACCCGAACGACAAGTCGGTCAAGGACCTGGTGATGCTTCTCTTCGAGACCGCGCTGCTCACCTCCGGGCTCAGCCTCGAGGAGCCCAACACCTTCGCCGCCAGGATCCATCGGATGCTCAAGCTCGGGCTGAACATTGATGAGGGCGACGCCGTGGAGGAGGACGCTGATATGCCGGCCCTGGAGGAGGGCGCCGAGGAGAGCAAGATGGAGGAGGTCGACTGAAGATGATGAAGAGCTTAACGTTCGTGTCAGTCCGTCTGAGTCGAGGTTCAGAGTTTAGTCGCTGTCGCCATCAGTGTCGTCGTGTTCATTTGAGTCCTGTTTTTGGGTCATGTAGTGTAGTGTAGTGTAGTGTAGTGTGTCCGGCGTGTGTGAGAACTGCAGGGAGTTCCTCCCTGCCACTGTCCAAATTCTGAAGAAGAAATTATAAGGGTTGAGAGTCTGAATAAAGAACATTTTGTGTCCTGCGTTGTTTCTCTCAACAGAACAGCCAGAGCACACTGTTGAATCTAGTTGACAACTCACATATACTGTACGAGGAAAGGCTGGGAGAGCCCGGCTTTTTATTGAGAGCCACACAAACTGGTTCCAACCAGTACAACACACGTAGTTTTTGCACGGAAAAGGAAAAGACTAAAAGAAAACAACAACACCACGTAGATCCGGGACAACCCCAGTCAACTCGCGCAGGAGCCAAAAAAACCGACACAACTTAGCCAACTCCACATCTGGCTCTAGCTAAAAAATGCAGGTTTTTCTGTTAGGAATAATTAATAATATATTAATTAGGAGATAATCCCCACTTTGTAATCCCACGATGAGGGCAACCGTCGGGCGGTTGTTTCCTGGAGCGCCGCCTCTGGGAACCGACATCGCCCTACCCATGTATAAAAGGATTCTCTAACCATCAATAAAGCAGTTCGATTGATTCATTTGTTCTCTCGATTCGCTCCCGATTCTCGTTCTAACACGTTATCACGCACGTCGCTCTAAAGGAGAGCAATAGGCCACCGGAGCAAGAAGGCAAAATCTGGTCGGCAAACTCGACGGAATAGAAAGAGCGGATCAGAACACGCTCAGAGAGGAACACGAAGAACAGAGAAATAAATCTACTGTGCCAATTGGTAAGAACAATAAAGTATCAAAATCATCAACCAACAGGTGAGCACTAAAGTGTTCTTCGATTCAAGATGTTCTTACCACCTGTGGACACCGGCGCTGGACAAGTTTCCCGGCGCGCGGCTGAGGCGGCTCCGTCATTGAACCGGCCAGCGGCAGCGACGGACGACGCAGCCCCGGCACGCATCCACGTGATGTTGTGGCGCCCGCGACCGCAACTCCTGTCTGCTTCTAGCGGAGGACGCGGTGGCACGCGCGGTCTTCATGGCCGGCGGCGGCCCAACGTCCGATGCCCTGCCCAGCGGCCACGGCTTCACCCCGACGAGGTCGCATTCCAGCGCGAAGCGCGCGGTGGCGGCGTACTTGGTCTTCACGACCAGCCATCCGCAACGCCCGCACCCGTCCTCGGCGCTCCTCCTGGTGCGTAACCAGCGGCAGAGGTTGTGGCCAGGCCGGCACCGGGGAGCGAGGCACACGCCATCGACCGCGGCCATCAGCCCCGGCTCGGTTCCGGCGGTTCTTGACGTCGACGCTGCCGCGCCGCACCTTCCGTCCCCGCTCGGGCGCTCGCCGCCGTCTCACGGCCCTGGGCGTCCCGCTGGCGAGCCCACCGTCGAGTGGCCGTGGCCGCCGCATGGAACTCGGTCGCGCTCGGGATCGCCAATGGCGTCTCCAACGGCGTCGCGCCCGGTACCCACCTCCCCGGCGTTCCCTCCACCGAGGGTGAGCGCGGAGGGAGCGCCTATCGCCGCCGGTGAAGGCTGCTGCGACCGCGTACGTGGAGGTGGCGCCGGTCGGTGGTACTGGTCTGCGTCTCGGTCATGACGGGAGAAATTTGGGAACGAACGAATTGGGGATTTTTATTTCCCTGGTCGTTTCCTTATCCACCCGCTCGTTGACCAGGGCGACTAGTAGTAGTACCGATGGATGCTGCTCTTGGGCCACGGCATGCGTACTGGGCCTGCTTCACTTGCTGTTTATTTATTACAGTGCAGTAGCTATTTGCTCTAGTCTTCACTAGTTCAGCTTTTAGCAAATCATTTAACAGTAGTTCTAGCAGTATTTTTAACTCTGTTTTAGACCTGTTTATTTCGGTACTGTTAATCCGTAGAGTACTATGTATTCCAGATGTGATTTAATATATTTCCATGTTTTCTACATGTTGAGATTTATTACATTTTTATTTCGCGATTGAAATTTTCAATTTCTTGCGAATAAAATCAATTCATCGTCTTAATTGAGCTCTTTGGCTTGATACGAGCACGAATTGATATGCAAAATTCAAAGTGACTTCTTCAAATTGATGTTTTGGGATCACGAGGTAGTGTGTAGATTTATCTACACCTGCTATTTAAGCCTACATATTGTCATTTTGACATTATGATTGACTATGTGCTCTCCCAGACATTTAATTAAGTTATGGCATAAGGCATTCGAAGCGTGAGTATTCTATACTCCGCTAATGCTGATAGATCTAATCCAAAATTTATTTTGGAGATTGTCTACAATATGTCATGCTTAACAATTTGAAGTTCACACTGATGAGTTCAAGCCCACTTCTTGAAATATTCATCTATTTTGCATAGTTCATTACAACATAACCATGATGGATTTGATTTACCGAATGTAAATTAATATTCTCTGGTTTACCCATGGACATCAAGATCGCCCTTGCGTCTCGTGGATTAGTGCGTGCAATCCAGACTCCGGTGGAACCACCCCCGGCTAGAGTGACGTCGCTGACAGATGAGCAAAAATATGATACCTTGTACATCATAAGGCACCATATTCATCCAGATCTCAATTCTGAGTACTTGGAGGGAAAATCCCCTAGTACCTTGTTTCAGGCCCTCAATACGAGGTGTGAACAACATAAGGCATTTGTCATGCTTAAGCACTTCATGATTGGACTCAACTCTGACTCCAAGACTTTAAGTCTGTCGGATAGTATAATCATGAGGTTCATAAGATCATTCCAAATTGCGCTTTTGCGGGAAGGAATCTACTGATGTGGAGAAGATAGAGAAAACCATGTCTACTATGCTCTCATCTGACAGGATCCCCTAGTAGCAGTAACATGCTCGCGACTACCAAGTCTATTCCGAACTTCATATTTACTTCAGGCTGAAAAGCATGATGAGCTGCTCGCTAAGAATGGCTCTCACGCCCGGTTGGTTCCAACCTCTACCTGAAGTTCATATGAATGTCGCGAACGGACGAAAGTTTGATGGTGCCTTCAACGGCAAGCCTTCGAACTTCAATGGTAAGCGAAAGCGCAACCGGAACAGAAGCCTAGAAACTCAGACTGTGGGAAATGCATCGCAAAGCCTGAGTTTGACCAAAACTAAGCTTTGCGACGAGTGTTTGCTACACGCATCCCACTAACAAGTGCAAGACCCCAAAACATCTGGCCATTCTGTATCAGCAACCCCAACGATGCAAAGGAGCTCAAGGGAAAAGGTTTGAAGCTCACTTCAACCTTCATCCAGACAACACCAAGGAAGTTTTGGTTGTTCGCTAGATGATCCTCCTGGACCTAGCAACACCGTGACTCTCCAGTGTCACATAACCCTATGGGCACGGAGAACATGATGGTTGAACACACCTCAACCGACATGTTGGAGACTTCTTCTAGTCCCACTATCTCCTTAGCGGTCGTTCTATTAATGTCCATTTGTGTTGTTGTAATAGAACATATATATTGTATCAGCACTCTGATATAAATAAGATTGTATACATTCTATATATCTGATAAAGATTTCCATATTGGAACTTCTTCAATTCTATATATAGATTTCTACGAGTGTCAATCGATGGATGTGGAACAAGTATATGAGAATGTACCCACTCTATTGTCTGGATTGTACTACGCGTACATCCTACTCGTAGCACATGTTGCATATAATGCAATTCCATGGTCATGTTTTGCATGAGTTAAACTTTCCTAGTCATGAGATTTAGTTTGGACATATTGTGCCAACGGATCACTTCAGTCCCTTGAACACATTCAAGGTGATATTTGTGTCCTAACCAACCATTGTTTGGACTAAAATCGAATTAAATCAATTCGAATGGACAAATATTGTTGCAGAATTCTCTTCACATGCCTCCACTATTTAGTGCATGGCTCGAGGATCGAAGTTCAGCACATGTCCTATGTGTCCATACACAATTGTTTTTGGTTCTCTGATCAAAAGGATTTTTCTCATTGCGCGACCCATGTTAATGAGTTGCAATTTGCCAACTCACGTTGGTGTCATGCAGTTTTACACGCTGCTGACTAACTGCATATCGCAGTACTTCCCCTCTGCAATTGATACGTGGAAATCCTCCGAGCATTTCCCATCTGCGTAAGTTCGGAAGCGCTCACGCGTACCGATCTCACCACCGCAGCGTACATCATGGGCCCACATATGAGGGATCTATGTGGGGTACAGATCTCCGTCGATCACCTAGTACCTTGAACCCCTCATAAGGGATGTTTCATAGCCCAGTACGTGATTGCTTATATTAAGGAGGATTATTTCCAGGCATTAGGGGGAGATTTCAAGTACCATTCAAATGCCAGGAAATCAATTGGGACTTCACGTTCCTCCTCATATCCACGTACTCAAGAATCTGGACTCTATGTTCGGATTCACAAATTTGCATCACATGCAAATAACCTGCCAGATTCATTTACTGATCTCAAAGGTGTTACAAACTCCTAATCCGGCTAGAAATGCGCCCGAAAGAGTGGAGGTACCAAAAAAACCACTCAACTCCCTATTTCATAAAAAGAGGGGGAGTAGTACGGCCTCTGACCAGGATCCAGCTTCTTGCAAGCAACAAAGGAAACGAGGAGAAATCCTCTAAATCAGTAAATGCAAGTCAACCTAGCGTTGACAAACACCTTATGGGTAGTATACACCCAGTGGAAGGGAAACCTCCACAACCCCAGCTTCAGCTTGCACACACTGGCTGGGACATCGGAACACCTGGACTCACGCGTATTGGGAAATCACGAAGAGTCATCATAGGTGCATGAGATTTCCTCCTACAATATCGACTATGGAGAATCACATAACAAAAGCCTACAATTGTCGACAAACATTTCTCTTGTATGATTGCAAATATCCTTCACAGTGATTCAGATCCAAAGACCATGGCCATGGCAGAGTGTAAACCACTCGCTCGGACTGAAATAAACAAAGGATGCAATCCAAGCAGAATTAGCCTCGCTCCTCCAATTGAATTCCCTATACAGGATTCAATATGTTTTCTTCTAGAAACAGAATGAGAACAACAAGGTGGTGAGAAAGCAAGGCTTGTAGCATAAGGTCGGGTTTCCGCAGAGATTCGAGACCTACTCTCCATACAGGATTGGAATACTCAAAAATTTCCGATAATTATATCATTGGCAGTGCAAAATCGTCTATCTATGCAGTTGATAGATGTAGTGACTACATTTCATGTGGATCACTAGATTTGGACATGTATGGTTCCCGGTGGAATCTCTATCCAAATCGAAATGTAAATGCAACATGCATTGTGTAAAATCAGTGAGTCATTACATGGCTTGTTGTTGTCGGTATATTTTGGTACAACCGACGTAGTGAGTTCCTTACACACAAGGATTACTCCTATAATGATGATTACCCATGCGTGTTTGTCATACACAAGGATTACTCCTGCAATGACGAAGCACGTGATCATCTAAAAGACGGAATTTGAGATGAAGGATTTGGTTAAACCCAAACAGTGCTTGATACTACAAGTCAGGCTACTTCACTCAAGTATTATGGTACACCAAGATGCCTATATTATAAATATTGGAGAAACCTAAAACGGACAAGTCATGTCTATCTCTCATGTCGGTTGTTCGATCTCTAGACGTAGAGAAAGATTCACTCAAACCACGGCATGGTGTAGAAGGGATATTGGGACTTCTAGTTCCATATCACTGTGCCATTGGACCCACCAAAACAACTGGTTGGGAATCAAGAATATCTTTCGATATCTCCAAGGCACCACACATTATTTGACATGTTCTTGTAATTTCAGAGAAATCTGAACTCCAATATAATCAGGGTACACTGATGTTGGCTACTTGAATGATCCCCACAATGTGTACCTACATGGTAGAACTGTCACTCCATTGATGTCTTCGAAACAGACTTCGATGACTACACCTACCAATCATTCTGAAATATAAAGCCGCGTTAATACGCGTGGCTTCACGGAATGATAAACCACGTATATTATTCATGTGGTATTGATTCTCTCGAATCACCTATCATTATCTGCAAAGATAATGTTTCTTGTGTTGCACGGATGCAAACATGTTACATAAAGAGCAATATCATTAAGCATATTGTGTTTTTATCCCCATGAGCTCATGTAGAGTCGGGGAATAAATATCTTGCAATTCAAATCATGCGATATCCTCGCTGATGTATTCACAAAGTCTCTACCAACTATAACATTCCAGAAATTAATTATGGGATTGGTATTCGACGACTTCGTGATTTGCAAGGGTCAGGGGAGAACCTTCCTGAATAATAACATGTTCAAAGCATTATATTACACTCTTTTTCCCTTTATGAGTTTACTTTTCAGGTTCTCATTAAGGTTTTTAATGAGGTAATATCAACATAAGATCATATGTCATACTTTCTGTTTTCCCCATCGGGGTTTTTAGGAAAGTATACACGACATATTTATTGTCCTCTAAACTCTATGGATTTCATTCATATTGAGTTAACAAAGACAATAATCATTATATGTTGTATCATTTTCTCCTTACTTTTCCCACCGGGTTTTAAAGGAGTTTTTACAACATATCAAATACAATTCTCCTCACATTTTTCCCAAGGGGTTTTCGGGGGAGAATTTATCATCATATGTCATACTTTCTGTTTTCCCCATCGGGGTTTTTAGGAAAGTATACACGACATATATTGTACTCTAAATTCTATGGATATACTTCATATTGAGTTAACAGAGACAATAATCAATATATGTTGGATCATTTTCTCCTTATTTTCCCACTGGGTTTGAAGGAGTTTTACCAACATATCCTACTCTACTCCTCTCATTTTTCCCACAGGGTTTTTGGAGGAGATTTAATCGAAGATGCTGGATCCTTATGAAGTCAAGTGGTGATTAGGGGGAGTGTTAGGAATAATTAATAATATATTAATTAGGAGATAATCCCCACTTTGTAATCCCACGATGTGGGCAACCGTCGGGCGGTTGTTTCCTGGAGCGCCGCCTCTGGGAACCGACATCGCCCTACCCATGTATAAAAGGATTCTCTAACCATCAATAAAGCAGTTCGATTGATTCATTTGTTCTCTCGATTCGCTCCCGATTCTCGTTCTAACATTTTCAACTCCATCATCAGCTTATCCAGGAGGGAAGTCCACTCTTTCTCACGCTTTACTGGAACCAGCGTCGTCCACTGTGCAAGGAAAGAAATTGATTTGAAAACAATGTTAGCAGGTGAACTACACAGGTTATTATTAAAAACGTAATCATTGCGCGTGAGCCAAATCGCCCAGAAAGCCGCACTGATCACCGCCCAACCGAGGTAATTAGTACGAGCTGTTGGCAGACGTAGAGCAAGATTCAAACAATCCTCAATATCTCCAGGTGGTTTAACCCAGCCAAGCGCTGTCTTGAACCACCACCACCACAGAAAATGCGACACAGGACAGCAGAAAAGCAGATGATCCACCGTCTCCGTCTCTCCACAGAGTTTGCAGATCGGGTCTCCTGGCCAACCCTTCTTTTTTAAGCTCTGCATATCGATTCGGTTGATCCTGAAACGAGTGTTTCAGGAATATCTCCGAGAAATCTATAGTTGAATTTGCTTCTCACAAGCTCGATTCCATCCATGCTAATTCTCTTTTTAAAATTCAACTCATGTTCTACCAGATTTGCACACTCCATTTTAGCTCAGATTACTCGCCTCCCCTTGTGCTGAAGATTCAGGGAACCACGATTGAAGGCAATATTTCTCCTTGTGCCGTCGAAACGCTTGCTCTGGTTGACTGGTTAACTGTTCTTATCTTCTGTGCACACTAACGACCCGCTTAAATCTCGACCTTGTTCAGTTGTTCATGCTCTTTGTACATATTTGAAAATGAACTCATGTTGTTCCCATTCTGCAATTGGTCGAAAAAAACTCCGCTCTTGGTATATATCTCCGCAACCTTGCAAAGAAAACACCATGTCATACAAGGAATTTAACCTCCTTTGATTCAATTGCGGCCTGGATGGTTTGCTTTCGCAACGCAAACGATTAGGCACCCGGAAATTCGCTCCCGTGGGAGATTGAACCCGGCCTGGATGCCTCTTAATTAACAGCGACCCAGGTACATTTTGTACAAGGGACCTCGAACAAGAAGATAATTACAGCACAATCCCCACTTCTTATAAAAATTAACCTAAGTAAAATCTTGAAAAAGCGATCAGGTCATGTGCCACTATCGGAAGAGAGTGAGTTCAAGCCACGACCAACCTCACAAGCGTCGAGGATGGCACCACATGGAAAACGATGTCGAGGGCCTCCACAAGGAGGTTGAAAGGACGTCGGCTTTCGTTGCCAGCTCCAATGACCACCATTTGGTCTTCATGATCAATTTGTAGCACCACAACTCCAGAGCCATCGGAGATCAGGTCGGAAATCAGTTCACGTAGCTTTGCCTCCATCTCCTCCCAATCGCCAACATGACGATTTGAAGCAGAAGGACTAACTATGCTCGCTGCAGATCCCCCACAACCAGATCTAGAGCTTATTGACGAAGATGCCGATGCCACCCGCAACACCGCACCACCATAGCCAGAGAGGAGGCAAACTGAAAGTTGCCCGACGCCACTCGACAGTGTCCTCGACGCGGTCCAATATGACACGTGGCCGCCAGCCCTAGGGGCGAAACCTATCTCTAATCATACTATTAGTATGTATGAGGAGTCTACCACTTGATCCAACCCCTTGCCAGCCGGCCGTGCCTTTGGAGAAGGAAGGAGAGGGGCGGAGGAATAGCTTCACGAGAGACTCTCAAGGGCTGTGGAACCACGAAAAAGCAAAGTGTTCCCCACTACTGCAAAAGATTTTTGGGCTTCATATGGTCGTTTACAAAACATCCTAAACCACCACAAGTTCTCGAGAATAAAAAGAAACGAAAAGTTTGGACATACCAGATTATAACCATATAGTTTTAAACTCTGAATTTCGAAGTAAATGTGATTTTTTCGGAGGGAGCATGATTTTGTTTTATAAAAAGATGTAGCAAACGAGAAATTTACTTTGGATTAGTTTTTAAATAGAAATTCACTTTGGATTCTTATTACAAATCGTGGCTTGCGGGCCAATAGTGGGCTATAGATGCAAAAAAAAGAATGACTCCGGGGATGGCCCAGACCAAGAGTGGGCGAGTGGGCTTTGAAGGTTTCGCTAGGTTTAACTCCGTCGAAGCCGCACGTCCGAGGGAGACGAAAAGAAATGCCGTCTCTAGCCCGCGCCGCCGCCTCCGCTGCGAGATCGGCCCTTCGCCCGGCGCCCCTCGCCGGCCGCAGCCTCGGCGCGTCCCTGCCGTCTCCCTCCTCCGCACGAGCCTCGCGTATCCTCCGCAGGTAGGTTACGATTAAGCGGTCCGGCAGACGGATGTGCTGATGGGCGTGGGTGTGTTCTTACATTGAGATTCCTGCAGGTCGGCGGTGGCGGGGCTGGAGACGCTGTTGCCCCTGCACACCGCGGTGGCGTCGGCGCGCCTCAAGTCCTGCATCGCCGTCGACTCAACCTGCTGGTGCTCCCTCTCCCAAGGTAAAACCTCCGTTCCTTCCCGGTCCAGATTTTCTGGTTATTAATTATTGCAAGGTTATTAGGATGCTAACATTAGATTGGATGTGTATTGATTGTCTATTGAATGTTTTTATTTCAAATATTTTTTTCCACTAAACAACCTTATATAATTGATTTACTCCTGCTGGTAGACACCTTAACCCTAGGTTAATATTGAGCTTCCGCACAGTTGCGATACTGTGATGTATGACTTTGCTATTGTGCTCGCATGACATGCAAACTTAGGTCCTATATGCAAGAGAGCTGATACGGAAGAATAAATAATAAATGGGTCTGTCGACAAGGAAATGCATTATTACTGTGAAGCAATTCGGTGATCGACACACATGTCTCTGTAGTGAATTATATGCCGATGAGAAGTGTTGTCCACTATAATCTTATCAAGAGTAACATACATTTCTATTCGGTTTGTAGTTTATTAACCTTAATATCTATGCACTATATTATGTAATTTCAAGGAACCTGCCCAGCGCCTCCTCCCATCCTTCAAACTTTTTTGGTTATCTTACGTTAGCCTCGATCTGTTAGTGATTGTCTGATGAAATTTCTCTCTCAGATTATTAATCCACTAAAAACAACACTTGTTGGTCAAGTGAAATCCTGGGGTAGACACCTACCACTGGTTACATGTTGAGCTCTTTGCAGCATGGTGATGGAGAGGGTAGCTGTTCATATTTTGATGGATATGACTTTGTTATTGTGCTTATGTGATATATGAACCTAGAAATAAGAGAGCGAATCCTAGTGAAAACCTCGGAAAGTAAATTCATTGTTACCGTCGAGAGATTCAGTGATCAACACGCCTAATAGTTAAGTAAACGCCGTTGAGAAGTATTGTTCATTCTCTTTTGAGGCTGAATCACAGTGGTTTTCACCTCCTAAGTTTATTGACCTTGATATCTGTAACATCTGCAACCATTTTTCTATGTCCCCTTCCCACAGTTTCTTTTCCCTTTTCACCACACCTCCCCTCCTAAAACTTCCTCACCATGTTGTATCTTTTACTTCACCTTTTGTCTCTCCTAACTATGATTTCGGGTGGCATGTTGGGGAAACGATGGCCTATGTTGCCCCCATTTGGATAGGTCTACTGACCAGAATATAAGCTTGTTCTTTGAAGAACATGCTTGATCTCCTGCAGTCATGTAGTGAGGGGATTACTGGCGCTGGGTTTGTTTTTAGAACATTGAAATCATATACTTGAGGTTGATGAGCTATTTGGCATGTTTTACACTAAGATTTTTGGCATAGTAGAGCATACCCATGATGTGCATCAGCATTTGGTAGCATTTTCAATTTTTTTTGCCCCAAACTAGTTTAGTCTAGTTCTAAGTAATGCATATCAGATGCTGCTGCTTTTGACTATGGTTTCTCTTTTGGTGTCATTAATACGTATGAAATGCTGCTATTTTTTTTGTGTTATTAATACATACTGATTATTGAGGTCTTGCTTGGTAGACCAGAGTCCTTTTGTACATCCAGGAAATATCGAATTGATCTATTTTAGCTATCAAGTGAATTGAACATGCGATGTTTGTAGTAGTTGGCACCAACTGGTGGTTATTCTCCATTTTTTCTTATTGGAAAGGATAGGGTATTTATCTATTGACTGTGGTTGTTATAGGTTTTAAAAAGCGCATCTGATCATGGTTAGGAGAGCTGCGCAGCTGAGAAGCGAAGACACAGAGTTAAAAACAAAGTGTGTTTATTTGCCGATAGTCCATAGAACATGTATCCCATCTTTTCTTTGCAATTGCTCTGGATGAATGTACTCTTAACGAAATAATGGAGCATGCAAGATGTTGCCCCCATGTAACCCTCTGGACCATTGTTTCTGTTAAGCCTGGAAAAAACCTGGAATGATGTTGGAAATCACTTTTTGTTTTGTTTGTTTTGAGCTTGAAATCATCCAGAGTTGTTATGAGCTTGAGGTCAGCCTGGACTTTCTATGAGCTTGAAACCATACTGGAGAATTATTCCCTATCAACGTAACCGCAATGTATTTGTGGATTGTGTCATGTATTCTTGATCTGACTTGCTCTTACATTTCGTGATATAGGATATGCTTTGCCTTTGTGACAAAGAGCTGCACGTACCTGAAGAAGCCAATGAACATTAGGGATTAAACATTTCGGGCTGTAATAATTTGATACTTGTAAACTGGCGGCGCATCCATGAATTGTTTTATTTTACAATGTGATTCGTCCATGTTTGGGGACAGGTTTCTTGACGTTGTTAAGTTTCATGCCCCATGGATTTTCTGTTGCTCTTCCTGTGTTATCAATTTCTTTAATATTTATGATTGCTCATGTGAGGTCGGCGAAAACATTTGCACATAATCCTTACTGTCAGTCACCTTCCCTAGGAGAGGCTGTAGATTAGTACATATGCCTTGTTTGTTTAGAATGTAGGTCCACAGCCCTATAGTTAGTTGGACAGGGAGCGGCTCATTTGAATACCAGAAGGCACATGCTAAAGAAAACCGGAAAATCATGGACATGTGAAAACTAGAATACACATGGCAAGGAAAAATCCGAAAAAGCAAACCAACAACCTTAATACATAATCGCTAAAAAACCCCCCTTAATAGAGCATTTCGTCCTAGGTACGCTTGAGGATGCCCGCATGATTGAGGAGAGCCCAGACATGGGTAAGGAATTCCCCTCCTTGTGCCAGGCGTTCCATGTGCGACGCAACGTTGTCCGATGGCGCGATGTAGATGATTGTCTCGGCCCAGAATTCTGCCATCACCTTCCACCGGAGGACAACATCTTCCTTCTCTAGATCCCTCCCTAGCTTCAAGCCTCTGACAAAGATGGTACCTTCATTGTTGTCGCGGCTGCTTTCGGAATCGACGATGACCTTGTGCAAGTCATCCCTACTCGGCTTGCCTTTGCCCAGCACACGTGATCCTTCCAAAAACATGTCATTCAAGGCGAATGTTGTGTCTGTAGAGTTACCAGGAAGCAATTCTGGAATAAATAGCATCAAGTAGGCACAGTATCTGGATAAGGTGGTCGCGACTTGCTGGTAATCTTCTAGCTTCGCCTTCTCTTCTCGCTGATGATGGTACACATGATCTGCCTCCTGATGAGAAGATGCAATGCTGCAGTACTCAGTCGCGACGTGCCAAATAAGCATGACCACTGTCTGGCTGTTGTTCTCTATTGCCCAGGAGAATTGTTCATGGACGCCATTGAGATGCAATGCTGCTTCTCCATTAGTTAGAGGACCGCCGGCATTACTATATGTCCTCAGGCTAGAAACTATCTCCCTTCTGATCAAGGCAGGAACCTCTAGGAGCTTCTTCTTTGAGAATACAATTGACTCGAAGAAGAATCACATGAGATGCATTGGCACTTAAGCAGCATTCTATTAGAGATGACTGGCCCATCTGATTTTGCCACATACTAGTCCTACGAAACATTTTCTTTGAGGTAACGATCAGAAACCTTCTGAGAAACTGGATGGTAGTCGCGATGGGTTTGAACATGTGGTTTTGGCGGGTATCCCATATGGTATAGCTCCAGGCTTGCGAAACGGTTGCCCAATCTGATGTAAAATATAGCATAACCTGAAGTGTTTCCAACAAAAGGAGGGCCACCATAATCACGAAGGTGATGATAACATCAACCCGTCTCGTGCCAACCTCGATTATAGGGTCAAGTGTCACGATAGTGGGGAAATATCGGACTAGAAACGTTCCCAGTAAACATGTGAAGATGAATTTAAGAAGAACCAGCAAGAGGATCGGGAACTCCACCTCAAAGAGGACTGCATACTTTGTGAAGAAGAAGTCGTAGAGGAAGCCCAATTCTACCTCGATGATACGGAATGCCGTCGAGTAATCAGTGGCTTGATCCTCTTGGGCGAGCAATCTCTCGAGTGCGAACCTGCGTGTCTCCGGAAGGGTGGCTTCGGCGCAATCCATCCCGAAGACACGGCGCCGCAGCAAGTGAGATAGAGCGAAAGAGAGACTTACAAGTTTGAGCTGCGAGCCACCCTGAGCAGCCGTGTTGAGCATGCTGTCATCAAATGCCATGTCCCATATTTCCTTGATGGTGATGTCCTCATCCAGTCTTCCCAATTTATTGCCTAGAATAGTAGGCCTGACAAGGTATCTATACCCCTTCATTGTCATGGGATCGAATGGCTCGTCCCTCCACCTTAACCCGCATGTAGTCAGCTACTAATTTGCTGGGAATAGGATTCGTGGTATTCAGGAATGCAAATATCGGTAGCATATTGGTGCACATTGCCACCGCAGATAGGGAAACAAGAAGCATGATAGAAGGACGTGGAACAATCATATCCATTTTAGCCGCGAAAGAAAGGTTTCGACGTGAACCATAAGGTTGGAGCAGCGCGTATATAGTGACTGAATAGAAGAGATACTGCGCGAGATCGAATGCGTGGCGCATCCACTGCTTGGTGTCGTCGAGACTGTAGGCCGTGAAGACGTCCGTGCCCCCGGCTGCCCAGATGAGGATGACAGCCCAGAAAGGATACAGGACGTTCTTCACGGGCGAGGTTACCATCTGGCTGAAGATGTAGGTCATGAGAGGGACCGAGACGGTGTAGAGCAGCCACAGGATACCTTGCAGGAGCCAGTGGCCCGAGTGACGGCGCCGGGGAGCCAGGAAGAACTGCAGGAACAGCATCGCGACGGCTACGCACACCAGAGTTTTGATCTCGGTGACGGTCTGCCGCGGATGCTTGAGGTAGGGGGCCAGGGCCTCCAGCGCCCTAGTCATGTTCTTCACCCCATCGTGCTGCTGCTCTCCAGGATCCATGGCTGTCCTTTGCTTGTGTCTGGCTGTTACGCACCTACTTGTGGGTTTGAACTTTGATGGGAGGGGCATAAATAAAGACCGCCTAGCTCGTGTAAAAAAAACCTGCCTAGCTGCCTGTAAAGGTTCACCAATCGAGTAGGGAATTTGATGCCCACTTGGACCAAAATGACATGCCACACCCTAGAGAAAGCAGCTCGATCAGAGGTAGCTAGGGCACCAACGCAGCATTGGCTTTTCTTCTTTATTCGTTTTACTTCAGGCCCGGTCTCCATAAGACCATAAGGGCTACCCTCAGCACGTGAATTTCTCCTTTTGTGTTTTGTTTCTTTTCCTTCAGGTGAGGGGCAAGTGCATTGATCTACAAGCTGCCTTTTCCTGTTCAACTTCTTATCTTTTCAGGTGGTGAACGCTCACTCTCTCCTTGTGGCTTCACTTATGTCCTATTTATATTTATATTATGTTTATGCCTTTTATTTTTCAGAATGCAGTACAAGACAATGAAACCGTTGACTACTACAAAATATATAATCAGCGGTTATATGAAAATCTGAGAAAGTTACAAGAAGTATCTACAATATTTTGGAGTATCGTACGCAAAAAGGATTTTTTAGAAGGTTCTAGAAGATACAAGAATTATCAAGGTTGAAGATATTTAGAGAGAATTTTATTTAGAGTAAGATATATTGATGTGGTTAGAACATTTAGGATATGGAACTATGTATGGATAATGTGTAGACAATGGTGGAACTTAGTTAGTTATAGTGGGATGTTAGGATGATGACACTTCTCATATATCCAACCGAGTTGTTTTTTTAGATAAAACATATATATTAATATCGAGAAGATACCAATTACACCCAACCTCTGCAACAACGCGATAATCGAAAGTATTGCGGATGCACACAGCCGAAAAACAATAAGAAGAAAAAACTAAAAAAAAGAAAAGTCCCGCTACAAAGTTACAGTCCTTGCAGCAGCAGCACAACCACCACCAAGACAACACCTGATGTCCAAGCTCTCCAAAAGCAACGCCTTCAAGAAGAAAACAGTGTACAAGCGTCGTCGTCACCCGACCGAGATCATGGGTTTTCACCCGGAAGATAGTCCCACTCACAAAACAATGCCTCCATCAAAGCTATTTCCAAGCACAACCAATTAAGGCCAGATCTTAGATTTTCACCCTGCGAGGTAGGACTTTGAACTTCACCAATGTTGTCGCCTCCGCATACATACTGCTGCCACGATTTCTGAAACTCGAAGCCAGTTCCTCATCGACTCAAAGGGTCCGAGCGCCACCGCGAGTCCTCCAATCTCAGCCTTCATGGCCTTCCCCGCTTCAGACTTAATCACGGATTTGCCCATGATGGCAACAGAGGCAGAGCTTCGCGCCGGTTCCTCGTGGCACGACCGAATCCCACCCGATCCAGCAATCTCTAGGTCTTAACGCCCAAGGAAGATCACCGGCGGAGCCTTCCGGAACCGTCACTCTAGCCAGATCCAGGAGTGCAGGCATGAGACAACTCTTCGTCTTCGCACACTCGGAACCCTAGGACCACCGCCATTATTCTCAAGCCTCATAGGCCCTGACGCCTTGAGACCTCACCCAGCAGGAACGGTGGCCATGGAGGGGTAGACCATTGCCAAACCCTAGATCGTCGGTGTGGCCAAAGACCACAGCCAAACCACCACAGCTGGCCATGGCTGGACCCGGCATACCCAGATCCGCACGAAGGCGAGATTGGGCAGCGAAGCCCAGTTCCGCCCCAACGGAATCGCGACCTAGATCAGCCGGCCGCCGCCGGCTCCCCACCACCACCACCACGCCGCTCCACCGAGGTCCTCAGGCGCCGATCTTCGACCGCGCCGCCCAATGGCCGCTGCCACGCCTCACCGCCCCCGCGAGGCGCCACCGCGAGCCACCTCTCCTGCCCACCGTCGTCAGGGTGGGTGCCGCCACCACCGCCGTCATCGGCAGCAACGGCGGCAGGGGCTTGAGCCGGGAAACTTCTAGCACCTGCGGGTGGCGGCGCCTCCGAGGCCGCCTGGGAGGGAGGCGAACCGGGAGGGATCTAGAGAACGAATCTCACGGCGAGCAACATGATGATGAACACCACGCCTCACACCAAGCTCGACAACCCTTGACAGATTCAAGAGCCTTCTCGCAATTGCACTACAACTCTTGACAAACTCAAGAACCTTCATGCCTCGATTTATTTGATAACTTGACGAACGTCCGAGACGCCGTCTTACACGTCGGTCCCTTGGGACGGAGGCAACCTTGAACACAATGTTCTACATATTTTTCAACTCCCTAAAACCCTAGCCGCTGGCTCCTTTATATAGGAGGCCAACACCTAGTCGGTTGGACAGGCCCAAACCGAAACCTAACACAATCCTAAATCTAGTTGGACTCGAACTCGATACAAACCGACCCATGGCGGGTTCGGCCTTAGATTTGGCACGCAGGCCTAGTTAACACTACCTTAAACATTTACATCATCTGGTATCAGAGCGCTAGGTTGATCACCGCGAGGGGTTCGTCCAGTTGAAGATCGATCTGCAGGTTTGCAAAGATTGGCAGATCTGTTTTTGCTCGAATTGTTTGGAAGACAACGAGTTGGCACGATTGTTGCATCTCGGCGAGGTGGAGTTGGTGAGGAAGATCGAAGGCCGTTTCCGTTTCCAAATCTCGGCGAGATCGGTTCCGTCGCTAGGAAAAGGCCGTTTCCGTTTCCAAATCTCGGCGAGAATGGCTACGAGAATACCATAGTATTGGTAGGGAGCCAATAAATTGTTACGAGTTTATAGCTGTGAATATAGAATTGAGTTATTACCACGTGTGATCTCCCCAAAGAGTGAAGATCCTCAAGTAGCATGGACAACAGAGCCACAACTGTACGTTGTGGGTTCCCTATAGTTGGTATCAGAGTGGAGGAAACCTCGGGTTTTCCACACGGAATTATTCTACGTGCCAAGATTAATATAGTATTTTGATGCAAGCCAATAGTAAATGAAACTATTCTAATAAAAAATTGAGTGGGGATCCTAATAACCACACATACATGTACATGCGCTTCCATTAAATTGAAACACGGTCTCATATATTTTTATAACAACAATGATCCCTTCTTTTCTTTTTCTTCATAGTTCCTCTCGCCTTCGATGGAGAACTTTTTGATGCTAAAAGATGGGGGAATCGAATATCTACACCTGGATTTCAGTTCTATCTTCTTTGTTAGATTCTTGTGTCGATAGTGACAATGTTTTGATTGTGGAAATGAGCCACGCGGAACAAAAGTCCCACAACTCTATCTCCGTCATGAGTGACCTCTGTGGCCAATGAGCTCTACACAATAGCCCGTAGTGTTTGGATCTCCGGATGTAGATCTCGAGGTTTGTCGTCTGACGCGTGGACCTATCTTGGCGGTGGTAGATGCAATAGGTTGTGTGCCATGTTTGATTTTATCACCGATTTAAATGTATGGTTTTTTTTTATCATGCAAACTTCTTCCCTAACAGTGATGGTAAACCGCCTGTTCAGTAGCCTGCCCTGCATGGGATGTACGATCAAGGGCTCTTAGAAACCTTTAAGGTCGTTTCCAATTTCTTACCATGATTTTGAAGAAACTTCATGATGCAAAATCTGGAGTTAGAGACAGCTACTAATGTAACGACTAATTTTACCAAAGATCTTTATGATTCTTGAGCACATGTTTTGTTTCTTACTTTGGTTATTTAAATCAACAAAGTTGTTCACGCAATAATTGAAATTCTCGCAAATGCAAAAGCCATGCATTATCCAAGCTTGAATGGGGAACTATATTGCTTGGCCAATACATGTTTTTCCTGTGCAGCTGGTGGCCATGGAGTTTCACAAATCTACGCAAGCTAGCTGGAGGGATAGGGTTCACAGTCCATCTTGTTTTCTAGCCGCACCGGACTATACAGGGGTTTGTATTACTCTCGGCATGCGACCGGGTGGCATGTATGTATGACACCAACGCTGACATCATTGTTGACAGTCTGACTTCACCATCGACTTATTTCGATGACATTTCTTGCCATGCCATCCACCCGATGATTACAAATTAAGCTGCCATCACATTTGTTGTAAAATTGCATAGTGTTAAGTTGCTGTAAATTAAAATATAGGTGCACAACTTATGTGTTACTGCATGGTAACTAAAGAGACCGAAAAAAGTTTGTCCAAACAACTCATGAGGATTTGAAGACCTCGTCACTACATAGCCAATGGAGAAAACAAATAATTGTATATACATGTGGGCAACGGCGGCGCCAGCGTGTAGCTTCTGTATTCCAGTGAATACCCATGATTTGGCAAAACCTTGAAATTTTTGCATAGAACAGCGATTTTTTTAGCAAAAACAATGAGAATTTTGGCAAAATGAATACCTACGTTCAAAATGAATACCCGCCCCTTTAAACCTTGCGCCGCCGTTGCATGTGGGCTGAGCTGTAAAACCTTTTTCATTAGCGAATTTAACTTTTCATTTGCTACCTCTGCATGGCCACTTTTCTTACGTAGACTCCGCATGCATGCATGCATGCATGCAGGGCATAAGAATTGGATTACCTCAATGTGAGATAGAGAGGCGTACGCATGTAGTGGAGCGAACATGAAGAAATTGTTTCCAAGCCGTTCGTTGTGTTGGAGACTCGTCACTCAGTTTGTATTTATACATGGAGAAGTATTAAGATACACTCTCAAATACAAAGAAGAAACCCGCCAAAACTGCATAAAAGCACAACGACATACTCTTCCTTTACTAATATATGGAGAAACATTACGGTACATTGTGAAACAAGAAAACCCGTGACAAAACATCATGTAATGCTCTCTCTTTGTAACAAGACAGAACCCCCACAAAACTCAGAAAATGTGGCACGGATCTTCAGTTGCATGGTTCTCAGGAACGCGTAGATGCTTTATAATCGCTTATATATCGGTAACAACATTTTCCAGAAATACATATAATTACCATTCAACGTAGACTTGACTTGTGAAAACACACATGCTTTGATGCTTACAAGACCAGAACAACCACGTGCGTTTTATTACAGAAGAGTTCAACGTTGATACTGAAACTCACTCGGCACGCGCATGAAGATCGACACAGAAATGGCCCACTCGATCGAGGCTCGGATTCGCTAAAGCTTGCGCGAGGGCGCCTCCGCGGCGTGCTTACCTTGGCAGTTGCAGCACGCACTCGACGAAGCAGATCTTCACCTTGTTGCCGTCGCCGCCTTCGATGATGCACTACCCGGCGCACGCGCAATTCTTGGAGCAGATGCAGGCGTTCGCGCCGGGGACGTCCTCCAGGCAGTTGACGCAGGTCTCCGGCGACTCGAAGGCGCGCGGTGACACTGGCACTCGCACCACCTGCGGCGATTGATCGCGGCCATGCATGCCGCGACGACGATCACCTTCATCTGGCGGCCAGCGGAAGCCATTGGTCGAGCAATGCTATCTAGCTTTGCGATCGAGGACGATCGACGAGCCGTCAAGCTGCTTGATGCATGTGCATGCTATGCCGACATAAGCCCCTGCAGGCACGTATTTATAGATCATGAGAACAAAAATGAAAAAAAATGCACGCGACTGGAGCCCCGCGGCTGATTATCACTCTATATCTCCTTCTCGGAAGCTCTATGTCTAGCTGATCAGACAAAATGACGGAGAAAAAAGTGCAAGGCAAGTAATTAAACTTGGCGTGCAGGGTGAGCAACGACAGGCTGGCTGGCCGGGTGATCAGCCGTCACGGTCTCCTAGGATATCTACATACTCCATCGATCTTCTGATTTACTGCTTATCTGGTTTCGGTGGTTTTAATCTGTTTCATTTTTTCACTCTTTTTAAAATCCATGAACATTTTCATATTTTTTGAAAAATGTTAATTTTTTTAGAATTGTTCATTTTGAAAATAGTTCCTATTTAAAAATGTTCATTTTTTAAAATGGTTCAGATTTAAAAAATGCTTATTTTGAAAATGGTTCAGATTTCAAAAATGTTCATCTTCCATATTTGTGAACTTTTTTATTGACTTTTTTTAAGTTCAGAAGTCGAACGAAAGGAAGAAAAGCAGAACGAAAATTGGTAAGCAAACTACATGGGCCAGCCCATGCGGGGCAGCTCTTCAGGCGTTGTGCGCGGAGCCGACGCGTGGAGTGTGGTATAGGAGCTCTCCGACATGAGGCTCACATCTTCGTTAAGCTGGCTGCGTCCCTGCAAGTCCCATCCGTAGGGAGCTCCTATTTACCCTCAAGCGTCAAAATATCAAATAGGAGGCTACCCAACCAGCCAAAATAATGTATTTCTTCACTTTTTTCTTTAATGTTTCTTTTATTTTTCTGTTCTTGTATCTTTTTATTATAATTTCTATTTAATATTCATATGAATAAATAAAAAAAATAAGATTGTGCCCGAGGTTAAAAAAGATTACAGAGTTAAAAGATATTTATGAGGTATAAAAAGCTTCACGAGGCTTAAAAAATGTTCGTATAGTTCAAAAAAAATGTTCTTACTCTTTTACGAAAATGTTAACAACATTTAAAAAATATTCGTATAGCTCAAATAGACTTTTATGTGAAAAATTAGTATACGGTTCCTGTAGTTAAGAAAAAATGGCCACAAGTTTAAAAGAAAATGTTCACTACATTTAGAAAATATTCTTATAGTCCAAAGAAATCACGTGAAAAAAATATATCCACCTCGTTAAAACAATGATTCACTAGGTTGACATAGTTCACATATTACACAATAAGAAACTCATACGTATTAATTTAAGAACAAGAATAAAAACACATGTTCACAAGTTCAAGATATTTTTCACGAGTTGTGCGTGTTACACATTGAACATCCTTATGATTTCTATAACAAAAATGGAAAAAGGAAAAGGAAACATGAAAAAAAGTGAACCAAAAAAGGAAACGAAAAAATAAAATAGAAAATAAAAACGGAAAATAAAGAAATGGAAAAAGAAAATAAGAAATTAGGAAAAATCAAATGAAAAGAAAAAGAAAATAGAAAACAAGCAGAAAAGCCAACGCTTCAGGCATCACCCCCTATATGACGCAACGAGCGTCAAATGGGGTTTGCCTCTTCCGTGCATTGGCGGTGCAGCCGCTCCACAACATACACGAGTCGCTAGGAGTTTCCATTGTGATGATGTACCTGATCACTGCCAATATGATGTACGCCTCGTCAACATCGTGTTCCACCAAGTAGCACCGTACCTTTGCATACGTGCCACCGATGGCACCATTGGTTCCGACAGTCCTTCATCCTCTGACCCTCTAGATAAACTTTGCGGGACCTCGAAATCTCCCTTTGGTATCATTGTTATCGTAGGGAAGGGGAAAAAAATACCATCGAAATTTCGATTGAAAGTCACGAATTAGGATTTTTGGTAAGACCCGAGAACAAATCTTGTCCAAAATATTTGTTCAAATTTAAATAAATCCAAGAGATTACACTTCAGCAAGTTATAGACATGTTCAAGACAAGAATTTGGCTTTAGTGTAGTTTTTGATGTCCTAGAAAGTTGTTTTATATATAGATCCTGGTTTCGATTCCACTTTTCCCAATTGATTTTTTGAAATCAATTTGAATGCATGATGATGAATCTGGCTGAATATTTTTATCGAAATTCACGAATCTCTACAAGGCGGGAAACATATTACAAGAATGAAATGTTAAACCCTGGTCAGAGGTACATATTGATCACACGAGGACGAGAGATCACAACAATGACACCGAGATTTGCTAACACGGTTTAGAGATCAAGGCCTATATGCGTGAGGGCATGCTTAACGGATGCTCCTCCTCATTTAGTAGTCATAATAACAAGGACGACAAGCCTACCAAGTTCAACAGGCACACCACGATCACCAACGCCACGGGCACTGGAGCGCCATCCAATGTAATCTCGTGGCTAACCTAACAATTTGCGTCTAGTTTATTTTGGTACCAACGGTGACTTTATATATTAGGCCCATATGGTGACTTTATATATTAGGCCCATATGACGAGTTTTCGACTCTAACACCTAACCTATTGCGTAATTAAAAACCCAACCGTAACCAAACACAAACACGTAGACATATTTGACATCTATTCAACATCCTCTCAACTTAAAGCGGTGGTTTCTTGTATCTAAGCTGCAAGTTAGTTGTTGTTTGCTAGAGATGCGTCGAATCCTTTGCTGGTGTCTTCGTCCTGTTGCTGAAACGTTTGGAGAAATCTTGTGAAGATTGACGCTGGTGTGGTGATCGAAGCTCTTTCTAGTGTATAACATGGTAGCTTTTTTGCTTACACTTATGGCCTGTGCTTTATAGTTAAACTAGTGAAAATTTTAGCACGTTGTATTGTCGCAATAGGTGTTTTCCCCATATTGGATACTTGATGGCGAGTGTCAATCCGCGTCCCTTTCTCCTTCGGTTATTCTCTTGTTGTCATACATGTAATTTAATTCTTTCAGCTAACGAAATGGAAACGGGTGGAAACCCGGTTTGGAAAAATGATGAAAATTTATCCATGCCCTACTCAACAAAAATAAAGGCTATAATAATCTAAAATATAACAAAATGGTGGATGCCGTTTATTGTTATCATTTCACAGTTACGTTGAGACTAGAATTTATGTTCGCATATATTGTAATAATTAGAAAAATGTATTACTCTAGAGATCCCTGCTGTAAGGTACGGTATAGGGTTCACTCGATTATCACACGGATTCGATACAAATTGGTAGCAACTAGGGATTACAGACCAGCATCCAGTACTTGCAGAGGAAGAAGAAGCAAGGGACTGGGTTCGAGAGAGAAGGGGATCGAGGAGAGAGCCGTCCGTCGTGATCCAACTAGGATAGTCGTTGCCGTGGTCGACGTAGTCTTCTTATAGTCATTTGCGCCAGGCTGGGCCGAAGTACTTGTTGTTGGGCTTGGCAACTCATTTGGGCCGTGTTGCCGTGTCTGCTTCATGTAACTTGTCAGGGACCTGTAGCTCATCAGGTATGTGCGATGTAGGTGCCCTGACACCCCCTCTTCCTTTAGAACCAGCTTGTCCCCAAGCTGGGGCTCCTGGGAAACGGCCCTGAAGCTCTTCCCTGTCCTCCCAGGTTGCAGAATCTTCACCGCCGGTCGACCATTGAATCAAGTTCTGGGTCACCACCTGGTTTGCCTTCTTGCGAAGCCGAGTTGCTAGTACTTTCTGAGGCACAACCAACATGTCAGTTTCATTAGGAAGTACATTCGAGATTGGCGTACTAGGTTTAAGGGCCTGCCGTAGAAGCGAAACATGGAACACTGGTGCACAGTAGATCCTTCCGGCAGCTTGATCTTGTATGAAGTATCGCTCACACGTTGCAAGACTTGAAATGGACCATAGTACTTGAATAACAGTGTGTGGTTTGCTCTTGGTGCCACCGAAGCCTGAATATAAGGTTGGAGTTTCAGAAATACCATGTCCCCAACTGAAAGCTCCCTGAAAGTACGGTTTTGGTCTGCATATTTCTTCATTAGTTGTTGAGCTCGTAGCAGATGTACCCTCAAGAGATTGTGCACCACTCTTCTTTCTGTGATCCATGTCTGTACATTAGTTGCAACAGGTCCACCTGGTGCTTCCAAGCCCCAGTGTCGTGGCTCATGCCCGTATAAGACCACAAACGGCGAAGAGTTAAGCGTCGAGTGATGGCTTGTATTGTACCAGTATTTAGCTAAAGCAATCCACTGACTCCATTTCTTGGGGAATGCGTGCACAAAGCATCGCAGATAGGTTTCCACACATTGGTTTAACCTTTATGTCTGTCCATCTGTAGCAGGATGGTACGCTGTACTTAGCTTGAGTTCCGTACCAATTGCTTGAAACAAATCCCTCCAAAAATTGCTTGTGAAAACTGGATCCCTGTCCGAGACAATGGTTTCAGGAAGGCTATGTAGCTTGTAAATATTCTCCACGAACAGTGATGCCACCTTAGATGTTGTGTACGGGTGGGACAGTGGGATGAAATGCCCGTATTTTGAAAATCGATCGACCACCACCAGCAAGCAATTATATGCTCCAGATTGTGGGAGTCCTTCAATAAAGTCCATAGCTATGTGTTGCCACGGTTTCTTTGGTACTTTCAATGGTTCCAGCAGCCCTGGCATTTTATTTCTCTCCGGCTTTGCTTGTTGACATATCTGACAGGACTGAACCCACACCTTAATCTGCTTTTTCATACCTGGCCAAGTAAACAACCCTAAGTGACCCCCCAGACTGCTGCTGTGGAATGCTTGAAAAATCTTGGCTTGCAACTGAGTGTTGTGCCCAATCCAAACACGATTCTTGTGCTTAATCAAGCCATTAGCTAATTCATAGTCAGGGTGAGCTTGACTGTTAACGGCCAGAGTGGACAACAGTTTTTAGCTACTGTGGCCTGTTGATAACCTGTCACTACCTCATCAAGCCACACTGGTTTATAACTTGAGATTGATGAGATATCAAGCACCATTTCATGTGATTTCCTAGACAAAGCATCAGCCACTGTATTTTCTCTTCCTTTATGGTACACGATCTTGTACCTGAGACCCAAAAGCTTTGCAAAAGCCTTTTTCTGCCATGGGGTATTAAGCCTCTGTTCTTCCAGATGTACTAGGCTTCGTTGATCGGTGCGAATCAGAAATTCGGCATGTTGGAGTATGCAATAGGATGTCCCTGCTGTTGCAGAACTTGATGTAGGTTGGTCCCGATTTTCACAGATTTGGGCGGAGGGAACTATGAACTCGAAGAACAAGGGATGAACACAAGAACACAAAGAGGGGAAAACACCAAATCAGGGATAACTAGCAAGTAGCAACTCAGCAAGATTCAATTGGTAACAAGCCCCGAGGGTAGCCCCCAATTCTCCTCTCCCAAGCACACCTTACTCTTAGGATTGTTTGTCCAATTGGTCAATCCAAACCAACCCAATCTAGCCACTACAAGAGGGAAGATTAGCAAGTAGCAAACTACAAGAGGAAGCCTTGGTATCCAGGAAGGGATCTTCTCCACAAGGGGAGGCCTTGGTTCATCTCCACAAGGGGAGGCCTTGATTCATCTCCATAGGAGGAAAGGACTACTTTGAGAAGAAGGAGTAAGGCTCTACTCTAATCCCAAATCATAGTCTAACCCTAGATCTAGATGGGGAACTCCTATTTATAGTCTAGAGGCAAAAGGGGAAAGTTAGGTGGGGTAGGTGGAGGTTACAAGGCTTAACAGCCTGGCTGGTTCCCGCAGCAGCGGTAGTACCGCTTGTACGAGCCGAAGGCGCATTGACTTTGCGCGGGCGGCAGTACAGCTCATCAGAGTGGTAGTACCGCTTGGACAGGCGGTAGTACCGCCGGCAGTGCCACACATGGGCGCCGAGGCTGGTTTCTGGCGGCACTTGGGGCGTTAGTACCGCCAGCGCGGTAGTACCGCTCGGAGGGGCGGTAGTACCGCTGTGGTAAAATCCAGGAAAACCAAGAAAACGTCTCAATTCTTCAAGTGACATCGGAAAAGGCCAAGTCTGAATTGCTTCTATCTTTGCTTCATCAACTTCGACTCCATCCGAAGAAACAACAAAACCCAAGAAAACAAGCTTGTTGGTGGCAAATGTGCACTTAGAAAGATTGGCATAAAGCTTTTCATTGCAAAGAACCAACAAAACTTGAGCAACATGAGAAGTGTGCTCTTCCAAAGATTTGCTATAGATAAGGATATCGTCAAAGTATACCACAACACATTTCCCAATGAAAGGACGCAAAACATGATTCATAAGACACATAAAAGTAGAAGGTGCATTGGAAAGACCAAATGGCATGACAAGCCATTCATAAAGACCAAGCTTTGTTTTAAATGCGGTCTTCCATTCATCACCTTCACACATTCTTATTTGGTGGTATCCACTTTTAAGATCAATTTTGGAGAATATAGCGGAACCACAAAGATCATCAAGCATATCGTCAAGTCGAGGGATAGGGTGGCGATACCTAACGGTGATTGCGTTGATGGGACGACAATCCATGCAAAGGCGAAGAGTGTTGTCGTGCTTGGGTACGAAGATGACGGGCACAGCGCACGGACTCAAGTTCTCTCGGATATGTCCCATGGCAAGAAGTTCTTGTATTTGCCGCTCAATCTCCTTTGTCTCCTCGGGGTTGGTGCGGTAAGGAGTGCGGTTTGGTAGCAGTGCGCCGGAAACAAGGTCGATGCGATGCTCGATTCCGCATAGAGGAGGTAGTCCCGGTGGCACTTCTTGAGGGAAGACATCTTACAAGTCCTTCAAAAGAGACAACAAAGAAGGAGAAAGGTTTGTGAAAGTTTTAGTCATAAAAACTTCACCCTTGCATATGAGCACATAGTGGAGGGTGGATGGGTTCTCTCTCAACTCCCTCATCTCTCTTTTGGTGGCAATTAGTGTAAGTTTTGTGGGAACTCTCTTTGAAGTGTCACTCTCATTTGGCTTGTGGCTCTCACTCACTATGGTGGGTCTCTCGCTCACCACTCATCTCACTTGACGAACAATCTTGTTGTGCCCGTGCAATAGTCTTGGCGTTGTCGGCGATGACTTGGCTTGGTGTCATGGGACGAAGGACGAAGGTCTTGTCGTTGTTCTTGAAGCTATAGTAATTTGTCCTTCCATCATGCATAGCACCCTAATCGAATTGCCAAGGACGTCCAAGAAGTAAGTAACAAACGGTCATAGGCACAACATCACAATCCACGGTATCTTCATAGGCTCCAATCTTGAAGGACACTTGCACCATGTGTTGAATCTTGACGGCTCCGGTATTACTCAACCATTGCACATGGTAAGGATGTGGGTGCTTCTTGAACTTCAAGTTGAGCTTATCACAAAGTTCCTTGATTGCCAAGTTGTGGCAACTTCCACCATCTATGATGACTTTGATGGACTTTCCATTAATTCCCGCTCTTGTTTGAAACAAGTTGCATCTTTGGTCTTCTTCCACTTGAACATTGGTGATTAAAGCTCTTGCCACAACCAAGGAATGGTTGTTGTCGCCATCACAATATATCTCATTTGATTCTTCTTGAGCACTTTGCATTGTGGCGACTTTGTTCAAAGCATTGTACTCATCTTCACTCATAGATTCATACTCTCCCATGTCATTTATGATCATGACCTTCTTGTTTGTGCACTCAAAGGACTTGCGCCCTTGTCCTCCGCACTTGTAGCATTGCAAGAGTCTTGTTTCGGATGAAGATACTTGAGGCGCCTTGGTCGAGGGAGGAACTTTCTTGAAAGGTTGAGGCGCTTGAAGTGTCGATATAGAGACTCTTGGAGGATCTCTTATGTTTGCTTGAGGAAGAGCTTGTGAAGGTGTAGGTGTTGACGAAGAAGGGTTGTTGGCGAAGAATGACTTTGTCTTGATGTATTTGAGCTCTTCAAGCACGTGGCGCTCGGCCTTTGAAGCTTGATGTACTAGCTCAACAAAAGAGGTATATAGTTGGAACTCCACGATTTTCTTGATTGGATAGTTGAGGCCATTCATGAAGCGAGCCATTGATTGCTCTTCGTACTCGTTGACATTGGCTCTCATCATCGAGATTTCCATCTCCTTATAGTACTCATCAACCGACTACAACCCTTGCTTCAACTCTTGCAACTTTTTGTACAAGTCTCTAGTGTAATGGCTTGGCACGAAGCGTTTGTACATTGTTTCTTTCATTTCAACCCAAGTGTCGATTGGTTGTTGGTGGTTAGCGATGCGTGCATCTTGTAGTGGTTCCCACCACAAGAGAGCATATTCTTCAAATTCCATCGAGGCTAAGGCAACCTTCTTGTTGTCGGAGAAGCGTTGTACACGAAAGATCTTGTCAACCTTGAGTACCCATGAGAAGTAGGCTTCCGGATCACTTGTGCCGTAGAACTTGGGTATGTCAAAGCGAAGATTGTTCAAGTTGTCTTAGTCGTCGCCATGGGAACCACGTGGGAATGCACGTCCACGTCTCCTTCGATTGAGTCCATCATCATTGTGTTGGCTTGACTCGTTATCACTTGACTCAGAACGATGGTGTTGTTGACGATCATGTGGAAGTTCTTGACGAGGACGAGGATCATGGCGAGGAATGGGTTGTTCCTTATTGTTCGCATTGTGATGGCCCTTGACGTAGTTACCTGCGTCAAAAGAATATGGGTTAGGTTGAGACTCCAAGTGCAGAGTGTATAGTATAGGAAAGACGGTTTTCCCCACGAGGGGTGACTCGAGGGTTTAATATCGAACTCTCGGGGAATCAGTAGTGAAAGATTTATCTTCTTATCCTTCTCTTGAAAACCTACAAAACAAAGTAAATTGTTTGTGCCCTCAACCTCACCAAGTGGTTGTCAAGCACAAGGTGTGAGAATGATATCAAATAAAATGAATGCAAAACAGTAAATAAATATGCAATGATGATAAATAAATATGCAAGGATGGTGGAAACAATGATGGATGATATTTTTGGGTTTTGTATTGTGAATGCAAGATGTAAAAGTGTTTTTGTATTTTCGGATTTTTAAATGGCAGAAAATGTAAAGTGGATAAAAGTTGTTGGAAAGGTGTTTCTTATGATTAAAAATGGACCGGGGTTCATGGTTTCACAAATGCACTCTCTCTTTAATAAAGTGGTAGACAATGGAACACTAGAATTGACATATGAGATTGCAACAAAAGGTTTCATGACAAGTTACTAATTATATGGGCATCACGTCCTAACATAGAGATCTTTTGTTTATTAATCTCTCTTATACTCCACCAAGATGCGAACTAAATCATAACACCTTAGTAATTAAGATAAATCAGAGCATAGCATTAAGTTCATGACATGAAGTTAAAATAAGAACATGCTAGATCTAGTCATGGAGTAGTGGCAATGGTCACACCCACATCTCCGGTAGCAAGGTATTTTTCTTTATCCCTAGTGAGGCAACAAAGTAAGGTAAAACACCCAAGTGGATCGCGGAACTTTCTCTCACGTTCACCGCACTAGCCACCCCCCGTTACTCCAACTAATGCACACGTTCCCCCTCACACGCTCTCATACACATGCTTGATCATAACAAGTAAACAAGAACGGGGTACATAATATGCATCTACTTTCATAACTGAAACAAAACTATTGCAATCTCAAACATATATTAACTCATAAAAAGATCCACCACAAAGGTATTACATAGATGACCGTAATCATGTTCAGCAGCTCATACGGTACTAATTAGTGAAGCTCAAGAGAGGAGAGATACATAAGTTACTTCCACAAACCCATAGTCCAGGGTGGACTACTCCCTCTTCATCATGGAGACGGTGGAGAAGTCGTTGGAGAAGATGGAGACCACGCCGGCAGCGCCCCGCCGGAGTTTTCCCCCTCCAATCTGCAACTCCAGGTCTCTGTTTCGTGGTTTCTGTGTTTCGCGGCGCTCCTTTCCGAAGGCGTCGGGGACTATTTTTATAGTCGTTTTTAGGTCAAGACGGAGGCTCGGGAAAAAAGATCGACGGCAACGGAGCCCGAGGCCCAGTGTGGGTCCCACGCGGCCAGGAATCTGGCCGCGTGGGCCACTCCTTGGCCCTCGGGCCTCCGTTTGTTCGCTTCCTTCGCTCCCACGCTTTGTTCCTTCCAAAAACTGATGCTCGTAAATATTAGGTCATTTGGACGTCGTTTGGGTCCCTGAAACATCAAAATATAGAAAATAGGGTTTTCTGCCTGTGCAGGGTTAATTCCAGAAAAATAGGGAAACAATGAAATATTCCCAAAATCAATATAAAACAATGATATAACCCTTATATGATTGAAATATAAGTAATATAATGCAAAGTTCATGTATGCATTTTACATGCATCAACATCCCCAAGCTTAACCTATACTCGTCCTCGAGTATGAAGGTGATAAAACTAACATGGACTTTGCAATTTAATACTATCAATGGATATCAAAGATGATTACTATTGCTACATAGAGTCAAATGATTCATTCTTCAAAGGAGTAGCAATATACAAGATAGATTATGAAGTGATATCAAATATTCAATGTAAGGATGTTCAATGATAATTCACAAAGTGTAACATAGAAGAAAGTACTATGGACCAAATGTATGCATAATGAAAAGTAAAAACATCCTATAATGGTCATAGAGTATTCTTGTAAATCTGAATATAAAAGGTGGACACTTTGGAAAGATATATAATGAGTAGAGGTAAAACATGAATAAGTTTCATCTAACTTCCAAATGCTTCTACTTAAGTTAATGTTTGCAATGTGGTATTCATTGGTGTCAAGCTCTCATTACCCCTATCATAGCATCTTGAATGGTTAAAGTTTAAAGTGAAAGCAAATATGAGTAGTGCTTGACAAAGTATGGGTTGAATGTCTCATGCCCCGTGAATACGAGTACCTACACCACGGTGTTACTCAACTTGGGACACAAAGCAAGTTCAAGTTAAGGTCATTGTAAGTAATATAATAGCGTCATCAAGAGCGTCAACTGGGGTACCTCTTGTCCCAGGACATGGAACAAGCCCATGTCAAAATGACAAGACAAACAAACAATGAACAATCTCACACCCTTTTTATTTACTATTGGTATAGCTTTTTATTGTGGGGTGCATCACTGAAGGTTCACCATAGCATGTAAGTAAATTTCCACCATGAATGATGCATGGCTTAGATTAGCGGCCCAGGCGTCTCTCTAGCCATTTATACAAACTCATTAAACTACTAAGTTTCCACATTTATTTGGCACCATGATAAGCATCCATAAACAAAAGTACATGATATCAACAAAATATAAAGAGCACGTTGAAAGCTTGCCATGTGACAGCACATATGAGCTAACTCCCAACCAAGACTCTTGTCAAGCTCACAACTTCATAATTTTAATCACAATGGGTCATGTTTATTAAGTGCAATAAAAGTAAGGTGTGCATCAAGTTCGTGAGAGCTCTTTAACCAACTTTTCCCATAACAATCAATAACATAAGCATTTTAATTCAGAAGTATAGATAATACAAAATAACATGATAAACATACTCGGAATAGCATAAAGCTAATAGGTAGATATGGTGGACTCACTGGAAAAACTTTGGTTGAAGGTGTTGGAAAACAAGTTTTTACTTGTTGGAATTTTTGGGCTAGCAAGAGGGAGAAAGTTGACCGTCTAAATGCATGCATAAGTGTCCATAGAACTAACCAATCCATGTTAAACAAAGTAAAGTAACATTCAGCATCAAAACATGAATAAAAGATAGCTCTTGATAAAACACTTGCAAATTAATACTCATTAAAAGCACATGAATCATGCAACTATATGTATCTTTTTGAATCAACTCAAACATCCCTTTCCCAATCTTTTTAATAGCATCCAACTTAATTCAACCCAAATTTCCAGTAGCTCTCTCATATATAAATGATAGTGGTGGTCTCAAGACAACAAAAATCAAACCGAAATAAAAAGCAAATAAAAGACGCTCCAAGTTTATGCGATAAAGTGCATTGATCGAAAAACAGAAGTTAGACGTGTGCAAACCGAGAGTGTGTTGGTCCAGTGGGGTTGTCTTCACATCCCCAAGCTTATGGTCTTCACCATCCTTGGATAGCTCTTGGTGCATCTCCTCTAATCCCTGTGAAAAAACTTCAAAACACCGTTTCTCCCATTTCTTTTCTGTGGGGTGACATTAGTAGTGATAGACAAATGAATTACTTGCTGCATAAAATCCTTAAACAAAAATTCATATGAATGTCCAGAAAGTGTATAATGTTGTATGCCTACTTATAAACTCAATTGGATCAAAAAGATTCAAGTTAAAAGTTCAAAGAATGCATCAAACAAAATGGGACAGAATCTGTCCAGAAAAACAGCAGCAAAACGTATTTTTCTACCCTACTTAAATAGTCGAAAAATTCTGAAAAATTCATGCTTACAGAGGATGAAAAGTTGCAACTACAGTTCAAATATCAGCTCATTCGGAGTTACAGAATAGGAATTAAAAATCATACCGTGCACAGATTCGTGCTGGAATAAAATCTCCGAATGCAAATAGCAACTTTTTCAAACCAAAATAGGTAAAACTTGGCACTTTATTAAAAATTCCAGAAACAAAACTAAAAACTAAGTCTCTTGTTACAGCAAGAGGACACAAAGAAAATCAAAAATAAAAACAACCGGGTTGCCTCCCGTAAAGCGCTTTCTTTATAGCCATGTAGCTAGGCTTCTTACTTGATATTTATTGTGGACGAAGCTCATGAGGGAGCTTGAACTTTGATGTGTCCCTCTTCCTTGGGAAGTGTTCCATGCACTTCTTGTGTGGAAACTGAAACTTCACATTCCCTTCTTTTGAATCAATGATAGCACCTGTGGTACGAAGAAAAGGTCTTCCAAGAATAATTGGACTAGAGGTTTTATTCCCCATATCCATGATTAGAAAATCAACAGGTACAAATGTCATATGCAACTCTACCATAACATCACTTACTTTTCCTAAAGCATGTTTAATGGAATCATCAGCAAGTGCAAGTTCAATAGAGCATTTTTCAAGATTCTTTAATTCAAACTTCATATAATTCTTTAGATAAAACAGAGACACTAGATCCTAGATCTAATATAGCATGGTGTGTCTCTTTTCCAATGGTTACTAGTACTTTGGGAATCCATATATCCCCAAGCTTAGGTGGTATCATAGCTTCTTGGTTGTACCTAGCAATCTTTTCTTTTAAAACATGATTAGCAATATAAGAACCAAAACCTGCTTGGTTAACATTAATGGAAGGATCACTTGCAAATTTTTGTAAGATAGATATTAATTCATGCAAGCTACAATTCTCTAAGTCAAGCAATGGTTCCTTGACTTCACTAAGCATTTTAACTTCTCAACTTTTTTCTCTAACTCAATTAACAGAAGAGATTCATCATATTCAGTTTCGTTAACTTCTTCTTTTAATCCAACAAGTTGAGACATAAATGGCAACAAATATTCAGGATAGTTCAATAATTCATTAAGAGTTTCCTCCAAAGTAAGAGGAACATTTTCAGCAATATTAATAGAATTCATTCCAACCATAGGTGGTGCTTGTGGTTTCCCTGCAGACATACTCAATAAAGTGGCTTGGTTATCAGCTAGTTTTGACAAGGCTTTGTCTAGTCCTGCAGTTTGGAGTTGTAAGCCTTTAATATCAGAACTAATAGAAGCAACAGACTTATTCAACTCTTGTATCATGGTATTATGACTAGCAACTTGTTCCATAAGAATTTTATTAGCCTCAAAATTATCATTACGTGGTGGCATAGGCTTCCAATTATTATCACTAGCATTAGGATATGGAATAGAAGGACGGTTGTTGGGAACATATGGGGCTTTATTATAGGAATTATAATTGTTGTTACCATACCCATTATTACCATAGTTCCTAATGAAGTTAACATCAACATTTTCAGGATTATTACCAACTAGTTCTTGCAAAGGCACATTTTCAATATTTTGTTTATTAATGAAAGCAAGAATAGTGTCCATTTAGATGACAAATCATTTGTTTCTTCTATGGAGTTTACTTTCTTAGATGGATTAGGTGCTCTATCAGTATGCCATTGACTATAGTTTTGCAAAATACTTTCCAATATGTTCTTAGCTTCTACTATAGTTTTTCCCATAAAAGCCCCTCCAGCAGCGGAATCAAGAATATTTCTAGACATGTAATTTAGACCATTGTAAAAAGAGTGTAATATGGTCCATTCGTTAACCCCATGTGATGGACAAGTTCTAAGCATAAGTTTTATCCTATCCCAAGCCATGGCAACATGTTCATTTTCATTTTGCCTAAAAGAAAGAATATTGTTTCTATTTTGCAAAATTTTAACAGGAGGATAATATTTCTTAATGAAAGCTTCTTTTAGATCATCCCAAGAATTAATGCTACCAGTAGGTAATGAATGCAACCACTCTTTAGCTTTTCCTCTAAGTGAGAAAGGAAATAACTTCAGTTTTAGAATATCACTTTCCACATTTTTTTTTT